>CP053129.2:9067500-10317500 GCA_022674325.2 Grapholita molesta | reverse complement strand
AAGCAGGAAAATTGCTTTGACAGAGCCTGCCATGCTACTCTTTTAGATGTCCGTGGCGTGGTAGACATGATGCAATATTAGATATATCAGCGTTTAAAACTTTAAAGGGTATGTACAGTTTGCGTTACCTGCTACAGGGTACTAACTACTGCTAGCGTTCTAACAAACAAACATGGTTATTACGAAATGCAGGTAATTCCAAAAATACCATTAGGATTTCGAAGGTGCTCTCTATTTCATTATCAGCATCATCGAATGCATGAGAACAAGTCTTATTAGGGTGAAATTGGTAGCCACGTAACAGCGCTGCGCGTGCCCGATGGTATCAGGGCCCAGGTTGTCACCGCAATGACTGACAGATGCCTTGAGGATTGATAAGGATACAATGAGAGTACTAAAACAAACAGTTTTATATAAAATTTACTTATTCCGTCGCTCTACGATGATGCTCTATGACGTCCTAATGAAAATTGTTTTGCAATATAAAGATTCCTAAGTTTGAAGATAAATCCATTATTATACTAGTGACAAAAAATGGGTTATTGCATGGTTGTATCTAATTTTTAAAAGAAGATGTGAGTAAGTAGGACTATAATACTAACTACCTGAATCAGACACTACTACCTCAAACAGAAAGAACAGGTAGGTACGTGTAACCCGCTTTTGCTTTAGGCAATGTTATGGATCACTCAAACGATGATTCAGAGTTTTTGAGAAATGACAATTCTAAGGTAAAGGTGAATTCAAGTTTGATGGTTTCTTTGAAATTGTGGGTAGACAAGGTTATTATTGTTATATATTCTCGATAAATAATGAGTCATTGTTTTTTCCAGAACCGTAATGTTGTAACGTTATAAACATTTAATGATGCAGTGCGTATGATAAACATGCTCTTAACTAATGTTTTGTGCAATAAAGATTGCCCTCCACCTGTAGAGATGCCCTTCAGATTGCGTTTTCGAAACATCTCGTGCAAGCATCCGGCTTTTACAGTTGGTGCGACGAGTAGATGACAATAATATTAGACACATTCTACGACTTGTCCCTTAAAAATCGCGTTTTTTGCAGATAAGAGCTTTTTCCGTGTATTAATAGTTGATTTTTTTTTTATGACATAGGCGGCAAACGAGCAGATGGATTGCCTGGTGTTAAGCAATTACCGTCGCCCATGGGCACTCGCAACACCAGGGGAGTCACAAGCGCGTTGCCGGCCTTTAAGAGGGGTTGGAGCTCTGGGAACCTTACTCACCATCAGGAACACAACACTACATACCTGAAAGGTAGCAGTGCTATTATGGCTGTGGTCTTCTGTAAGGAGGAGGTACTTCCCCAGTTGGGCTGCTCCAGACTCAAGCGTGATGGTCATCGCTGTGCCCTGCCTCTCATTGTTGGACGTAGTTTAAGGACATACCCGGGTTGATATTGATTACTTGATATTTATATATTATAGCCACCAATAAGTATATATACTTATATATAATGTTCGGTGCACACATATGTTTTAGTATTTTAACAGATAATTTCAATAAATTCTACGATAATAGTGATGGTAGTTGATTCTCTCGTTCTATTCTACACAATTGAATGAGATGATGTGATAAGCACATACTTTGTAGTGGATGACTTTTGAAACTTACAAATGGCAAGCGTAGGTAAAGTTAGTAACTCCTAAAAAAACTGTCGCTATACGAGTAGTAGGTGCGCAACACAACAAGGCATGGCGGTCGAGAGCCAGATAAAATTGCGGCAGAAATAGTCAGGTGCACCATAGCGCTCGAGGTTGTCCCTGATTTATTCCTTCTCGATATGTGGTACCTAACTTTCTCAAGTGCTAGCTTTTATTATTGCTCTATTGTTTGCCTTCAAGCTGTACACTCGAGTTCGTTACGGGAGAAGTGCGAAACTATAGGTACTCGTATTACAAAACAAACTCACATTAAACAAAATACACATAACGAGGTTAGTAGACTTTATTGGACTTCTGGTGACGATTATCTCTTGACTGTAGAATATGCACGTATGTACCTAGATCAAACCCAAGTTTTACTAATTCAGTTTTCCCTAAACATTTTGTTACACATTGTACTTACTGTCACCCATATTATTGCAAGACAATGAACTGTGATATTTTGTGTAACGTAATTTAGGTTGAAGTAGGTAGGTATGGCCATGAAGATAAACCTATTATTTGTTAGAGTATTTAATCAAGTATGAGAGGTTATTGTTAACTATCCTAAATTGGAGAGTCGATCTGTTAAAGCCAAATACCAGTTCGTTATCTTACAACCCAAAAAGGACGTAAATTAGCAGCACTTTGTCAGCTTCTAATAAAACTTTACATCTTAACTGGTGTTATCTCATATTTTTGTTCGGAATCTTAACTACCTGGCTTCCGTCAGGACGTATTTCTTGAGGTCCTGCGGCTTGAATGACGTGGACGACTATTTAATTTATGTCCATTACTCGAGGCGTTTCGTTTTAATGCGCTCGTTTAACTAGGTGACAGCTTGGTGACAGTCGGGCGCCATCTTGATTATTATCAGCGCATCGATGCGTTCAAAGAAATCAGTAGGTTGCTTTGGTTTTTTTTATGGCTGGTTTGAGTATAAATCGAATATGTTATCTTAGTATGTACGATTATGTTATCTGTTGGAAGATTTCAATCATTAAAGGTACTTTTATGGCAACGTTATTTAAGTAGATCAAAACATAGTGGGCATAAAAAATCTAAAAATAATTGGATACTCTCAGAAAGAAAATATTGTAAAATTTTAAAAGTTTAGGTACTACTTTTATATAAATAATGAATAAAACACATGTTAGGTATCACATTAGAAAGGAATATAGCGTAGATAATAGAGTTACGTTTTACTTATTGATCAATTTCATACTACCATATCTTCCTAATATAAAATCCGTGGTTATCACAGAATGCAGAGCTTATCACCAAAGGTGCCTTATTGTAATTAAGTGTTCTGCTAGTAAAATAAACATACGCGAGATATGCAGGTAATATTTCAAAATGTCAGAGAATACATAGTTATGTATACTCATAAAGTCTTCACTATCTTGCCTACATATTTACTACTATGAATTTATGTTACACCAATTTTTGACCATTATATTAAAACATTTTTCTCTCGTTTAATTTCCTATATGAATATAATATAGGAACACAATGTATAGGCTGATTACTCTCCCGATCCTATTACCTGATCGATAATTCAATCGTGCCGATACTGCCCGGAGTTAAGCTACTATGTAGGTAGGTACTGCGGCGAACCACATCTGTTATTTATGTCGACAATAGTGCTGTTAATGTTTCGCAAATTGAGTTGCTGAATACTATTAGTAATGGTTAATTTGTTTTGTATAGTGTGATATTAGATCTTCTTATATAAAACAGACTTAACGTATTATTTTAGACATTGATATGATTAGTAGTAGGTATGTACCTACCTATAAAATTCAGTGTCCATAAACCAAAAATTGCTGCAACATTTGTCAAATTGGCGTTCAACACACACACAAAATCCGCAAGTTACATATTTTTTTCTTCAATTTTACAATTAATTTAATGTGAACTATCATCTTTATCATCATCATATCAGCCGAAGGGACGTCTCAAAACCCAAAACCCAAAGCGACCCACAATCACCGATTTTGAGCCACTGCCATCCATCCAGTTGATTCCAGCGATCTTTACCATGTGAGGGGGTCTATACCCACGTTGCGCATGTCAATTGTTATTATGCTAAAACAAAAAAATGATTAATAATAACAATATAATAAACACATTCGTTTATTTGTCATTATCTAGCTTTATGAAAAATTATATTGATATAATTTAGTTTTTTAAGCAACGGTATCTTTTGTAGGGCACATGTCACGCTATGTCATCTTTAATTGCAAAATCTAGGGGATTGTTTCAAGTTCTAAGTCTGACAAACCAAAATGGGTTATGGCTATCGGTCGAAGCTAGTAAAATCCAGCATTAGATAGTTAAAAACAAAGACTCTTCTGAAAATTATTTGACTCCGATGTATAATTATATGTTACCTTTCGATAGGTAGGTAAATTATAAGTTGGACGGTCATTAGACCTAACTTGACAGGAAACAAGTTCAAAATCTTTGAAGTATTAATCTCTTCTACTAAGAAGAAAACATTATATGGGATGCTCGATAGTCACATAAATAACATTTGCTCATAGACATAATTCAGCCCCTGGATATAGGACAAAGCCCCCAATTTGTGGCACTGGGTTAATTACTGGCTCGATTAAATCGATTATTAAACAAGAATTGATATATTAATCGTAATTGTAGGTTCAGATTCACGTAACTGGCCGAATGTACTTATCACTGTTTATATTGAAAATGCCTTTTCCTCCTTGCGTTTAGTAAAGAAAATGTTTTTTTTTTTTATCGTATTGTGCATACTTACCGTCGTTTCTATAATTTCATTTTTTAATGGTTTGACTCTATTAGTTTGCTAATAATTTTTAAACTCGATAGGGTTAACTGTTACTTACTACTCCGTATTTCGTAAGATACAATTAAAAATTCTTAATTAATGATAATAAATAATTAAGTTTTACTGATTTTATTTTTATTTTTATTTATTAGGAGAACAGAGTAAAAATGTACAAAAGATTCTATTAAAACTAACTTACACACTAAAACATGCATTTACTTTTGTGCTAATAAGATATTTCTTATCTTATCTTATCTTATCATTTTCCTCCACGACAGTCCTTACCGAGATACACATGGAAATTCAGTTTACTTATCCTAATTATGAATAGATTTTTTCTATTGGCATTATATTGCATATGGGAAACTAAAACAAACAATTTGTGGCATCTTGTATCTAGAGGCTATACTTATGTCAAACACATCTGTAGCATCTGTTTGTAATAGTACATTGTGCAACGAGGATGGTAAGTAAGGTATAGTAAACGCGAGTCTATTAGAAGCCCGACGACGAAGTCGGAGGGCTTTTAATGACTCAAGTTTGTTATACACTTACCACCCGTGGTACACACAATGTTTTTCATCACATTTGCGATAAAATAAAATAATTCGTTGGTAAAATATTAGTTAGTACCTACATATGTAGGCTTAAAATCAAAATACACTTTGAAAACTACAATCAGGGGCCTATTGCAAAAGTTTACTAATAATACTAGGAAATAATACTAGTTACAAGTCACTGATTTACAAGTCGTCCTTATTTGTGTTGCATAACCATTTTTGATTTTACTAATAATACAAGAATATTCCTGTTGCATAAATTGCTAATAATATCTCTAAACTACAAGTTATAAGATTTCAAATTACTAGCACTAATAAATTCTGTTGCATAATATATTTTTTGGAACTTGTAACATTGCTGCTAATATTATCAGCAAATTATACAAATCATAAGTAAACTTGTTGGCTGAATGAGTAAAACCTTTGCCTAGTTCATGGTTTTTTTTCTAAAAAAGTAACATTTGGTCGGCAATTTGAATACTGAATATTGACATATTTGATATTTTCGGCGGCAGCTATTTACTTAACAAAATATAATTGAAGTTTTTCAGTACAAACATCATCTTCCTCGCGTTTTGCCACGGCTCATGGGAGCCCGGGGTCCGCTCGTCAATTAATCCCAAGATTTGGCGTAGGCATTGGTTTTTATCAAAGCTACTGCCATCTGACCTTCCAACCCTGAGGGTAAACTAGGCCTCATTGGGATTAATTCGGTTTCCTCTTGATGTTTTTTATTCACCGAAAAGCGACTGGTAAATATCAAAATGATATTTCGTACTTAAGTTCTGAAAATCTCATTGATACAAGTCAGGGTTCGAACCTGCGATTTCTGGATTGCAAATCGCACTTTGTTACCGCTAGGCCACCAGCGCTTTTGAAAAGTTTTTCAGTACATACAAACGTTTTTAATATTATAAAAAAATTACGAGAAAAATAACAACAGCGAAAATTTTAAAAGTGCGTTTTGATTTTAAATAAATGGTTAATTTTGATATAACTGTTTAACGGTTCATCAATGGAATACTAATATTTTAAAAATATGGTGCCCCTGACGTACGTAGAAATAATTACAAGTTTGTTCTAATAATTTGTGTTTTTGCTTTCATTTTGCAACTGAAACTAGTAAAATTCACTAATTATATGAGTTATTCGTACTAATATTTTGCAACTTGTACTTCATTACCGCTACTTTATTATGCAACAAAAAATCATAAATTACAAGTCGAGTTACTAATATTATTAGCTTGTAATTTAGATACTTGTATATTGTATCTTGTATTTTATTATGCAACATAAAAGTACAAGTTACAACCAAAACCGCTAATAATATTAGCTTGTACTTTGTTATGCAATTGGCCCCAGACCGCATCCACTAAAAAAGATTGTCAACAATGTCAACTTTTTTCAATGTCTTCCACAGATAATGTTAACAACTGCGTTTTGTTATCGAATTTGACAGAGCATCCTGCCAAATAGTATCAATTATCAAAATCAAATATAAAACAATTATTTTTAATAAATACTAAACATTAAATTGCAGTCAAATAGAATATAAAGATATGTTTTATACATATTAAAAGTTGGTTGTAGCAAACTTTTGAAGATATGGCTGTTTGGAAACATCCTCAGTCCGAAGTGAAGTATGAGTTCTATATATTTTTAAAACTAAACTTAACAGCCCGTGTGAGCTAAATCGGCTATAACTGCTCTGTACTCTCGCAAGTAACAACGCCATTGACGAGCAAGTGTGATGAAAAGTATATTGTAGTGGTCATGATAAACCAATAATACTATCAAACTATCAATTTCTTCGATACAATCGATGGTCATCAGATTGTTACACATTCGTTCCCAAGGATGTTATCAGGCATCGATAGTGGCGCAGGAAGCGATTTATTAAAATTTGATCGCTTCATCATACAAACGGGATAAAAAAGCTTTGTTAGCGTGTGCCGCGTGCGTGGAGCGTCAATAACAGTAACCTGTGGAGAAGCAGTAATAAAGGTATCTTTTGACTTTTAGAAGTGCTTTATTATGTAAGACTTAAAGTAAGTAAAATTAGTAAAGTATGATCTTTCGAAATAAATACTATGCCCGGGACACAAATTTAACTAAACTCAAATTTCGTTTGAATCGGTTCTACGGTTTAAGAGTGAAGTGATAGACAGTAAAAACAAACTTACTTCTTTGTTGAGGAAACCTACATCATAATCATAATTACAAAATTAAAAAAAAAAAAAAATCGAACCTAACCGAAGAGCTGGTGGCTTCCTCGCATAACGTATCAGCATTGCGATACAACGAGGAAATGCCGCCAGCATCCTTGGTACAATGCCTCAAGGGCCTTTTTTAGATTTTTTATACTGTAACTAGTTAAGTACTTGTAGTTATCATAATACGATTGTAATTTCTGGAAATAGAATTATTTAATAAGTAAATAAAAAAAATCTAACATAATTTCACGTTCATGATATTATTGATATTAAAGTAAGGATTTAAAACTCGTAATTATTTATTACGTCTTCATTTATTTAAAAATGCGCTGATCATCCGCGCTGAAGTACTGTTGCACAGGGTTTTCTGTGTAAAAGTAAATTTGAATTTTACTTTTTACGAAACTTTTTGGAATGTAGTGAGAGTGTAAGTTATGGCAGGTGACACAAACGTTGCTGTGTCTCGCGGTGTTCAGACGGCGCGGCGTTATTGAATGCTTCTGGCTTTTCTCTCACCCACCATTATTATGTTTCTTATTGTATAATTCCGGGTATAGCCTAATACGTACTCATATTTCAAAGTACATTCTTATAAACCCAAGGAATATTTAGTCCATAAATAAAGTTTTATTTATACTGGGTATCCGTTACAAAAGCAGGGCACGACCGGGATTTGAACCCGGGACCTCTCACACCCAAAGCGAGAATCATACCGCTAGACCATCATGCCTCGTGCGGTTTTATTTAAATTTAATGTACAGCTATTGTAAAACTGTTGATGAGATTACACTTGTTTAAATACTATTGCCATATTTTTTTCACCTCACTCGCTCGGAAAACCTTAGTTTATTGCGCGAAATCTGCGTGGAAAAGCCTATTTTATCCGCTAGCGTGCAAAAGTCATTCGAATTTCGAAGCCGATGATTGTAATTCTCTGTGGCGCATGTAACTTTTTTTTAAGTATAAAACTCCTTCAACGCGTAACTGGCGCGCTACCGCAAAAAACGATATTCGTAAATTTCGGACGATTGTCTCTGTCACTTTCATTGGAGTAAAAGAGAAAGATGCTTGCAATATACGAACTTCGATGTTCGCAGTACCGCGGTGAGTTCATAATAACCATAGATAATAACCAATCAGAAACATGTTTTTGATTACAGATTTTTAACTTTTTTATTTTTACCTACACTTTATTTTATGTCAAATAGGTTTTATTATATATACTTATAGTAGTTATTTCAGTTTAATTAACATATTTTAACTAATTAATCCATTAAATAAAACACGATTTCAATGTTCATTTCATAAAGAAATTGAAATATAGGTTTACATACTATTGTAATATCGAACGCAACCGAATTTTTTTTTTATTAAAGTTTTAAGTTATCACAATTCACGTAAATTTGTCGAATTTCCTGTGCTAAGCTCTTTGAACTCAACGTTTGAACTATAAAAATGAATGATTCTAGTAGCGATGCCGATATGATTTCCCTGAAAAATCGCGCGATAAGTTTTGTTTTCTTGTTTTTCTTGCCGCTCGAATTTTCCTCGCTGTAGTGAGGTGAAAAATTGGGTGTTCCGCATGACTGCAAAATTATTTGGCGTCTCGTGTCTTGAAAGCCTCGCTACGCTCAGGAATCTATCTTTGAACCATTCGCTTCGCTCATGGTTCAATCTTAGCTTCCTTCGCTTGCTCAGCTTTCAATTTCAACACTAGCGCCAAATAACCACTTTGCAGCCTTGCATAACAAATAACTATTGATCATCGTGTATCAAAGTATTACGAATAGTGAATTTGTCTTTTGATAGAATAAAAAAACCAATAAATATGACCGTCCGGTTGACTGTAATATTATTACAACTTCATCCTAACTTATTCGCAGACAGTCCTTACCAACTTTATAGAGAAAAAAAATCACACTCAAAAAGAGTAAAGAACTGCCTTTTTAATCCCATTATTTTGGATTGGCTCCACTTGTCTTCGTATTGAAGCAGATCCTGAAGGACCGTTCAGAAGGAACTCAGTGTGGTTCATTCCAAATCTTTTGATATCGAGGACCACCAGTTAGTATATAAGGCGGAACCGTGGTCCTCTCGCGGTCTCCTAGAGGGCCAATACCTTCTACACTTGTAAGATGGTCGTCGCCAAGCCTCATAACATGTCTATACCATCTCAATCGATGTTCGGTTAATTTGATGATAGGTCCTCCAAACCATTGGAGAACTCGAGTCTCATGATCAAATCACATTTTAAAGTGGTTCAAAAAGTATAAACATCAATTTCCTAACCTCAACAAAAGTAGAAATTCATTAATCGAGCCTAATATCTCACAACATTACACGGTTGTAATAAATATGGGATAAATAAAACGGGCAGGCCACAATCCGGACAAAGTAAGAATAATGAGGCATTAATGAGGGAGAAAACATCCAAGCTCGATATATTACTACCTAATTACCTATACATTTTACTTATCGCGGCCCGACAACGGCGACAGGCGGACGGAAAATGTTTTATTTGCCTTGTCGAAATGTATACGATATTTACAAGTCTATTTAATGAGATTAAAGAGATTATGTTTACGTGTCTACTGTAAACATGTAGAGGGATTATGCCTTTGGATTCCACCGACGATGGGTTTAAAACTTTTCACTAGAACCTGAGATTACTCGTACTTCTTGAATGCTAGCATCAATTCCTCTCTGCGAAGTTGATGGTAAGATTAGTAGGTACCTATGTAAGGGTAGTTTGGTATTATTAACTATCCCTATCAAAATTCTCTATATTTTGGGGTTTTCAACCAATAAAAGGGTTACTCATACTATAGGTCATAAAGGGTTACATAAAATCATTTAATTCTCTTCTAAAACTTGACTCAAGCAATTTTATTAAATCTTTATTTATACAGGTGGTTTGGAGTTGCGTACACATTTACGTATCTTTTGTTACTTTTGTGGGTTTATTTATATTCAGAAGCCGTTCAAGCGGCATGATGGTCTAGCGGTATGATTCTCGCTTTGGGTGTGAGAGGTCCCGGGTTCAAATCCCGGTCGTGCCCTGTTTTGGCACTCGGATCTTCATTAATTAGTGTCATGCTTAGGGGAAGGTGGCTCAAAGAGGGCACCTTAACGGAAAGTTCAAAAAAATATGGTTTATAACCTAGTAACATTATTCTTTTGTTTGCCTCAAGGTACATTATTAAACACTTTTCGATGGATTATGGCTTAATCTATCGAAAATTAAAAAACAAAATAATTACATACGATTTACAAAACCCCTACGATTGCCCGCTTTGCCCACGGAGGGGGCCTAAAGTGGACACTCGGTTAGGGCAAAACGGGCATGGACTGGGGTACAGCGGTCACGCACTTAATGTACCGAAGTGGGATAGCCATTACTAAAAAAAACAAAACAAAAGATCTTAATTAAATTTTGTACTTAATCTGTTAGCAGGAATCGCAGAAAAAAACAAAACAACAAAGAATAGGAAAACCAAAGCAAACCCAGCAAATAACTTCTTCTAAAAATTAAAAACAAATTATATATATCTGTTTTCTTCAACAGTATAATAAATTAATAAATGATAGTTTCTAAAAATCTTGTTTAATCAGTCATAATCAGCTCTAATTGTTACCTATGTACTCATTTAAAAACTTAGTCTAATTTTCCTGAGATATGGCGCAATAAAATGACCCAATTCCAGGATATGTAGAACAAAACTCATGAGCCCACCAGTCGCAGTCATTGCATTTTATGCAGCCCTCAACGGGTGGGTCTTCATAGAGCTCGTGGCACTCAAAACAACGATGTTGCTCGGCAGGCTTCGATTTAGTTTTAATTTTGTTTGGGTTTGCTTTAGTTTTCCTATTCTTTGGTATATTTGACAGCTTTCAGTAACTCTTACACATCTCGTATTGCGTTTTGCATGGTTGAAGGAGTTCATGACGCTTGCGAAGTTTTCCGTTTGTAATTATTTACCATCTAAAACGAAAAAAACCTGTAGCAATTTAAACCAACTATATTAATACAAACCTTACCGGGCAAAGCGGGCAGTGCCCGCATTACCCTGCCCGCTTTGCCTTTTTTGACACTTAAAATATGAAAGCAAAATCTAACCTCAAAATATTGAAACATGTGGAGTTTAATGTAACCGTATTACGGCCAAATAAGTAATTAATAACTAACAAACTTTGATAATAGCATTGCAAACATCAATAATGAGGGAACACACGAAACGTATCTTGCAATATTTTTCAAAAAACAGCTAACAACATTTTTTCGGCAGAACGTGTAAAGGCGTGCTCACAGGTGAGCCAGACGAAAGACTCGAGGTGCGCGGGCGGCGGGGAGTACTGTCACATTTAACAGATCGCGCTCTTTTTTGAAATGGCAATATTAAGTCCAGTGCCCTCTTTGGGCACTGTGCCCTTTTTAGGCCACCTTCCCCTATCCATTTGGGGTAGTTAACTGTGTTTTGGATACCCGATAATTACTAGGTAGCTACATAATTATGGAAGGTAGGCTCTTACCTCAGACACTTAAAACGACAACCATGCCATGTGTAATTAAGTGTGGTAGATTAATGCCTCGAGCCTCGTAACTCCCCTCATTGACATATGTTTTATCCATATAATCGAAAGAGAAATAATCAACAAGATGATTCTAGTTTCTATGTCATAAATAACGAAAATCTTAAATAACATTAATTTGGTTTAAAATATATTTTGATGTATTATACTCTTGGATGTATTATAAATAAATAATGGGCATATGTAAATAATCTTTTGTTAAACATATTAACATACGATACATACCGACTGGACCTAAAGGTAGCTTAGGCCCTAAGGAGCAGGCACAGATGATATAATTTACGTGTAGCAGATCCGCCACTTTTTCCTGCAAAAAAATACCATTTCAATTAGTTTTAGATGTTCCTGCCGTTCTTTACTAGTCGTAATTGTTTTACATTGCCGATAAATAAGAGCTAACATTTGTGCAGGCATAGGTACCTATAGGTAACTAATTAAACTATCGTTATATAATTCTTCAGAAATAAGAACAGGAACAGAATATTTTTAGTAAAACCTTTTTATTATATACGTCTTTAATTATAAATTAAACGTCTATTTATACTCACAATACAATAAGTCAAAGATTAGAGCATTATATAAATAAATATTACAGGATATCCTTACACAAATTGACTGAGATCAGCGGTAAAATTGGAAGCATTATTACACATAAGGAACAACTAGGACCTATTTTACAAATCTGCTTTGATGACGAGCATGCATACTTAAAATTACATTGTAGTTAATGTTTTGCACTATTTTAAACAATATTTAACTGTTTTTAAAAATGTATCCTAGACGCAAAACTTTCTCCCTTCTCTATCTGCTCGACATTTTTAAACGTTGGTTTTTAAAATTGGTAACATGAGACTTTGCGGAGATCTATATCTGTTATATAATCTGTGAATCGGCGCCGGTGGTCGCGTAAAGCGAGCATTGCGCAAGCAGCATTGTGCGCAGACGCGAAGCTGATGGAGGGCCTTTTAATACGTGCGTAAGTGTTCAGACAATTAACAGATTGTTGCTTGTTATGACCTTTTGTTAAGCTAATGGGCCTTTTTAGGGCGGCACTTAATTTGCCTGAGTGAAGATACTCTGAATATTAGCGTTTGATACAAATGAACAGGGTGGTCTAGAGCGGGAAATGAATTCAGCGAGTCCTTAACCACAGTATAATAAAGAGTACTAACGTACAGTATGGCCACTCCCTGCCCCCCACCGAAAGTGCCGCCCACCCGCTCTCGGTTACCTCGCAGTTACAGGCTGGCAGGTACGCGACGACGTAGTGCGCAGATTACCTATTCAATTTTTTTCACAATATTTATAAAACCTTTTGTAATGGGCATGTGTTGTGCTGTGTACGGATATTTAAGCTCGAGAAACGACAAAACCAAAAGTAATTTCTACAGATTTCCATTGGATGAATTATTTTTTATGTTTTAGTAGAAAATCAACTTACACCAGGTACTTATGTTTAGTATTTCTGTTACCCTATCCGTTTTAGACATAAACCTATCCCTTCACACTGAAAACAACACAATATCTATATAAACAAAAAATCATGTTTTCAACTTACGTAATATTTTGGTGGCCTGAATTTCCTTACAATAATTTTGTTACTTCGTTTTATACTGATTCAAAACAGGAAACTATTGTATAAATCGAGCTTAGATACCCACCTTACAGCATAGAGGTATGATTCTTATTTCTTCCTAATTCGCGCAATAATGGTAATGAGTTTTGAATCATTGAGGTCATCGAACTTGAACGCGGGCGGCGGCACAGTAGGTATAATAAAGAGTAGGTATACTAAGGCGGTTTCTGCGCATGTTTATGCTATACCTTGTGCGAATGTTTCATTCAATTATACTGAAACTTCAAGTGTTTTTTTCTGCAATGCCTTATAAATTACTATAATTTATCATAATCATCTATATACACATAATAAAACAGTAGCGAAGCCGAATTTGTTTGTTTTTTTTTTTTTAATTATTAGTGGGCTGAATGAACAATTACTATCTAGATGTCAAATGGTGAACTTTTGTATTTTTTGCCAGTCTGTCTGTCTGTCACTCTGTGTACGCAACACGTAAAATCTACTGATTCGATTACAATACATTACAATAAAGTAGTATTTTTCGTTTTTACTTATCCCTTTATTTAGTATAAGAGGCTATTGGCAAAGATCCAGTTGCTCGAGTCAAAACGTAGACGTCAATGATAATCTCAGAAAATAGAGTTAAAATCGTCTTCGTTTATAATTGATTAGTGATTACACACAAATTAACTCGACACAAATAAATTCAACGCCGCTATAACAAGGTCATCTTACATTGCGTTCCCAATTCGCGAACGCACTACGCAAAATAGCGGCAACCCTAGCGTGTCTTATCTCACTCACACAGGCATGGTACACGAGCTTAGACTGTGTGCGTAGCAACGCGGTTGTTTCATACATTCGATCGCCACTTACCGGGGTGTGCCTTAACATAGCATTGGTGCATGACCTTGCAGAGGATGTAAGATTTTTTTTTTATTTACTGAATATTTTTTGCTGTCTTTGTAGAACACTTTTTTTGACGCACATTTCAACTGTTATTGGTAGAAAGCTGAAATCTGCAATATTTATATAAAATTAAACCAATTACCGGTTGGAAGCGATCTGCATCCAGCGTCTACCGGTAGGTACATGTGGATGTCCAAGGGGGAGGCCTATGTTCAGCAATGGATGTGTTATGGTTGAGATGATAATGATAAATAAATAAATAATAATAAATAAATATTTCGGGACAATCTGACACAAATCGACCTAGTCCTACGGTAAGCTCAGTAAGGCTTGAGTTGTAGGTACTAGACGACGATATATATAATAGATAGATATATATAAATACTTAAATACATAGAAAACACCCATGACTCAGGAACAAATATCTGTGCTCATCACACAAATAAATGCCCTGACTGGGAATCGAACCCAGGACCATCGGCTTCATAGGCAGGGTCACTACCCACTAGGCCAGACCAGTCGTCAAATGATGATGAAACCAATTATATGTACCTATGTCATAAACCTTAACCAAAATTTTAAAATTACAAAAATAATATTGAAATTCATTTTTTAAAGTAGTCAAACGAAGGTTTCATTTATTTCGACAGAGAGTAAGAGATATTTTTTTTTATTAAGTGAGCAAAGAAAAAAAAGACTGAAGAGATATTATCATATCAAAACAAGTTAATAATTCCGCTTCCAGAACTTACGCACACACTCGACATTTGCCACCTAATTAAGTCACAGCTTCGTAAAATGACAATACGATAGAAATCCCATCGAAGATCGAACTCCCACGATACCTTTCTCAAACGTACCGTTTACCAGCTACCGTTTTCCACAGCTGCGTTCCTTATTGTAAAGCGTGTAAGGTTTTATATTGTTTGTTTCGTAGTATATCGGATGTGTTGGTAAAATGGTGGTGTGTATAACGAGTTGCGGTGTTTTCAAATCAAAGTTGATCGGTTACGTGGCGCGCCGCAGGTTTATGGCCTGTGCGAATTGGATGGCGGAACGACACAAATAGATCACCCCAAATGTAAAAGGATTGCAATTGCGCTAGCTTTTTGATGCTGCCTCTACGTACTGTAATGGTGAATCTAAATTTGCTCGCTGCATGTTTTCGTTTGTATTAAATTATCGGTATCTACATATGTAAAATATGGAAGTTTTAAGAAAAAGGTGTACCATATTCCAAAAAAGTATGGCTGCTGATTATAATCACAACTACACACTATGGATAGATAATAGATGCGATTTTGTATTCTAAATATATGGGTCAGTATCGTAAATGTGTAAATGTAAAAGAAATGTGTCAAAACTGCGACAAAATCGATATTCGTATTACTTATTGAAATGGCGGGCAGATATGACTGCCATATTTTCAAATTTTGGGCAAATCAAATTAAGGGCATTGCCGAATTTGTAATTTAGATATGTAAGCAATAATATAGTAATAACTAACGTAGATTAAGCTTTACTAACATACTATGGATTATTCATTTATCCGAAATAAAGATATAATAATAATAGCAATACAAAATTTGCTAAATTAATAAACAAGTCGGCGCGGCTTAAGAGTTCCAGTTTATTTAAACAGGTGATTTTCAGTTGGTTTATGAATCTGAAGACTATATTTTCGTACCATTTCAAGAGGCATGATGGTCTAGCGGTATGATTCTCGCTTTGGGTGTGAGAGGTCCCGGGTTCAAATCCCGGTCGTGCCCTGTTTTGAATCCGCACTTTGCTTTATTAGCTAACCAAATACGTAACTTTTAAATAACGTGTAACTTAATAATTAGGTATGCTGGTATTGCTTTATTTGGCGTTTGACTGCTTTATTTACAACAAGGTGTTTTTCACATGAGACGTGACCGAGAGAGGCTAATGCCAATAGATCGTAACTATACATAATTTAGAGTTCCCATAAAGAAAACACAAGTATTGCTTGCCCTAGTCCTAAACAAACGTAGTTACATAAAGAAGTTGACAACTGAAGTAATTGCAACTTTTTAGATTAAGTAAATATAGATTTAACTTTTAATGCTGCTGAGGTGTGAAATATAACTCCAGCTTTTATATATAAACAAATTGATTCAGAGAATTCACGAATTTAAAGCAAGTTTCTAATGTTAACCCAGAGGCATCGTTGTAAGTAGCGGTATGATTCTCGTTTTGAACTTGTACTTTCCGGAATTAGTTAATAAATGATGAGCACCCTATTTTTTAAGTAAAACAAGTACCTAATAAACTCTTCGGGCTTCTTACATTGTGTATTTGTTACTTCAAACGCATTGGGCTGGTGCCATATCATTCCAACTGAAATATTGGAGGCTTTCAATATGGAATAGAATATTCTACGGCAGTTTGTTTCAAATTGACCATTTGTATTGTTTAACACATTAAACAAGATGCCAAATTACCCTCTTATGTTACGTCACATAATATTAATATGTTGAGCTCGTATCGCTGTACTCTGTATCCTTCAAAACCAGTCAAAATCTCAAGTACATTAAAGTCGATTGTTGAATAGCAATGTTGACATAATAACGAGGTTTTGAAAAATAGTTGTCTATTTGGATGTAAGCCATACTGACACGGTACTTGCATATGCCAATTGCACCTACTTCAGTGTAATATTTCTTCAAACAAAACTGAGTTATAAGTTGTAGGCA
The DNA here is from genome assembly GCA_022674325.2 of Grapholita molesta. Lineage (NCBI taxonomy): Eukaryota > Metazoa > Arthropoda > Insecta > Lepidoptera > Tortricidae > Grapholita > Grapholita molesta. The sequence continues at coordinate 10,300,457 of CP053129.2, read as the reverse complement.
TAAGATTGAGTTTGGTAGTATAGTTATATTGCGTGTAAAGCGTTTTTCAAATGTTTTACATTAAGCCTATGCGGTCTGTGAACTTTGTCGAAGTCTATTTATATAGAGCTGGTGATACAGGAGTATGTCCAATAAGCCAGCAACTGTAGCATAACCTTCGTTTTAACTAATTATATTAGCTGATAACATTTAACGTTTCTTTATATACTTCCGCTGTGGTGGTTCATAAAACCTAAAATATCTAATAATATATGCAATACTAGCTGTATTAGATATCTTGTGGACTATTTAACTGGCTTGATTTTCTTTTTCAAATTGATATTTATTTACGATTATTATTTTCCTTTAGAAAAAGATGTCTATTCGAAATTTACTAACGTTTTATTTAAATTTAACTGTATTACATTATTTTTTTGTATTACATTATTGGGGTCGAAAAGTGCTCGAGTGGAGACCACGGACTAGCAAGCGCAGCGTAGGACGTCCACCCACAAGATGGGCAGACGACCTCATTAAAGTCGCCGGAAGACGCTGGATGCAGGTTGCTTCCAACCGGTACTTGTGGAGATCCAAGGGGGAGGCCTATGTTCAGCAGTGGACGTCTTATGGCTGAGATGATGATGATGATGACATTATTTTTACCACAACAATGAGGTTTTATACGTTCTCTTACAGTCGCGATCAGATATATCGGGGCCTTGGAAGTCTGAAGGTGGTCACAAATATCCGAACATCGTCTTGACAATAGAGGTGTTTTTTAAATATTTGTGTCCATCTCCCGGACCTGTGGAGACAAATATTCAAATAATATATCTGATGGTGAAACCGCTATTTATAGCCAGTGAACGACCTAAACTATTATAAAATACTTAACCCTTTGACTGCCATCAAATCTCCAGCTTAACCGAAGATTAGTCCGTGCCGCCCGCCTTTCGTCAGCGGAGCTGCAATTTTGGCAGGGTTCCTTATTGCACCGACGGAACCCCAAATTGCTCACCGAGACGCTTTATAATAACTCATACGATGTTTGCACATTGCGAGAAAATGTCATATGTGTTGCCGGTGAGTGTTAATAAATAGGGAAATGGTGAAATGGCTGCGTCCGTCCGAGCCTCTTAACATAACATTTGCAGAAATCGCGAAGCGTCTGGTTGATGTAACTGGTGACCGAAGAGCTGGCGGCTTCCTCGCACAACGTATCAGCATTGCGATACAACGAGGAAATACCGCCAGCACCCTTGGTACAATGCCTCAAGGGCCTTTTTTAGATTTTATACTGTAACTAGTTAAGTACTTGTTGTTATCATAATACGATTGTAATTTCTGTAAATAAATGTTTTTACACACCATTGAAATAAAAGTGTCTACGAGAATTATGATAAATACTTTTATTCCAATAATTGCAATTTAGATAAGAATTAGGATTTACTTAGTGAGACGTAACCCACACAGACGTTCCAGGCGGTTGAAATGGTTACTTATTATTTGTTTACAATAATATACAGATTGTACATTTCTTTTAATAAATTATAACTGTAACTGTAAAATCCGATCAGCAGAAAAGAAACAACTTTAACGATACCTAAGTAAGTAATTAAAGTTGAGTCTAACCTAAAACGACAAAACCCTGTTCAAAACAGGGCATGACCGGGATTTGAACCCGGGACTTCTCACATCCAAAGCGAGAATCATATCACTAGACCATCATGGCACAAGTCCATTGATCCAAGCAAGTTTACAACTTTGGCTTGTTGTAATTAAAACACTTGTGTAAATGTTATTTGGATGACGTTGTTCTACGATTAGGCCTTGGCCTTTTTCTGACTGTGACTGAAGAGGACCGCCGGAGGCATGTATGACTCCGTTGACTGACCTGACCTGCGTTGTTGACTGCGTTGTCACGCAGGGCCGGACATTTTAGGGAAGTACTATGAGATGACGTGTTTTGGCCGAAATGATGGTGATGATGAAGCAGGAGCCTTTAAACCTTTATTTAGTAGAAATTTCACTCAATTTCTAAACTGTAACCAGGTTGGCCATTGTAAAAATGACCGAATACCCCAATACACCGCAACGCAGTATGTATTCCCTTTGTGTTTCCGTGTAATTGTCGTCTACATTCGCGGAGTTTATTGCCCATATCAAGTCGTGGATGCCGTTTTCTCTGATAATGCGTGGTATTGTGTGACTCGTTATTAGCTAAAAATATATTTACCTCCTTTAATATATAAACTCATTATTACACATAAACGGGACTTAACCGCGTAGGTATATAAACTTTTAAATTTACCTCCGACGTTTCAAAGACGACGTTGTCCTCGTGGTCTCGGATTAAGTCCCGTTTATGTCTAATAATGTGTAAAAACCGTGAAAGTTTAAATCAGTATTTCATAAACTCATGTTTTAAAAGCGACCTTAATATCCCAAAGAATTAATAAAATTATACCCTCAAAAAATAATCCATAATCCGTACTCACAAAAATTAGAACCTTTAATAACTGCAATTAGATTAATAATTTGAAAATATATCTGAAAGTTGAATAGAGTGAAAAAGCTTGTATAACAGGATAACCAGTTGAAGATATTTTTTATTTATTTATATAAATAAAAAATAGTATTTTTCCGGTAAAATTATATCTGAAAATCTCAACGACACAACATACCTACTCGTAATGTTTCATTTAAGAAAGTTACGAGTGAGAAGGTGTTCCTATTTTAGTCAATGAAAACTGGCGTAAATACGAGTATCAAGTCTTTTATACATGCAGGTCATCACGATTAAAATCGCTAAAAATATATAATGCTGGAATGTACAGAGTCAAAACAGGGCACGACCGGGATTTGAACCCGGGACCTCTCACACCCAAAGCGAGAATCATACCGCTAGACTATCATGCCTCTCTTCAAAGCCTCAGAATAACTGCTGGTAATTGCGAGTACAATACGCAAGTAGTTTACGTTTAGGATTTCAGGTAAAACACCTGTTTAAACAAGAAAGTATAATATATTGTAGCCTTGCGTTTTTGATCATCATCATCATCATATCCAAGGACGTCTACGGTTGGACAAAGGCCTCCTCTGAAGCAACCCATAATGACCGGTTTTTCGCCACCCGCCTCCAGTGGATTCCTGTGATCTTTACCATGCCGTCAAAGAGGCAAGTTCAGGGGAGAAGGTGGACCTGTCCTCTTTGCCCTCTTTAACATTATAATAAGTTTATATGTAGATTTATAATCCTCTTTTTAGACAGAAAGGCGGAGGAAATCAAGAGTGGATATATATATATCTGACTTGTTCTGGTCTATATATAGATATATATATATATATATATATATATATATATATATATATATATAATAATCTGGTATATACAGACCAGAACAAATCAGCGAATATTATATTCAGCTTGATTTTTGATTTCAAGATTATGTTTAATTATTTTGTTTGTTGAATGCGTAACTCAGTAAGATTATATAGATCTAAGTCTCCATAAAAAAACCTTAATATCGATATATTTTTTAAGCCCGTGGACTAGAGAGCCCTGTAGCCTTGTTACTACTAACCGTATTCGGATAAATGGTAAAGGGTAATAATTTAGTTACAAATGATTAGATGATACCGGTGTTCAAAATTGCTTGTTTTGATATTTTAACCTATTTCAGCTAATGGTTTCAGCTAAATAGGCAACTGGTTTCCAAGTTGATTACAGTATTCCTACTTAACGACATCTGCGCAAGCCTACACAATTTTGAACAAGAAACAGTCTGTTTTAAATTAATTGCTTGGATTTGGCGTAATGGCGTAAGTATTAGTTTACGTAGGTAAACTAATATTAACGTAGGTAAGTGAAAGCTCTATTGCATAATTTTCCTTTTTTCACCTACGAATAGAAGAGAGAATTAGCATTTTCCGCTAAACCTTGTATTGCGTCGTCGGTGGTAAAGTACCATTATACATCGGAGTTATACCCCACTGGGATGTATAAAATAAATCGGTTGGTATGTAATATATGTATGTACTTAGTTAAGTATGTAAATGACGGGGACCTCAGATTCATTCGGTGGTGTGTGGCCTTCCGGGAACTTGTTGGCTATGGCTCAATGGTTAATTCAGATTAAAATGACGCTTTTAGTATGCATGTTACAGTACGTAACTGTATATTTTACTTATGTTGATGTGATACTGCATATTTGTAATTATCTGGATGGCTATCTACCGTCTACGTTACGGTCACGTTCAGCGAGAGATGAGCGAATTAAAACGTACAGAATTTAAATCATTTGGCTAGTTGGTTACTTTGTTGAACGTGAAGTATATTTGCTATCTGTAGCAACGTAACTGAAGCTCATAGTCTGAAGTGTAGCTTGTACTAATTTATTGTCTATTCAGCGGAGCGGCATCTTACAGCTCCCTGCGCGTGCGCGCGCATACAGCGCACGATTAGCAACATGTTCGTCGATATTATTCGCTTCGGGAACGCACGCCACATTGTTTCCGATATTTCAACAATTTAAGCCTCGGCGACAACGCAGCTGAAGTTGTTGAAACTGTCCTAGAAAAGAATCGGTAATGAAGGATTTAAATGTATGTGCAACTTTGAAAAGTGCCGCTAGAATAGCTTGGGAAAGAACAAATGATTTCTAACATGTTTATTGCTTACCATAAAATTATACGAATGGCGGGAATACAGCAACACTCCGTTTCTGGACATTTATTTTTGTTAATACATTTAATTGGTATCGCCAAGGTAGAAAACGGGCGTAAAATCGTATAAAATAAATGGCTGGCGTGTATAGCCTATGAAAGGAACGTCAAGAATATGCCAGTCGTATGGCTAGAATATTTTCTTATACGAAGACGGATTCAAGTACATTCTGCTTGTTGCTTAGTTGTATAAATATACGAATAAATAACAAATTCGTCATCTTTTTTTTAAAGATTTGCATTTTCATTAATTAGGGAATATATTTGTTCTGTAGATCCCTACCCGTACTTGCCGCAATACTTAGTACGTGTGATTATAGTATGTCGAATATAAACACTTTCGTAAGTTGTACAATTTATTTTTAAGGTGCTTAATAATGTTGGAGTCGGTTGATATGTGTTCGATAATAAATGTGGCTTGTATACTTAACTTTTTTTATTTAGATTTCATATGGTTTCTACTAAAAAAACTCAATACTACGCTCCAAAACTGGAATAAGTGATGTAGCTGAAGCTGCCGCCAAGCTCAAATGGGACTGGGCAGGACACGTCTGTCGTATGCCCGATGACCTGTGGGCCAAAACATCTACCCGTTGGATCCCACAAACTGTAAGGCGCTGCGGCAGACCTCGTCGAAGATGGCGGGACGAGCTTGACGCCTTTGACAGAGACTGGTGGAAAACTGCCGAAGATCGGGATACGTGGAAGAGCAAGAGGGAGGCCTTTGCCCAACAGTGGGACAATATGGGCTCGTAATAATAATAATAATAATGGTTTCTACTCAGAATCATGAGTTCTATCGAGCCTGATAGGAGAAAAAATGTGTCCCAAGCTTTTTTATTCCATTCCATTACTATTTTACATACATTTCATATGGCGGTAACGGAACGAAAGTATTAAAAAATGTATGAAAATTTTGGGATAATTTTTTTCTCCTATCAAGCTCGAAAGAACTCATGATTCTGGGAAGAAACCACACATTAAAATCTAAAATAAAAATTAAGTTGTGCATACAACTTTAAATAAAATGGCCCATCGATGCTTTGAATTAGAAGTCAGAATCTGAATAAAAATTAATCGAAAAAAAATATCGTATTACGTTTTATAATAAGAAAATCTTGGTATAAGTCATGTGATGTCATCGTAAAACATTGGTTTTATGTGTTTTCACTTTCTGTGTATTAATGTTACTTGATATGTAGTTTCTAACAGAAAGCTCCATTCCAAATGAGCAACATGTGACGTAATACTGCGAATCATATATGTACTTAGTAACGAATAATAAACACAGTTCTTGTTTATTTGGACCCGGGATGTCCTTTAGCTACGTCCAACAATGAGAGGTAGGGCACAGCGATGACCATCACGTTTGAATCTGGGGCAGCCCAACTGGGGAAGTACCTTCTCCATACAGAAGACCACAGCCGTAATAGCACTGCTACCTTTCAGGTATGTAGTGTTGTGTTCCTGATGGTGAGTAAGGTTCCCAGAGCTCCAACCCCCCTTAAAGGCCAGCAATGTGCTTGTGACTCCCCTGGTGTTGCGGGTGCCCATGGGCGACGGTAATTGCTTACCACCAGGCAATCCATTTGCTCGTTTGCCGCCTATCTCATAAAAAAAATATATCAGTTTGAGTTCACCAGCACTGCGCTGCCGAATTTAGAAAATTGCTAATTTGTTCATAGAAAGTTCGTGGTATTGTATTTGGCACATTTCTTTGAAGCTGTTGATCATCTATTAAAAACATTCTTAAGAATTTGTCCTCAATGGCATTTTCACAAGAGAGTTTACAGAAAAGTGCGAAATATTTGAGAAATCTTAAACTTGAACTATTACGGGCTTCTTCCTAATTTTATTTGTGTTGGGCCATGCAAATCTCTCAACACAAAAGTTACATTCACTTGATAACTTACTAAGTACATACTGAAAGGTGGCTTACACCTGGTGCATTAAGAGCCCATTTGACAGATTGCCTGTTCGTCCCCATGTTTAAACTACCTTCGGTAGATCCCTTAAACGATTCTAATTGGAATTAGTGTCGCAGTGTAGGTACATACTGTTTCATATATAGTGTCTCAGTGGAGAAACCTTATTGGAATTACAAGTAGGTAGGTGCATACCTTAAAAGCATAAGGCTAATAATATTGGACGCTATATCTAATTCATCAAAGAATTTTAACTATTGTCAGTTAATCACTTTCAGAAATAATATTTGGCTTATGCCTCTTTTTACAAATTTTCAATACATCTATGTTGATATATATAGTTTTGATATACATTTAAGATGTTGTACTATTACAGAGGTTGTAGTTGTATTTTGAGGATACATGTAACATTTAACGCTAGATTTTTTTTTTTTTAATCAGGTTTCAATGAAAATGCTAATGGGTTCCACAGTGGGGTAAAAAAGCTCCTACCTGCATCCTGCCTTCTAGGAACGAGGAATCGTAAGATCAAACAAGCGGCGTTTATTCTTGCGCACGCGGCTACTACTTCAACCTGCTCAAGCCATATTACTTTTTAATATAATTTTCAACGGAAGTATGGTATGTTTGTCTTTCAACGGTGTTCGTATCGACTAGAGTGCATATTGCGTTGTGTAGGTACTTCAAGTACATTTTGCTTGGAACTCCAAATTGTATTAAGTTTGTGAAAATACATGTATAACTAACTAAAATACTACTTGTTCAGTCACCTCTTCAGATAGTGTCCATTAAGATATCCAGTAACGCGTAAATGCTAGTCATAATAGGATCGTTTCATATAGAAAAAATAACTACCGCTCCTTGATTGCTACAATTTAGCACATTTTTTTCCCGGATTGCCAGTTCTTACACTGGATGTATACTTTCTAACAAAGATGAACAACGATGAACTGTAAAAGCACACTAGGAGCCTTTTCATATCATAATGACGTTAGCTTACCTATTTCACGCGCAATGCGCATTCCACTGTCTGAAGCACGAAAAATAAACACAATATTTCGTAGTAAACAGAAACAACCAATTGAATCACATCCGTTTTGAATACTTTACAAATATAAGAATAATTTAAAATGCCGTTTCAAATACCTTTGAAATTCGCAACTGGGCAATTGAATAGTTTTTCGCCTTCCGGCCCTATTCATGCGGTCATTTTTGCCCTGTGACGTCACTAATCCTGCACAAGTGGACTTGTTTGTTGAAGTGACCGAAATAATATTTGTCATTTGATTTTGGACCTTATGTAAGTCATTTTAAAGAGGTTTCTTCGCTAGTTGTTTTAAATGTGGCAGTCTATGAATTTGTAGACCATGCAAAGCATAAACGGGATTACCGACGTGCGAATGGATGGCGTGGCATATCTAATGGTAAAGGGAGAAGGGGGAAGTGCCGTTGAAAAAGATTGAAATTTGAAATGTCTGTTGAATATGCCCTAAACTGTAAAAGTATAGTTAATATTGCTATTTTAAAGGGTTTTGTACCTGTTAATGTTTACACATTTTAGCATTTTGGTCGTATCGATACGAGTATCTTTTACGTCGACTGTAGGTACCTAGCTATTTTTGGTTTAAAAATAGGTACCTTCAGTGTTGAGACTTACTTTTTTAGGCAAGCTGGAGCAAATATCGCATTATTTTCTTCTAGGTGCCGAAGGAAACCGGGGCTCAACTGAAAAAAAAATAATCTCAAACCTTTAGGAATCGGTTCTATGGCTTCGCTATTTCTGGGAAGGCATTACCATTGTAAAAGTAAGATCAAATTGGTACGTAATGAAGGGTTGTACCTATGACATCCCAATATATTTATATCCGTGTTTTAGTACTAATACCAAATTTTGATATTGGCGAGTCATCCGTGCGTGACCAATGAACCACTTTATCGCTTAGTCGCATTTGAATAAGCGGCCCGTTTGATACAGCCACCCTTCACCTGTGTGCCGCAAATTAAGGACCACACGCGATTTTAAGGCTTAGAACTGTTTAGTATCTAAATTCAATTAGCTATAGCTAACGTGTTTCACTAATCAAAAACGTTACAAGTCAAAAAAAACTCAAAACTCAAACGTTTATTCAGTAAGTAGGCCACAAGGGCACTTTTACACGTCGAGTATACAAAAGTAAAAGAGAAAAATAAAAACTACACCGGTTCTAACCCTACACCTCTGACCCGAGAAGTATTTTGACTTTTATGACCGGCAAGAAACTCGGCGGGACTTATTTTTTCAAAACAGTTTACAAAAAAATCTTAAACATACATGCGTAATTCTGTAAGAAAACATATCAAACAATTTCAGTAATTAAATGCCACAAGAAAATATATATAGAAAAGAAAATTACCTACCAGTCCAAATATGACTGTTTAGAATTAAATTAAAATGACGTTTGGTATGCTTTCTTATCTGAACTGTGTCCTACACTCTAATTTCCAAATTATAATAATTTATCATCAACACTTTAAAATACAAATCGATTTTTTATAGTTATTTTTGTTCCCAATTGACAAAAATATAAAATATACTTATTACAAATTAACCTTAGAGATGTGAGGTCTCCAGGTGTCTAGGTCTACATATATTATTTAAAACACTTTTTTTTTATAAACAAGCACCGAATGAAGTGTATCACACTAAATATTATAAGCAAAAGGAAATACAATTAGAAGGAAATTATAGCCCCATATAGCCAAAACAGACCGGTCTCCACAAACAGCACCCGTTCACGAGTACGACGCGTATCTCAGCCATCGCCTCCCTCAACCTTTCTTCGGGAAAGTGGCGACCCGATCAACAACGCCACCGTAAGCAAAGACTTTTAAGTGAGCATGACATGTTCAGGCTGGCAGGCTCTATTAATTAACAAAACTAGTGACATGTATCGTGGTGAGAAGCAACATTCTGTGCTGGTCCATTACAAACTGTTACTTAAGTTTATATTTAATTATAAAAGGCATATAGAGTTGGAGATGTCTCTATGCGTCAGAATCAGTATATAAATCAATAAAAAAAATGGTATATATATATATATAATATATAATTAGGGATGTATAATGTCCCTAAGTGTCTGAAGACTAGATTAGAATTAAAACATTACAACAAAAAAAGGAAAAAAGAACGAGTTCAACATATCTCGTGTCAGACATACTGGACACTAGTAGGTAATAGCCATATAGTTAAAAAAAAATAAAATAAAAAAAATTAGTAATTTTTAACTCTGATTGTACTACAGTATCAGGCTACAGGCTTAAAGGCATCTTTATCTCCTATGAATTCTTTTAAAGTATAGTATTCTTTTCTTAGTAGATATAGTTTCACATATGATTTGAATTTATTTAGTGGCAAATTCACTACCTCAGTAGGCACTTTGTTATAAAAGCGTGTACAGTTTCCAGCGAAAGATGAACGAACCTTGGCGAGACGGTGGCCGGGCACAGCAATCTGATTTTTGTTTCTAGTGTTAAAGCTGTGGATATCACTGTTAAGCTTGAATTCCTGGATATTTTTTCGCACATACATTTCTTCATCAAGTTCTTTAAACCTTTTTTAAAACCTGCGTTTTTCAATATAGACTATTGTAAGATAAACTGCTCAAAGGAAGTCCAATACGATGTTTGGGTTACATATGAACAGAAGGCTTGGACCACAATTTATCAACGTCTAATAAACATAAACCTATAGGTAGGGTTTGATGTAGAAAAACACATTGTCATGTTATATGCGTGTAATTTGTTGTTTAATCAATTCGATAAGTAGTTATTTTATTTAAGATCACTAAAAGGATACTTTCTTGTTTGTCGATCGCAACAAAGTTTCATAACCATCTTAATCCTACGTCATCATTTAACCCAGATACAAACAAATTTACGTATAAAAATATTCAGAGTAAAAATACATGATACCAATTTGATCAGCTTGCTGCTGAGTTGAAGTCGTTAAGGAGTAGGGGACAAGCCTAATTATTTGCTTGTTTCTCTGGCAGTTGAGCCTACTAGGTATGTAGTTCCTGATGTTCAAAGTTTAGTATATTTCCCACAATCAAGGCGCTCACTCAGCATGTGTTTGGTATTTTTTTGCTTAAAACGATCGCTAGTGGGTTATTTATAATTTTTTAAATTTCAGGTATTATTAAATTGCAGTAGTTATATTTTTCGTATCTGAATAGATCCTGTGATTAACATAGCTCTGTTCCAAAAATAAGCTAGGGTGTTGTCACGGGTGGATCGGGCTGCCCCGTGGGATGGGCGGGATGTCCCGTCAATGGCAAGTGTGCCGGCGTCGCCCGCCGCCGCCGGCGTGGCGGCTGCACAGGTTGATCTAGAAACACTACAGGACCGCTTACGTAACAGTTTTATTTTCAGCGAGTGGGCAGAACCGGGTGCTATTGCGTAAGTTTTGCAGTACGTGGGCTAAACTAAGGAAGATAAATGTCTGAATGTCACGGTTTAATTCGCTGGAAATATAAAATTTCATTTACTTCTTTATACATAGGTACCCATATGAATTTCCCGTAGTCGTTAGTGCAGTACTAATGACTTAGTACTTGATTATATTGCAATCATGTTTTGTCTCATACACTTGAAAATTCACTACTATATGTATGATGTTGGTTACTATTAACTAGAACTTTAGCTAAAATGTACGTAAAGGTCATGTCCTTTTATATTAAAACAGAACTTTAAAGCATAGTCTAAGTATCTCCGGGATCACGAGAATAACGACGTTCTCGGTTAACATCGGGTTAGTTGGCTAACCCTGAATGGTGCAAGTGGGCCTCACATATTCGCGGATACTGTGTGACAACATGTGTCATAGGACAAAGGAAACAAACGAATAAGCCATGTCTGTAGACGTACTGTTTGTGAACGTGCAGGTTTCAATATTGGTATGATTGTATTGTCGGTGTCAAATAGTTACACATTACTGATCTCCATTGCGATATCTCCCGTAAGTGCGTTCATACTCCTTATTTTACTGACGTCAAAGTCAGAAAAGACTAAAAATAGTATCTTAATTTTTATATAAACAGCCTGTAAAGAAAAATACATAATCCGCACTCCTACGCAACGTGGGCGCCCCTATCCCTACATTCATAACTTTGTTTACCAATATAAAAGTGTAGTGAATCAGTCATAATGTAACCTTTATTATTATCGCCGTAAAAGATAAGTTGTGCTGTATATAAGTTGGTGAGAGTGTTTTTCAGCCGCTCGGCGCGTGGACGTGGCCTTGGGCAGCCTTTCAGCCATTGACCAATCGGCAAATTTGGGGCTGCCCGGAGTAAAGCCAAGTACACACGTACCTTAACGGCTAATGTAGATCCGTGCAATAGTTTTTGAATTGTAACTGTGGTTCAAAAGGTTAGTTTTTGACATCATATGGCCGGGTATAGGTACTTACTGGCAAGCACCCAACAAAATCTAGCTATACACGACAGTGAATACGCAAAAAACACCGGCTGGAGGTTCGGCTCTATTTTTTACGTTACACTAGCTAAATTAAGTTCAAAAGAAAAGGAAAGAAGTAAATAAGGATTAAAGGTCTTTCAGCATAATGCCACAGGCAGTAGCAGTGCAAGTTTTCTGAGAGGACCCAATTTACAGTTATACATTCGTTAGCTCGTTAGTTAACGAATGATGGCACAAATACAGACAAAAAATTAAACACAAAAAACAGTCAGTCATCCACCATGAAGTCCTGCAAGTCTTATTACATTACAGCTACGAGTAGTTATTGATTATCTTATTCAAGATTATTGCGCACTGTCTTGCGTTCCATTAACCATTGGGATATTAATCAAACGTACCGTAATCAGTATTTATAGAGGCGAAGACGACAAAATGACAATTGAAATATGTCAGATACTCGTAAGTATGTGTGAACAGCCCTAAATACCTGAATGGGGGGTGATAAGCACACGTATGCAACAATAAAACCTTTAAACTTAGTTTGATTCGCCATGACACTGCGTCTCCTGAGAAAATCTCTCCTCACGTACGCCCAGTGAAAATTGCGTTATTCTTAAAAGAAAGTTAACACATTATCAATGCAATAACCACAGAAATTAGCACATGAGGAATAGATGCACGACCGGCGCCAGCGATTGTCGGCAGCCGTGCCGCTGAACAGATTTCTTCTCATTGATATTTTATTGTACGATAAACGTTTTAGTGCTGTGAATGATTTAGCGCGGATTATTGTTTTTTACGAGTAGGCATATTGATTCTACTTTTTAATATTACTGGGGCTATAAATGCTTGCTCAACCCAGCCACAAATACGCAATAGAATATCACTTAAGCGAAGTTACTAAAATTCTGGTCATTATCATATCACCATATCAGATGCTAGCAGCGTTTGCTGAGTCGCGATCACTGCTAACTTATCTAATTTTGTGATTATCGGTTCTAGAACAGTAAAATTATGTTGGATTTTGATTCTAGGGTTTATGACATGAATAATAAATAATGGCCACGCAAATAAAAGGTACAGAAGCAATATCAATAAATTCGAAGCAGTTCATTTCTTAAACTTCCTCCAGGGATCCCGTTGCTACATTTTCTACTAGTTTCCCACGGTATTAGCTTACAGCTACATCAAGCTTCAAAGATATGTTTACGACTTTGCATCCTATTCAGTGGCAATTAGAAAAAAAATGTTTACATCTTTTTGGCGTCTACTTAGAGCTTATCCAGTATATTTTTGTTAGCTCATTAGCCCACCATGCCCTGACGTCACCGCTCACCCTTAACCTTAGCTTCCAGACAAGCCCACGCGTTGGCTGGCAGCCAGCATCTTCATTCATGGTTTTTGCTGTAGTAAGTGTATTAGGTTCCCCATCGATTTTGTTTACGCGTAAGCGTAAAAGTCAAATATAGTATGTCCTTAGTCAAGGTGACATGTCAGAGTGAAACAGCCAGACTGAGCAGCTTGCTCAGACCTCATAACAAACGTAGGTCATGTAAATGGTTTCTTAGAATATTTCGACAGTATTTTTTCGGGTGTCCTAATTTTCATAAAACGAATTTATGCTTCGTAATAAATAAATATAAAACTTAACATTGTTTGTGAAGTTCCTAGAAACTTTGGTTTAATATTGAGTGGGAATCCAATAGCCTGTATGGTGTCTTTTATGCTGTACGTATTCACTATGAAAGGCATTACATCTGAAATTGTAACCATGTTGTTTTCACATTTATAATATAAGTAAGTATTTTTACGAATCACATTAAAATAAATAGAGCAGAAAATGCAGTATTCTCTCATGGCAAGCGTTCAAAGATTTAATATCGGTCTGACCTTTACCATTTTGGAGGGAAATGATTTTTTCGCCCACGCCCGTAGACTTGGCGCGGCGCCACGCGCAAGGCCCGCTTTCATAATTAAGTTTCGTGTCAAGCAGTTAACTAAGTAAACATATTTATTAACAAAAAAAAAACATTGTACTACTAGAAGTCAATTGGTGTTAGCGAAAAATAAAAATATCAAGAGATAGTGAGGTTAACTCTATAAAAATTAGATCCGCTTACATACCTATTGCCTACTTACAGTAAGAGTATTTAGTACATAGTTGAATGTAAATCAGAAGGCAATTGTATATAAAATTACCTTCAATTACAAAATCCTAGATATATCGTCTATTTCATTTATCCTATAATGAAATAGACGATATATCTTAGGATAGTAGTAATTAACAAGGGCTTCCAAATGTGGTAGAGTAATTAATGGTAATAAATACGCATGTCTCAGTCTTACTAGCTACTAAATTATGTACTAGATCTGTAAAATGTAATGTGTTTTTATGTTCGGTAACACGAGAACAGCCTACGGTGCATTTAACGGAGAAGCGGATCCCCGCCGGATTTGCCAACTTTTAAACTTTCAACAATTTTCTTTGGGCCCTTGAAGTCTCTCAAGAAAGAAATGGACCTGCCGCCACTCACCCAGTTATGATACAATAACTTACCCAGTTATGATACAATAACTTACCCAGTTATGATACAATAACTTTCAGTCAACATTAACATTTCAGCCGTAAGTTGTCCACCGCTGGACAAAGGCCTCTAAATATGAGTTACATCATGTTGGGGGGTAGTTGGCATAGTCACCACGCTTGGCAGGCGGGTTGGTGACCGCAGTAGTTATAGGTTAAGTTTCGACAGAAGCTGCTGCACATTCGTCGATATTTTCCCTTTGTCGCCTCTTACGAGACCCGCGGGAGGAGATGGTGAGGTGCTATTCTTGTCAGCCGGCATCACACGACACAAAGAACGCATGCATATATCACACCTCAACAACAAAATTTCAAATTTTGAAACCATGCTTAGTTATAATATACATAACTAACAAAACTGATAAGTAATCAGATCCGTATCTTACTTATGGTATCTCTTATTCTCAGATTTCCATAAAAAACTGTCTAGGAAATAAACCCCCACAAAAACAAACATTTTTCTTGTTCATCCTTCGACATGTTACTTAATAAAACAAGATCATTAGCAAAAGAAAATGTCAGCACTAAAAATAGAGCAGCAGTAATGAATCAACCGAAGCAGCAACGTCACAGGGGAACAATGCCGAAACAGCAACAATGCGATATTTCATTTATCAGCGGGGCCGGCTTCATTTGCCTAAATGAATTACACAACTGTGGCATGAAAAAGGTTTTCAAATGTTGGGTTATTGGAGCAACGGGATTTCTATAAATAACCTTATTCTTTCAGTTTATTGTTTAATTCAATTTCAACATTTAAATAACTATATTGATACCTATACCTGAAACAATATGAGCGCTGGGCTGGGGGCCTAGCGGTAAGAGCGTGCGACTTGCAATCTGAGTTTTTCAAAACTTATGTCCGAATTATCATTTGATATATACCAGTCGCTTTTCGGTGAAGTAAATTATTGTGAGGAAACCGGACTAATCCCAATAAGGCTTAGTTACCATCTTGGTTGAAAGGTCAGGTGGCAGTCGCTTTCGTAAAACTAATGCTTGTGCCAAATCCTGGGATTACTTGCCAAGCAGATCCAGGCTCCCATGAGCCGTAGCAAAATGTCGAGACAACGCCAGGAAGATGAGCTGAGAAATTATGAGGAATCCGGCAGGACCATGTTTAATTAACATGGCATCCGCAGCAAAACCTGATGGTGCCAGTTCTAATCCGGCCTCGGACACCGGTGTGGGCTTCGTCACTTTTCTGAAGTATATCACATCTATTTCAACTTACAAGTTTAGTTTAGATGGATATATTGGGAAAAATAACATAAACCGGCTGGGGGCCTGCCTCTGAGCATTTACAGACAAGAAGTTAAAGTCCTATCGAAATCACATTCCTGCAGGTCCACTGAAGTTGCAGTTCCAAAAAGATATCACGTAGCGTCATTCAACACCTCCACAGAGGGATACGACCTGTATAGAGCCTGGGTAGAGCTTAAAATAGCTAAAAATAGCGAAGTTTTACCGAAACTGTTATCTATTTTTTTAAGAACCAAAGTCAAACGACTTCTGTTTTTACGATTGGCAGTCATTAAGGTAAGTAAGTCGTAGTTACGCGAACACGAACAGGGTAGATTTACCCTTCATTCAGTACACATATATGTACATTTTTGCCTGAGAAGGTAAATTAGAATTACAATCAAGCAATTTCAAATCTTAGTTATTATTAATACTGAAACTTTTCTTAACAAGCGTATAATCGTTTGAAATGAATACGATACAGTCCAAAGAGGTTAACAGATTAACGACTTATCGATTCAAACTTTTATCGAAACTTATTAAGTATTCATTGTTATTTGAATCATTATCTCCATATTATTAGATTAATGATTATTTTATAAGGAAAAGAATAACATGTATAGAAGTTTCTTTGACGCAGTGTAAGAAATTTATGACAGGAATTTAGATAGGATGACCATAATCGGCGTGTTCCGGTTAATTATTTATTTATTATACAAATATTTATTTTCGTTATCGGCTATTGTGTGTACGAAATCGGCGTTCGTGATTTGTCGTCGTTAACGTCGATACGTAAATTATGTGCATTATTATAATTAACTGTGGACTTTATTTGCGAGAACCTATGATATACATCTATACATCTATGATATATGTATGCTACACATCTTTCTCTCATATGGACGAATATACGACTATTGAGATGAAATATTAGACGAATAGGATTATTTGGAACTACGGCAGTGGAATGAATAGATCCTCCTCCTTTTTTTCGTCGGTAAAAAAATGTGGAAAAATACTACTACTCGGAAAAACAATCTACTGTGACGGATGGGAATGATATTTTAATTAACTTTGAGAAAGTTCATATATGTATAAGATATGATAACGGATTATAAAAATAGTAGTAATAGTAATATATATATATATATATATATATATATATATATATATATATATATATATATATATATATATATATATATATATATATGTGTATTTACATATATAAATGACTACTTGTATCAAATAATGTTTTTGTTAAAAGGATAAGGGTTTAATCCTCGGTTATAAAATAAAGTATGAAAACACAGTAAATGTCTCAGCATAACGGTTTGAGATCGTAACTTTAAAGACACCGGCGGGCATTCATCATTGCACGGGTTCAGGGTCTGAATACGAGTTAAACCAGATTAAACAAATTAACAGAGTATATTTACCATCTTCGAACTGTATTTTACGGTTTCGGCCCTCGTAGCGCTCGGACATAACGCTGTTTTCTAGCAGAGTCTAAGATTTAAAGCGTTCATGGGGTAACTTTTATTACCATTGATTTATTTATTGAGCGGCCACCGCGTTAAATTTTTATGATCCGAATCAATCAGTTTTAATTCAGAATTTGAGAGCAATGAATCGTTTGATTGGTGATGGTTCATAGTATTGATACTACCTATTACTTTATTTACTTATATGTTTTCTGTTTTATATGAGTTATTTTTTGGGTAACTAGATTTAACATAAGATAAGCAGTACTCTGATATTCGTCATTCTATTTTTTTAGATTTAATAACCAATCTAGACAATGATTAATGGTTTTTTTTGTTAGGGGTTTTAGGTTTCTTAATTTATTAAACGCGAGCTTACTGAGCTAAAGAGATCTCTGAGGCCGATACCTATTTTTCTCCACCTTGTGCCAGATGAATATACAGGGTGGCTTATTTAGATCGGTCAGTATAGGAAAGTCTGAAACTATAAGAAATAAGAAGATCTGTTATATTTTAAGTTTTTCAATTTTGTTCAGTTTAATCTTAATTTACGTCCGTTCATGATGTGGTCTATGTATGAACGTGTACTAATTAACAATATTTAAACGTCTATCAAAGAAAGTTGTCAAAGATTTATATGATAGTAAATAAAAAGAAATATGTGATGAGTTTAAAATATGTTGACACCGATACCAATTATGATAACTTATTATACCTAATTACTTCTCTTAATTTCGGAAACAGGTTATAAATATCACGGTGAAAATTATATAAAAACTGAATATTTGTAATACTAATAAATACTTTCTTAAAATCAACCACATTCATAGCCGTCATTATATAAAATGTCTGAAACACTGCCCGTAAAGTCTTTCTGCAACTAAACAAAGCAATTCATTGCTTCACATGTAAAGAACAATAGCAGACAAAGATGTATATTTAGGGATTTTACATGCTTTAATTCATGTATAGTATACCTAAATCAAACATTCTCTAGCTACCTTGTTAACGTTTGAATTGTTTAAGTTAAACAATGGACTATAATAAGAATGTAATCGAAACGTGTCATTTTATGAAAGTGTCCAATATAAACGGTTGTTTTATGAACAGCTGCCATATTTGATTTGCACCGAGTGTAAGATCGGTGGTAGGTAGTTAAAGTAAACAAAGACGGAGACTATTATACTAACAGTACATTATGTTTAGAAAAGACACTACGAAGGTGAATTTATTAGTGGTGCCGTGCTGTCTGTACAGACAGACCAATATGATTTCTGGGCCACTTGCTATCTTGTCGCAGTGTCATTAATATGAGAACTCTAGCGGCTTTCATATAAATTTTTACTGGGATGAGATACAAAGTAGACCAGAAATTAAATTATTGGCCGTTCTATTTGTTTTATGACAACTCTCCCTTTGAACATCTTAAAAAGAAAATGACAAATTTTCTGACATATATTTTAATATTTTTTTTTTATGATATAGGAGGCAAACGAGCAGACGGATTGCCTGATGGTAAGCAATTACCGCCGCCCATGGACACTCGCAACACCAGAGGAGTCACAAGTACGTTGCCGGCCTTTAAGATCCCTATACGCTCTTTTCTTGAAGGTTTGGATGTCATATCGGTCCGGAAATACTGCACACGACAATTTATTCCAGAGTTTTGCTGTGCGAGGCAGGAAGTTTCTAGAAAAACGCACAGTTGAGGACTGCCAACCATCTAAGTGGTGATGATGGAAATGTTGTCGTGTAGAGCGCTGGCGGAAGGAAGCAGCTGGGATTAACCCGAACAATTCCTCGGAGCACTCTCCGTTGTAGATGCGGTAGAAAATGCAGAGTGAGGCCATATCTCTACGCAGTGCCAAGGAGTCAAGCCGGTCCGAGATATCCTGGCTGCCGACAATTCTAGTCACTCTCCGCTGGATGCGGTCCAAAGGGAGAAGCTGTTCTGTACTTATCTACAAAAATGGGTGTTTTGCCCAAATTTTACACATACCTATTTTATGTCTGTCAAGAATGTTTTTATAAACCTATAAATAATAATGCATTGTCGATTTTGCTCGCTCGAATAACCGTAGTACCGTGTTGCGAATAATGTCTTATCAGAAACAGAAACCGCATTTACAACGGCAATCATTTTGCGACCTTGTTCTGATTGGGCCTAATTACGGACTAGTATCGTGATTCAAGCCGACTTTAGGGTTCTCTAAGTTAACTGCTTAGCTAATTTCTATTTCTAATGAGGATTTGCTGCATAACTAAACATATATAATCTTGAACTGTGGAATATATGTAGGTATATGTGGTTCAAATGATGTGAAACATCACTAAGATAAGGTTTTTCTTTAGTATAAGTATATAGCGAAAAAAAATACTTTTATATTTTATCCAGCAGAGCCAGAAAGGTGAATAAATATGCGAATGAAACATTATTCGCATATTATTTCATCATCATACTCATAGCAGCCTACGTCCACTACTTGACATAGGCCTCCCCAATAGCGACCCAGAGTGATCGCTTTTGCGCTACCCGCATCCAGTGGATTAAAGTCATTCTTTAAAAATAAGAGTTGGTATAACCTAACATTTTCTTCTACCTAATGGATTTACTCGATAGTGATGGCATAAGATTACCAAACCCAAATTACTTTATACCAAAAAACCATCAGAACCCAAGCAATATAAATATGTTCAGAATTATCAGTATTCTCAAGACTCATCGATAACTGTACCAACAGCAGATCTAGTTCGCTCATTACTTTTTGCCGTTATTTTTTGCGAGATTAACAAACATAAAGCATTTGTTTGTATTTCATGACGATCTTTAATTACATTGAAACAAATCGTTTATTAGTTTTTTTGCTTGTCTGTGCTTTGATTTCCTCAATTCCCAGACCTTGGTTGTCCAGATGTGCTATGGTGACATGAAGTTACAATAATCTAATTGGAATGGAATAATTTTAAATTTAAATCAGCGAGGAAATATGTAGTGAGCGAGGTTACCTTTTTAACATTTATGATTCAAGGATTCTAATCGTGACGGATTACTTAGGCTTTGAAAGTTGAATTGTGTTATTGTTTTATATGATTATGCGCTAAGCCGAACAAGTTATGTCAATAAGTTAGTAAACACAAGGGGCAGTACAAAAACAATAAATATTTGTTAGCACTCTCGTGAAGAAACAATACGTCGTCTAACTTTATCATTCAGAAGTCATGATAGTTAAGCCTAAGGAATGCTTATGCTGCATATGGAAATGTTAGCGATAATCATAATATGTTAGCCTATATACGTCCCCCTACTGGACACAGGCTATATTTTATCTTTTGCACTGGTAGAGAAATGCACATAAATAAAGGGCATTTACGTAAAACAATGTTCACAATAATACATGTACTCCTTAGATTGTCATACTTACTGGTAGGTCAGAAATGCTATAGAAGATTGTTATACTTAATGGTTAAAAAAATCACTATTTGAAATATGCGTGATTTTAGGAACAGCCTTATGTTGGAGAAGAAGAAGTGGAGAATCGTCGTAAACCAATTGTTTCATCAGTCATTTTAATATTTACAGGCTACGAGAGGAAGGTAGAAGCTACAAAAGCTAGTCAGCTAGTCAAGTCTCAAGAGCCTTTACAAATTTTGTTTTACAAGGTCTACTGCCAACGCGATATATATATATACATATAGTTAGGTATGATTTTTTTATAAAACTAAACTGCCCTTTCACTCAGCATGGTGAAAACTGGTGGTTCTATTTCTATACTTTATCTATTATCAGAAGTCGATTATTTTTGGTGAAACGTATTGTACACGTGCCTTCGTTTGGACTTCAGTACCTAAATGTATTTGGGGATTTGCATACTTTATGCGCAAGCATAGCTTCGTAGCTCCATGATCAAGTTCAGCTAATAACGCGAGCGGCACGCTGTCTGCCGAGTAGTTTTTTACAAATAGTTAATACAATACGCCGTAATTCTTTCAGCGCAACAAAGATCAAATGGATCCCGTCTTAGTCACCAAAACATATAAATGCCATAATTAAGCTAATTTATGAAACATGTGACACTTATTTTACATTGTTCGATAATTTGAGTAATTATCATGCAGACAGGTGTTAATGCTGTCACGTCTGTCAAGGTTATTGTGACTAATTTTTTCGTTTAATTTGTCACCTGTATTTATTACTATTAAAATTCTCTGTACAATTTTTCGACATGTAGATTCGGGGAAGACTGTGCATACGAATGTAATGTGGGGTTGATAATAATTAATAATGATACTTTTTTAATTACTAAACATATACAATAGAAATTAATATACGAGAATACGAGTATAACAAGTGAATTTTCTTTTTTTTGTCATTTAAATTAAGATTATGTATTTGTTAAAGTTTAAAGGTTTAGCAAATAAATAATCTAAATTAAAGAATAAGCCTATAATAATCTAAATCGTCGCAGGTATCACATTATGAACATTGTTTTACGTGAATGGACTTGAAATACATCCAAAGTTAGAGGCCTAGATCGGGAAGTGGCTCTTTTTTAATTTCCATTTCACTATATTCGTAACACAGCATCATGCCATTCAGCCATAGACTAGATTATTCAATTATTAATTGTTGATAATATATTCTATTCGGCCGGCAACCCCTTAATTCCCGGCCTCTGTAGTAATGTACTAAAACCTTTCATAGATAATAAAATTATTCGTACATATACCTACCAATACTTATAGTACAATATACATATAAATATAATTTGTATATCTTTACAACACAGCTTATTTAGCTAACTACTATGGAATTAGATTTATTATTCTTTGATAGTCATGTATGATTCTTATCTTAGAACATATGTACAACGATTTTATCATTGTTTACTTAAAACATTGTCATAAGATGATGCCCTATAAGTAATCTAATACGAATGTACTCATATAACTAGGGTAGTGCTGCTAAAGAAACCCATCTATGTAGACTATAGGGCTATATAGACTCCCTTATATTGACAGAGTTAAAATAAGCCTAAGGCAATGACCATAGCCAATACAAAAATAATTCGAATACGAAGGTCAAAAGAACTCAACGGTCAGAGTGGTGCTAATTAAGCAATCAGTAATTGTTTAGCGTGGGCAGAGGCAATTGCTAGAATCAATAACACGAAAAAATATACTATTCACGAGTATAATTTGCGCTCTGATTATGGTATGTTAACAATAGTTCTTATTACTTATTTACTATTACTATTAATACTACCTAGAGGAAGCTTGGTACAAAATAGGTTACACACACATGCATACATTTCAGCCGTATGCAGTCCACTGCTGGACATAGGCCTCTCACAAATGTGACTTGTATCATCTTGGGGGTAGTTGCCATATTCGCCACGCTTGGCAGGCGGGTTGGCAAGCGCAGTAGCTGTAGATTGGGATTCGACGGACGCTGCTGCCCATCCGTAGGATTTTTCCCTTTGTCGCGTGGGGAGGTGCTATTCTAGTCAGCCGGCATCGCACGGCAAAAAATGGTTTATTCTATATTTATTTAAATTGCTATTGTTTGAAGCAGTACCTACATGATAATTCATAATATCTTTACCCATTTATATCTTTGTAATTGCTATTTATTAACAACTTAAGAAACCTTACTCTCTAAGTCCATTTCACTAAACTACTAACTCATTTCAAAGTAAATAGGGATCGCAAATAGAAAATAATATAATAACGTAAAAGTTAAATCCAACGAAAAGGTACAATTTGCTCGTTTGCCGCCGGACCCGCTTGACCGCAAGCCGCGGATTTATTGTCAGTTTGACACGTATTGTACATATTCGAGACTAAATACCCTGCAGCCATTGTCGCAGACTCTTGCTAAAATCACCGCCATTAAGGGTTTCGGCAGATGGCGATAACCGAATTATTTGCCATTATGATCTCAAATTGTATTATAGAGCTGTAAGGAAAAAAATGGCCTTTATTTTGGTATTTAGTGTGGCTATAATGGTTAACAACTGTCAGATTATTCCGATGATCTATTCACACCCTTAGCCATGCTGGAAGTTATTACATATCATTCTTGTTGCGTTGACTGAAAGCGCAGTTTAGATTGCTCGTGTTGGAATTGATTTATATAATTTGGGGACAATTGTCCATTGCGCGACGAATTGAGTTGTCGATTATAAACGGAAATCGAGCAATTTGCTCGGAAATTTATTCGTTTCCTATTTATTTAGGGTGTAATGGATGGTCATTTTGCAGGGAGTGATGGATACGGACCACCGTGTAAGTAAATCGATTTAGCAATGAGGATTAAATTGTTGTTCATTGTATTAGCAGTTCCACGTTCCGGAGTAGACACGTGCTACTAACGGTGTGTAAAGTCAACACAGTATGATCTCAGTAATGGACCTGATTTATATTTACAAGACATTTATAGTTTTTATTGCTATAAGTATATATTATGTTATGTAAATACGCTTATCTAATATTCAATTGTTATGGTAAATAATTACCACCTATCTTATTAAAAATGTTCTTACATTGAGGCCAGCCGTTAATATCTTTCCTGGTAGTGGTATTATAGAAAGAAAAATAAAAAAATATTATAGATAATGGACAGAACTGTTCATTATCTATAATATTTTTACTGTTGTAGGTAGATATGTTGTTACTGATTTGTAATTTGTATGGATTCATTAACAAATATAACCTGGGGTTTCATCTCAAGCATACAATAAGTTACCCTTAATGTACAGCTTAATGTATTCATTTATTTAATAAATAATAAAATTAGGCAATTATTTGTTTTTTTTTCTGGTTATTACTAGAGCACTTTGAATAAATTTGTTTCAAATAAAGTTAAAATAAACTAGTTTTCATTAGTGAGAACGAATTTTTAGCGTTAAAAAATATAAGGAAAGGTGAAGACCTTAGGTAGGTATCAATTTAATAAATATGCTCAAATTACACTTTGGAATATTTGACGAAAAAAAAATGCGCCCGAAAAGCTTAAGCACTACAAATACAGGGGTCTCGGTTCCGAATACATTTTTATGCCATTCGGAGTCGAAACCCTAGGCCCGTGGGGTCCCAGCGCCCATATCATGTTCAAAGACATTTCTAAAAGGCTCGTCGACTCCACTGGTGACCGCAGAGCTGGCAGCTACCTCGCGCAACGCATTACTATCAGTATCGCGATACAGCGGGGAATGCTGCCAGGCCTAATTTTAAATTTCTATTATTGTTTTTTCTTTAGTTTTATAGTTTAAGTACGTTGTATTTATCGGTAAGTTGTTTGACAAATATATTTAAAAATTTCGACAAGAAATTAACTATAAACCTTCGCTTACTGCGATCAGTCTGCGGCCGAGGCCTAACTTTAACAAGGAAAATACGGCGATAAATAATAGATAATAAATAATTTGCGTAGTTAAATTAGATATAATCTCAATTGTTCATTAATCTAACAATGTTTTAATCAGCAATATATTAATATAGGGGGATTACCGTGAATGAGCTTGTATATTTATTTAGGTCACTAAAGTATAAACACTTGTGAATACCTAAGTATTATACATAGGTAGGTATGTTTAATTCCATAAAGGAATGTCAAGTGTGCAGGCGATTCCGAGAAACTATATTAAATAGGACATAAGTTATATAGAAGTGGGCAACTCACGTTTTATAAGTCGAATATGGCTCGACATGTTTCGCTCTCTTCGAGCTCTTCGTCGGTCAGCCAACGCGAACTGCTCATGATATAGTATTCTTTGCTAATGAAGTATTGTTTATTTTTTATTTATTTTTTTATTACATAGGCGGCAAACGAGCAGACGGATTGCCTGGTGTTAAGCAATTACCGTCGCCCATGGGCACCCGCAACACCAGGGGAGTCACAAGTGCGTTGCCGGCCTTTAAGGGGGGTTGGAGCTCTGGGAACCTTACTCAGCATCAGGAACACAACACTACATACCTGAAAGGTGGCAGTGCTATTATGGCTGTGGTCTTCTGTAAGGAGGAGGTACTTCCCCAGTTGGGCTGCCCCAGATTCAAGCATGATGGTCAACGCTGTGCCCTACCTCTCATTGTTGGACGTAGTTTAAGGACATACCCGGGTCCGCTCATTTTAAATGTATGTATGTTTGTTTCGTCCTGTATATATTTTGGAATTTTATCTAATATACTTAGTGACTGCATAGCAATATTAGTAAATATCAAATGGGTTGAGATACCTGAAACGAATCATTTTTATTTATATATTTAATGCTGTTTAGATCATTTCTATTGTTGACGGTCAACCAGCGGTAGCGTACGACTCCGACTCTCGACTCCGTGACTTGCGCATCGTAAGTGCATGCGTGCAATTTATATCTAAATACAATTTCTGTCTAAAGACTGTCATGCAAAAACTATGAACATTAACTAAAATATCTGTGTTGTTTTATGTGACATTAATAAACAATATGGTGACATGAGTGCTTAGCACAAATGTACATCTTCTTCATTTTATTTTATCCTATCACTATCTGTGAGTTCCTGTAATTGGCTCTTTGTTTTTTATTTTTAATGCTTATTGTTTGTGTAATAGCTGTTGGTACTCCTTAAATAGATAATAATAATAATAAATAATAAGTAAAATTGTGTATTATTATCTCCGCCGTTACGAGGTCGTGTCCTTATGGTCCCGGAGAAAGATTGGTTAAAGTTGACGTCAAAGTTTTAACCTGGAATTACGAATTATTCTAAATTACAGTAAAAAAAAAATAACATTACGGTAAAATATCTGCTCTATATTTATAATACTTATATATCTGCGGCCTTAGTAATGGTCCATGTAGACAAGTTGAAGTATATGAATTCAAATTTCTTGGGCCACGGGTATAATACTCGATCGTTACAGCTTTTCCTAACACGGTCTGAAACGATATATGCCCAATTAAATGATTTGATTTCCATAGTGATCAACTCCTTATACTTCGTTGCCTGAGTACAAAACACGGACGACTTAACATTCTTACAGATAAAGAGTACCTACTGAAACAACTTCACTGGGACGCTTATTTCCGATAACAATTTGTAAGGAAATGTAAGGACTCGGTAAACACGATTTGCTTACGTCAATGTTCAATCAGATAAGAAAATTGTGCATTAACTTTATTGTTATGCAATGTATTCGAATGTGTATGTAGGTGCGATACTGATTTGTCTATTCACTAGATTTTAGCACGACTTCGTCTGCGTTGATTCCCCATACAAACGTTCACCCTCTTTTCTATAATATTTAATGTGGATAGTCTAAAGGAACTCGCTTCTTGCCGTACGCTTTATTTAACTACGCAATAATAAATGCAGTAATTCTGAGTGTGATTTTGTGTTGACTGTGACTGTTGAATACTTAGGTTGAGTGAGTCGAGAAGACGGGTACGACGAGTGAGAAGCCGGCCAGGTCACTAGTAAATAATAAATAAATAAATAAATAAATATTTCGGGACAATCTTACACAAATCGACCTAGTCCTACGGTAAGCTCAGCAAGGCTTGTGTTGTAGGTACTAGACGACGATATATATAATAGATAGATACATATAAATACTTAAATACATAGAAAACACCCATGACTCTGGAACAAATATCTATGCTCATCACACAAATAAATGCCCTGGCTGGGAATCGAACCCAGGACCTTCGGCTTCATAGGCAGGGTCACTACCCACTAGGCTAGACCGGTCGTCAAACTAGTAATTAAGTAATTATTTGTAATGTGTACCAAAAATTATGTTATGCTTACATTCATTTCATTGATTGTATTGTACAGTCAGCGTCATATAGTTAGTTATCCAGTAAGGCCAAATATACCCATCTTTATTTATATAGCATTAAGGATGTGTATCGATATATTTAGCTATACTGACTGTAACGAACTATATGAAACTGACTGTAGGTACACCACAGAATTTATATGATGTACCGAACTATTTGACTACTTTGAATGGTGCAAACTATATGACGCTGACTGTACAGTCGCCATCATATAGGAGCTGACAAAAATAACTGAGCAACGCCTCTATTATCAAGGTGATAAAAGGGCATCACCTCCGCAGCTCCGATATATCTGTTGGCGAATGTATTGCTTGTGCACTTGTATTCCACATGTTGCTTAGCGTGTCTCACTAAATAAATTAATGTAAACCCCCTACAACGGGGTAAAACGTAAAATTGAATTGTAGTAGTAAACCTAGGTAACTACCTAGGTACGTAGATAACTACCTAGATAAGTAGGACAAGTATGTAAAAGGTACTTATTATAATGAGTAGCTACAGCTACCTAACTCTACAGCTACCTAGTGAAGTAACATGCTGCTAATATGATTAGTTGCAAAATAAGGAAGTTCAATCGCAGATAAGGTATCGCCGGACACAAAAATGCGTCGATACCATCACTTTACTTGTGCCGCATTTTGTAATCGGAAACGCTTGAGACACACTACGATTATTTTCTATGTTAATTATTTATCAGCGTATTATCGAGGTGATATGAAATAAGTACTTCCCTTGCAGAGTGGTCTAATCGAGTGTCAGAACTAAATTCGTAGAATGAGAATTAGTGTTATCAAGATATTCGTTAACTGCTTAATATTTTTAGATGATTTTTAGAGGAAAATGTCTTAGTCATCAGAACAGGTACATATTCGTTGCTTAATATGTACCTACCAGTTCATTTTAACATCAGACCATATTTACTTTCTTGATTATACTTCTATATTATTTTATACGACATTTAGTCCCAACGTAAACATATTGTTATAATATATCCGCGGTTTTAACCGTGGATTTTAGGCTTGTTAGAATCATCTCGATGAGTAGCTGATGACTGTGAAAAATAAATACAGTCTGGAATAAAAGCTTGTACCAAAAATGAAAATTGGGACACAAACTTATTTTTAATTGGACTTACCTAAAAAATAACGGATCTATAGCGAATAATTATCTATGCGCAAGAATGTACCGCCACTAAATGTCGTAACTCGAGATAAAAAAAAATCTTTCGCGATGAACCCGTTCTATTTTTAGTTTCTATTTTTGGTTAGTCAAAACACACGGCCTTTGTGAACTTTGCTGAAACTCTGCCGTGCGTCCAGATTAGTTACGAAATTCTTGGACATTTTAAAATACTAACTACTAACGATGCAAACAAATAAACGCGTTCCGTTTTAAGGAAACATACATTACATTATATTGAAACATAAATCACCGATAATACGTATTCTAAACGCCCTTCAAAGTTTAACTTTTAAAATAAATCAAACTGCAACATCCTTGAATGGTATATTGCGGATATACTTCTAAATTTATGGTACTTGGATAAAAAAGAAATGTCCTTGTGCTATATTCGTAGGTAGGTATATAATTAGCGTATATGAATATTTCGTTGTTATTATATATTATTATAGTCCATGACCTCAGCTATGCATGTATGCGGAATGGCAGCTTTAACTATATATATATATATATATGTATATATATATATATATATATATGTATATATATTATTAAAGCTACAAGTATAATTTAGTATATATAAATTCATCGTTGGCTGAGTACCCACAACACAAGCCTTAAAAGATAAAAAAGATAAAAGATCTTTATTTTTCAATTTAGGCACATTACATGCACTTATGAACGTCAAAAAAAAAAAAAATCTACACCGGTTCAAACCCTACACCTCTGACCCGTGAAGATACCGGCAAGAAACTACGGCGGGACTTATTTTTTCAAAACAGTGATACATCAAATCTTAAAGTAGGTACTTACATAATTATGCGTAGTCCGATAAGAAAACATATCAAACAGTTTATTACAAGATAAGAAAATATTAAAATATAAAAGTAAAAATAATAATGTATAAATAAATTCGACTTCACAAAATAGACATACTTTAATATGCTTTCTTATCTGAACTGTGTCATTTACATTATCTGGAAGTACATAGAATTGTTGAATTAATTGCTAGGCGGTTTTGTTAGTTTCTGGTTTGGGCCATGCATGTTTGTCTGTCAAATAATCCTCTACTCTGTAATAGCCCTTAGACATCAAAGACTTTTTTAAGTAATTCTTAAGTATTGGGAAGGGTAATTTTAAGGCATCATCAGGTAACTTGTTATATAAATGAATACATTGCCCAAAAAATGATTTATACACTTTACGCACACGACACTTTCTAATAGCAAGCTTATTCTTATTTCTAGTGTTATAGGTATGGATGTCACAATTTTTGGTAAACAACTGAAGGTTTTTAATAACGTACATAATATTTTCATATATATATTGACAAGCTACAGTTAATATATTAATTTCTTTAAAAAGTTTTCTAACAGAAGTTTTCTTCCTTGTTGAGATTACCGTGGGACTCAGATAATTTGTGTAAAGATGTTCTGTAATATTTATTTATTTATTAAAATCCACCACGCTGACACGTTTAGTATTTATAGTATTTATTATTTTGCAGCATGACAAATCGCACTGACGACCTAAGGGCACATCAAGCTGCAGCAGCAAATATAATAAATAAATAAATAAATATTTCGGGACCATCTTACACAAATCGACGTAGTCCTACGGGAAGCTCAGTAAGGCTTATGTTGTAGGTACTAGACAACGATATATATTATAGATAGATACATATAAATACTTAAATACATAGAAAACACCCATGACTCAGGGACAAATATCTGTGCTCATCGCACAAATAAATACCCTGATTGGGAACTAAACCCAGGACAGGACCATCGGCTTCATAGGCAGGGTCACTACTCACTAGGCCAGACCGGCCGTTAAACCAATATTGTCCAAAGATATTATTACATAATTTGGAGTAAAAGTTGTTGCTGTGATACGTTCGTAAGCGCTACTCGTATTGTTTTATTACTGACATCAAGCTGTCGGTCCTCTAAGTGAAAAGGTTTTTTTCGCTAGCACTTTTAACCCCAAATAAGGGATTGGTATAGTCTTTTTCCTCCACTGCTAGTAACGAATTACACATGGTTCGACATCTAGCAGTTAAATGATTTCGAAGTAAATTTATTAAACAGAATCTCACGCTACCCTAAAAACCTGTCTTATGATATATTACTTGTATAGTCTCTGCAACTATGATGTGACTGTCGTAGTCAAACAATCGAGAGTCAACACTCTACGGAGCGATGACTCGAGCTGCGTGAGCGCCGGCATCGGCATTCCGGCGTACGCGTACTTTACTTACGCAAAGATGACTTCTACAATAAAATCAGGGAATACATAGGCAAAACGGTTGTCAAAACGTATTCTAAACGTATCAGTAAATAAATAAATTAATATTACAGGAAATCCTTACACAAACTGACTTAAATTGATTGGTGAGTACCACAAACGCTGTTTTATTAATATATTTTAATATGCCTTTTGGATCAATTTTAGAGTGTTTTTTAGTCTATTACAACTTATACTCGTAAGTATAATAGGAATAATAAATCCGATACGTGGAGTTAGCTTCCTCCGCATCTGCTATAAGGCTCATCTTGTAAGTAAATTTGTATTTTATATGATTATCTGTCTATAGATATTTTTAAATAAATCTTATGTTGTAAAAGAAAATGAAAGTGCCTCTAAGTTTTATTATTATCGATTTCACTTTGTTTACGACACAGATTTCTTTATACAATAATAACATATTAAATATAATAATCATAAAACCTACATCTAATTACATTAAACAGATAAACATCAATATACATTCCTCGCATACCGCGGCGCGTATGTCCATATTTCACGCTATAAACATTGTATAAACAAATATATGAATAGTTTTAAGCAAATTAGGTATTTACGGAGGAGTTATGGTCCTCGGGTATGATAATTCCGTGTAATCAGTAGATTACCGGCGCCCATCGACTTCCCATCTATCGCGTTTAACATACTCTTCCTATGTGAATTGGAAATAACGATCGAATATGTACTTTATTACTTCAGGGCAAGATATTTTTTTAAGTGTTTTTTATTGTACTTATGGTACATATTTTAAGCGTGTTAACCATTGCGCCGTATATACGAAGACGATTTGAGAGCTACATGAATGTATAAATCATATCTTTGATTTTTATGTGCGTTCGTATCAAAAACAGTGAAGTATTTCTACGTGTATAATTTGCAATTTTCTTGATATTTCAGTTTCGCATTTCTCTGCAATGAAATGATCATTTGACGTTGTTTTTATTTGTAAATGTTGCAATAATTGACATTTTATTCATGATGTTAACTGATAAAAGATACAAATACATCGGCGGTTCATATATACCCAATCATTCTAAATACTTAAAAGCTAAAACTTAATTGATAAAATGTAAAGCATAAGACTAAGAAATTAGACATTTATATTGATTTGCAGATACTTATTACTTACTTACTCTTATACATTTATTTCCTTACACAGGTATTAAAAAGCTCTAAACGCCTTCATGAGTTTTATTATATCCATGTCGCAGGCAGCTTTAAAGTGAATAAATTATTGTCAATGCATGTTTATATTGTTTTATTGATATGAAAGTTCGTGAGTTTTCGGTATTATCACAATAAAGGCGTTCGGTGTATGACGAAATTTTATGTGGTTTGATAGATCTTACAATCGGTCGGTAAGGTGAGTTATGCGCCAACGAATTATCATGGATCGATGAATAAAACAATGGAAACATGGTGTAACATTTGGTAAATAATCTCGGAAAGTAAGTCATTGATATGAATTATTGTTTACAATATATCATGTTCTATATGTCATTATGTTTTAGTAGTTAGAAGTTTTATTAGTCTTCTTCTGAACTTTGAATCCGTAGATATTCTGTACAAACAATATTAACCCAAAATTATAATATTTATAGTAAAAATACTTAGAATAAAACTGTAATCTTGCCATAAATATAAAATGGAACTACAAAATTTGCTTATAACTAAGCCATCTGTAAATTCTTTATATTCAATAAATAATAAAATTTAAATTCGTAGTAAAATAATTATACATACATTATAACTATTTATTTTTACAGGATTAAATGAAAACAGAGGGTTAACAACAGGTGGTCTTCTTTCTATTTTGCTTTTTTTCTAAATACTATTTTGCTTCTATAGTTGCGGAAATTAATACTTACTTTAATATAGGTATATATATATTTTTAGTTATTAAGAAAAAAATATGTATTATACAAATATATACAATAATTATAATAGGTATATATATTAATTGTATCTACTAACTAGTGACCCGTCCGGCCTCATAAGGGAAGATATACAGGTTCACGAAACAAATCGACTATGTTCATCAGGAAAAATGTAGGAGTCTAATGGTGAAAAAAATATTCAAATAGGTTCAGTAGCTTCAGAGTTTCTTCAATGCAAACAAACAATGAAATCTTTCCTCCTTACAACATTAGTTCGTTTGTTCCGGGTGTCATCGACAAAAACGTATAAAGATATTTAAATGGTATAACGAAACGTTTCCCAATTTCTATATACTAAAACCTTCCTAAACTTTATTGAGTTTTTACTGATGTTTAATATCGCTATAAATGTTTAATTTATTACGCACTCACTAATACGCCATTTCATTGACTTTATGGCGTTTGTCACAAAAGTATATCCATAAATCCATCTAATGGTAATTCGAATTAGTTGTATATGAATATAGTGCCGTACTACCTACGTCGGTGATATAAAATTTCATATTCAATTGAAGAACAATAAAGTTTTGGCGTTTTATTAGGAAGGGTTCAGCGGCTGGTATGCCGACTGAAAATGTACAGACACAACATTTTAAGGCATACAACACATACTGCCGAGAATAGGCCTTAGAGGTTCTTTTACAAGTATGAATACGGCTTTGGTTTTTAAAAAACTATTTCGTTTGGTGACATGAAGTAGAGGCACCGCTTAAATACTGGCACTCGTTTTCAGATATATTTGAAGTTTCTCTAATGCTACTCCTATAGTATAGTAATCAAATATGTACTCATACAAGTTTAAATATGAGAGATATAGAATGGTCTATGATTTTGATTGCAGTGCATTTAAAAAGTGTGTGAATTTTGAAAATTGTAAATAGTGTCAACAACGAATCACATGCATCGCCTACGGATCTCTAAAAACAAGAAATGTTGTGTCCTGATTTGTTGTAGACGGCAGTGGTTTAATATAAGACGGTTGATGGCATCTAATATATTGACGTGCACCTGTCTGCAAAAATGTATATGTCACGTTATCGAAGATGCATGTCGGACGCATGATTTGGAAATATATAGCAATTCAGCGCGGGAATGCTGCCTGTATGATGTACCTAAAGGACATGAAGCATTTTTTTAATTAGACTTAGTTTTACTGGTTATATTTTTTATGGTTAGGTTAGGTTAGTTATGTCTATGTATATCTTTGCTTGTTTTTAAGAAAAAATAATGAAGTCGATATTTATAATCGCTTTATAAGTATCCTATATTATAATTATAATATATTTAAGCAACATAAGTTGTAAGGTAACCGTTGCAGAATACATTATGCCTTTTACTTTATTTTACAGTTTCTTAAGCCTTTTGATATGTATTACATTTTAGACTTTTTCCATATTACCGGTTTTAATACGAAATATTGATTATCTACCGCTATGTCTATTTCAAGTTCCGTGTAATGATAGGTCATAAAGTGTGAGCATAATCTTCGGCATCTTATTCTAGGATGAGAAACTAGTTATTGGCAGGACTGCTTTTACCTTGTTATGCTAACGCGATTTCGTCTTCATTTAAACATCATGGCTCGAGAGAGGGAGCATACAGCGCGTTACGTATTAATACCAGGTCTTATTACATTAATGCCTACAGCCTTCCTTTCAACCTAGAGGGGAAACTAGAACTTATTGGGCTTAGTCCGGTTTCCTCATGATGTTTCCTTTCACCGAAAAGCGACTGGTACTTGAATATCAAATGATGTTTCGTACATAAGTTCCGAAAAACTCATTGGTATAAGCCGGGGTTCGAACCTGGGAAGTCCCGATTGCAAGTCGCACGCTCTTACCGGGTGGGTGTTTTATTTGTACGCGTATTTGTAATAGTAGGTACGTGTTTATCTGTTTAAGTACCTATATAACAATTAATCTACATTACGTTTGCTTAGCGTAGAATTACCCAAAAATGTCTCGTATTTTTTATTTCATAAAAGAGTCACCACGCCATCCTACTCCAGGATGCAACTCTATTCACTGCCCCTTGCCCTTCCGCGAGTTAATCTCTGCATGCTAATTAAATACTAACAAAAGCTATAGAACCCACTCTATACAAATAGGACCGGTTTGGTGGCACATGTGCATGGGTTTTGACTACTCTATTAAATCCTAGTATACAATAATTGGCACATGTCTTTAGGGATCCGTATCATACTAAAGTATGAATCTTTCTAAATAGTTATATAGGTGTGTAATGGCCACTTACACCATCTAGGGTTAGCCAACTACCCTGAGGTTAAAGTATTGTTAACGCTAAACTCTGGGTTACCGGCTAACCCTAGAT
Organism: Grapholita molesta; assembly: GCA_022674325.2. Classification (NCBI taxonomy): domain Eukaryota; kingdom Metazoa; phylum Arthropoda; class Insecta; order Lepidoptera; family Tortricidae; genus Grapholita; species Grapholita molesta. The sequence goes on along the minus strand of CP053129.2, from coordinate 10,265,486 downwards.
GGCGCAAGTGGCGCTTAGTGATTCATACTTACATGGAACGTGAGGAATACCTACATTCTTATAATGATTGATTATATAATCATTAAAAAACAAAACGATAAAAAAATGTGGTCAGGCGACGAAGAATCGAATCACCCACATACGTTAATGCTGTTTACATGTTTCTCCTGCAATTTTAACTTATTCATTAAGCTCTCTACAAAATGGTTATGCACGAAAATAAATAAAACAGTGTGACTTAAGCTTTTTGAATACTAGCAGCGCAAGAATAAAAACTCGGTGACTATTGCTAACTATAATTATAAGTATTAGTAATATATAAGTTTTTTCTACAATGGAACCCGTCTAGAAAATCTCTAACGAGCTTTTGATAACGTGTCAAGACATTGTAAGGTGACAAAGTTGAATAACAAATAAATCAAATTTGCATAATTTAGTCAGACTGTCTGCAAAAAATTTGGCAGCACTTTTTTTGCTGAATTACTGATTGCAACCATGATAGCGCAAGTTTACCAATTTTGCATATTATTTGTATTATTTGTATGCATATTTAACCTATAAAAAGTCTGCTACCGAAATTATCATTGTATGATTAAAAGTTTTTAGACGACATGTAAAGCTACACCGTAGGTCGAGTAGCCGTCGTTAGCTGAGTAGGTATTCCGAAAGGTCGATTCGTATCTGGTCAACGCGGTTAATTTATGTATTTTACTTTTAGTTATAAAATTGTCTCTCGATTATGGTACCTATATACTACTACTACACTAGATGATCTTGCGGTCTCTTCGGGTCGCCTAATAGTCAATATTTTCTGTGTATTTTATTAGATAATTTTCAGATATTTTAATTGTTCTGTAATTTGGGGTGGACACTATTGCGTAACATATTGACAATTCGTTATTATTAAAAGAAAGATTATTATTTTTCATTTGTATCCATGACGGGTGCTGTCTCTGTGCGCGTCCCATGATATGGACAGGGGCAACATCCGCTTAGTGTACCACTTATTTTTTTTATTTTTCATTATAATTAACTTTAATAAAAAAAACGTTCATTACTTAGGTATAAATCAAGATTTCCACTTGAAGCTTATCTGCCCGATTAATGGCATTATATATTATTTATCCTATGATATTTTTGCTAAGTTCTCAAATCTTTCAGCTTCGGTGTATGAACATGGAAAGACGATTACACTGCAAATATGATAACGACCCGGAAACCGGACGTCAAGCTCAGTGGTTAGATAGCGTCTTCCGGACTTAAGGTACGGTTCGCGGTCTGGTGGGTTAATTAGGGAAACAGGTGCTGCCGATCTTGGCTTATAGGTCATAGCTGGTAATTCGGTAATAGGGAATTTGTATTTTAGGTACGCTGACTCACAATCATCATCATCATCATTTCAGCCGAAAGACGTCCACTGCTGGACATAGGCCTCCCCCAGAACCACCCAAGAAGACCGATCCTGCGCCTTCCACATCCAGCGGTATCCCGCGACTCTAACTAGGTCGTCGGTCCACCTTGTGGGAGGCCTACCTACGCTGCGTCTTCCAGTTCGTGGTCGCCACTCCAGAACCTTTCCGCCCCACTGGCCATCGGTTCTGCGGAACTCTCACAATGGGAACTCACAAAGGGAATAACAAATTAAATACTGCTAACCCGATTGAAAGCATCAAAAACAAATAGACTGCCATCGATTTTATAGCTTGCATTTGCTTATGGTTTATTAGGTAATAAGTATCAGCGAAGATTGCCCTACATGTGTATTGCGTGTACTGAAACTAGACCTAATCTTGCTTGGTTTCTTCTCTAGGTTGGAGGTAAGGCGGGGCGATCGATTTTTTAAAAAAAGCTAATGCTAAAGTGAATTATTAAGACTAAATAGGGTGCCTGACGGATCCAATACTTAATTAAGCCGTGGCTACAAATGGAAAAAAATGAAGGAAACTGATGATGATATATGTAAGAACCTGTAAAGTGTTTCATGTACCTAGTAGGTACCAACATATTTAGTTAATTTTGCCTACGGTCCTACTGACTCGAGATGTTTTTTTTCTATTTATTTACTGAGCTTTTTATATGAAATGAATATGATTTACTTATAAATGAAGCATTTGTTTTATGTTATACTTATTACTATATATCCATCAATCCATCAATCCATCTTTACTTCTCTTTATCTTTGATTGCTCTATATTTTTAAATCTAATCCTTATTCTGATACATGTGGCTTGACGAAAAATAAAACGTAAAGTTAACTTTGAAACTGATCAACTGTCATAAATAATCAATAATAATAATGCGGTATTTCAATAGCAGCAAATATTATTCTAACAGAAAAAAATAAACGCTATCAATAAAACTGTTTTCATACAAATTGATAACTTCAAAAGCACACAACGGTGCGACATCAATCAAAATATGTTTGAAAGGGGATCGTATGTGGTGACAATGGCGAATCGATACACTATAATATGATTGCTTAAAGGAACAATGACGTATCTGATAATTGTTTCTGTACATTCATGTGACACTTTCGTTTTGGGGGAGCAGGGAGGAAATAAAACCAGTATCGCTTCCTGCACCCTCCAACCGCAGCTTTTTAGACATTTGTAGGGTGGTTTTGCTGACGTTTCGCGGGGGCTTGCGTCAAAAGAGCGTCGGCAATTTGATTGTGGATTATTAAAGAGAGGTGGTAGCTAGATTTGCCATTTGAATACGTACTTATTAAAAAAAAAAGTATTACAAAGATTAAAAATATACTTCGGTTTAAAGGTTTGTAACGAATTAAATCCTTTTGAATGAATAGTTTATTTATGGAAAATTACAAATGTTGGTAAAATTATGAAGTACATTTGATAAATGTAGTCGGAAAATGTATAATTAACGCTGAATGCGACTATCTGACCGATGCGACCGTTTCATTTCATGCTAAATACGTAAAAATATCTATATTATCATTTTTAAAAGTCACATAATAAGAACATACTCGTAAATAGATTTCATAAGAACTACATAGGTACAGGAGATTGGCATTTATTTATTTTAAATTGTATTTTGGGTTCTATTAAAATATAATCATTTACACCCATTCCCAAAAAAAATTAATGCGATAGTCCCTACAATCCTTTATTCAAAATTCCGCACAATAATCAGGCGCGCTTAGAAATCGATTTGTTTTGCATCGGCGGATGATGGATGTAGCACGGGCCCCCATTATCACCAAATTTAGGGCGTGAAGGGTGCATGAATATATTAATACAGCCCTATGAAAAAAGGTATTTTATCATTTCAAAAATACGACAGTTACGCTCTTCTACTTATGAAGTGTAGTACAGCCGCACTCGCGCAGCTGTTGGTGCGCTCGCGACGATTTCAGATGCTTCTTTTTCTTCTCACTCTTACCAGTATATTAGACAGAGGCCGAGCTTTAATACTGATAAATACTGATTAGAGCAATGTTTGCCAAAATTTGTTTAAAAGATTGTGATGGCTTTATTTAATTTGCAATTGTCATTCTGTTTATTAAAAGAAAATCCAATTTAGTTGGATAAATATGTTGATGCAGTAGAGAAGCTGTGTGACTCATTGTAATAATTAGAGCGATTCATGAGAATTAATCCATTATTCCTGGATTTGGCTAAACAGCGTGACACATATTCTAAAGTACAGACTAATTAACTTCTATGATACGACTAAATGTGGTGGCATACTAATTTCAGTTGATGAATCAACAGTGAACTTACAATTATGGTATTAGCAAACAGTAGGCCATCAGTAGCGGTTTAATTTTAGATGTTTACTTTGACCACAAGATGATATAATGGCGAGGAAATAGTCACATTCTTGTATTCCAAATAAGGTGGCCTATGAAGTCGAAGTCAATATTATTAAACTTGAACTAACGCATATTCGCGGCGTTCACTGATTTTTTTATATATTTTTACTGTATATTCGTATCGTAGCGACAAAAACTCAAATTAGCTCGACACCTCGACACCATTACACACCGCTCACCCAATGTCGCTAGAAGCGTAAACTCATTAGGAGTAGTCCAATTCAAAGCTAGTCCGGAAGAATTCTTGATATATATATTACATGTATCGTTGGCTGAGTATTCACAACACAAGCCTTCTTGAGCTCAGTCAGTTTGTGTAAGAATATCCTGTAATATTTATGTCTTTATTTAATTTGAAGTTATAATTTATTTATTATTTAAATTAGTTAATTAGGAAACTGAGTAAATAGTTAATTAAATTATTTAAGTTGAGCTTAAAGATTTTGACGATTACTGGACACACACAAACTAAAGCTAGCTATTATATGTAAATACCGCAATGTAAAACTATTGTGAAAAAAACGCAGGATTCAGTAATTCAACATAACATACATCGATCCTCGACTACCAGAAGAACATTCAGAGTTTTAATTAATCTAGTCGCTCACTCGCAATATGTCAGAGCAAGTTTAGTGTCAAGTAAAGATACCAATACCAAATATTAATCATATTTAAAAAATCTGAATGCGTCTTCAGTTAAATTACAAGGTAGTCGATTGGGAGTCAGGCGCAAGTTGTAAATGATAAGGCGATCGTCGCTTATCTGCGATCTCGTGGTTAAATGGCAGCCGCATCGGATTTCAGTTTATTGCAGCTGACGTGTGTAACGGATACAGAAATACAGCAAGCTTTATAGGTGCATTACTAAACAGTAAACCTATTTCATTCATATTCGTTTAATTATAAGGTAACCGGTTGATGGATAAATGGAGCGACCCTTAGTTAAATAGAGAAGGATTTGCGCAGTGTGGCTGGCACTTTATGGATGCGGAGAGCCCAAAATCGGTCTCAGTTGCGCGCCTTGGGAGAGGCATATTGGACTGCAATGGGTTGATGATGACGGTTTAAATAATATTTAACACAAGATCTCTGTCGATAAATCACTTATATATGACCTCTTCCAGAAAAAAATATACGAAATTTCAAAAATAATGTACATTCCAAACTTTTCAAGACAATATTCTGCTTAAAATGAAAATGAATGTACCGAATTTTTACTAGTTACAGAATTTACACTTCCTTGTAGTAATAAATACATTTTTTTTTCTTTTTATCATAAAAAAATGTTTTAAACGGCGTACTGTAGGCCCTTTACGACACAGTGGTCGTATAACAGCAGCTCGGCGAGTAAGATGTCCGCGGATCGCGATAACACTGACTATTTACAACTAGTAGCCATTAATACGACTTCAAGTCCGTCTGGTAGCATTGGTTGTAAAAGGGTTACTAATTTGAGGGAATCATGTCAAGTTGATGTACTTGCTTATTACTTGATGAGATGTTGAGTAAATTAATTAAATAATACAATTAAAACTGTTGTGAGCCATGTTACTACTACTTAGTTACAAACGGATAAACTCACGTGTAATTATATCGCACTAGGCGACATGTTTCGGGTAAGCATGTTTGGGTACCAGAGCTTACCCGAAACATGTTGCCTAGTGCCTAACTAAGTATTCATTAAATATATTGTTGCCTAGTCGGTTGAGTCCTGTCTAGAAAGCTGAGGACCCCAGGCTCGAAACTCGGTAAGAGCTTCTATTTGTGTGTTTGATTGTATGAGTAATCTTTAAAAAAATCGTTAAAATAACGTAGGTACATCACAAGTATTGTTAAATTAAGAACTTGCGTACGATTTTCTCATAATGTTCTATTTTTATTTATAAAAGGGAAATTACTGGTACTAGTAGGTTCTTATTTTAAAGTATTCTATGTACTCGTATAATAATGTACTTAAACGGTAATTTGTTTGGGGAATACACAAATGGGAACTAAATAAAATAAAAAACTACAATTTTACTAAGCTCATTCATTCACTGCCTTTTAGCTTACTCATTTGCGCGCCTTCGAATAAACATTTTCAGGCACTAATAGTTCTCTGCTCGCGTTGACGGCGCGTCACAGATTTAAAAACGTGTACATGAGTAAAGGAGTAAGTTTATAAAATGTCAGTATGACTCGTGAACGATTTAATACAGGCTTGTAGTATAGTTGGTTGAGCCTGCCTACGAAACAAGAGAGGGTTCGAATCCCGGTAAGGCATTAATTGGTGTGTTATCACGAACATTTTCTGGATTATGGACGTTATCTATGTACTTATTTAGGCAGTCATCTAGTCATATGCATATATCTATTATATATATATATCGTTTATTTATTATAGAAAAATGTGGTCAGTAGAAGAAACAAGAGAATAAATGCAGTAGCAGCCACGACTACAATGTTGTGTATCTCAACAGGCAGTTCCAGCGAAGTTGGTACAGGCCCCGGTATCCTGCTCCTGGCGCTTCCTGTCGCGGTGCGCTCCCTCTGGGTCTTGCGGTTATGGATTTATTTCGCCAGTTCAGCCAGTTTGGTTTGATTACTAAAAAAGATACTTGGGTTATAAATTACAAATAACAACCAACAGTTTTGAGCAACGAAAATATACTGAAACTAAGAACAAATCAAATTATTTTTTATGAAATATTTTTGATTTGCTTTGATTTTTAAGTAGTGATACTACTATATAAATTAAAAGTTGAAATATCTAGTATATGTTATCTATTTCAACTTTTGAAAATATACTGATTCATAAATAAACGAATTGACATAAAAAATCAAAAATGACAAAACAAGTTAAAAATCGAAATAGAAAAGAAATAATAAAATATTAACTATATACAACCTCAACAATTACATTTTGAATTTTCTCGTTTTGTACACTGGGTATGTGTTTTAATTTATTTTTTGGATTTCTTTGAGTAGTACCTAAGAATTTTTAATGGATCTATTGGTTTCATTTCTCAGCCACAAATTATAAACTTATGTTTGTAAGTACAAAAATAATCCACTTACTTAATATTATTTTAACGTGTAACATTAGTCGCATTCAATAGTAAAGACTGGCAGACTTTGCAAAGACACAAATATTAAAGGGACAATCTAGAAGTTTTAAGCTTAAATTCTTTTAGTATCGTGATAATCATGAATATATTTTTTTGTTTATTATTTATTTACATCATTACAATCTTTATAATAACTGTGAGTACGTATATAAGTATGAGTTAGTACTCATTCAATCTAAAAAAGGCCCTTGAACCATTTTTTAATTGAAACAAATAATATGATCTAAGAATTTTAAGAGTTTACGCCTAAGGTAAGAGTTTCTAAGCGTACCAGGAAGGTTGGTATACGATGTCCGCAAAAATTGTTCAAAATCTCACCACACCTCACATTTTCAGCCATACCAACTCAGAACTGGAGAACAAAACACGTTGGTTAATATAATATGTCAGGAACAACATACTGGGCCATTTATATGAATTGGGTAAAATTTTTTAGTACAAAACAATATTAAGAACCAAGAGGAGTAGACTCGCGCGCAGCGTCCGATGAAACACTCCTTGTTCAGGCTACCGTAACTGGGTTAGCGACAACTGGCGATAAAACCGATACACAGCAAATATACGCTAATTTACTTGTACTTATTTATAACAAGCTTTTGCTTGCAACTTGGTCTGATTAGAACTAGCGATAGATGATCTTCGGGATAGAAATTACCCGGGAATCAAATAGGTATGACCATACCAAGTTTTTTTGTTGTTTAACTGTCTATAAATTACATAGTTATTTGGAAAATGTGCCTGAGGTTTATTTCCTGCGATTTTATAAATAAAATTCTATGTGGATATGCACGCAATCGTAGACATTTTGATCCTGTCCTATAATTAATTAAATCAATATTTATTCAGATAGAATACTTCTAGAAATAAATGTCTGCCTACTGAATAGTGTGTGTAAACTCAATCAAAGTACATTTTGGTTATTGTTATTAAGATTACTCGACATTTATTATATTGTACCTATTTCCTGTAATGCAATAATATTATAATGTGAAAGGAAAACCATATACTAATTCATTGAAATACTTAAATAATTTTACATAAACAGTTCAATAACACGGAAAACTATTGGAATTCAAAGAACCTAAAATAACATGTAGGTTAGTAAGTGGTAAAATTGTTTTTACTTACGGATTATTTTTATAGTCACTTACGATTTTTTTTCTTTTAGAATTTTGTCTGGTCACTATACTCGATGCTTGATAATATTGTCTTCGGTTGCCGCGATAATTACTCATGAAATAAAACAACTAAAACTAAATCGCGTATACTAATTTAATCCGTTTTAGTTGTTTTATTTCGATGCTTGATAATAACATTTTTAACATAAAAAAATTAAATGACCCAATTAATTAAAGCGCTCAGTATCGCACCTTGTCAATGACAATGCGATGGTGCAAAAATTTCTGTGTCAACAATACCCATTCACAACCCCTAAGCTAAGGGTGCTCGCATAAAACTACCTAATTCCGATCAGTCGGCCGACAGATCCGCTCGCGGATATAACACGTTGTACTAATCTAGACAATTACCGTCAAATTACTAGGAAAATTTACGGTATATGTTAGTCACGACACTAAATATTGGGAATAAAATGTGTTCCTGGATGCGTCATTGGTCGCTGGAGTAGTCGGGCGACGGGTCGGGGCGAAAGTCGGCTGGTCACAAACAGCGGCCGCGCGGTTCCACGCCACAGTCTCATCTAAGCCACAGCTATGCGCACATCTTACCAATCATAGCCGAAAATTCCAATTTCGAATTCCAGAGTTACGCGAGCCGGCCGACGCGAAAGTTCCAAATACGAATTTGAAATTCGCGAAACTTTATTCCGCTAGTCGATTAACGAACATTTTTTTACACTTGACTGTTATTCAGGAGGCGGCAAACGGTAAAGTTTTTAGGTGGTGTATGTAAAAGTGCATTTTGCATTATAGAGCGTTGAACATTTTTTTTATTAATGTGCTGTAACCTATCGGTGTGCTGAAAGATTTTGTTTGTGAAGTGTTTTATCATTTAAGTGCACTTTTCTATTTGGATTTTATTTGTTCCGGAATTTGGGTTGGTTTTTAATTGTTTTTTTTTTTTTATATTTCTAATTATTTTTTTCTTTTATTTTAGTTGTTTCTGCTACTTATCTTTTGACTTTGAAAAATGTGTTGAGATTTATTTAAGTTTTATTTTTGGGTCATAATGATTTATTAGCACTATGTAATATTTTTTGAAATAGTTATACAATATAAAGTTTAAGATTTAAAAATGAATAGACAGTTTCAGAGTTATCTATATATACTGCCTTCATGTAGCGCAGCCGCTACGAGTTGAGAGCGTCTAGTTTGTAGCAGTAAAAGTATACTAGGCAGTTGATACCTACATTGTTCATACATTTAGCCCGAATACACATACGTATCATGTGTGCATTTGGGTGCTAAAATAATTAATATCTCGTTATTTGGTTTCTGAAACTTTTGTTTTTAAATAATTTTGTTTCACGTCTTTGAGGCACTTCTTCCTAATCTAATACTGTTGGTCTCTTTCGCCATTTTCCTACTGATCTTAACTATGAGCTGTTTTATTTCTAGGCATTAATTTGGCGCTTTTACTAGGTTCACTTTTGACTTTTAGCAAACGGGGTGAATAATTAATTATTTGAACTTTATTTCAATTATTACACACTTACACTGACTTTTATACAAAATTGTATAGTTGACGAACCTGAAGGATTGAAGCATTGTCTACCAGATGATCTATAATAAGTAAAAAAAGTATTAGTACAAGTTATTCATATGTAGAAACTAGACCTTTATTAATTAATTATTATATATTGTAATTGTTGGCTCAAAGTAACTGAAATTAATGTTGATTTTAAACAAGTTAGTTTGCGGTTTTTAGTTTTTCATGCGATTGTTGCGGTTTTATGTTAGGTAGTTGTTTTTATAATTTCTAAAGTATTAAAAGTGCAACCAGGAGTTCAATTATGTTATTTAAAAAAAGTATCGTTTTGCACTGTGTTTTAAGTAGTATTACGACTAAATATAAATATCATTCATTATGATTCAGAATGCTCGTATATAGTTAACAAATAGTGACCAATCGTCCCTCGGACACTTATTTCTTCTGAAGTTTACTCGTATGAGAAATCTTTTGAATATAAAACTATTGTAGTTTTATGTTTTTTAAGTAATTAATAAATAACTAGATAAATATTACAAGAGATCCTTACACAAGTCGACTGAGCCCCACGGTAGGCTCAAGAAGGCTTGTGTTGTGGGTACTCAGTCAACGATATATATATAATTTACAAATACTTAAAATACATAGATAACATCCATGAGCATGACTCAGCAACCAATATCTGTGCTCATCACACAAATAACTGCCCTTACTGGGATTTGAACCCTAGACCGTCGGCTTCGCGGCCGTCACTACCCACTAGGCCAGCTAGGCTATTAGTTTTCACAACATTTATGATCCAAATGGGGTTTTATTATTAACAGATTTATCTGTGCTAAACCTACATTCTATATACAGTCAATGGACAAGACAAGACACGGGATGAACAAGTCAAAATCAAAGTTACAAAAAAGATATTAACTTTAACATATATATATTTATAGGAAAGATTTGAGAAAATACCTTTAGTAAAAAAAAAACAGGTTATATAAATATGAAGTTCGCGTTTTTCCTATATTTTTAATTTCGACCGCATGACTTGAAAGTCTTAGTTTAGTTTTTTATGATTGAATATGATGAAAGTAATTTTCGTTTTTAACAAATTATATGAAACCTACCCTAGGATGCCACGGGTCTCGGGGCAGGATCCGGGCTGCCGTAATACAGGGCCGCAGAGAGTAACCGGACTATGCGCCCCGTGTCCACGATTACCGCCTTTTCAATCTAACACTTAATCCAAACCCCGTGGGTCTTGCTACCTACGTGGAGGCACTCAAAATGTTGGTCTAGGCTCTTCGGTTTTCGCTAAGAGGCCGTTCGCCGTATAAACCCGATAACGCTTTCAAACCAAACTAAAAGAAAAAAAAAATAACTATAATTTTATAATCCCTACAAAGTTTCGAATTGTATTTATTCCAAGTTACAATGCAATACAACAAGTAACAAAAATTCGATATATCTGGAGTACCTACTTTAAATTCACATTATCTTTAGAGGGTTCCAAACAACCCAAAACAAGTTTTATAAATCTTAATGCTAAACTACCTAAATTATTATTACAAAGATAGGAAGAAATAGGAAAATGAATCCCGTAAGACTTTGGCTTACTAAATCAAATTACAGTGCAGCTCATATCTCTCACTACCAAAATAAAGAATAACTATCTTTAACTACGAACATTCTTGAAGACTATATAAAACCCGTTAACATCGGTACGACTTGCATCTGAAGATTCACGGCTATGGTGCTATTGAACTGAAATGCAACAACATATTTACCGTCGGAGTTTCAGCAAACTCAATAAAAATTTATTCATATACATATTTTATTCATTTATATTTTATTCACATATACATATGTATGTACTCGTATGTATATTCAAACAATTTTCATATAAAATAATAACTTAATTTGACGCAGGTAACCTCCTGACTTATGTATATTTAGTTACTAAATTGCATATCTAATAGAGAAAGACTCAATATCAAACGGTAGGTACTTTTTACCACTACCTGTTTCTAATCTAATTTTCAGACGGTCAGCTTAGTTACTTAGGTATTATTTATTTTGAGTAACAAGGATTTCACGATTTTATCGCGGAAAAGTTTCATTTTTTAAGTTGTTCAATATATAAAGTTTATGTAGCGGAATAATGTCCATTGAAATGGTTTTCTGATAGTGCTACGCCGCGTTGTAGCAGCCAATGACTACTAAAGCTGAACATTTATTGGAATATAACTCTAGTACCTATAAATGCAGTAATTTTTATCTGCTATGAGACCAATAAGAAATAGTATTTTTAATCTGATACCTAAAAACTACCAACCTCATGCAGCTTGCGATTGTCGCCTTTATATTATTCTAACTGATGTTTCTAAATTATATTAAAGGTAATTTAATGTAACCTAAACTTTATATTATACTAGTGCTCTCTAAGGTCAATAGAAAAATAATATGATTTTCACCTTTGCTTACAAATTGATTGTATTATTCATAGGGTAGATAAGTAATTATCACCTGAAGATAATGATTTGGATATGCAATATCAGTAATGACAGAGGCAAGGGTTTACAGCATCGCATTATCGTATTAGCTTAATAATTTTCAAATATGATCGTTTTTATACTCCCGTTTGTATTCATTTAAACAGAAGAAATACTGAAATTCCCTACCATAAAAGTCAACGATTTCATAAGCCTTAAATTGTGTATCCACGTACATACCTACAACCGTAACTCAAGTGTTACGAAAGTCTGGGGTTTATAAACTGCTTTACTGGAAGGTATATTTTCCGTGTGACTATTAACTGAACATTTTCCTAAACCGAGGAGCGTAAACAATGATACAAGTTAAGTTATTTTTATCGGTATTTGTTCGGATTCTCCTAAAAGTTTCCTTTCACGTCAGAGTCGGTGCACCATCTATTTTCGATACGTACGTTAGCTTAATTGTCCGAGAGAGCAAAATCCTTGCTCGCCGTGTTTTCACGAACTGCTACGGAAAGAGTACGGAAATATCAAAATACTTGCGAACGTAGCTGGCTTATTACAAACATACATCTGCGGTTTTACGCAGCGCTACTAACTATTACCATTTGAAACTTAGTACGCGACGCTGCTAGTTCAATATTTCACCATCGGCATAAATAACTTTGTGTTGGAACGCGCAGTAAACTTTCAAAGTAGTTTGTAGTTTTAGAAATAAAATGTCAAAAGGAATGATATACGTATTTTGATATTTTTAGCTTGGGAGCACAGAATAGAAAACGATGGAATTATATTGGCCTTCCATTATCGGTTTAGAGGATCTGGGGGTGGATGCCAGCCTTATGGCGATGTTGTCTTTTAAATGTCTGTACGCATCTGTCGCTTGTAGGAAATGAGAATGCATAATCGAATTATAATTCATTGAGAACTGTCAAGACAAAAACACACAAACAAAACACAAAAACTTTCGTGACAAGATCTGAGTTGAGTTTTTTTTTTCATTTATCAACTACAAATTAGAAATTATGATATCCAACGTTCCATAAAAGTAAATATAATGTAAATTCTATATGCAGTAATGTATTAGTTAGGTTCATTGAATTTAACGTTTAGTTTTAGACAGATGTTTTCGAATTCTAACAAAAAATAATGTGCAGATTTTTTTTGTTCGATTCATTGTGCAACAACCACTGTTGGGTATGTTGATAATAATTAAGTATAGTAGGAACTAAATCGGGTAGTTACCCACTCACGTCTTTAAATGACGTTTGTAATCGTACTTAAATAAAAATCTATCGCATAAAATTAATCACCTTTCCATCATTGTCTGGCGTGACGTTGTTTTACGTCAAATCTCGACTTTTAGCTTTGAATGGGACCTTAAGGCTTTCAAACGGAGTTCATTCACGAAAATCATAATGCTCTTTGTGTCTTATCTTAGCTCTGCAGAACCTTTTAAGAGCATTAGTAAGAATGGCTGCATCGAGGGAGATGCTCTCGCGAGTACTCCTAACTTACCCTTAAGATAACAATAAAGTACTGATTACTAAAGATGAATAGACGAATTGGTAACCTATATTGTCATTGTAGAAACAGTAACTGTTTTTTTAATGTTGGATATCATCATATTTGACCTGTAATAGGCACTGATATAAAAGCCATTTTAATGCATTTCCCGGTATTTAAATGAAGCGAAGATTATGAAACTTTTCCTCATGTCACGCTGGATACTTTTTACTTGAGAGAATTTTAGATTTTTAGCTGATCTGAAACGTAAATAAGACAATGCTTATATCATATCCCCTGCAGGGTTCTAATGTTCTGGTACGGTAGTAGGGAGATTACAGAAAAGATGTCCCTAATTAGTGTGACTTGTAGAAAAGTTAATTATGTCAGTTTTGTGACGCTATTTAAGCATTAAATTTCTATAAATACTTATAGATTTGGTGCTCGTTTCATGAACTTTAAGAAGTAGTTAAATGTATAAACTGGCAAAAAAATAATTGCCATACAGAGTTCATAGTTAATTATTGTCACAAAAGTATAGACATAATTTAACGGTTTTCACATCACTTTAATTGGGGGCATTACTGAATACACCCAGTAATATAAGGTAATATTAAACCTGTATGACTTTTACTTTTTTTTTTTTTTTTAAGTTTATTTATATTGTATTACCCTTTTACTAGCTCAGTTTGCTAGTTATGTTATGGGGAAGGAATTTTTTACATATAACGGCGAACGCTATTTTTCAAGTTTATTTTGGGAAGTCCAATATAATACAATTAAATGCCAGTACCCGGATTTACTCAATCACAAATAATTGTATTTATATTTTATTTGCGAATAGCACTCAAAAGGTGAATTATTTTAACTTACCGTGGACAAGTGGTTACTGAAGTGGTTTGTACTTAAGTGAAGATGTGGTTTTACTTGGGGCGGTTTTGCTAGTAATGTTTCAAACACCAATCTTATTCGTGTTAATTATGGTGGCTTAGTTATTGTCTTGTTTTAGAATGTGATGGATTTTAAGAAAAGCCGTTAATACTCGCATATGAAAATATTAAATGAAATAAACAATTATTGTATTATTTGAACCTATTGAGTGACGGGAGCGACTAATTTTACGATCGTTACTTTCAACAAGCTTTATCATATTAAATTTTAATAGCTTTATTCAGCAAAATAGTTGATACGTATTAATTGTATAGAAGCGGGTAACTCAACGTTTTATAAGTCGAATTTTGCTCGACATATTTCACTCCATAACGAGGAGCATAATCGATCGTTACGGAGTGAAAAATGTCGAGAAATAATTGACTTATAAAACGTGAGTAACCTCGCTTCTGTACGTACTTATTTCTTGTCAAAATGATACAAAATAATTGTGTTGTTAGGAGATTTCAACATATAACAGCTGATCGTATAATTAACCTACTACGGATGAATACGGAGGATCAGCTAGTGTCCATGCAAGTTTAGTTTGTACCAACTTAGCAGTGAAAATATATAATTGTGTTAATATAATATAAAATGAGAGCAACAACACTTTCCTATACCTATCTACGAGTTATAGCATTCCGGTGTGGGACAAACCACTGTACAGGTAATTTGGCACTATAGACGGAGTACTTATGGCGTGCAAACCTAGCGTATAGGAAATATAAACCGTGTTCGCTCTCTTTGTATCTCCAGCCTTAGTTGGCCTTACGTTAACCAAGAACAGGAAAAAAATATTTTATCTGCCAAATTCTTGAGAAGTACTCGTCTAATTATATATTTGTCATGAAATGGAGATGACAAATATTACGTCCGTAAATAACATATATCACATTTTTTTATATATCTTTTTATATTGTAGCCTGGGCCTGTAACAAAATATAACACTCACAAAATACTTGCATATTTATGTGATCAAGTGCTTAAACCTCAGTGAAGATAGTCGAGTCTTTAATTTTGTACACACTAGCTTTTCTAAAATAGGTATACGGGGATCATCCTATACTTTTTTAATTCATCCAAGATCACTTAGTTACAGAATTTCGAACATTTAGTCTAACCTTAGGTCGAAATACTTATGTTCTTTTGATACCTTAAAGAAAAATTGCATACAAAATGTCCACAACGGTAAAAAAGACCACCCACATAACAATATCACTTAGCCAATTGAATTGTTAACATTTAAGACATATTTAAATGGAAACCGTTTTAACCGTTGCTCAATATCTAAATGTTTAGAGGCAATAAACGTCTTTAAAATATACAGTGGGTATTTTAAATGGTAAATATTGGTGCTTTATTAAAGGCGAATGTATTCGTTTTTGTTAGGTAAATACAGTAGCTGGATATGTTATATGTGAATAGATAAATTACTTATCATATGATGATCGAACTTTAAGGAAGACGTAATTGAATGAATCGACAATCGATTAGCCTATAATAACGTATGCATAAATATTAGTAGTAGTATTGTAGTTCCCGGTCTTGCGACGACTCTAGCGACTTCAAATCACGGAATATTTCCTCTGATTTTATGATCTGAGTACCTATACATAATCCTTAAAGCATAGCAAGCAGTCTGAATGATCAGCTGCTACGAAGACTATCTTTGAACTTGCAGGCGCTCACGGCGAAGTTCTTCTGATGCGATTATTTTTTGCACAACGAATAGCACCAACTGTCCAAACCTTTATTTATTGACGTGGGCGCTAGTAGGCGCACTAATATTCCCAATATTAGCGATCCGTCATTGTACTTTGTTTTGCATACGTCATTTCCCGCCAAGGCAGTATATTGTAACGGACGGTCTAGCAATCAATTGATCACACTATTTAACGCGATAGGTTACCCAGAATACTAACTTGAATTTGTTTATGCAAGATTTCTAATAAATGAAACAGGTGACGAGGTTGTTGCACTTTCTGAAGGGCCATGTACAGTTTAGTTGTGCATTACCTGAACACGGAGAGAGAGCCTCCTCTCCCTTCGTCACTTCTACTTGATAATTGTACCATGCCCCGACGTCATATGATATTTCTACTCCATGCCTATATTTCCGCAATTTATTTATTAAGTAAAAAAATGAGTACAACTTTTACTTTTTAATACCTTTCTAGATAGACAATAAAAAAACATCGTAAGTATAGGTATACAAGGATATCCATCTACATACCATTAGATACCTCTAAAAAACCATTCCTGATTTCATATTTTGTGTTAATTGATTATGATTATATAATCAGGTCAATCTTCATCTTTAAATCATAGCACCGTGTTTTAACCAATCGAGTGCCTATCAAGATGTTTAAGTATGACACAGATTTGAGTAGCCTATGTTTAAACATTACGGGCTAACATATAAAACAACAAAAGATCCGTGTTCTCGCATAATCATTAACTCAACTAGTTCCTAAATTTTCACCTATTGTAACCCATAGGCAATTGCGGGACAGAAAGCTAATAAAATATAAATGAGTGGAGAGTTTTTCATTGCATATGAATATGCAAGGGTTATTTGGATCGTTTACAAAGCGTAGACGAAGTATACACTCATGTGTTCCATTTTAAGTGTTCTCTCTGATAGTGCTTGGTTTTCTTGGATGTCGAGACCTCAGTAATAGTGGCGCGCTTGAGCGATCGGCTCGGTACGCAAAGGAAATATAAGGCCAGACCGCTACGCCGCGCCGTCTAATCGCTCGGCAAACAGCCACGGTTGCATTCTACGTGTGGTCTTGTACCACAAGTGTGAATAATACACGGAAATAGAGAGTGTGGAAGTGAAATGAACTTAACGTAGATTAGGTGCAGTTTAAAGCGCTCTACTTATAAGATATTCTATCACTGTCTGATCAAATATTGTAGTAATAAAATATCATCATAACTAGACGTCGTAGTCCTAATGTTTTTAAAAAACAAAACAATCACAACATAAAACTAGATTACACCTATAAAAGGCTCCGCAGCATCGTGCCTAGAAAGCTGACGGCATTCCCCCGCTGAATGACAAAGCTAATGCTAGTACGTACTAACTAATGGAGTTCAGTGATGATAAACCCTGATATATTTAGACTCTAAAATTACCCGTAATGAAGGAAGTACAGAGGAAACCTTCTGCTAATTTGTCTGAGGAACCCTAAAGATACTTCTTGTCATGCTTATTTTGTAGCCTTCATGCAAAGGTTAGAGTAAGACAACCTCTTATAAGCTATTACGTGGTGTCACTTTTCTTTTTGTAGTCGTATTATTTGGGCACAAATGAATGGTATTGTATATTATAATAAACCAGTCTGAGAACATTGTTCTTATATGCGCTCACTTCCTTCCTGCCTTGTCGCATCCAGCGGCGCGCGTTCATTGTGTTAGTAGTCAATTTTAAACCAAAAGTACCTGAGATCCGCACTCAGGACCTTCACCTTTATTTATGCACACTCAAACACAAAATCACCCTTTGCGACGCCCGACTCATGGGAGCGAGAAAGCATTCAAAATGATTTATTGTAAATGGTTTCTACTTTGTTGGCTAAAATAATAAGACCCGCGTCTGCAATGCTGTTCTAAATTCGATATTTTATTGTTATTTTTTCCTTTGCTGGAAGCCGATATGGTCAGGTTAAGATTTAATTTGCAACCCCATTATAACGTCGGCGGTATTGTGAGTCAGCGTTATATCCTCTTGGACTCTCGCTATTCCAACCAAGTGTCTTTATAAAACTGTAGTGTAGCTTAGTGTAACGTGTAAAATCTACTCGTGCGTTTCTTTACATAAATGGAAGTTTGATTATGACATCTTTTTACTAAATTCAAAAATATTCTTAGTTAATAAAAACATTGACAATGGAGTAAGCTTACTTACTCCAATGTCAATGTTTATTTTTTGTCATTATATTACATCGACATTATTGGTTTTTTATCGGTCATCTTAAATATAGTATGGCTTAAAATTGTAGCTTCTTAGAGAAATGACCTCTAATGGACCTACATAAAAACCTATTAATAATGTATAATCGCAGCTTTAGTGTGTAATAATTTATTTACTATAATTTTGGTTTGTGTAATATCGTAATATGGTCTAACCCAACCTAAACAACAATTAATCTGTCTACCTAAAACCAGCAATACCTACAAAAATACCTGATAGAGGACAAGATTTCTCTGTACATACCTTTAAACACCTTTGTTGGTCAGCTTTCAATTTAAAGTGGCACACTAATGATGGAATGTCTGCCTCGACGTCTGTTGAATATCGTTGAAAAATGATAATTAAATTTTTGGTAGCAGTAGTGACAATAGTCTAATAATTACTGCGTATACCGCAGTCGTAAAAGTGGAAGAAGTCCATCGCCCAGCTGAATGAGATATCCAAGGCCAAATAAAAACGGTGAAAGCACAGTAGGACTTGCGGGTGGCTTTGTCCGATACACAATGACAAGTCTCTGATGCGCTTGACGCTTCGACTTCGGAGGTGTTACCAGAATTAGTGGCCCATTATTGCTTTACAGAGCCCATAGTGAAGCAGAAAGCAGATAACAATAATTAGCTTCAACTAAGCAAAAAGTGACATAAATCCCGCATAATAAGTCCTCCGGTGCAAAAAAACCTCGTCCGAGCTTACCTGGACTGCAGTTTTTTGCATGAAGTAGAATGAACGTGGACCGATATAATAAACACCTCAATTCCTGGCAGAGGCATTGTTTAATGACTTCTCTGTTGTGATATTGCACAATTCTCGACCGACTTTTGTTTTTTTGAGTCGAGGTTGCTAGGGGAGTAAAACCTTTTTTGTATGTCTTAGAGTAGCGTATAAACAAAAGGGACACAGGTTTCTGTAGAGGTGTGATTTATTTACGACTGCGTTTAGAGCCCCGTGTGCCCGAGTTTGGGTGGCTTCGTTGCGCGAACATAAAATCGCCTTGCGTAATCGTGATTTTCCTTTGTTGCAGGAACAATATGGACAGCGACCACTCGACCGGACCGAGATCGAGCGCCGTTAATTAGGCTTCTTTAAATAACCCTGGAATTTTTTAAAACGTCATAAATACAAAGATGCTGGGGTGTGCTCTGAGAAGAGTTACCTCCGTGTCTGCCGCCTGCCCAAAGACCATCAGCTTCAGCGCGGCTGACGACAGCCGTTGCTTAGACAAGTAGATGAACGAACGAATAAACTTTAACAAGCAACAATTTTGGCCTTAACATATTAAATTCGATTGCAATCCGAAACTGAACTAGTCACAACAAAATAAGCAGTAGCAAATATAAGTTACCATAGTGTACGGGGTAGTGGGCGCTGGAGCGGTGCTGGATAGGTACCACTGCGGTGGTATGCTTTATATTGCATCTTGTATCGACTGTGCGCACACTGGTCGCTACGTCACGTGGCTTCCCGGCGCGCGACTTCAGTGCTGGATGCTACTAACTGTATACACGTGAGTACTTACCTTTTTATTATTAATAGTTAAATTTGTTTTATAAAGTGTAATAAAAGAAAATACACACTTGTGGTACTCATACTTATATACTCATACTTATAGGCGCATAACGAAATGTATGTAGAAACGTAAGAATTTTTTATAAATTTGTATTATACAGGTCTGACGAGTTGTATTGGCTTTATTATTTTTACTTTTACAAACGCATATTATTCATATATGTATCTTGTTTACGGTCATTTAATTTAAAAAAATCGTATTAATACTAAAACCGGTCACAAAATTGAATGCTTACAATGATATCGCTTACGAGTCGTTAAGTATCTTAATTAATTTTCATTCGTTATTTATATGATGAGTATAAATACCCTTGGGCAATTCTTAACTTTACGATCTTTAAGTAAACGTTTCTAGTTGGCATTTATTATAGTTGGCATATACAAATGAATAATATTTCAAGATTGCAAGTCAAACACGTCAAACAAAAACACAAATTAACTAAGAAATTTATTATTTGAAAGTTAAAATAGAAACGCAAACCTCTACTGTGAGCCGCCTTTTTTTTTAATCACCCCACCATAAATATTTAAAGTAAATACGAGTAATTAATATTTTTAACACTTGCATATTAATATATTTCATATTAATGCTTGGGCATTAATAGGTTTTATTTCATCTTTCTTCATTTTCAGTATTAAGAGAGAAATTCTATAGTCATAGACTGCAGTCGGGATGCAGTCGGCGTGCAGTTCACATACACACTTTCGGTAGCATAATGCAGTCCGTCTGTATCGATCGGCCCTTAAATGTCGTCTTCTGTTGCTTTTTCTGACTTTAATTACCTAATTTCTGGAAGAAATAAGTGGTATTCTTGTACAGTCAAGATTGTATTTGAAAAGTACGCATCATATAGGATATAAGGTTCTCTCAAATAAGAAAAGTCGTAAGCCTTTGTATAGCGTTTCGAAAATGTTAAAATAGTTATCCGTGTTTAACTTTTGTCCACTGTTTATCGTAATCGATTACCTACTATTACATAAACCTAATGCTATTAAAACAAATTACATTTATAATTTATTCAGGATTAAGTAAGTTTGCAATTTAATGTTGTATAGCAGTTCAAATATTTCGATTAGTACTAGTCATTGTAATTATACATCTTAATAGTTTGGCATGATATTTAATACTAAAGAAAATTAACTACTCGCAGGTAGTTATTTCATTTCTAATGATATATGGAATTAAGAGTATATAAATAATAGCAAAAAGAACGTTTACCAAGTTAAGAACGTTTAGCAAGTATCAATCGTTTTTAACCATTCTATCGGTCATATTTTAGGTTTTCCGGAATGAAATTCATCTAAATTATAATATCGTCGTCTGACACGTATTACACTGAATTGTTTAATGACTAATTGAGTCTACACATATGTTCCCCATGCGTAGTAGAAATCTAATTCCAATCAGATTTTGGGGACGATAGAACTAATATGTATGCAAATAAATTCATATTAGCATAATAATAGTACCTATATGTGACGGATTTGGTGCCTCGTGTCTTAGATTTGTTAGGCTCAGTGTGTGAAAAGATTTTTGTTACAAAATACGTTAATTTCATGGTTGCTTGATGTATAGAGTAAATGTGTCAGTGACTACGGCGATTCTATAGTTCAGGAAAATAAGAATAGGTATGAAGGTAACGCCAAATTAAGTATAATATTATTGAAAAATTTAAAATTTGGCTATTCACTCAAAATCATCATCACCATGAATAACAAACTACACAGTAATAAACACTAAGTAACAAATAATATCTATGAAGGTATAAAAAAAACCGTTATTTCTATCGATACCGTACTGACACGTCAGGTTTTTGTGAGTAGCTAGCGTGTTTGCAGAAGTTAGCAGATGACAACCAAGCCTTACTAGCGCGTATGTTATATCAAGGTATATTTAGCACCTAACAGTTTTCTTATACGAGCATGTCTTTTACGAGACAAACTAGTGTTATACGAATGGCTGCAGGTTTTTTGGACACTATAACAATCAGCTTGTTAATTTTCACGCATACTATTGTCGGTAAGTGTACGTTTAATGGTCTGAAAACATATTATATGCTAAGCATTTAGTAAGCCTATTTCCATTCCATAATACGTATTTGACAATCATGTGCAAATATTTCGCGCTATTACTAAATAACTTCACAACATACTTATGAAATTACCCCGTCCACGGTAAACAATTTTCGTATAATTTACTGTGTCATAAAGAGACTGCAGAGGGATAGGCTAATAGTTATTTGTTTGCAAGGGAGCAATGGCAGCGTTTACCCTCTTGTGCAAATATTGAGACCCGAGCTAGCGAGAGATTCCAAAGAATTAAATCTTGCGTCAAGGCACTTTGCTGCCGAATGAAAAACATTTTTTGAACTTACTACCGCGAGGAAAAATTTACTTTAAAACGTTAAAATTAAATCAAAATTGCATTCGCAGTGGAAATCCTGATCAGTTCAAAACCAAAGCAAAACTATTTAACAAATTAATTTGGTTTATTCCTACTTGTCGAGAAGACACAAAATGGATCACTAAATATTTTCTACGCATAACTAATTATAGAATCCCTATATTTATCTTCAGATACCTACCTGACCTTCAGGTCATTTAAGTATGTAGGCCATTGATCTTGAGATACATTCGATTAAAATATTTAATGTTTTTGCTTAACTAAGTCGTCTAGGTCACGTCGAAGACAATACGGCAATAGTGGGAGTGGTATTGTTTGGACACTAGAGCTAGCAGAGCATATTTCATATTACGAATAAAAATATGGAGATATTGTGTCCTTGACATACGTGAAAGCCCGATTAGATATTAATATTTCCACATTTTTATGAGGAATGTTTAGAGAAACGTTAGTCTCTAAATTTATCTGTGAATACATAAGTACCTGTAAGTGATTACGTTTTTAATTAAACAAACTAATATATTTGGACTTTTGTAATATATTTACAGTAAATTTAAAAAATATGATATTATACTAAAAAAAAAACGACGAGGACCTCCGGCGTTTGAGGCGGGATTTGAACCTGCATCTCTAGCTATCGCGGCTTGGTTTAGAAACCTACTCATTTGAATGAAACTGTCAACTGAATCAGAAGTAATTAAACATTTAGATGAACTACTTATTAGCAAATAATTTGGTGACAAATATTTATGCATTTGAATACCTATTTATTAGAATAATTAATTATTCGTTTAACGCCCATCTCAGCCTACGAGGACAGCTCGTGTTACATTATTGTGGTTACAACAGAGACGTCTAGACACCTCCGTAAGCTGTTTTTTTAGGGTCCCGTGTAACAATGGTTTAATATTTGGTGACGACCGGTCTGGCCTAGTGGGTAGTGACCCTGCCTATGAAGCCGATGGTTCTGGGTTCGAATCCTAGTCAGGGCATTTATTTGTATGATAACCACAGATATTTGTTCCTGAGTCATGGGTGTTTTCTATGTATTTATATGTATCTATCTATTATATATATCGTCGTCTAGTACCTACAACACAAGCCTTACTGAGCTTACCGTAGGATTAGGTCAATTTGTGTAAGATTGTCACGAAATACTTATTATTTATTTCTTTATATTTGTTCATGAAATAGTACACAATTACATAAATAAATATTTCATTTAAACCTTTCATACTTTAATAGCCTTATCTTAGGTGCTGAAAAATAACGGAAATAAATACAAATGACCTTAGAACATCAGGATTCCATGATGACATTCGTATGTCAGTTTGTTTATTAAGCATTCTTAAATATAAGGATGTAGTTCTACTGCACAAGTCTTTTTTGACGAGATTATGACGAGACTATTTTAGAATTTGTTTATGCTTTTCGGACATTTTATTTTACATTGCCGGCAATGCGAGGACGATATATTGTATGGGCACTGTCTATCCACATAGTCTTATATCATCCTTAATTATATTACTCACAATAATGTCTACGGCGAATGCATCATGTTCCAACTTACATTATTACGCGTCAGATTTACATTGTTAGGTACTTCTGTTTTGGTGGTTCAGGTGTTGTGTTCTTGTTTCTCAGTAGTCTTAATACGTGTGGTCATATTCGTATATCGCTTTGTCCACACCGACACTTAAGGTAGTGTATTTGCACTTCTTTTTTCCTTACTTTTAAAACCGTCGGTTGACTAGATTAACATTTATTAAAGAGATATTTCTTCCAGCCAGTTACTTTGTGTTTTGAAGAGCTGAAAATTTTCAAACTTACAGATAATTATAATATAGCTTCGATATTTATAATATAGCTGTCGATCATTGTAGTATACTGTGATGTTGTGAGGATAACTTCTATTAAATTCTATCTGATTGGCAGTTCAATATTATTTTATTTTGTTTTTTAAAATGAATTTATCATTAAGGGCTAAAATGCACGAAAAAAAGAACTGCGTTGTGGACAACCATATCATTCAGTGATTAATTAATAATTTGGAGAGCGGTATAGTTTTTATATGTATATTTTTTAAACTGTGTAACCGTCTCTTAACTTTGCCCGCGCATGTAAGGAGCTCTAATCTAATAATCTAATTAACGTCTAATGCCATTGACACCCAAACAATGTAATTCATATGTCACTCACCGTGGTACCAAATGTAGGAGTTAATGAATTATTTAACCGGTAGAACCATGCTATTCTCTACTTTTACAATGGAGTATCTAACTCTAAGATAGTCTGTAATTCATGATCTTTTAATTTCAAAGATATTGACGAATGCCTTTAATCTACTATAAAAGGGAAAGCGTAATCGGAAGTAAAATGTATTAAGTATTTCCTTTATTTATTTTATTACTTAAGTTAAGCTTTTAACAACATACAAAAAGTTAAATATAAAAATACCTCTAACACATATCAAAACAATAAATATATTAGAATAAACCTAATCTAGGGTGCCGCCGATAACGGACCAGAGCCCTGAGTGTAAGTTTTTAACGTAATATTACTTTACCATCGCGTTAGAGTTACCCATATAAATAACATTATCACTTACGCGTTCGAAATGTTTTTTACGTCAAAAAAAAGTTACACGAGACTAGAGCCTCAGGGCTCAGGCTGCCGGTGGTTAGAGCTGCAGAGAGAAAAACCGCCGGACAATGCGCGACGTGTTCAGGATTACTGCCTTCTGAATGATCCAACCACAACGAGTAGCGAGAGTCTCAATATGTTAGTCAAAACTCTTCGTTATGAGACCGTTCGCGGAGATAACTATCGGTGCAATGATCATGAATGTGTATGAGTCAAAGAATTTTATTATTGATCAGTTTGATTGGTGAAAACAATACCAATATACCAGCTGCACTTTTTTTACATTAGTAGGTACATAAAATTTAGCTTTGGCTTCTATAGCCAAAAAACGATACATGACAATTCGACACACGAATCTTCACAACGACTGTTTAGTGTTTAGGCGACAACTCTGTATTTATTACCTAAAGTAAAGATCGACATTTCTTACTGCATAGTTGATAACTACAAAAAAGTAATATGTATTGTACAGTAAAATACATTTACTGTCTGTTAACTGTACACAATACATAGAAAGTCAACTAGTCATACAACTTCTTTCTTATTAAATTCTGAAACACATACACTTACTTCCAAATAAATAAATAAAAAATTGAGTTATTTTGAGGAATGAACATTAGGCACAAACAGTATTTTAGCCTAACTATTTAAACAAATACAAGTTGACACAGAACGAACTTGGAGTAGGGCACAGCAAGAACCTTAACGCTTTTTGTTGTGACAACGGGTAAGTAAAGTACTTGCACAGTCCGACTGGAAAGCTACTTTTACTGGCCCAATGCGTGGGCGGCTTTATTTGAGAATTGTTCGAATTTGAACTCGGTTTGTCCCAAATGATACATTGCTTGTGCTTTTTTAATTTTTAAAGTGTATTTTTCTGTTAGAAACGTACTGGCTATGATAAATGTCATTCTGGTAATTGTGTTTCCGTCATGTAGCTTGCCTTTCAAGATTATAAAATATGAGATATTATTTAAAGAATGAAATAGACACTTACTGATACAAAATAATTTTAGAATAAATATTATGATTAATAGTGCTATTATACAAAAAAGTATTATATTTTGTCATTATTTTCAATAATGTACCTAATATGAACAGGATTATAAATTGCTTCTGACTTAGAAAATAATTATACACAATTTTTATGTTAAAGTATTTAAAAAACCTGCCAATAAATTGAAACAACACGGAGAAGTACAACTTCGCAGTAATAAAGTCGTTGCCATTCCACCCCACTGCCAATTCTAACCTAATTGACCGAGCAAAAGCTGCACAACGCGAATTGAATCTGAAACTTTCAACTACTTAATCTGAATTGTTTCGCAGCGATTACCGCTGGGGTGGAAACTAGGATAAGGCAACGACCTGAGGCAGAGAAACAGTTCGTCCAGTAGAATATATATTACAAGTTAACAGTAGAGGTTAAACCTCTTGGCGTCTTGCAAATGTACACAAGCAGTTCAATAATATCACACACATAGCTAAAAAACTTAAGTAAAGCACTTTTTGTATGTAGTCACACAGTTTGCATAAACATATATTATTTGCAAGTGACAACTATCTGTGATTTTATGATTTAAGAGACGCCATTGTACATGTGCAGGTATGTGTTTAACAAATAAAAACTTATGATTTATTATTATGATTTAGACATGGCAATTTAATAATTTGTGAATAGATTGACTCAAGTTCCATAGTTAATTAAATACCGAGGATGCAAACCATATGTAATTTTTCGTTTTCTACATTTAATGTGGAATGTCTTTCCAAGACATTACCACTAGGTATGTAAATACGTACTAGTATTCTAACCCACATCTCAGACCCGAGAAGGCTATTGCCGAGAATAAACACGTATTCGGAACTTATTTTTCTATTGGCGAATTGTTTATTTTTATAGGTTAACACATGTTCTATACTCTGTTCAATATATATATATAATATGCACAATAAATGTGCTTATTAAAGTAGGCACTGAATTTAGGGATAGATACAAATTACGACATTACTACTAACAAAGTAGTACCTTTTAGAGTAGTAGAAAGTAGTATGAAACATTGTATTTTCAGTCGCAATCTGCATTCTTTAGCAATTTTGCCACTTTGTACTTTCATTAAGTTCGATGTGTGCCAACTAGACTCATTTCAATAAATTATATAGATGTCTTACGAACATTGCAAGCTAAACAAAAGCATGAAATAAAATGAGAAGTCATTGAACGGCATAACAGCCCTATAATATATGTGCTCCATTTATCCGTGGCTCACGAGTTCAATGCATCTCAGACAATAAGGATTTATAATACGTTTTTTGAACCCTCGAAATACTTCCCTCTTGAGCCGAAAGGACCACCTGACCTGGGGAGCTGACGCGGACAAATCCGGGTCGCAGGGCTATGCTAATTAATTTATTGTCACGTACGGTACGATCCTTTCATTATTTGTCTTTTGTAACTGACGGATGTGTTTATAAACTTACAATGTTTTAAATATCAGGATCAAAGGGTGAGTGATTTTTAAAGGGTTATAAAGTAACGTTTAACTCTTAGGTAGAATTGCATATGAGCAATTTATACCGTATGCGTATTTTTGTTAGTAAGCTATGACCTTAGTATTTTATTGTATTCTACAGCTATTAAATAATGATATTGGTCTTAGGTGTGAAAAAAGTTGTATCATAGAACCCGGTAAAACTATTGTTTTCAGTCAAGCTCAAGGCAGTAATAAAAATTAAAAACATTTAAATTCATATTACCATCTCTATTTTGTTACGGGCGAAATCCGTTGTAGTGGTAGAAGTAAAAATTTAAGCTGGACGCGAGTTTCTTTTATACGATGTAGATAACAAGAGATTATATTGTACATATAATTATTGTAGCACGTAAAGTGACTAGCAAAAAGAAATTGTTTTCAATTCGGTGTACGCGTAAGTTCCTGCGCCGCTGCTTTGATCCGCTCGTCCAATATGCGTAATTGTAGGTTTAGTGTTAAAGAGAGTGGCGTAAGTCAAAGGTGAAACGCTAAAACGTGATCACTTTCTCGCAGTCCACTTAATGTCTTCACTTCTGTGTTGCTGCGCTGCGTTGAACTTGTATTATTGGTAATTTGCTTTATAAGGTACATAAAGTTTATAGCGTATTTTCAATTACTACGCAGATTATGCTTATTCAACAAAGTATTATAAGTACACCTACAAACTGCCTGGGTTAGTTCATGTGTCAATGTTGTTGTATTCCAGGATGGAGCAAACTTAAATAGCTTTACTCGGTTGATATTGCTTCTCTATTTATTTAATGATCGTTGAAAATTGTATCATTTGACTTAAAATATAAGTTATTCAAACTTAAAATATTAGTTTACCAGTATGCCTCTAAATACTTAACTTATTGGGTTTTACGTGACGTCTCACCGACGTGGCGTGGCTGTGATATTCAGGTATGTCTGCATAAAGTCTCTTAATTGTCTCTCCCGCGGTCTCTTTATATATTCACCACACTAGTAAACTTCTTTTTTAGTCGGCGCAAGTGTTTTTAATGAATAGGTATTACATAAAGTTGGGGCCCCAAGATTCCATAAACCGTTGATGTCTTATTACAAGTGACCGACGATGTATGTACCACGGTTATTCATAAAATGTATGCAGTGTTAAAGTTTTTAATTACCTCCCTTTTTATACTTTTTGCGGAATAACACCGGCAAAGGTTGTCTACAAGATTGGCTCGTCGATTAAAACGTTTATTATCCCATCATTAACTCTTGCTTTATTGCTTTTAAAACTAATTGATTTTAAGAGCTTTTTAAAGGTTGCTCATTATGGTTAGGTGTGTTTATTCTTGAGAGGGCATGTTACTCGCACTTCATACGTATGATCTACGAATTGTGCAATAAACGTAATAAAATAGCATTAAATTGGGAAATTATCGGATACTACTGATTTATGGAGTATGTTTGGAAATTTTATTCCCTGTTTTATGACTTTGATTTGATTATGCGTATTTAATAAACATAGGCAAGGCATTAAACATTAAGATGTAATCGAATGCAATATGGCGCCACGGCTCGTAAACTTACCAAATTTGTTTAGATAAACTAGCATATCATTAATACTATTGAGCCTTGTATTTTCTTTAAAGGAAAAACCTATTGGATTAACATGTATTTTGAAATTTGTAGGATTTGAAATTTAATACTGTGGAGAAAACATATTTTTCTGTGAATAAAAAATAGGGATAAAAACTGAATTACGAAGAAAATTGCATTGTTTTGATAGTTGTTATTCGCCATTATGTCCTTTAATATCATCATTTATGTGAAATGGCTACTTTTCATAAAAGCACATATGGGCTTTTGTGAATGCATGCAGGTACACGTTAAATTTTTAGTTTAAGTATGATTATTGTAACTTATAGCAATAAATTGATTCTGTGGTAATTATTACGGTGCCGTTAATTGTTTTTTATCAATTAGGCGTATTTTATGTTCGTCGCTGTAAGTGTTCAATGGCATACGTAACGAGTAGATGAAAAAAACATTTTACGGTTATTAAACCCTACGATTGACAACCGGGAAGGCATTCTTGTCGTTCCCATATTTTTATTGCGTGTAAACCCGTCGGCGGGTTTTTATATCATCTCTTTAAGTGACATAAATTCTAATACAAAATCCATTTGTGTATCTCGGACGTCTTAAAAGGTATGGGGATAATCGTTTTTCTGCCTTTTACAAGGAACTCATTTCAATTATCGAACGATTTGATGGGTATAAAACTCTATGGTATGTGTCGCGGCAGGCGCCCAACGGCGGGCCGCAGGACGCCGCTCTTTTACATTTTTAATTTTAGAACACGCTAATTTAATTATGAAAACTATGGCTTTTTATAATGTCCCGCGCAGCTGTATCCTGCCACTTTACCATAATTTTCATACGTAACGGTGTGTATTCGATCTACGGTTTGGTTTTTATTCAATTTATTCAATTAGATACCTTATTGTTACATGCTTGTTTTATATTTTTTGCATCAGTGATACCGCTGCGTTTTAAAATTGATGTCAAGTCAAATATGTCACGTTAATTTGTAACCAGATAATTTTATCTCATAGACCGATAGAAACAGTTATTATCTCGATATTCGATCTGTGAATGGAGTTTAAATACGTGTATTATTTTAATCCGCGTGTAGGTGTATCGGCTGTGATACGGGACCCCGAGATTAATATTAGACGAGTGGGAAAGGACTTTGATGTCACAGGACAAATGGACTGGCTTGAGTGACCGACACATTGTGCTCAGAAAACATGGAGATGTTAGGCAAATAAAAATATATTTTATAGAAGACTTGTCATACTTGGTAATATTTAACGAAATAAGGTCTTAACTGTAAATTTATTAAGTATGTTTTAGTATAGCTCTATGTCGCAGTTGGTCAATAACATCTAAATCATAAAATATTTTCATAGATCATTCCACATTTATTATTTAATTATGCTTCGATATAAAGTAATAAGAATACTTTAAACACAACATCATTTACAGCATTTCAGCAACGTTGTAAAATGTAACTTTAAACAAAGGCTTTATAATAAATTATGCGAATTTAATTAATAGTTTTCGTAAGTACCTACTTGTAATAAAAGTTGTTTATTGTTAACTTTAAAGTAGTCGATTCGATGCATCGCTATGTTCCGTGCCTATTGCTTCGGACAAGAAGAATAATGCCAAGCCTCCACTGTCACTGATATTCAAGTATCTGTACTCTTTTATTTACTACACTTTACTTACGTACAAAATACTAGAAATTGTAGTCGATATATTTTGTTATAAGGTTATAACGAGGTGGTACCGTTACGTGTTGCCTTGCACAGAACACAAATGATTTATATTAAATTATACATACAAATATTGGTCGAGAATTCTCTAATTTATGGTTTAAACAATAATGTTGCTAACTTAACCAAAAAATGAGTAAAGTGTACCTACAATTTTGTTTCTGTAATGACTTGATGAGATGACTAGTAAGTACAAGAGCACACCTACCTTCCTAATCAAGAGTTTATTATGAATAGCTTTTTACTATAAGCGCCACGAAATCTGAACGAAATAAAAAAGTGTAATCTGACAAGCATCAAGCGCGTCAATAGAAAAGTAACACCCAATATATCACACATCCAAATGAAAATAGTTTTCTATTCACACAACTGTCATGAAGTGACAGATGGGGTTAGTGATTTTATAACAAGGTAACTGAAGCGATTCATCAAGACGTGTCAATTATTATTCTGGTAGCAAGGCCCATGGCCGGTTTAATTAGAATTTATTTGACAAAGCCAGAGTCGTCTCGTGTTAGAAACTGCGGCAGAAGTGGAGTAAAAGTGGCCTCTTATGAGTCGAAAGTTGCACGTGCGGCCTGACAAAATATCCGCCAAGATTTATTACTATTCTACCTACTGCCTACCAAGCCTACTTAGCCTAATATATACCTACGCCCCCGTGATAAATACTATTTACTTTAAAATGTACTAATCACATGATTACACGTAGAATAGGTGTTCACTTGTCTTGAGTTCAGTTAAAATAGTAGAAACCAAGATGGACTCAGACGCCTGATGAACCGAAATATATATTAACTAGATGAGAATCCGGCTTCGCTCGTACAAAATAAACGTTCACGCATGAAAATAGTTATAAACCGGAGACTCTAACATAGTTTTGAAACGCACCTCGCGCACCTGTCACCCACTATCAGTGGTCAACCAACAAAATGAATATGGCCGACCGAATATGTCAATAATTAACACTTCTTAACACAAAATACGCGACAATACGAAATTTGCCGATAAAGTCTTCGATTCAAAACCTTTCATTTTTTACGTTCTTTGATTTAAATACAATTTAGTTCGGGCCTACCGTACCCCTCAATGGAATTATTAATATCGATTAGGTATATCTGTCAAAATCTGACATGGATGTAAAGGTATTTAATATACACTGAAGACTAGCATAAATACAGTAAATACAGGTACACGGATGTAGAAACGTGTGTCTAGTATGATTTTTATTGCTTTGCAGTGTATAGGTAGTGCCGCAATTGCACATCATCATTACGGAGCAATAAAGATTTGACGACCAATCACTTTGTAAATATTGCGGGTGTTTCGCTACTTAGAACTTGCACAGTAAAATTATCAGTAATCATCTCGTAATATACATAACCTTTATATTATTCTTAGTATTTAGAAATAATCTAAATATCGTAACTATATATATGAAGACTGTCTGCCAGTTCGTTGTAGTTTTTAAAACTTTTACAAAAAACTATATCGTCTTAACCATGTTTCATAAATATATGTTTCTAAGTTTGAAGTTCAACAGTTGAAATTTAATGACTTATGTTAGTTACTAGGTAAACAGAATAATTTATAACTATATTCAAACCACATTAATAAAATTTTATTTATTTTCTTCAATGTTCTTCCATTTTTAGCAGTCTTCACCACATCCACGATTCTAAAGAGCTTAAACGAAATACTTACTAAATTCGTATTAGTAAAATTAATATCAGGTACTGGCACCATAGTATTTAAGAGATCAAGTAGTATTTAATAAGGGAAAATTGTAACGAAATATAAGTCGTTAAATACTGGCACCCTTAGCCACCACTTTAAACGCCAAGTCGTCGAAATCAACCACGTCTTTGAATTTAAAGGGCCAGCCGTTCCATACTTTGCAATCTTTATTGGCGTAAAATCTTCTTACGGTTTGTTAATTCTAATTAACAACCGTGTAATTATAACCTCCGTAGTTGAAAACGATTTTCTTGTCGAGAACTGTGTGATTTAACCGTCGTGGTGGAGAAATTTGCAAGACAAAAAACTTGCGATCGAGAAAGAGGTTACGGCGTTCTGACATTCAATTAATCTTTCAATATAAAATTTAAATGGAGTATAGAGAAATGATATGTGCCGTAGTTTCTTGGCTAGTTAATTTAAGAGCAAACGCTTTGTATTTATCCGATGAATGTTTTGCATGAGTGTGCAATTGATACGAAGTGTTTTTATAAACCAAAGTAGTGTGTCATGAAGAGAAAGGCTTACGGTGTATTTTTGAATACTATATTCGAAATTTAATGTGCTGCTTAAAGGCTTTTTAATTTGATGTACATAAACGGCTCATACTTGATAGAAATACATTTTTGTCCGAGCCATAAACGGAGTAAATGTAGACCAATTGTAACATTCAGAATCTGTGATGCTTATAATGAAGCAATAAGCGTTCAATAAGTAGGTATATCACTATATAGGTATTGCAGCGCATGATTTCCTCTTGTTCACTATTTGAACGCTCATTGTACTGTTAACAGTGAGACTTATAAGCACTATAACTACTAACTAGTGATAATAATATAAGATACAAAGGCGGTATAAAATACATCATCATAATAGCGATCCACGATGTCCTGTTTTGAGCCATTTCATTCAGTGTATTCCCGTGATCTGTATTAGGTCGTCGGCCTACCTTGTGGGGAGCTGCGCCTTCCAGTACGTGGTTGACACTATAGAACCTTTACTCCCCAACGGCCATTAGTTCTGCGTGTAATGTGCCTCGCCTGCTACCACTTAAGTTTAGCTATCCGGAGGAGGGAGTATAAAATGATAACAATGAATAATATTGAATTGTAGATACAATATACGACAGTAGCAACGGCAAACCTTTGAAAACGTTGCAGCACATTTTTCATAGTTCCACTAATTAACATTCTCACGTGGAAACTCGACACCAACCTCATCAACAATTCGTATTTTAATTAATTAATTTCACTAACTTCACCTCATTAACATTTCCACCAGCGTTAACGGCCCTGACCCGTTCAGCTCAAGTTTCCATTTTATCTAGATTTTTGATCGCACTGCCTAGGCTTTACGTAACCACTACGTTCAGGCTGATCTTTATCAGAAAGATCTTATCGCACATATCGTTATAGGCCTCACTGAATTTTGTTCTTATTGTGGCATATTAAAAATGTTATGCGCAGTTGTTTTATTTTCATATCGCATGGAATACTACAATATTATTAATATTCCAGCTAGGTACAACCAGAATTTAGTTCAGTAGTGTTTTCTTCCATCGCTACGTTAGAAAGGAAAGAAAATAGGTGTAGTTTTTTACGAAAACAAACTCCACCCATCCTTTCTTAAGTAGCTCCTTAATTAGCGTTATTTATCTAGTTCCTTAACATTTACTTTTTGCTTCCAAAAAAAACTGAAAAACGACAGCTCTGCCTACAAATTACTGGTTCCACGTAATGAATATGCGGTACTAATTTACCCAGTAAACGATGGTGCACATTTTGCCCACACGACCGAATGCTCTCCCTTAAGCAATCAGACCTCGATATTTGCTTAGTTTATTTAAATAATTATCAGTGGGTACAGTAACATTAAGTATGGCTAAGTGTTACAAAACGAGGAGCGTAGAAAAATGTATGTATCTCAATCGGAGAACTAGTAAACCAATTAAGGGACAATTTAAATAAGACGTTGCCTAGTGATGTGCAGTGTTGCGACGCCAGCTAAAAAGATAAAGGCACGAGGAGTCGATATAAAATAAAACAAATTTTATATCGAAGGAAGCACTCCATAATGTACTAGTGAATGATGGACGATGGTAGGGCCAAACATATAACGCGAGCAGCTTCATTCGTTATTCTTCAGCGCGTATGTGTAAACTGGACCCGGGGGTCCAGTTTACACAGTAACACAGTAAACTAATGTTAATAATTTCATAATTAAAACATACATTGTCTTAATAAAATATCTTTAAAATAAAATTAATAAAGTAGACGGACGCTATAACATCTCCAACATCTCTTTGCTAATCTAGTTATAGAAGCTACAACCAATCGACATGACTTCGATAAGCAAAAGTGTCGCTTGCGATGATAATAAACTCTCATATTTATGCGCGCATTTTAATTCTAGGCAGCTACGATTAAAATGCGTTGGTAACATTATCCACAACCTGCACGAAAGAATTCCGATAAGATTTTTATCAGATACGTTAACTGATCCCGATTACAAATACATATGTGCTTATTACCTTTATCTGGTAATTTTAATTGCAGGAACAAATTAGCATGAGTTTTATAGGATAGTAAAAAATGTATTTTCAGTCGCGGTTATTTGCTGGTCAATCCAGTGCTTGATACCTAAACTATTTTATGTTAAATCGGCCTTTGGCAAGAAAATTAATATAGTTAAAATCTGCACAGTCAGATTTTATATTGCAACTTTACTAGCGGAAGTTAATTTTGAAGTTGATTATTTATATGACATGTAATTAAATCAACTTTGTAAAATTACATAAAACGTGTGGTGCAAAATGGTGACATATGCGATTGTGATTACAATATATAGATAACGTATTTTCAAAATTTTCCTTGCTTAAAATTGATTACGATATAGCCAGTTCTCATCAGATTCAGTAACAATCGTGATAATAATTTCTAGCTTTGTTGCTCTTGCAGGGGTTTTGACATATGCACATTCTACATTATTACTTCACTACGTGCGTAGCGTGCAAATCTAGAATGCGCACAGTTCACAGTTCCCATACGCAGAGTTGCATATTATTCATCGCTCCACCCACCACGGAACATTCAATTAAGGATAGTATCACAGTCGCGAGTGCAGCCGAAACGAATCAATGTTAAAGAGTCGGTGGCAAATTGGTACGCCCAACCTCTCAGTTACCGCTTTCTGATTTACAAGCGTTTCGTAATACACTTTCAGTTTCATGTTTATTAACTAGAACCTATTATTTTTCCATTAAAAGGTGATGATTTGTGCGTCTATTATGACAGTTATTGCAGCGGTTAAAATATTATTAGATGTGATTTGGGTTACTGCTGGTAAACTATAATTAATGCTAAATCTATTATTGAGAGTAGCCATTACAGTTTCGAATATTTGTGATGCTTTGGTTCATTTTTTTATATGCCACTACATCCATATATCATTTAAAGGTCGGGCCCCCAAACGCTGTAACAAAATGAAAAGTACTCGTAAAATGTAATAACTAAACTTTACAAAACTGTAATGTTTTATAGATACAAGTATTGAAAACAAAATAGCTCAAGAAAACATATTACATTACCCTATCGATCACAGAACAAAGATGTATGTTTCATATCAACAGCAAGCATTATTAAAAAGAATGTTACTATTAAAAGCATATTAGTGGCGCACTGGGAGGCTGACGCGCCAACAAATGAGGGGTTTAATGAAGAAACATGAACGGCGATTGTGGTAGCATTAATATAATAATTTATTATTTTAATAAGTTCTATCACTGCGGTTTGCTTGCAGTATGCGTTGCCAACATTATTAATTACGCTGTAAATCCAGCTAATACAATTCCAACCGCTGATGGTTTCAATATTACAAATATTATAAAGAATCAACAACATTAAAAGCAATTTTGATTGAAAGTAATTGTAACATCATTCAACGTGATTTGTTAAAACGTCAAAACAAAACGAACAGAATAATGCGGAAGTGAGCAATCGGTATCAAAATCAATCTGTAGTAATGATCGTGCGTTAAACAAACCATTATGAAACCGATATTAAGCTTCCCGATGTATCGAAACATCACAGACAGACAGTCACGTTTTGACAGACAACACTCATTAGCATTGTTTAGTTTAATTTTAATGAACTTTTTTTACGAAGACGCCAAATAAACGGTTTCACAATCATTGTTAGATGTGTGTTATATTATATTATGTTTTTTATTGTAGATGTAGGCACTTTGTGAGTACTTATCATACTGTATTCTCTCACTGTCGGCTCGTTAATAGTG
The DNA here is from genome assembly GCA_022674325.2 of Grapholita molesta. Taxonomy (NCBI): domain Eukaryota; kingdom Metazoa; phylum Arthropoda; class Insecta; order Lepidoptera; family Tortricidae; genus Grapholita; species Grapholita molesta. Next base: position 10,228,503 of record CP053129.2, on the reverse strand, counting down.
TCCATGTTTTATACAAATCCGCACTTGCTTGCAAACTCTCTAATCCAATTCTTGCCTTTTGGGACTATACTTTGCGATAAAATTATCATGTGTGTTTATCCGTAAGTTATAAACGTAAGTAGTTATGTGTAAGAAGTAACAAATTAATACACTTATTGTGACGTTCCGAATGAATACGTCAGGGGTTAACACGTTTGAAATAAATGAGATGTTGCTTGTTGTGACGAATTCCTCAATAAATCTCTTTTATTCGTTTCGCAAAATGACAGCGTTTACGGCTTCGGAAGCCATTTAAAGAAATCGTTTGGAATATAATGAACATATCGCTGGGCTTACAATAAAACATTTTGAAAGGTTTCCAGCATATGTCGCGAGAGGTGTGTATCAATGTTTATTGCATAACGCCACTTCTCCATTATTACATGACGGATGTTATGGGTGGTCATTCGTGTTTTTCAAGTTTCCTACAAAAAATTCTACGTGAAGAATCCGTGGGAATCCTTCCTTCTAACGTAAGTAAAGGCTTCAACAAAGTAAAACAATTTGACGCATGGACACGCGAACAATAAAGGTTATTGAAATAGCCGAAGGGTCTCGGCACTTTCATTGGCGCTCAGACATTTACGTGACAATCGGCGAACGGCTCGGCACCTGCATTAGCGAACTGTCCGTGGCACAAATAACGTCCACAATGGAGACTTGTCTTCCACCAACCTCGGATGTTCTGAGTTACGATGGCCATGTTAATGGGGCAAGGAATTAGCACCGCTGCAGCGAACCACTATTATCCTTTATGTCTTTATTTCGTCCGCTTAAACTGACGGCCCTTCGATCCCTTCAGTAGTTGATGGGTGCTCGTTCACTGCCAGCTTTCGTTTAATTTACATGCGCGTACGCATCGCATGTCTTACATTGTTTATCTAGCACGTGTGCCGCACTGTCATTTCGGTGTTTTATGATGAAGAGAAATTTAGTTTCCCTATTCATATCCAAACTTGCGCCCCGACAAGTTTCTTTTGTCCAGACGAGGAGTACATTCAAAAGTGTTGTGGGCGTGTGTGCCATCATAACCCCGTGGTCGTAAATCCATAGTCGAAGAGACGCTGGCGGCGCCGCTCGCTCCTCAGCATTAAATCTTCATTCGAATCTTTTTTATACGTAACAGCTTTTGTGCTTTTTCGACATTTCCGAAATGCGACTCCGATACCAAACCGTTATAAAAGTCACGGTATTGACAATATTGCTAGTCTATTAGACAATTCATCCAGATAGCATAATTACGAGAAATTAATCCTGGTGGATGTTCTCACTGCCCTCATAACTCAAGAGGCTCGCACGACGTCGTCATGTTGTCTAATAATACAGTCGATGATGCTACTGTTCCCTTATCAAAATTAAATCTTAATTGACAAGGTTATGAATTCATAAAACAATTTTAATTGTTCATATTTTGCATAAAATGCATTGAGAATAAATTGTTGAGAGTGGACAGTGGAATGACGTGGGAGGGAGACGCGGGCGCAAGCGATGCGCCGCGGCATCGGCACGCAACAAAATGTCACTTGGCAACTTGTTGAACAATATTTATTCAATAGCACACCGACTTGAAAAGACGGACACTCGAAGCTCTTGTGCAGGAAATTGTTAATGACATTCAGTTCTTAGATACACAATGAACGCGAGTGTACAATCGTCGAGTATGTTAATATTTCCTCAATGGTCTGCTGTGCTAGCTCCAGCGACCGCTAGCTGCGGTGATTAATTAAGTAAAATAAAAACCTTGACAAATTATGACGATGCCAGCGGCGGCAAAGTAAAAAGTGATGGAACAAGAGGCATGGAAAAAACTTGATACAGTTAAAGTGTGATTGATGGAGTCGGCCTGTTCGCACACTTACCGCGAACCGGTGTTGTAATTGAATAATGATAACACAATGATTTTGTATTTGAGCACTCTTTCTGGGTCGGCTTTGAGTTGAGACTCGTTCCATTTCGCAGTAGGTATTCGTCTCGTCAGTAGGTTGATGTCGGAAGCCGCGGTGGGGAAGGGAATCCATTTTGTACATAAATTGCCACGCATCGGCAGCGCGATATGCAAAACAATCGAGATTAGCAGAGAGCTTGTAAGATACCGCGAGTGTGGGGCACACAGGAGGCAAAGCAAGTTAGATGTGTACACATAAAGGCAAATTAAATATAATATGTGACAAATATCGGCACAGTTTTTCAAATAAAATATAATATTAGTTTTGATTAGTGTTTGACATTTAATTGGTTGAATGTATGTTTGGTTTATGTCGAATTGATGATAAATGCTGTCTTATAGTTATTTTATTCTGGCAGTCGTATTAATCGTCTTATTGACACGCAACCTTGTAAACAGAGTACTTTAACTTGTGATTTTCAAGTAAAACCCCGACCGCAGGCCCCATGCGATGTAAATTCGACTTGTTTGGCAATTAAACAGTCATGTTGTCCGTGTCTGTTTGTATACATGCCGCTACATGCTAATTATGAGCAAAGTCTGCGACATTAGTGTTTAATGAATATCACATAATTACCTAGAAATTAGCGGCAAAGTATTGAGAAGTTTCACAACTCATGACGGGCATGTGTGTAATAAGTGTCAATTTTTTAGGTACCTTTATTAAGTGAGAGAGTGAGTGAGACATGTATTGAGTAACTTTCGAATGAGCTTGGTTGCTAAAGTAGATATTTAAAAAATAGGAAGTCTGTGTGTTCCAGACCTAAGTACAGTCCGCGGCGACTCAAAGGCTGTTGCGGTATCTTAAGGCGGTGGCGCCACCAAGAGCTATTAGCCTTCCGTTATATCGACTATTCGATTTACTGTCTAACATATTAAGTACAAAATACTGCTCGTAATAAGAAGCACAAAACATGTTTATTTATTACTTACATAGCTACTAATGAAGAGCTTCATTATAAGTATACTGAGAAAAAATTGTAGGTAATATAAGAAAGCTCTTAAGATTGATTATGACCGGGGTTCGAACGCAGGACCAAGTATTTCGATGGAATTAACAGGATCATGATTAATTTGTCATCAATAATAAAAGTTTTAAAAACATTTTTTTTTACATTTCAATATTGAAAACGCAAAATTTGAATGGCCTTTTTCAGTTAATCTCATGAAAACAATTAATTTGTCTAACTTTAAACTAAGTAACACAAACAATTCAGTTACAACGCGTTTCATTTAGTGATTTACGTTTAATCTAATCTATAAGTCTAAAATTAAGAAAACCAAAAATAAACTTTATTGAAAAGAAATCTCGTAAGCAAATTGTATATCGATATAAATGTACAGAAGCAAATCAGATGTCACGTCTACCAACGATTTAAGCGTTCAATATTAATTTAACCGAATTTGACCGACTTTGCAGTCGCGGCACACACGCCTGTTCCGAATTTGCTTAATCTTTCAAACCGCGGGTGTCATTTTAATATTCTGATAGCGTTAACCACAAATTGATATCTGCACCAAATCGTCAATATGATGGTGTAGGAATACCAAGTTGACGCCGCGGAGCAACCTCCGTGCATACCAAGTGGATGTTAAGGTATTTGGGAATAATTGAGGCCCCAATTTTGTATCTATATGGACATTATGGATAGATTGCTATACATGTGACATTATTATCGATTTATTACTGATTGATTGTAGAAATGTTATTGTGGACGGGTAGAATAACATGTGGTCTATAACGGTACATATTCAACATGTGTTCTGAACAGGTGCCCGTAGACATGTATTTTTATCAACACATTAAATCATGATAAATTTCACCTTCGACTTTCTTTTAAGCAGCTCAAACTATTACATCGATGCAATAGTTATACGAAAAATATGGTTAAATTTATATTTAAATACATATTTAAAAAGTTGTAACATTGACCTACAGAATAATGAATACGAATATGCATGTAGATGTTATGGTCTTAAAGCAAATAACTTAAATCTATTGTATATTAAGCTTAATGGTTGTTACCAAGCCCACAGTAGCGGGTTTACTTATTCCTACAGCACAGCTTGGCCTCATGTTATGAAGGAGCAATCACATAAAATATCCAAATCAATGCGAACGACTCACAATATTGATTTCAAATATGCCAATTTACATCTAATTTTACGATACTTACACGCGATCTTTATGGTCTGTTGTTTTTTGTCTGCCACAAATTTTCTATTATCTACGGCTCCATATTACCATAAGCGTCATTACATACCTACGTCAGGCATTCTTCGTGGTAGGTACCCGTATGGTCGGGTAAAAAATTAAGTACCTCTTCTTGATGTTTGTTAAAAGAGTCAGTTGGAGTGCTTATGTTGCGACTAGTGTCTAGACAGGTCCTTGCGATGCAAACACTTGATCAATCATTTAATCATTTTACTTTGTGATAACAGCTTTTATATGTGATTCTCGTGCCGCCATTTTTTATTATAATAATTATATAGATGAAACTGTTTAATCTTTGAACTGGTATGCTGAATATGAGTCGTTTTTCAGAGAAAGGTACACAATCAAAAATATTTACACGTATAGATGAGACTTCTACAATAAGAATGGGTATCGCCACATTATTGGTCATAAGTTTTAATAATTTCTCAATATTTCACAGCCAAGGATATCGATCCGTTAACAACTCTAAATAAAACAATAAAAAACCTAATGAAAATTCCATAAAACCTGCTGATGTCGCCTACTAGTCTTATAATTTACATAATAATACCGTAAATTATTATTTCGACAAATAGTTATTAGCTAATGTAAAAGATACGAATCTATAGAATTTGCAACAACATGTCAAAAGTAATTAATTGTGTTACATACACCTTTTAAAGAAAAGTAAATTTTGGGGGTCGGTTACAGAAACCAAATACCTATTGGTAAAATTATGAAACATTAGTGATAGTGGTGTTTTTACATTTTACGGTTCATAATACAAAGTTTAAAATCAGATCTTGCATTTTTTCCTTTATTTATGTAGTGCCTTTAAACGAATTTATGTGTGATACAACGACAGACAAGTCAAATTTTCAATACCCTAATAATCTCTCGTTCCGATCAAAATATCAAACTTTCTCTATCAATTAAAACAATAGCGTGAGACTGGTCACTGTGTCAGTGGAGTGTTAAATATGCTTTCCTAGCGTAAATTTGACACTCGAAATTTATCTTGAGACCTTAAACTAGTCCGTTGACACATATTCTCATAGCAGTGGGTTGAGGCCAAAGAAAGCGAAGGGCCTCTAATATTTTATTTATCATTTTTGTCGCATTCTAATTTTCGAAAATGTTTTGCATTGACTTACGATAAATACATTCCCCTGATGTCTATGATCAACAGATTGGACTCCATCGCCAATTATAGTATGAAGCTTATATGATGCCTCTAATTTATTTCTTTTCATAGGAATTTTGAATGTGTATTTCTCAGCTGGAAGTGAATCTCGCTGTGAGCGCATCGTATTTATTTATTTTATCGCACTTTCTCACACCATTGTTGTATTTCCTTAATGTCTTAAATTGTAACTTCTTTATTTGATTATTAAAATTTAAACATTTTCTCTTCTTTAGAAAATGGTGTCACATATGGTGTCTTACTTAGGTATTTATTATAATGGTTATACACAATCAATTTGAGTTTATCTTATTGACTAAGGCTTAAAATTTGCGACAAAATTAAGTTTGCTAACATATACTAGTATGCTATATCGAAGAAATTAGCCATTTGAATATCATTTACCTACACTTAAGGTATGTCGACTGGCGGGTCCAAGCAGACGAATCTATTGGTCAAGGTCTCATATGAATATGGAAAGAAACTGCTTTTGAAATATTCTTCTAATGAAAACTGCACGTTCCTGATTATATTTGACATAACATGGATATTAATCAAGCAAAGTTTTAATTTTACATGTTTTTTAGTTTCGAGAACCAGACATCAATGGCCATTGAACTCACAACGATTTAGTTGTTTAAAGTAAAAATGTTCCGATACATCATTTTTTTTTTAATATATACTATAGTATGTATCTACACACACGTATTCAGCGAATAGTTTGTAATTAATTTGACCTTTATATAGCTTTGATACATAAGAAATTTCGAAGTAGATCCGTATGGTAATCAGCTGGCGAAACCAAATATTGTCATTTTATGCATCAGTCCAAACCGATGATCACTGGCGCTATTAAAATTTATGATATCCTTATATCATCCTCGATGTGGATGAGACAATCTGATGTTTTATTGGTACCTCGTTTAATTTATACCGACTGTCTGCTTTATAAGTTGGTTCGTGTGTCGATAAAATTTGGAAGATTAATAAATAACTCGTTAAGGATTATTAATTATTGGTGATTACAAAAACAATTTCAATATTGATGCGATTTCTAAAAGAAGCTGTTCATATATCAATTTAAGGTTATAACTGGCATGAACATTGTTAAAGTTGGTCAAAAAATACTTTGTCTAGTGTAGGTTTCAACTTAATTTGTTTCTCTTATTCATAAGGCTCCCGCAATGATTATTTATGTTCTTTTTTTATAAATGTAAGATTTTTATTCTTATATATGTAATTCTAACTAACTTCATCAAAATTTACGGTCGCTACGTAGTATTAAAATAAGTTAAAATAATCATTAAAATGCAAGAACAAAATATGAATGCTCAAATAAATCACTGTGGGTACTTTACATGGCAGTGGGAATCTGTATCAGCATGCGAAGGCTAATTATCCAGAATACATGTTAAAGTGTGGCCAATAAATCTCAGTACGCGGTACACGGACTTCATTCCCAAAAGGTCCACAGATATTTGCCAATAAAATTATAAGTAAAATAAATTGTTAACGTGCTGTTGTTCGCTTTAGGTACAACTTACAACATATGTACATGTACGCGAGTTTAAAGTGCGAATACTAAAGCTTAATTCCTAGTCTTGTCGACTTTCTGTATAGACCAGGGGGGCGATTTTTGAGAGTCGTGCACTCGAATTAAAAAAAACTTTGAGTATAAAAATATTCGCACAATCATTATTTTTACACAAAACGTATAGTTTCGATGCCCACGATTAATAATTTATATCATATTATGTTTCAAAAATCATTTCTTCGTTTCTGACAGAGTTTAAATGTCTGGGATCGAGTATTCGCCTGCAGCGCTCGGTCTCGATCTGTATGTTGACAGTTTGGCTGACAGTTTTATGCCTGTTGCACTAAAAAACAGTCCGCCAAATGTTGAATCCATTTGCACTAAACCTTCATTCGTATTATATTGGTTTTTGAATTCTCGTTTCCGAATAAGGCCCCAGCTCGCGTGCCACCGAATGTAGGTGAGCGCGGTAATCGGGTGGCGTTGAATCAATCCAATTTATTATGAAGCCTGTACAACGTTTTATATTATGAGTATATATTCTAACTGTATATCGTATCGCACGTATCATGTCAAGGTTTGTTTAAGAGACAATGTTTTATTAACCTGAATCAGAGAATACATAAAGTTTTTTTTAATGGGTCAATAACTAAATTTTATTCGCATCTTTTCTTTGGACATACATATGCGAAGATAAGGGATTATAGCTCTAATTTTATGCTATTTTATGATTCTTGTTCTACTTAATGGGTGACAAAAATATAACTTATTAAACGCACACAACTATTGTCCTCAGGAGAAACATAGACAAAGAAACAATGTTTTTGATCTGACTACGCATCACATCCCATTTTGGAATCATGGCTGATACCTAGCATTTTTAATATAGCTAATTTTAAAAGCTTCACAAGAGATACATCTGTCTGTGTGTTTAACAAAAAATAATAACTTCAGCCATATTGAGCAACAGAAGCATATTTAGGTAGTATGTGCTGACGAAGCACGAATATCCTGAAGAGCAAAAGGAATAAAAAAGTCGTCGAATTCAAAATTTGATGCTGAATCATCATCAGCCGAAGGACCTCCACTACTTTTTTAACGATAAAAGTGGCAAACGAGCAGACGGATGCCCTGATGGTAAGCTGGACATAGGCCTCCCCCACAGCAACACAATGACCGTTTTTGGTCACTTTGACTGAGATTTCGACGATCTTTACCAGGTCGTCGGTCCACCTTGTGGGTGTCGGCCCACGCCAAGCTATTCAGTACGTGGTTGCCACTCGAGAACCTTTAAGCCCCAACCGCTATTGGTTCTGCGATAAATGCAAGATTCTGAATAAAATGAAAAAATCGCTCTATGTTGTACGCCGGTAGAAAAACATAAGGTTTCAAGTTAGTTTGCAAATCTTAGTCTAAGTAACAAAAATAATGTCGTAAATTTCTCAACAAAGGTTTATTCTTCAATTGAATCGGATACATGGTCAACGTTTACAAACAATGTCAAAGAACGGAAGATGACGCTACGCAACTACGCCGCAGCAACTTAGTTAGTGTCACTTATACAGAACTCTAAAATAGACAATATGATGGTAATTTGATATTAAATTCAAGCCATCTCCCTCATATTACTCAATGTGCACGGATTTAATGGGGTATGGAATTAAAAGAAGTCTACTCAACATCTTAAGGCCTCACGTAAAAATCGATATTGTAACATATTTCGAACGATTGTCTATATCACTCTGATTACGCCTTAAATGGAGTAAAATATAAAGATCCCGAAATTTTCTAAGATCGATTTTCGTGGTAGGCCCCTCTGGCTTTCCCAGGATCACAAGAAGGTTCGGCAGTTAGCCGCCGAATCGGCCTCCTTTGTTGAGTATTATTATTTTTGAGTTTTGCGATATGTGAGTACTGAGTAGTTGCTACATTTGTACCTCAGCGGTCGTAGACAACGTCTATCACTACCATTTAGCTAATGAATAACTTTAAATATATATTATTATACAGTAACGTCTGCTAACGAAACCATAGTTCACAGAATTAGAGTTCGAGACTCGCACGAGGCAGTTGATTTTCCATTTATCCTTTATTTATAAGAAAAGGATTTTTTTAGGAGACGTTATTGCTTAATATAGTATTGTAGTAGCGCATCGTTATATGTGAATTATTAATATGACTTGAGAGGCCGATACCGGTAAAAAGTGTAAATACTTTTACGGTAGATGTTGCTAGATGCCTCCTAGACGTATTGAAGGATATGTTGGAGAAACTAGCAGAAAGTCTCTGTAACTCAGTTGGTAAAGTGATGGGCATTGATTGAGTTACCATTTTATCTTTATTTCTAAGAATTACAATAGCTATATACAAAACAGAAATCTGTATCAATATATTTAACTATTTATTAAACATACAGCGTCACAAAGTTATAAATAAATAAGTATTACAGGACATTCTGACACAAATTGACTGAGCCCCACTGTCTTGTAGGTACTAGACGACGATATATATAATCGATAGATACATGTAAATACTTAATTAAATACTTAGTTAAATACATAGAAAACACTCATGACCCAGGAACAAATGTCTGTGCTTATCACACAAATAAATGCCCTTACTGGGATTTGAACCCAGGACCATCGGCTTCATAGCCAGGGTCACTACGCACTAGGCCAACCCTGTCGTCAAAAGTCATGTGACGGAGAATGTGCTTGCACATGTTTTTTAAACAGTGCCAGCCATGTATCTCTGAACCGTCGACGGTTTGGTCTCAAATTGCTGTCACATTCAACATTTCTGAATGATACGTGTGGACATTATCAGTTCATATAAAACATAGCGGCGTACTCACGACTTCTGCGAAACCCTTTATCGAGGAAAACTCATGAAGCCACCCGCGCGACGCAATCTGTCGATAGCGCATCGATGAATGTTATTAATTGTTAATATCAAGTTTAACAGGCAGATAACATGGATTAAAAAGGTTTAGCGCCATATACGACGTAGTACTTTGCATACCAACTAAGGCCTTTATTTTGAGTAGTAAAGAATACGTGTAATTAAAAACGGATAATTGTATTGAACGAATACAGTTGAGTCACTAAGGTGTAGTATCGTTCCGTAATATATGTAAATGTATGTCTGTTACCTCTTCACTTTTCAACTGCTGAACCAATTAAGATTTTAGTATGAAATCATTTAGTATGAAGCTTATTTGAGTCCCGCGAAGGAAGGAGTAGTCCGTGGAAGTATTATATAGAAAATCAAGAATTTCCAAGTCTTCGCAGCAAAATAGTGTTATATATACATATGCTGTGTGATGCCGGCTGACTAGAATAGCACCACCCTATATCATCCCGCGGGTGTCGTAAGAGGCGACAAAGGGAAAAATCCTACGGACGGGACGGGCAGCAGCGTCCGTCGAAACCCAATCTACAGCTACTGCGGTCGCCAACTCGCCTGCCAAGCGTGGCGACTATGGCAACTACCCCCCAAGATGATATAAGTCATATTTGTGGGAGGCCTATGTCCAGCAGTGGACTGCACACGGCTGAAATGTAATGTAAAAATGTATATATAATATATATCCATTATATTTAACAGTAATGAAATGTAGTCCTACATCACCAGTTTCACAGGTACATTCCGTCGACGCATTACCACTAAACTCGCCGTAATTGAGATACACAGTAAAGATATCGGCATAGATTCATACTGCGATTTTAAGATGCGCCACTATGAAATTAGATTTGATTTGACATCATTATTACGTGCATCATTTATTTAAATTAATTATTGTATTATTATAAGCTTTAATGTAATTATAATAACTACATAACTGCTTACTACATTAAATAAACATACCTTTTTTTCTATGTCAAAAATATTAACGCTGGTCGTTATATTTATGTCCAAAACCATCTGTTGTTGCATTCAGTTTATGATATTAACACGGTAATTACAAAATTGGTTCAACAGCTATGGCTCATCAAAACAAAGGCTGATAGTATAAAACAAAGGCTGATTTCAATGCGGTTTTGATCAAAATACTGAGTTCGACGATTCGACGGGATAGTTTTTTTAATAACCTTTATTAATAAACGGGAAGGCTTATATAAAAAAATAATGCATGTCACCTGTGCAAGGCCACACAGACCGCTATTTTGTAATAAATTTGAAACGTGTTCCAGAGTGGCATATCTTATTGTAAAATGCTTCTCGATTACGAGTGTGATCGTGCTGGCACCCACGCCTGGATGTTTGCATTTTATAATCGTATAGGGGATGGTCAAATGTTCACAAATACAGTCCAACTCCAAACGTGTGTCATATACTCGTAGTGTCGGATATACGGGATATATGACTTGATATAATAATGGATAAAGTCAGTTAGATTAACGGAATTTGATTTGTTTTACACATTACTCATACATTAGTTACAGTCGCCATCAAATATATCGGAGCGGCCAATGTTGTCAAAAATATCTGAACATGCATTTTATAGCCTTGAAAATGTGTTGTTCAGATATTTGTGACCACCTCGGTCGCTTCGATATATCTGATACCGACTGTACCACAGTTGTCACAGTTGTCATACGTCACTTTTTTAGGAGATTTCATTCTTTGTATGATTTCTTCTAGACTTACATATTATATACATATTTCAAACAAAGACATACATATATTTACGACAAACGCTAGCGAATACGTTTTTGGGTATTCGTGGTAAAGTACAAAATATATGCACCAAGCAAAACAAACATATATTACTAAGTAGGATAGTTTATTTTATAGCGGGACTTATGGAAGTATCTGGTAAGAAAAAACTACAAGGAATGTATCGGTAATCGTTTCTTATGATATGACACACGTTAGTCATAGTCCATTGGAAAATAATGGAATTTTAAAATTGGTTTTTACCATCGTAGGAATCTGATGCAGAAAACTATATGACGATTGCCCCCTTTGAAGACCTAAATAGTTGTCTTTAGTGTTGCAATAATTGTAGTCAGGTTCAGGTATAAAGCGGCAATGTTGTGCTCATGTTGCTAATTTGTTACATTGTTTATTAACTGTTCCGGAGAACTCACTGTCACTGGTATTGCTGAGTCGAGTAAAATGTAAGTAACAAGTACTTATCTTCAGATAATTAGAATATTTACGCGTATACATGGTTAAATTTAGGGTCTACAGCAAACCTTAGATATAAAAGTTGCAACCACCATTTAAAAATTCAGCCGATCGTTTACACGGTTACATGTTATTGCTTCTCGTTTCTTGAAAAAATATAAAATATTTATCGATTTTTGTCCATTATTGGTGCCGTGACCATTACTCATCTATTCTTTAGTCTGTTTGTAATGGATTAAGTAACCAAAGTAGTTCATATATCTGTATGGATCTACTCGTAGATTAGTACAGCAATAGCGTATTTTATGGAAAGTAAAACTTCGAAAGCAAATCCTCGTAACAGTGTTTTATATGGATAAGTTTTACTCTTCGCGTTAGGGTTGATTTCTGTTCAATTTACAATTTTTTACTGCGTTAATATTTATTTTCTTTATTGGAGATACACTAGAGCTTAGTTCTTAGTTATGCTGTAGGATACAGTTTACTATACAATACGTTAAATGTCGTACAAACTACCTTGAACTATCTCACCGAGAAATGTACAATGAAGATCTAAATGTGTCTCAGTTAGGTTATTATTTAAATGAATTATCTGGTTTTGAAAACGAGGTCTGCTTGCATATAAATGTCTACAGATTTAAATATTATTTTTGTTTGTTCTTGTTATTTGTTCCTATTATATCTTACTTCAATTTTCATGTTGTAAATAGGTATTTGTATCAGATCAGACCAAGTGCTCTGAGAAAAAATAAAAAAGAGAAAATTATTTATCGACAACTTTGCATAACAATAGCAGAGTCAATAGGTCAGTAGGCTTATATGATATTTATTTATTTTAATGAAAGAAGCCGCTTGTATTTTATGTCAGTAAATATTTGAATGATGTCATCTAAGGAATGTTGTTATTGTCCTTACGATTCAGCAAAGATGACGCCAAAGTACGAGTGTATTTTAATTTTTCCATACATTTGTACATTACTGAGTGGGTGGGTGGCCCTTTACTGAAGGCTAAAAGCATTTATTGCGCACTATTCGTAGTAGTTTGAAAAAGGGCTGGTAACATACGATCCACTCAAAAGTAAAGATTGTTTCGTTTGTAAGGTTACAATGTATTACGTAGTTTTATTTTATATTGACCTTAGCGTACCAAATTCTTTTGTGTAAAGGTTTGTTCACATTTGTGATGTTTGATTACGTTTTTCCAAACACATGATTTTTTGGTACCGTAGTCAATGCGTCGTATGGGCTGTTCATACATCACAATGTAAAACAGGAGTATATCTAGTTAGCAATTTAATTAGTAATCTCAAGCCATGCATCTTTGCGGTTTCCAGTGAGGATCGGCGCGTAATCGGCCTGGCGTGCGGTCGCGAGTGCCATCCTAATATCAAAGTCTTCAAACTAGCCTCGCTGGCAGCTCAATGCCGTCCACATTACCTGCTAGTCTATGTTTTATGAAAATAACAAAGACTATGTTAAGTTACATGAGCAAAAAGTATAGAGGTTACTCAAAGCGTTAAATTAGGTACTGAGTTTATGCTGCACAAGGCTGCGTGTTGTAGGTTCAAAAGCGTTTAAAAATCTGAGTCTCACTCGACTCACTCGTCGTAAGAATTTGAGTCTCACTGAACGTAACCATCATTAAAACGTGTTCCCAGAGTTTTCCCTAAAGATGAAAGACGTATGTATTATTTGCCATATAATATTTGCATAATAATTAACAAATTCGACATGCCGCATATGAAAATGTAAGGTTCTAAGTGGCCAAACGGTTCAGCCGTGCTCGCGCATTAATCAAGCAACAACAAAACACGGAATGTTTGTAAATGACCGAGAAAAATCCAGATTGCATATGCTGTGTGAAGTACTTGTGTGGTCGGTTTATGCTATTGAAGCATTTGAGTACTTATGCTTGACGGATACAACGGCGAATACTGACTGTTAAGTAGGCGACAATGTATTAGCCACGCGTAAAGTATGTGACAATGTAAGAAAAAAACGCCCACGAATTTGACTGCACAACTACCTCTAGATGGCGCTGTACGTCAATATTGCTGCATTTCTAACGCTCCTAATATTTATCTCCCTTACGGGGCATCGACAAAAATCTACAGAATGTGGTTATTTCTTCCTTCCAACACATGTTTGAAGTATTATTCATAAACTGATCACATCCTAAATTTCTTAGTCATTTATTTGTTTTTAAAATATTTTTAACATTACTTAATATTAAAACGACAATGAACCATCCCAGCCAAAGAACTTTCGATCATTGTCTGTTGGTCCGCGCCGGTGCTTGTAGCGAATGAAAGTAAAGCTCAGCTTAGAGAAGCTGATGAAAAGACAAAGACGAGGTGCTAATGCTGTTTATGAACTTTGAGTGTCTGGAGGCTTGTTAATTTTCAAGTGAACCCGGGGTCTTGACCGACCGTGTGCCAAAAAACGCACCATGACACTACGAGTGAAGTGAAGTAAAATGTGTGTGTGTGTGTTATAAATAAATCAAAGAAGGAAAATAATTATAAATTGTTATTTAACCATCTCAGTTCCTTTGATGTAAAGTTTACTTAACTTACGATAACTTGCACAACATCTTATGAAGTTTTGTACTATTTTATTTTTAACTAACAACTTGGTTTTGTGTAGCCCTAATAATTTCTTGAATAACACTGTAAACGTTCTTTTTGATTTTACATGTGAATGTACACTTTATGTACTAAGTGAATAAGTTATTCATAACAGAATGTTGCTCATCTTAAGTTAACCTGCTATGTATCGTCCTTGCTTGTAAACTATGTCTGCATGAGCGTGCATTATCTCATCAACAACAGTATTCTAGGCCCTGGAAAATAACTATGAACTTTAAATATACTTGTCGATTACGAATGTTGATCGCTGCTAAAATAAAAAGCATTTTCGTAAAGGTCAAATTCCTAAACGTATAGTTCAATTACAAATCTGTCATTTACATATTTGTGTTTGTAACAAATAGACAAAATAGAGCAAAAATACAATTTGATGATAATTGGTATATTTTAAAGAGCATGCTTGGATTTACTTTGCATTCATAGTAGGTACTTTTTTAATTATATCAGGGAATTATTATCCAGGAAACTCTAAACATATTTATATACATAATAATAATGTAGAAATGTACATAAAACTAAAATATAACTATAATTATTAATGTAAACATAAAGCTTGAATTCTATAGAACATAAAATTGTCTACAAGGGAAACTGCATGCCGAAGGCTCTAATGGACTGTCCAGGCTCTCATCACAACCTACATTGAGCTTCATAGAAACGGTCGCCGCTATACTAAGCTTTTCCTCATGCCAAGAAGGCCGTAGTTGTCATGTATTCGCATAACTTGCTAGGCTAACCCATTTAACTGTGACTTTGAGGACCCTAACATGTTTCAGTAATCGGGTTGCATTTATACTGGTTTGCTGATAGTTCGCCAAGCGAGATCTATACCACAGCTTGTCTGTTATTGCTGTTTACAAAGTACAGTGCACTTGATAAACAATTGACAGTAGAGGACCGCGTTACAAGGGATTCGACTTAACGCAGTTGATCGCAGTACCGACCATTGATGTGGAAATTTTTGATACTCTAGGAATGACTGCGGATACTTACTTACTGGCATCTAAATGGTTGTAGAGTTAATGGTTATTAGTATCGTATTCTTACTGTCTTAAAATCAGTTAAGTACTAATATTCTTTGATGTGATGCAGTAAAACACGACAAAACAAAGAGTCATTAAATCTTCAAATGATTAACAATGATTTTCCTTAAAAAAACATATAGCCGATTAAAGCATTCGGCAATGTTAAGCGTCCTCTATGTGTCCACAAGCAAATACATTATTTATTATCAAGTTAAGCAGGAAATGACGATTTGGACTATTAAAATCCGAGGAGATTACTGCATCGGTATGCAAGTGACGAAAAATACGCAAAATCGTAAAACTTATCGCGTCGTAAGATTTCATTGGAATTTTGACGTCTGGAATCTGAACGGTTAGTTCGCTCGATGGATGTGAGTACTCGTTAATATTAAAGTTGTATTAGTGTTCATTCTTACAAATGTGACAGTGACTGGGATGAATTGGACAAATAAATTTATCCTAATATCATTCGGTAAATGGTCTCCAGAGTAGTGATGTGCCGGCATTATGGCCTCAAAGTGCAGCCAAACTATATTAAATTAAAAGTTATTTTAGCAGCACCAAATATTGGCATCAACATAACTTTAATGGACCAGTGTCAGTGTACCTATACAATATTCTGAATGATTAGGTAAGTGTTTAAATTTAAATATTTATGGCAGATTTTTGCTTCAGTTAAGTATATAGGATTAAATAGGTTCTACCGTATGAACTCGCTGGTCCCGGGTTCGTATTTGTTTGTTTGATGAGATAAGGTTAAGATATGACATATTTAATATTATATAATTTACACAAATATTTGTTCCTGAGTCATGGGTGTTTCTATGTATTAAGTATTTGTATGTTATCTATATCGCTGGCTCAGTACTCAGAACAATATTTTTTTGGTTTGTCTTTTTTGTTCATTTTTATTAATTGTCTTTAAAACTTAAAATGTAGGTAATAGTTTCGTGAAGTGAGATGGGTGCTGGTGTGAGATGCAAATTCAGCGCAGAGACTATTGTCATTCCCCAATGAATTTCGATGACACAGAGATGCCAAACCAAGACCAAAGAGCTGGCAGCTGTCTCGCTAACCGAATCCATCTTCAGCACTATGCCACAAAGGTTAATTCTAGATTTATGTTAGTGTTTCAAATAAGACAACCCTATACATAAAAAAACTACGCTTGCATAGTTTTTCCGTGATAACTCATACTTATGATGTCGTTTTTATAGATTCTTCAAATATAAGTACGTATGCGGGTACACTATTTTTTTACGTACAAATGACCTCGCAACAGAGCTGCGAAACAATTCATCAGTATATATCATTAAGCCGTCTGCTAACACGATTAGCAGACTAGAGTTCAATGAGACGATAGATAACGTTGGAGGATCTTTGAAACATTTTCGTCTCGGTCGGTGGACGGATTTTTCAGAATGATTATCAGACTGATTTATATGTCGGCGGCCGACATATCATGAATTGCCTAGACATATCGTAAAACATTTTTTACATTCCCAGAGTCAACGGGGCCTAACGACCTAACAGCCTAGCTTAGTGACAAGCAGCAAATTATTACACAGGAATATTTCGATCCGGCGGGTTTTACAATACGGCCTGTGGACGTAGTCGGTAGTGACCCCGCCTACGAAACAAGAGGCCCAGGATTCGAATTCTACTTTTCGCATTTATTTGCGTGTTTATCACGAATATTATTAATAATATTCCTGGTTGTGCTCGTTATATACTTATGTATTCGGGTATTTTTATTTACCTATCTATCATAATTATATATATCTTCGTCTTGTATCTATCGCGCAAGCCTTATTGAGCTTACTGGACTGTATAGGTCGATTTGTGTGAGATCCCAAAATATTTATTTATTATGAATTACTAGCTTGTTTATTAGGGAAAAAAGTAGCCTGTGTTAATCCAGGGTCTCAGCTAACTCTCTCAACTCAGCCGTTTAGACGCGAAGAAGTAACAAACATACACACTTTCGCGTTTATAATATTAGTATAGATTAGTGCAGATAAGTAAGCGACACTATGTAAAAAATGATGTTAATTTTCTTATTTTAAGATATTACTTATAATTTATAAACATTCGCCTTCTTATATTTTTATGCTAAGTTTTCATTAGGATCGAAATTATGTCTAAGTATTAAATCTTCTTTACTTTAATTAAGTACTGGTTACGGTTTACTAACGTATACCTTAATCGTTTGTTTGCACTTTCAAGGGGTGTTAGTATTGTTTGTTACTTGAAGCGTTAGGCAACCACTGTTGACGCTGGGCCGCTGAACAAAGCATCGGAGGCTTATGTAATGGCAATAATGGTTTACGTAGTTGATTTGAAACACTTGAAAGTAATTTCTAGACTTGACGGTGTTTTTATATTACTTATCGATACTTTGTCCACAGTCCAAAATAGTAATAATCATTAAAAAAACAAGCCCTTGGTTGTTACGGTTTACATTTTGCAGTTTCACCCCGCGTGGTGGCACAGCAATGTGTCGCTCTCCGTCTTCCCAATATCAGCACTTGAGCCCACGGCGAAATGGGAATCGGGTCAATAGCCCTCCGACCCGCCACGTGATGGAGTGACAATCACAGTCAATGTCGTCACGTCTGGCCATTACGTATCGAACTTCCCAATGTTACAGACTAAAAAAGTCCATACACCCAGTTATACAGATTGAGCAGTATCTAAATATGACGTTCGATAAATATTTTATTGACGCGCTCTGTTTATTTTCATAGTACATATATGGACGTTAGACGTTCATAGGTTTGATTATGCAACTGCTATCTGGCTGTTATTTAATTGATGCTTTAATATAAAGTGAGCTTGGAGTGGTTTGTTATTGGAAGCTCCATGGGAGCCACTAGATGTACTGCTATTTTGTTTTTATTAGTAAATATATTCCTTCTAGTTATTTGTACCTAAGTGCATATTGAACTGATAATTGGCGCCGTATATGTAAAAACGTATTGATAAAATTACAATGGTGCCACGTGAATAGTGATAAAATACGTGCATTATGATAATGATAAAAGTCAAGTTTTAGACGGGCACTTGTTATGTTATATACGGTTCAATCACTCTGTGGAATTTATAATAAGTACTATTCAAGTGTGCTTACCTACTTATCAAAATTGTGTCAAATATGCCTAAATTGCGCAACTCTTACCTTTACTATCTTGATACTTAAATGTAATGTAATGGTACTATAATGACTTAAATATCAGAGGGTAAAAGTTCGAAAATCTTACTCTTAAGGCGTAATTGGAGTAGAAGAGAATTTCCAAATTTGAATGTTCGCGGTTTTGGAGTTTCATAAGTGGGAACTAGAAGCTTAACGAATTGGAAATAAGTAGTCATCAATTTATTATAAATATTTATTTGTACTTTGAAACTCGTAATTTTTACTGTGTATAACTAGTCTTAAATGTGATACTCGCTACACTGCTTAAGTCAATAATTAAGCATAATCTTAGACCCGACGTCTTATACTAGCGATTATCCTTGCTAATTTACAAATAGCAGTAACAAGTTTGCCGTTTTGTTTGGCGACTGGCGCCTGGTGTGTGTAATTGTTCGTACAAATAAGCGGCGGACGCCTGATTTACTAATGTATCTAGTTTTAGCACTTACACAATATGTGAGGATTATCCGTTGACGTTTTTTTTTTCAAAGCACATGCATAAAGATATTTGTCTGTAGCACGAATAAGGTAAAACATATCGTGTAGTAAGTTCAAATACATACACGTACGGACTGCAAACGATCAGCTGTTTCAAGTTAAATATTAGGTAAGGTCAATGTGGCTAAGACCGTCTATCTGGAAAGACCGTCTACCAGCCAATTTCCTACATTATCTCATAGGTATTTAGTGTCATATGACGGACTTCCCTTAAAAATATAGTATGCCGGTCTTACCCACATTGACCTTACTCTGGATGTTTAAAAAATAAAATAAACTTCATCTTAAGATTTTTTTTTTATTGATAAGGGAAACAAACAGCGATAATAACACATATAGATAATTACACTTAAACATATCCATAAGCCAAAACAGTTTCCACTAATGAATGTAGATCATTATGATTGCTCAGTCAAGACTTGGTAGTACAATCCAATTAAACTATACCTAGATCTAGTTATAGAACTAAACACTGCGATTGAAACCAAAGCCCAAATGTGACATGCATTAATTTAATTTTACAAATGTAAACTTTCATAAATAGCAAAAGCAATATTGAATTGCTCTATTAGTATAAAAAAAAAATGTGCTACTTATTCACTTGCTCTTAATTGCAGATACAATTTTTTGTACTGATGGAATGAAAAACAAGTCAACATAACTTCTTTTGATGTATAAAGTTCCTGCTTGGAATATAAGATTTATAAACACCTATTTGTATAGGAATATTTATATAGGTAAGGAAAACAGAAAATTGAAATGCTTTTTATTGCAAACCACAGGCGGACACAGCGCAATGTTACTAAAGTGTTAAACTTATAATGTTTACGTTTAAATAAAACTATCCTTTCATTATTTATTAAACTTATTAAATACCTACAATACGTTATACTGAAATTTTTACCATCTCTCGTTACTTAACCCAATTGAAAAATCGCCCTACATACCGTTCAGTTACGTGAAAATTTGATTTGAAACTGGCTCTCTAACGATGATTGGGTTAGGGAACATACTAGAATTTTATTAAAATAGTCGTCCGCAGAGTAATAAACGCTGTATTGTGTATTACATAGCTACATTGTTATAATATGGTAATCTTACAAAATTAGCCATGTAAAAATGTACTGTCGAATATCGCTGCATGACCACCGATAAAGTCATTATTGAATACGGTTATAAGTTTGTACTATGATGATTGCTCATCTACGTATTATGATTTAATTTCATGATTAAATTTACTATTAATTTAATACAGTAATGTTTCCAGTAATGAAAATTTACATCACCATAATAATTATGAATTCAAGTTTGATACAATCTATAAATATGACACGGATTACAATCGCAGACCTACTTTAATGCAGTTATCAAGGATTAGCTCAAATCGGAACAGTAATAAAGAGCTATTAACGAAGAATTGATAAAAAGTTTCCTGATCTGTTATTTAGCCTTTGACTAGACTAATACGGCCTTTATTAACAGTTTATGCAAAATCGATGATATTATGTACAGTCAGCAGCAGAAGTAGCTAAGCATTTAAGGTGTTCAAAATGAGGTCAACACGTCTCTATTGTCAAGAGAATAAGAGCGCGTCTAGGTCATTTTGAACACTTCAAACGCTTAGCAACTTTTGCCGCTGACTGTATGTACTTGGAAATTGCTGTTGCAATGATTAGTTCACTTCAACTGTTTACGAATCATGGCAGAAAATAAATTTACTCCACGAGGAGTAGGTCGCCACCAACCACCACACCGCGAGATATCCTTAATATACGACAACGAAAATAGTAATTAAGTACTTAACTTCCAAACCGAAACATTTTGTGTTAATAAATGACAAAATATTTCTTGAATCTAAATTTGTTTTTAACCAAGAGTACGTACGAGTTTAATGAAAATTTACGCGACATTATCGAAGCCCAGCGACTTTGGCTCAGCATAAATTTTCAAAATCGCCGGCGCCCGAGTCAGGCGCGTCGTGTAGGCTGTAAAATTGGAATGAGACGTCAGGCAACTTTGTGGCTGTCTGTTTTGGCGCCCAGCAAACGAATAGGAAAACCTGTGACCAGTTATGTAATCAGAATCATTTTTAGATTAAATTGCACTAGACGTTTGCTTAGAATACTGCCTGTAAGTTACGTAATAAATAGTCACTGGTATAAAAATTGTTTTGCGATATTTAAGCGAGAAAATACGACTTTTTAAAGTATGATTAAGGTAGCTACAAATTGAAAGCACATTGCCGTGAGTTACCATGAGATCACCAATGACATCATCTAGATAGGGCGCCTAATAGCAGTTTTATTGCCTTTTGACCACTCACTCATAAACCATAACGTGAATAGGTATTTTACCTTCTTACTCACGGAACCCAATGGAATCGCAATTTTTCCAAGTACTTCTTGCTATGTAAAGGATGGGCGGTCAAGTACTCCGCAAGTGTGTTCTCAAGAGAGTTTATTTACTCTGGCCTGGTCATTATGGCTCGCAAAGTTACATTATAGTGTTATGGATATATTGTGACGGTAAAATAAACAAACACGCGAAAGGCTGCGGATAAAGTTGCTACTCAGTGTCAAGCGGTGAATGGAACCTTAAGGGTTTATACCCGATATAAAGGAGTATCTCACGACCTTATTATAGTAAAATGTTATGAGATTGAGTTGTTATAGCAATTTAAAAGCTAGATACGGTTTCGTTTAAAAAATACCTTTACATTGATTTTTTATTGTGGTTTTTGACGATTTCTTTCTAACAAAATCTTAATCACTGTAAACTAATGAAAAGTTACCTATACTTGCATTCAGGTAGTGCACTTTCGCATACGTTTATCGAGTCAAAAAAATATCAAAGAGGGTACGCAAACAAGAAAAACATTCCACTGATTACCACACGAGGCATGCATAGCCTGCTAATTACCAAAAATGTTGCGACTGTAATTTTTAAAGGTTTAAAACTAAAACAAAGTAATTGACATTGTAATTTGTAGTTTATAAAAATGTTTTGGACTTTAAAATGTAATAAGCCCCTCTGGCGTGTGTAATTATCATGTGTAAGCCCCCAAAATTGTTTAATAATTTATATGTGGGTAGGTTTGCATTTTGTAATTTTTTGAGGATGGAGGTAAATTAATATTTTCCCTCAGTCCACCCGATGACCACGAACGCTGCTAAAGGGTTCGAAACGTCGGGATGAAGTTTAAATTAGTATACGCGATTTAATCCGTTTTAGTTGTTTTATTTCATGAGTAATTATCGCGGCAACCGAAGACAATATTAAAACAAAGTATCATATTTTTACGCTCCTTTCTCATGATATTTATTAATCTGATCTAGAACTAATTGTAGTGCTCTTAATTCAATGTACCAGTAGCGAGCTTCGTGACACACCGTCATTCCTCTCGGTTTGCCTTCGTCTGCTGCAAACTGTGTTCATGAATATTGCCCTTTAAGCCCACACTTCGTAATGAGCGTGTGTTATTGATGCCGTCTCTCTTAATAGTACACGAAATTGCACTTCACCGGTTTTCGCGGTCACCGTGACGTCTGGCGGCCGTGTGTGTTCCACTCGCACGCTTTATTGATCGAGGATTACTTAGAGCCTCCGTATTTGTATGCTAATTTGATTTTATTACTTTAAATGCACCTTGCGAGGTGCAATGGTTAGTCAATAGCGACTGGGTTCGCTGGTGGTACGAATATCATGATTCATGAACAAAGAGCATAAGCAATAAAAGGCAACAAATAAAATTTCCTATGCTCTATGAAAAGTGATGATTATTGCTCGAAAATATATCAGTTATAGACAAATAGATTTTAATGCAGTAATCCTTATTCCGTAGGTATTAAATAATTCTTAAAATAAGTCAAGCTACTTACGACTTTTACGTAATTAGCGATTTTACAGTCATATTGACATCAATAATGATGATATGTATAAAATTTAAGATTTAACTGTTGAACAGAAATAAATGCGCTTACTAAGATTTTAATACAATCATTGTACCGACTACGAGGGATAAAAAAATAGACTACAAGTAAGAATAATAAACATATTTTTCAGTTATATTCATTCAGTATTATTTACCAACGTACTTGAACGCCAGTCGCTATTCTCATGCTTCTATTAGGAATACGCCCTACACTTCCTAGTGTGCGACAAAAAACTATAAGTGCAAAGTTTTCCGTTAGTGCTAGTAACGCCATCTTTACGACGTAAATATATGAAGGAAATGAAAATACATGCCAAAGGTCGCTTACTGGACACGTCGGGCGGTCAAGGCGATTCTGTCAAAACAATCCTCTTTACACAGTAACCTTGATGGGGTCCAGACTAAACAAGGAAGCGGTCGAATGTTGACACCGATGTGGTCAACGACTCCGGAACAAGGAAATTTCCTGCATTTTTCACTTCACTAGTCACATTCTTCAAATCGATTCATATTAGAAACCGATGGAATTAGTTACAATTTGTAATCTGTGCACTTCGTACGGAAACCTTAAGTTTGGTATTTAAGTGCAGTTTTCCGTTAATTAAGGAGGTTAACTAGGAAATTTCCTGTATTTTCGTAATACAACTCACGTTTTTTACATCTGATGACAAGAAATCAACCGAAACTGTGTATTCAGTATAAATATCTAATGTTTTGGTACTTGTACCATACAGCACCATATACATCATTGCGCAGCAGTCATCACAGTCGCTACAACAGCAGTCGCCACATACATTTTAACACAGCCTTAGTGCTGTAAAAATAAAGCAATGTGCCGATATGTTTGTCGGCTATGCCACTATTTGACGCTGAATACCCTTTATAGTACCGTAAAATTTCGTAAATATTCATGAACTCGATTGCAGTTAGTTGTGATGTTGGTCAATGAAGAAGAAAATACCCTTATTGATAAGAAATCGACCTTAATCGTTTTAAGGCACTTTTTCGCAAGTTTATGAATCCTAGGGTTTTCTCATAAACCAGTAAAAAGTTAAAAGATCGATATAAATATCTAAAATGTATACAATTAGTTAACAGTATTGTCAACCTATTATTTTTGTAATAACTAGCAAGTTATAAGGGAAGCACTGGTATCCTATTTGGATTACCTAGTACCTAGAAAAACTTTTTTGTCGAAACAGTTGTATTATGAATCGGTATTATTATCATTTCATTAACTATACCGGGTGAAATCAAAATGGTAATACAAAAATATATTTCTTTAATCTATCCGTGATTACAATCAACTTTTACTATGGGGTCACAACCGAAAAATCAGTTAAAAAAAAAGAGACCTCCCCTTACTAGCTGCTAGCTAGTAGTAGTAGTTGTTGTTAGTATGGGCAGGTCATTAACTGATTTTCAACCATGGCTCCATAGTAAAAGTTGATCGTAATCATGAATAGATTCAGAAAATATAACTCTGTATCACCATTTTGATATCACCCAGTATAAATATTTTTTTTTTGTTACTTACGCTTAACCGGTTTAAAATTTTATAGGCCAAGGTTTCTGCGGTAAATTTCAGCTTCAGTATGCTAAGTTGAAAGCACTTGAAATAATTATGCTCGACCCGTCTGACCTAGGCAGTTTGTAGGAAGAGTCGATACAGCGAAACTCTGCACAGTTATTTTGTTATATACATTTTTTTTAAATATAAGTGCATCTTAGCATTGAACCCGATTTCTGCGCAGTTTTTTCATGGTTAACTTGGCATACACTTCAACACTTTTACTTCGCTAGATGGCGTTCGTAATATTCTTAAACTTTTAATTTTAATTTATATTGCTACAGTTGTCATGTACAACTATAAGCTTAAAAATGCATATGTTTTTGAATATGAATGAAATATACGATTGAGTAATAATATAACAAATTGCTTCACTGTCATAGGAACTATTGTTATACATACTTGAACTATTGTACTTTCGTTAAGTGTTTTATTTGTGTTGTTATTTGATTAATTTTTAAAATGTGTATTTATTTCTGAAATAAATAATATTGAATATAAAAACACTTATTATGTAAAACCTTTTAGTTCGTTCACTTAGTCTTAGATACATTATAACTTAAGTCTACATTCTAACTTGTTCATTGTTAGTTTCGCAAAGGAATCTCACCTTGCAACACTGAGGTGGTTTACACATTATTTATTAAGTGTCATGTTCCGACGCAATAATTATGTGTTTACGATTTTAATAACGGTGCTCGTCATGTTTCACGTTTTGAGGTGATTCAAGTAATAGCGAATAGCTAGGAACATTTTAGTCATTTTAATGGATTGAAATGAATCTTTTGGCATTGAGGTTTTGTTGCAAAATCTCATAACATTGTTTGTTGTTCCGTTGAGTATCGTATTATGGAACATGTACTATTACCATATGTATGCGCACAATATACTTCCAGATAATTCAAAGAATAAAGAAAATCTTGCATTATATTTTCTAAAATGTCAAGAATTTACTTCCGTGTTAATATCAAATATTAAGAAGTCGATACAAAAATGTTTTAATGTTTGCCTTTAATTCAAAGTTAAGGTCACTGGCCACTCGGCGTAACCTAAAAACACCAACTGTTAAAATGTAATTGACTACAATTACTATATATTATGCAGGTTTTTCGGCTGTATAAACAATTTTCTTTAGCTAACGTTTGCTTAATTATTTAAGGTTGCCACGAAAAAAAAGGTGCAGCTATATGTTTTTTGAGTACAGTACGCAAATACATTCTGAAAAAAAAAACTGTAAGTTATTGAAGAATTTTGTACGATTGTATGTGCGACATATCCTTGCATTTTACTTGTGCACGTTTTACAAAGGCGTACGGTATAAAAGTGAAAACATATCTTTGACGTCGACTGTACAAAATAAAGCAAAGCCGATGAGTGCCGATGAACGACCTGAGCACGTTGGGAGTAAGGTGTATAGGCTACATTGACCTATTTTGATAACTCGTAGAGATTGCTAGTACATACGTACTTGCTGTAGCAACTATATACTGTTTCTCGGTACAAATATATTTCTTTATATTTTTCGATCGAATTAATTAATTACCATTTATTTATATTCAAATGATATTTTATATGATTTATGATGCTCGGACTCCCCGAATAGGTCCCTGACAAGCCATAACAAATTGTGATAATAAAATGTGGCTAAACAACGAACCACGTTTTTTTTACAAAGTAGGCCTAGAGAAAACTGTGCACCTACGACTGACCAGCAACAAAAGCCTATCGTACACACCGACGCACGCACTCACGCACACGAACAAAAAACTTTAGCTTATAAGTTTATAATCAAGCGAAGTTTTTATCTCGTAGTCGATGGCTGGCCGTCGCACAGCGCGCATGTCGCCGTCAGCGCTGAAGCCCCATAAAACAACGCGCGTGAAAAAAAAACTACCACCCGCCTATGAAATTCACAAAAAGAAAAACAGTTAAAAGAAACCGTCAAAGGAGTGTTCCGCAAGCAAAAAGTGTTCTATTTTCAAATTCTCGCTGGCTCAGTTGGGTTTCTTCGGAAAATCAACCAGTAAAGTGTAGTGAAACCGTAGTGTTTCCGTTCAGAAAACGTTCAGAATTTTCTCAGTTATTTTCAATCTTATGACTACAAAAGCTATTGTTGCGTAGTACCTAGGAACAAAAAGTATACTTACATATACTAGTGTTTTGCTTATGAATGCGAAGTGTGTTGAAAAATTTATATATAAAAGTGGATTGTTAAGTTTTTAAAAGGATAAGTGGCAGAGCAATTCATTTAGATGTGTGTTCTACATAATATACAACGAGACACAACATGACGGCAAAGTTCGGCTATGTAAGTTTCTGAATTTTTTAATTTTGAGTGCTGAAGTATTTTTTATAATTGCTTGAGAAAGTAGAATAAGTAATTTTAAACCTTTTGATTTTATTTTTGTAAAAACGGATTGATGGAGGCTAACATAACGTGAGCATATATTTTAATGTAGGTACCCTCTTTTCTCGCCATTAGTTGAATGAAAGGCGGTTATCAAGCACTCCATAATATTATGATGTTTATCTCACACTTATATTTTCATATATGTAATGTTGCTTTATTGTTATGAATGGAATATTTATAAATTATCAACAGATATGTAAAACGATAATATAGATTAGGACAAAATAATTATCAGGCTGTCTTTAAATAGGTGGTTATTAGGTAATAATTTTACCTGTGCTAATAATAACAGTGTATAGGTGAAAAACTTAACTAAATTACCATGTCTATTTAGTTGTGCGGAGAATTAATATGGGACTTACGTCAACATTTGAATTTAGAACGCCGAAATGCGCGTATACACGTTACTACTACATAGATTAGGTGCTATAGCTAAGTTTTCACCTATATAATTATCTGGATGGGCTTTGTTTTCATTATTAAAAAAGGATGTTTGGATGGATATTGCTTTAGCTAAATTATTAAGTAAAAGTGCTTCCAGACTGGTGTAATTTCGGTTTTCGTTCACTTGTTCAATCGTTCAATATCAACAATATGATTATTGTTTAGTGTCACAACGTAACTTAAAACCGCTAATGATATAGTAAAAAAAATATACTTTAATTTCCTGTCCCGTTACCTATATATTTTATCATAATTATATCTTAGGTTAATAGTGTGGCACCGACATAATCATTTTAATCTATATATATATAAGAATTATAAATATATTATATTTGTAAGTTACCAATCACAATGTTGCACCTACAAGTTGACCTGCGGCAAATATTAATTAGCATACACTCGTACATACCAACCGAGATAAGTCGTAATGGTTCTGTCATTGGCGAATTAGCTTATCATACACCGTTCGGATGCTACGTACTTGATTGGGCTTCGGTTGCCAGTCTGCGACTACATCGTTGCCATTTGATAACGATATGATAATTTGGACATGTGTTTTTGTATACCGTGTATGGCATGGCAGATTAGCTATATGGAATAAAATAAATAGAATCGCCCTCTATTTATTTCTAGTCCATCATCATCATCATCTTATCAGCGCAGAAGGACGTCCATTGCTAGACATAGGCCTCCCCCAAAGCCCGGTTTTGCGCCACCCGCATCCAGAAGATTCCCGTGAACTTGACCACATATGCATTTATTTTAGTCCATATATAGTCATTATTCTTATATAAGTCCAAGTTCAAGGTGATGTAAAAACCATCAAATTGATAATCTCCAAGCTTCTTCAGTCTTAACTATCACCAACGTAGAATTACAGAATTGTCTCCCTTCGGAATTTGCTTCAAGTTCCCTTTTTGAATCTGACTCCTATCGAGGTAGATTAAACTTATAAGTGTTTCGTTTTCCTTATTTTGGTAATAATATACGAGTAGTTTGTAAGTACCTATTTAATTACTATTACACCCAAAAGTGTCTTATAGTCTAAATCTCGTAAGAGTCAGGGCAGCCCGAAATAGTACATGATTCTTATTAAATTATTTAGGAATTGAATAATAAATACGGCTACACCCCACATGGCGCAAGAGACACAATATACGATTTTAATATACTTTTGTTTATTTTTTGTGAGTTTGCTTTACTTAAATAATTTCATTACCATTTTTTTTCTAAAATGAGCTATTTCGTAAGTCGAATCAATTTCTCATCTCTCATTTGCTCATCTGCCCTTGTGCGTTAAAAGCCCTAACCACCATGATCTTAGTAGTATTTCCAGAATTGTCTCATAGTACCTTTGCTTCTAAATATGTAGGTATAGCGAATCAAATTACTATAGCGAATTATTATGATTTCATTATCTATTGAGTTCAGCGCTCAGGGTTTTCGATAAAAAATAATTTATGACCATTTTACATCCATTATTTTTAATCCACAATTTTATTCTTCGTTAGTAGTAATCGACAGCTTATATAGGTAGTCTATTAAATGATTCAAGTGGTGGCACTAACTTAGTAGTGAGTTTCAAATCTTGTTAAGAAAATTTAAGTGCTATCTGTAAGTTTTCTTTTATTCCTAAGAAATTATTTTAAAATCAAAATATACAGTTTCCTTAACCTGTGTTGAGATATGTATCTGTACATGGATAGACAGGTGTGTGTATGAATGTCTGTCGTCAAAGTTATTCCGGCAGACATACAGTTTTCCTCCTCTTTTGTTCAGCTTCTGTGTTATAGCCAAAGCCAGCGGTTTTAGTACTAATTTACTAGAAACAAACGTTACCTATTTTATTATATAACATAGGACTTCACTGTTTTAATAATTTGCTGGAATCTCACTTCACACATAGTCTGCAATAACAGCAGAAGTGAATTTCTCCATTATTTGGTGGTGAAGAAAAAACAGTATTATTCTCTCTGCTTTTACTCGAAGCGAATAAACAAACGTATATAAAGTAGGTATCTACGTATACCAAATAAATCTAGAAACATTATAAGTACCTACGTACTTTACATATTACAAGAGTGGCGACCGAGATACCGGAAAACGCAGAGTGGACAGCCCCCCCACAAGGTGGACCGACGACCTGGTAAAGAGCGCGGGAATCTACTTGATGCGGAAGGAGGTCGTAGGTCGCCTTGGGGGATGCCTATATCCAGCAGTGGACGTCCTTTGTCTGTGCGATTAAATAATACAATAATCGAAACTTTAATTTAATAATGTTTTGAAATAATAATCTTTTCTAACGTGACCTATCGACAAGTTCATATTCTAGTTTATTACATGGCAGATAACGATTATGTCAGATAGGCAGATAAAGTAAATACCTTGATATAAAAATATACGAGTGAATAAGTGTTATAACATCTTTTCTCTGATAAAGAAACCGTTTATAAATTTTACTTTCCATATCGACTGTAATCGATAAAAAGTACTAAATTATAATAAATAAATGCCTCTACTAATATATTTCCATGCAACACTTACATAAGCATTTAAACCTATTATCGATTACAAATCAGACTAATACCAACAGAACTTATTTCTCCAGAATGCCACACCTCCACGGATAAGCACTCTTGATTCTTCGAACACAGTGGGCAAAATCCTATGTAAAAGTGACGTACGTTTTACTTACTTAGTGTAATTGGTGAGATAGACTTTGCGGTGATTTTGAAAGATTAATTTAGGTCAGTTTAGTATGGTTTTCCGAGGGTGATATGATGAAAAATATTGATTTACACTTGTAGTAAAGTTTCTTGGATTGAAACCCTCTTTATTCAAATGTTTCTAATTAGAATGTATTGGTTGCTCAGGTTTCAGTATCAACAAACAAATAAATTACGGACTTTTCTTTTAGTTTTATTAAGTGATACCTAATGGAAGGTATGTCTTCTCCAGAAAGGTACTTTGACTAAAATATGAGATAACGGAAGTTGGAATTTGAAGAGTTTAAATTTGAACTACTCAAAACCGAACAGTTGTAAAGCGTTAGCGATTTTCCAGAGGACGTCGACTACGACTAGACCGATAACAAGTCTACTTGAAAATGGAAAGCGCAAACACATCGGAGTATGTTGTGTGTACTAAAACATGCCAGATAATTGACCAGCCGACATGGAAGCGATATGTTAGATAAACCACACAAATATCTAATGTCAGAAAAACTGGTTCTTTTTATACGATATATGTATGTTTTACCGGTGATTAATATTTAAGTTTAATGCGGTATTTATTACATTTACAGTGCATTATAATGAATGATAAATATTAAGAAATATGTAAATACACGCCAAGAGCACTTAGTAGTATCCTGATGAAATTTTCCTTGAATTATTAATATAGGAGTTCCGAGGATCGAAGAAAATGTCATCAGTGACATCATACTCCCACGACCACCGAATTTTATTCGGTCCTAAGTCCATCAAGACCTTAAGAGTAGGTATGAGCCTGTAACAGAAACAAGCATACAGCATAACATCGAAATGAAATTGGCTTTCTAGACCTACACAGAATATTATTTCCACATTAGCCTATTAACGATGCGACGCAGAGACGATGAGCACTTCGTTATTTAATTAACCGAGTGGTTTGCGCCTGATCACAAGGAAATCGCCGATCTACACCTTGTGTAAAACTAACACACTTCACTAGGAGTGTGTTAGTTTTTCTAAATTGCTACGTGGTATAACCCTTACCCTAGCTTCCCTAAGTTGCGGATGATGTTGGCGAAGAACCGAGGAAACTTTTGACTCGCCAAAGTGTAGGATGTGTTAGTAAATTAATAATACTTTTGAAACGTGTTAGGCCAATGTTAAGTAAAATAATAATTGTTGTAATGTATCAAAAGTTCGTTTCAGATAACTACGAATTCCGATTATCCATTTATAAGATATCTGTCTAACTAGATTTTCAACTAGTCTAATTATTTCCAATAAGTTTGTTTTCAATGAATATGAAATATTTGTAACTCTTGTTTCAGGTTACCACAGCTTGCCGTCTCTGCGAAGATATTGTGCCTCCTGATGGTAAGTAATTAATTGATTACTATAAAATACCTGCATATTTTGTTGAATAACAGTCTTAAAATAGTATATGATCGAATCTGTCACTAATGTAGTCGCCAGTTTTTGAGAGTCGTATAAGTGAATAGCAAATGGGCGTTGGTATGGTTGCCACAATTTTCGTATTGCCTTATTATTTTTTGTATTTATAGTTCTATTAGGTATAAGATATTAGGACAGTTTATACCTACTGATTGCATTGTAAAATGATGGGTTAACTTAAAGTGGACACTAATAACGTAATAGTGAACAGTCTAATTAGACAATATACAGTAATGTTTGAATAAGTAAGTAGAATAAAGCAGGTTACATGTCCAAAAGGTCAGTTAACCGACAAGGATTAGTAATTTCAATCGCGGCCTATTCGGTTCGCGTTAGCCGCCGTAATGAGAAAACGTAAGCCTTTCGAGTCACTCATGCGACAAAATATAGTGCATTTATTGTATGTAAATATAAAAAAAAAAACTAAATTCTGCACTATGTGTAGGCTGTTCTACCTAATAACTTGTTACTAGGGTCGACAAAATAATTTTTATATCCGAATATTTTCTATTTATAAGTATTCTACTCGTAAAACATGCTTAGTTTAAAATTCTAACTAAAATAAGTAGTCGATCAATGTCTTCGTTTTATATTTATTCCGCGAACTTTATCGAATTACAAATGATTACAATAATCCATAAAAAAAGAAAACGGCACGTTTACGTCAACGACATTGAAAACACTTATTGTTGAAACTCGTTTGCCTTTAAAAATATTTGAACAATTTTCATACAAAACCAGTCGAGCGGGATTTTTTTATTGTTTTAAAAATCCGTGAGCTTAAATCGTGACCCCCATTTAACTGTTCCGACTGACACCTCTAATCCTGATAAATTTTTACTTGTTTGTAACAACGACAATTTATTTAGATAATTTTCTGCATGTCTGAATTATTAATGATGCCTTTTCAATGTGTTGTACTCGACGCTATGAAAAACTTACCATTTGTCAGTTTTTTAAACATTAATGACAGCATTTGTTGGGACGCTGGAGTTATTTTGGCCTTTCTTTTCATAAAGAGTTGTAGGACAGAATGATGTGCGCTAAAAGGTAAAAACACGAGAAACAGCTGAAGTGTTTGAACCAGTGGCCACATTCCTACTAATATGCCGTTTATGATGTCTTCTGAAAGTACTATTTATTTCATGATTCCTTCTAATAAAATTTTGAGAACAGATCTAATGATGAAAACACTACGGAAACCTGGATGTAAATATAGCGGATATTTTCTGTAGATTTATTACCACTAAACATATATAAATTAGATCAAATAATATTAGTTTATAAGTATTTTTGTGAGATGATGGATGTTCGGCCCTCTTCTGTCTAACATACTTACTAACTGTTACCATGTGTATGTAAATTGTGTGTTTAATAATTTTTGATGTCTATATTTCCTCTCTAATTCCACAGTGCTTTAGTATTAACTCTGCTGCTCATGCTGTGTTATTAATTTGTTGAATAAAAATAAAAATATTTCTAACCGTCCTACATACCGTAGAGGTACATCGCACCCGCAAGTACCTAATCCAAAAAAATTGCGTAGGCACTAGTTATCTACGAATGCAGCTATCATCATCTTTTCCCCGTATTAATCCACCGGTTTTCCGCGAACGCTGTGTCATGAAGTAAATAGTTTCTATATAATTTAATACATGGGCTATCAGAGCCTCACTCGCTAGCTGTCGCGCCCCGTAATTACCTTCGCAAGCAAACACTCTTCGATGAAGAAATTTACCTTCAATCAGTCGCCGACCACTTTTCTAATGATTGAACGGTGTTTGATTTAATGATATCCCTAGGTATTATTCATTAATGAAGTCGAGGTATTAGAGCTACGGGAAACAATTGAGGGTGAGGGTGGATTATTGAATTTAGAGCGCATGAAATATATCGATGCGGTCCTTGTTTTAAATTTGTTTGCTTGAAAATTGTAAAGGATCAGGCATTATTTAGGATCAATTACTTTCTAAAGATAAAAAATTATAAAGACTGATTTCTCAGGACAAGTTGTCCTTGTACAAAACAGTTTCCTACCTACCTAGGACATTTGTATCTTCTTGATTCTTGCTAGTGACGACGGGTCTGGCCTAATGGGTGACCTTGGCTATGATACCGACGGTCCTAGGTTCAAATCCCAGTAAGGACATTTAATTATGTTTGCGGCAGGTATTTTGTTCTTGAGTCATGGGTATTTTCTAAGTATTTACATATTACATATAATTATATATCGTTGGCTGAGTACCAACAACATAAGCCTTCTTGTGCTTACCGTGGGGTTTAGTAAATTTTTGTAGACATGTAATATTTATTACTATTATTTATTTATCTAATTGCTATTTTGTGAAATATACTATTATGTATTCCATCCTATAATAAAATAAAGAGCGTGATCACTACTACATTAATTAAGTCCATATATAGCTAATTAAGTGTTACTACTAACCACATAAGTATTATAATCTTAAACGAAACTGAATTAAAATTTTTCGGAATTATCAACTCGGCACACGGCTGTGTAATAATTTATAGGTAGTTATGAACGTCTGGTTAGACAATTTGGCGTAAACAACCCTCTCCTGCGCAGTCAGGCGCGACCGTCACCGCCACTCGCTGCTCGTTCAAACGACTACTAATTAATGGATTCATTCAGATCGTGAAAAAATACAAAGCTTAAATAGTATTTTTGGCTTCCTACCACAATGTAGTATTGAACATTTAAGAAAAAATAGCTGCTTGACGGGGTAGGTATTCTTTTTATAACCGTTCCGTAGGTTAAGTTTTTTAATATAAATAATAATTAAACCTATTTTATTTTAGTTTTTAACCGACTTCAAAAAAGGAGGAGGTTATCAATTCGGTTGGCATGTTGTTTTTTTATACACATAGTTTTAATTTAGTTTTATATACAACTTAATCCCTTTTATTATTTTTTATAGATAGTTTTAATTTCGTATTTAGATTCCCATAATAAATTCTCTTATTTGTAATAAAACTTATAAAAAAAAACTTTGTATATAAAACTAATAAAGAAAAAATATTGTGAATGAAATAAGAATGAACGGTCTTGTATTTTTCTGTTCTCTTTATTTTTTATAAAATATAAAATGTCACAAAGTATGATGTTTTCTAAACAACGGAAGAACTTTGAAGATAATTTTATGTAGTACGCACAAGTACCTATTTGCCGTTGGTAATTAACTCGTCTTCTTTTTAACGTACAGTTTACTTCGCAAATTATTAATTTCCGCAACATTAATTAAATACAGTTGGTATTATCTTGTTCATCATACGTCAACACCGTATCTTCATAAACAATGACTGTTTACTTTATCAAATCTGCAAATCCTCGTTCAAACATTAAACACGCTTCGATTAAACTCTTTACTTGTTGTTATCTACCGAAAACAATTATTACGTAGCCGTTATCTGTCTCATGTGTGGCCGGTTTAACTGCCATGTCAGGCATACACCTGTAGATAAGTGTGATGGCATCTTAACTGGGCACTGACTATGGGGTGAAATCCTTTCTATGACTAAGTGAAAGACCCTTATTGCACCCTGTACGCAAGTTCTACCAAAAACTAAATGAAAAGCATGTGAGTAATTAAGTATCAGAATATTTGTAATAACTACCTATATTTTAATATAATTTGGCACCTAATTTATTTTGCTGTAATTGTCTTTTATTTTATTGATCTATGTCGTTTAAAGCATTGAACATTGAAATTAGGGTTGGAAAAACTCGTGAAAAAGAATTTAAAAAATAACTTTTTTAATAAAATAATTAATATGGATCTTGAATGATCTTTGGTTTAACAAACCACGTAGTTAAACGACTCTATCAGCATCTATGAGACATAATGCGCTTTCTACGGATCCCACATATTAGACTTACCTATTAACATAATGAACATAATTTATATTTCGAAATACGACCGTTATTTCTGAATGTGACTGTTTTGACGTGTTATGATATGATTACGTGTAGTTTATATCGGTATGAATATACAACAGATTTCGAAATTTACGCTTTGGATGGGAATAAATAGGTGTGCATAAAATGTAATTATCTTTTAATATATAATGTTAGATGTTTATGTTCCCGTGAGACACTTTCATATCTCTCTCGTTCTTGTTAACCCATATGGGTTTTTTCGTGATACATTTTATACCTATTGTATATTCTCATATTGTAAAACTTCAAATAATTATTTTTACGATAACAATGCTAAGTGAAAAATATTACAAGTAGTTGCTTTTAGTAACTATGTATTAGATGCAAAATTTGATATTTTGTTCATATTATCTCATAAATTTTGAGTGACTTCTAGACTCGTATCACAAGATTCGTGCTTATTATCTACGCACATAGATCTAGAACTCATTGTACTTTGTAAAAAAATACGTAGGTACAGTCAAGGTCAAAGATATAGATGCGGCCAAACTCAAAGTGCCATAATTTGTATACATGCACCTTATTGTCTTACTGTTAAGGCCCATGTATACATATTTTGGCACTTTAGTTGTGTCGATATATTTGACCTTGACTTACACAAAATCGTGGGTCTATTTTTAACAAATTGGGCTTTATCGGCATATTGTAATGCCGGTTTCTCGAAATAAAACTACTTACTATCTTTAATTTATGTGCATACGTGCTGTACGTGGCTGAAGGAAACTGTGCTGTCTTCGTTACCTGCATCTACATTAGAAGTAAATTTCTAAATTTACCAAATTGTACTTCTGAAACAGTCGTATATCAAGAAATCCATTTATGCCTTATTTATTGTGGACGATTTCTTGATGCCCATTAAAGAAACAGTCGAAGAAAGCCCTTCTTAAAGAGTATAGGTAATCCCAGTATTGTTTACACAAAGTTCACGTGAAACGCAATATGGCTGAGCGCCGACCGCGTCGCGGTAGCCTATGCTTTCCCACCTGAATATGACACCACCAGCTCGCGCATAAAATGTCCAAACGCTTCCTTTGATGCCATACAATAAACTACTTTCACTTAATAGAAATAAAGCTAACTGTCGCTCGTATGGCACACTCCGAACCCTCAGTATGACGGATTAGCCGAGCACGCCTGACCCATTAAAACGATCGATTGTTTCCTTATTGTGGTGCTTGAAGGCGTTGTTTCTAGTAATAATTATAAATTAAATGTGATTATGGATCGAGGCTCTATTCGAAGGTATATATGCTGATAGGCAAATAGATAATGTTGTACCACGTTTCTTGTGATGTACATATCTTTGTCATGAAAATTGCTATCTGTAACAGAAAATACTTAAACAGTCCCAAAGTGCAGGTGTATAAGCGTAACGTAGCTTACTGATAACTATACCTAGATATTTTTCTAGCACGAACGATTTCTTGTAAGTGATTGACAAAATAAAAACATCGACAGTCCTGTTATCGATAAGTACCCCTTCAATTTCCATACAGGTAATACAAAGACAAATATGGGGTAATAGGGTTAAAAATAACTAACAATAATAAAAGTCAATTTATTTATATTTAAATACCTACTTCAGAAAACAATTTGGAACTATTCATTGCAAATTATAAACGTAAATTGGATCAAAAGTATACGGATTACGTTTAATTTGTTCAAGATCGGTGACACGCGGCGTCTAGGTAGGTAGCCGATATAAGACTGTGTGTACATCTTGAAGTTGAAGTAGTATGTACTTATCGATAGCAGGATTGTCGATATTTTTATTGTGGCAAGCACAAAACAAATGCCGTTCCTGCTAGAAAAATATCTAGGTATACTGATAACCGTGCCCGTTACAGCAATTGGCTACAGAAACAGCGGAGACGATGGTCTGATTGTGAAAATACTATTTTAAGACATCTTGCGCTACAGTGTAATTCGCATATTTACTAATGGCTTCTTCAATAGTTTCAATAAATTATACAACTAATTGTAATCCTGGAATAACTGCAGTCGAGTCGAGAGTAAAACCAAATATTGCAACATAAAACATGGCCTGTGAAATAATGGACAGTTGAGTATAACTCTGGCATCACGTCTTGTGAATCAACGTGTAAGTAAATACAAAAATTGGTAGTTCCTGTAAAGAACCACCTATGCTATAATTTAAAGGAATACAGGCGAAGTACTGTTAACAGTTTGGAGGACGTTGTAACTGTATTGTGAAGTTCAGGAGTTCACGAGATGCCGATCAGATCTGCGTAATGAGTCAGCTGGGGCGCCATTAATGGTGAAAGCTTAGGAGTAACATTCCAGTTACCTGCCGAGTCAAGGGAGTCGAATTGTCAAGCCTCCAGTATAAATGCGTAATTCAACTAGCCATTATTGTCAAGGATCTTCAGCTCATACTATACTAATGGTTTCAAACGTTTGCCTCAACCATTGTCGCAGCAAAGTGAATGTATGGTCAGAATAGGGAAACTAATTCAAACTATCACACCGCGATAGACATCGACCACACACAAACACGGATATCACGATTTAAGCTTCTTCATTAGCACTGAAAGGGGAGAAACTTCCCAGCATTTCGAAGACAAGGTGTCAATGACAGTTAACTTTTAGAAATGTTATTCAATATTGATACCCATTATGTGTATAGATAGCTCTTACGAGTATAGCTAATTATCTCTTCAATTATTATCACATGTAAGTTTGTATAAAAAGAACTCGCTTTTCACGAATAAGAAAAGTAAATAATCGGTTTGATTTTAGCTTGTCAATTAGGTAGGAATATATTTCACTACCGGCTTAGTGGTTTATGACTAATGACCCTGCCTATGAAGCAGATGTTCCTGGGTTCAAATCCCAGTAAGGGCATTTATTTTTGT
Organism: Grapholita molesta; assembly: GCA_022674325.2. Lineage (NCBI taxonomy): Eukaryota > Metazoa > Arthropoda > Insecta > Lepidoptera > Tortricidae > Grapholita > Grapholita molesta. The sequence goes on along the minus strand of CP053129.2, from coordinate 10,189,756 downwards.
GATGAGCAAAGGTATTTCCTTACGTCCGTTCAGTTTCTGATTTCGTTTCGTCATTGGTAGTAAATACATCAATGTATTGAAGAACTTGGCTGAGTACCCACAGTACAAGCCACCTTGAGCTTACTGTGGGGCTCAGTCAATTTGTGTAAAGATGAACTGTGAAACTAAAACTAAAACTTTCTAAGTTTTTATTCAAATTGGCGTTGCTAGTATATGGTTGCTGCCGAAAAATGTCTAAGCTTTTCTAGTAACAACTGTTACAGATAGCTGTACAAGTATCTGTCGCTACTGATTACGCACGCTAAATTCCTTAACCAAATGCTACTCGTTCCTAAGTGCTTGCCAGTATTAAGTTACCATCAGACGTATGAAATGACGCACATATGCACTATACTTAACTGAGATTCAAACAGTGACTAAAGTTGGCGTAATCCGATGATTTACAGCCTGTAATGTTATCGTTGCAACGATTCAGAGTAATCACTTTCCGTCACACTGTGACGACATCAGACCTATACAATACCGTCCTAAGTCGTAAAATAATACCTATAATTGTATGCGTTACGTATGCACACGTTTACTATGATTCAATATACCTATATACGTATTCAAGTACGCGTAAACCTTTGTACTTCTTTTTTATACAACGACAGTGGCAAAACACCACAGATGCTGCTTAATGGTAAACATTCACCTAAGCCTATGGACGCCAGAAACTCCAGAGGATTTGCACGCGCATTGTCTACCTCATGAGCTCGCTGGTGACCTTAGTCACCAAAAGGAATACAACACTATGAGTAAAGTCTAGTAGTTTGGCTGTTGGATGTGTTTTATCAGAAATTAGTAAATTTTCAGAAACATGTTTACCCAATTAGTTAGTTGTTAAGAATTTTAAATTTATGTCAGTTTCGTGATGACAATTAACCACCTGCATGAAACACGCACCAAAACGTATTTATTGAATTTTATTGCTTATTTGTAGCCACAGAAATAGCTAGTTAAGGTTTTCTAAACAACTCACGGTAAGTGGGTACACCATTTTTTGAAAACTCGTATTAACAAGAGCGAGAAGTACCTATGCTGTTAGAGTAGGAATTACTATAATTTACAAAAAACGTGGCGATAATCCAACCTTTGTACAATAAAGCTACAAAAGTAAAACTGAGACAACTTAATCGTGGCGCTTATCAAGTGCAGTTTATTTTCAATATTTTTTATTTCGACTGTTGTAGTAATCAACTATAATCACAACGGCTTGAATGCAATTTAATTAAGTGTCGTAACACATGCCATTCCATTGATTGTGAAAAACGTAAGTTATGATTAAATTCGTGAATGAAATGTGTCTACTCATTTTAAACACGTGACCTCTTAAATCCATTGATAAATTGATAATCGTATGAAGTAAAGTTTTTTTCCACTTCGCTTGCTTGTGGATTTATTACTGAGTAAATATTGATTAATTAAACATCAACATAACTCAAACATGGAACTACAAGACACGTGCCTTGTTTTTAAGCAAACTTGAATATTTCGTACAGTTTTAATTAACTTAGTAAGTTGGTGGATATTGTTGCAATTGCGAGTACCTAATAGGTACTTATATATAAATAAGTATAGCTAACTAAGCTAAGTAACTATAAAATTAGGTACCTACGAGGGGTGATCAAAAAGTAATGATAATGACTATGATCTAGACATATTATGATAAGTTTTGATTACTGGTCTTGTTATGTCACTTATCATCAATAAATTATAAAAATAAATATTTTAATTTATTAAGTTGTTTTTATGTTATTAAGAAACAAAGACAGTAGGGTAACACATATCGAAATTTCAGTAAATGCGCTCGCGTTTTTGTGTCGGTTAGGAACGATGCTGTTATAAAATTTAGTACTGTAGTAAAATAAAATGTACTTAGAATTGAAATTTACGTTTATTGTGATGGCGTAGGGCAAAAAAATATACTCGTAAAATCTAATTTTAGGGCTCAAGGGCCCTGCTTAAGTTAAGGTTGCTAGTTTTTGGTCTTTAAAGACGTTTTTGTTTAAACAAGTAAATTTTGTGGACAAAATCCATCAATATGTATAAAAATTAATAAAAAAAGGTCGATATAACATAATCCTATATCAAACCTAAAAGGATGACAAATAAAAAGCAAATTTTAAAAAAAGGAAGTTTGATGGTTGTTTTCCTCAGTTATCTCGCAGATCACCAAGTATGCTGCTCAGTACCTAGCGCTTGAACTTGTAAGTTGCCTATTGTGTAATCAAGTCTAAATCTTTGGCAACAACGTACTATACTTTGATTCTAAAAACTCTTCCAATAATTCGCTATACTAGCGGTGAAAGAAAAATTAACGCAAATTGCGACCCACAAAAGTTTTTCTTTTTTTTTATTAACTAGATGACAGCATGTTCTCGTATAATGTATGTACATACACTAATAAGGAGATTATGTAACAGTAAAAATATATATAATACTAATAACTTCGTTAGATCATAGTCATTATCATTACTTTTGGATCACCCCTCGTATTTTCAATATGTTTATTATTAAGTATTATATAGAAAAGACAGAAGATACATAGGAAATGGCATAAATAAGTAAATTTATTAAACTTAATAAATTATAATATGGTGTACGTTTGTACCTACTCGTATATATTTAAACGTCCTTAACTAGTGATCAATTGTAATTATTTTACTTTCAAATATTAAACAAAAGTTTTATTTCTCTTGGAAAAATATATTGACTTTTGAATAAAAAGACAATGATCGTAAAAAACTAAGGGTTCTTCGTGGTTTTACAATCATTGACATTAGTATATTATTTTGAAAAATGGCAGAAGTACTAGCGCCTGATTCAGTTCATTGACAACGTATGAACTGTCCGCTGTCCCATATCTTGCATGATTCAATAGGTAAACTTAGGGCGAGCAAATGTCATACAGTGATAGCGGCTACCCTGTGATTGTCCACCCTCCACCCTCGCCCGTATAAAGGTCGCGACATACACACCGTTTATCGTATTAAAGGATCTCCCCTCACGAGAGGCGTTTAGTGCTAAAACTGAAATAAGATCAGTCGAGACGATGGTTCAGAAAATTATAATTAGGAGATCAAAGTGAATGCTTATTCTGAAACTGTCTTTTAAAGATTCATCTTTCTTAATAATTATCTAGACATTCCAAGTGTACCTAGAAACAATATAAGACTACGCATACATAAGTGAAGCGTCAATACGCGAAAGTGTTTTATGTGATGGCCAGAATGCTCTCGTCAGTATTACTCCTAACTTAATACCTTTGCTTGCAAGTATAATAGCGAGACACAGTCCAGTAAAAAGATCAAAGACCGAGTGGCTGCCCCGGCCGCGCGGTTCTTTACTAGGTCTAGTACTTGGTGATGAATTCACACCTCTGGCTCGGTCAATAGCTCTGTTTCATTACTTCACGTTTGTTACTGCTGTATACCAGTTTGCGCTGCTGCCAGTCTATTATAATAAATAGTCAAACATTTGTAAATAAAATATTACTAGACTGTCCTAATTAATAATCACAGATGAGTTCATAACCTTTCTTTCAAAACGTTGTGTTTAGCATTTTTTTAATTAAAAAAAAAGTAAAAAATAAACAAAGTGTTAATGAATGTACGTTCTAGGTGGTGATCTGCGGTGCGGTGCCATCGATGGTCCGGTCGGTCCGCTTGTACAGCCAGTGCTCGCACCTCTACGTCAACGTGTTGCCAAACGGCACTGTAATGGCTCGCTCCGATGGAAACGACCAGCGTAAGTATCAACACAACACCAAACAACACTAAACAAAACAGACCCATCATTATGACAGTAGCACATTGACTACTACAAGTTAGGTTTTTTATACTTTATGGCCTACATTGCACATCTAGTGGCCTCGCCATCTTACATCTCGGACTGTTTCCTCAGTGCACAATTTACGAACTGACCAGAGTTCAATATGGCGGTGATATTAACAGAAGCTTTGGGTCAAACGGACTAAACAGCAAAAAAATTTTTTACGGGACACTCCGATATATATACTACTTATGTCTAATAGTATTTATCAAAGCGTGCCTTCCGTCATAGATTTATTCTCCTTATTCATACTTTAAATTGAAATAAATGTAGTTAACAATAATGATTTCAATATCCAATTTCAAATTTGTATTAATATTGACCAATCCGAAATAAACCAACCTTACGTCAATATAATGGGCTCAGTATTCACAGAACGCATAACATGGTTTAGCATTTGCGAGGTGAAAACTTACGAGTCCGTGTGTACTCGTATGCTGTATAGTAAGATACGTAAGTATAGAAGTCGTACTCGGGAACGTATAGGAATATGTCAATACTTGAAGGGTCAACGGCCAGTCGCAGGTACGCGCCATAACGGGGTATGTGCGAGGTTAAAGTTTATAACAACCCCATTTATGTTACATGTATTATTGTTACTGAAAATGTCGGGAATGCCAGCAATTTGCTTCATTATGTGGATTTTATTTGTTACGACGTGAAGACGTAAATAATTTTCATACCGCAAGTAGGTAATTGACAATAGTTATGCGAATCTGTCTTCCTTTTATATGTCTAATTACACGTCAGGTATTTCAAACTTAACTTAAATGTGTAGTCAATGAGTTTTTAAAGGGACTAATTAATTTAATTTATTATCGTTGTTATAAATCGACGTAAGGTCACTCATATTTATAATATTCATATTAATTATAGATACCTAAATAATTAATGGGTTTTCTTTTATTCTATTAATATGGAGCGATTAAGTTTTGATACATTTTAATTGTTGCTTACAAAACGTCTAATCTGAATTTATAAAACGTTATTAAAGCATTGATTAAGTTTTATTAATGATTTTATTAGTTGAAGCTTCCTCATAGTTTTCGATTGACTACCTTGTAGCATAAATTACCTACTGGTTGCATTTAATATCCGAATGGATTTAATCAAAGCATTGTAATTAAATTTGCATATAATAAAATCAATATGGGTAAACAGGTAAACTGATGAAACAGATATTTTATGACGATTGCTTCGATAAAATAATTAGTCATTACTTACTTATTAATTACATGTAAATTGCGTATTTCATTTCGTAATACATATATTGTTTTTATATGTAGCATATTTTTGGTGTAACACATTTTTTTATTATGATAAAGCAAGGTTCGTCCAAACAAATCTACTATTCAACAATATACCACATTAATTATGTATCACAGAAAGTACTTGTACATTCCTGTTTCTTTTCATGGTTTGTTTAAAACAGAGAAATTACGAGCATTTGCAAACATCTATTAGATAAGTATCCATTATTCGATATTACTCAATGTTTGACTTTTGTAAGAGTATGCAACTTTTAGCGGTCATCTGCGCAAATATACTTTCTCCTTTCTTTTTTTTTGCGCATCGTGACAATTTTTATTACGAGATATGTTGCGTGTTTCTTTTTGCAAATATAATTAGCGACTCTTAAGAGAGTCTAGATAAGTCTAGTCGATTGACAAAGTATACGTAAAACAATGATATGATGACATCCCGGAAAATACTTAAAGAAAGTGCTTTCACACTACCTACCTGTAAGTGAATAATACTTTTTTTTAGTTTTTAGTTTTATGGTTTTTTTTTACTATTGTAATGATGACAGTAAATCTTGAAAAACAATCCTATTAGGTTAGGTCGACTAGATTAATATTTGCTTGTAAAATACCGTAGAGCTAAATTACGGATATATACCAGAATACAATGAGTAACGTAAGCGACATGTACCAAATTTCATTTTTGATGTCCTAAATAAAGAGTATCGTTTTAATTAAGTCCAAACAATTTGGCTTTACCATCAAATCTACTTCAAAAACAAATAAGAGAGTTCTAAAGACCTTAATGAGAGGGTACCTTAAGATTAGCTCATGCAGGTACATTGAAACCTTGCATATTGTTCAAAGCTAAAGGAACAACACTTACATGAAATACAACTTTAAAGAGTCTGCATAGGGCTCAATATCGTAATATTATGACTTGAAATACGCAGAATTGTGTACGTGTAAAATGCGAATAAAGATTACAGAGATCATGTTACAAGCGAATAGTGACCTAATAAAGACAATGACATTAGGTAGGCATAAATACTAAGTCTGAGTATTTGTCTTCATAACTTGTTGTTTGCTGTTGATGCAAAAATATTATATGTTTGTGAGCTTGTTGTTAGCACGCCATTTTACACACTGTTTTCATTTATGGCAAGATAGAAAAATCCTGCCAACTGAATAACGTCACATATTTTTACACATGTTTATAAGAAAAAACAATACATTAACCATCAATTATATCAATAAAATTATACTTTCTATATGTTAACTAATGCCGGCCGGAAAACCATTAATCTAATATGAACAATAATCGCGTGAGAATAAACATTTATTTGATGCTACAAAAAATTTTAATCACTTGAACCATGTTAGCATACGTGTTAGTTGTGTGGCAATAAAAGAAACGAAGAGGCTAATATTAAATTTAACGATTTAATATTGCATCTTGGCTGTTCACTGACCCATAATTCTGTACTATTCATACCGAGTCAGGGCTCATTTTATCTCAGTGCGTTAAGTTTTCATCAAAATCGACGTCTCCGCCTCCCGATGAACACCGTGTGAAATATGTGATACTTTTTAATTAAAATTAGATTGTGAAGTACAGATAACGAAATTTAATTACTCGCTGTGATTTAGAAAAATGACTGGACTCTATAACGGAAATATCGTATTCCTAGGGTTTCGGTTAGGAAAATAATTTTGGAAATTTACAAGTACGATTTACCTAAAGTATGCACATTAAGTACTGGCCCAAGAAGTCACTTATATGATAGCGGTGGTGTCTGTAGGTACGTCTGAAAAAATATTTGATCATATTTTTCTTAAGTTCCGTCATTCTCATTACGATAACATGTTATCAGTATTACATAAAATTCAAAGTTCATTGCTTACAGATAACTTGCTTGGCATGCCACCTTTGTCCGAAACATCCGCATTGTCATTAAAAAATTTCAAGAATTTCGTTCAGTTTTATCCCCGATTTTTATGTGGTTCATTTTTTGTTGCAATCCATCGGGTAGGCGGAACGAAAATTATATAAAATCAATCGATGTAGGCGGTGCGGGCCTTCCCAAATTAAGTTGTTATTTTATAAAAGTATAATAATATAAAACCATAAGGCCCTCTGTTTTGCAAAAAAAAAATACCACACACACGCGTGCACTCATTATTATTTAATTGGAACAAAACAACATAATTTGGCGCAACGGGAAAACGTTTCCGTGAAAGGTTATAAAAGACGTTTTTTGCTTATAAGCTTATGATTGTTCTTGTCATACAAAATGTGTGTTCAGAGCCATTTTTGAAGTGTTATTATTCGGATGGAGTTTTTTAGATACTTAACAGTTGGTATTTTAGATTGGAACAAAAAGTTTACCATTTCATTAGTGATTATGCCTGTTGCAATTATTTAAGTAGATATAATCGCTGATGTAAGGCTCAAAACACCAGAAAATAATTAATCAACTTAAAATTACTGCGACAAATAAACATAGTTAGCTATATATTTATTAAAGTGAGCAGATCCATCAAATTGGACCACGAGAATAGTGAGTTATAACTAACTACACTACCTTAATTATAACTCACTACTTATTCCAACAGTTCTTTAAAATTAATAAAAATATGAATAAAGAAACTATGTTGTTTCACCTTAAGTGGTATTAACGTTAATTTGGCACCGGCGCCAATCCCAAAATCGATCCATTACTTAGACCATCAACAACTATTAACAATTAATAAAATACGAGTTTCATGCTCATCAAAATCAAGGCCTCAAACGAATGATAGCTTATCGTTATTTTATTGCCTTTATTATAACATCTGGTTAACAATTGCTAGTTGGGTGGTCCCGACTTTGTTTCCAATGTTGATGTCGCAAATAAAACGGAATGTAACTCTGTACGTTTTGTAAACACGGCATTACAATGAGGAAGGTGCAAATATTTAAGAACGTTAAAATGAAGGTACCTAACGGACCAGTCGCGCCGATTGGCACGGTATTAACAGTTTATTCACAGTGCCAATCGGTCTTATTTAATCTGATGACCAAACAACTAGACGTCGGACGTTCTGAATTAAAGTAACATAATAGTCAAAATTTGAGTCATTGTCATATTTACTGAGCCTCCAATACGCTTTACAGCAAAAAGTATCTTGATCTACCTACCCTGTTAACGGGATGAAAATAATTTATGCAGAAATCACGAAGTTGACATAACTGGTGACCGACCTTGCGGCTTCCTCGCAAAACGTATCATCATTGCGATTCAATGAGGAAATGCCGCTAGCATCCTCGGTACAATGCTTCAAGGGCCTATTTAACATTTCATGTAGTAAATAGTACTCGTAATTATTGTAGCTATAGAAAGATTTATGAGTAGACCCAGATTTTTATTAAATACTTTATCAACGATACACGCATAAATCACTTACACTCCTTACGTCATGATGTCAAAAAGTCACTACCAATCAAATAGTTACTACGAAAAACGTATTATTTATCTACAGTTCAGGCTAGTTTATCTAAACTTGTAGTTTTCCGTAAGTTACAATTAATTCATCATAATAACCAAATTATACCATTAATTGAGATGCTCGTAAATAATGAATACCTATATCACAATACCAAATATACTAAACCTAAAAAAAAACTTAAATTAGTTAATAAAGCGACATTATTAAAGTATTTATGATTTAAAATTAAAAATAATAAGATATCGACAGTGCTGGCTTTAAATTCCTCAAGGTAATTTAAATGCATGTCATCCATACAGTAAATAAGTGCAACTCGTTTAGTAATTTTAAATCCGGATTTAATTATCCCTTTTCTTTCCTTAAATCAACCATTGCAATCCGGTACTGCATTGTCTGTCGACATTGTTGGACATTATCAAATGTCGTCAGTTTATCGTATGCGACTGACCTGATTCCGATCGCATTCGTCCCTTCTCATTATCATACGATAACACCTAACATATGATTTTAGCACGTCTTTATTGTCATCTCCTTAGTGTTGGTTTTCGACTGACAATAACGGGCTGCTCTGATGTTTTGAGGACTTCCACCTACTCTCTTTATGTCAAGAATTTTGGGTCTGATTTATGTTTTTAAAATTATCCTTATCTTTTGTCTTCAAATTTTAGGTCAATGATTTTCATTATTTAGACACGGAACAGTGGTGTTCCGGATACCTCTATGCCTGGCAAACCAACTTGGTTTGTGACGTTAATGAAAAATACATTAGCTATCTCTTTACGCTATTATTAGCATTAGAGCAATACAGTTTAATTATATATATATTTATATGATCCAAGTAAGGAACTTCCTGACCAAACAAAATATATATCTCCGATGTCACAAGGATGCACAAGCATGGTTAATCTTTATTAATTATTATTTAATTACTTAATCCATTTACAATTTATAATTAATGTTGGCTAGAAGACCTTGGCTTGTTTGCTAATGTTTAATTGCTTTCCCATATAGGGTAGCAAAATCTATGCACTCTAGAAATACGGTAATAAATAAATCCGTGAAAAAGCGTATTGTCTATAAGTTGTGAGAAAACCTTACTTTTCTACATTGCCTATAAAGAATATCAACGACCTAAATCTTTGCGATACTATGGGCCTCATAAGAAGGCTCAAAGTCACCCAAAGAGCAATGGAGAGGGCTATGTTGGGAGTGTCTCTGCGTGATCGCATCAGGAATGATTTTATCCGCAGTAGAACCAAAGTCACCGATATAGCCCTCCGAATCGCCAAACTTAAGTGGCAGTGGGCAGGGCACATTGCACGCAGAACCGATGGCCGGTGGGGCGGAAAGGTTCTGGAGTGGCGACCACGAACTGGAAGACGCAGCGTAGGTAGGCCTCCCACAAGATGGACCGACGACCTAGTTAGAGTCGCGGGATACCGCTGGATGTGGAAGGCGCAGGATCGGTCTTCTTGGGTGGTTCTGGGGCAGGCCTATGTCCAGCAATGGACGTCTTTCGGCTGACATGATGATGATGATGATGAAATCTTTGCGATATCGAATAGTTTCCTGTGTTGCAGTTGGTTCTTTGTGCGTCATTTTTCATTAAGTATATAGAACCTTAGAAAATATATCCGCGTTCTATGGTACAAAATGCAGCAAAATAATGCCATTTAGATTATCAGTATCAAGACACTGAATACTACGAGTATATTAATGAATCACACATAGTATTAGTGTCAATGCCACAGTGTTTGTGGTTGTACTGGCCAGACGGCAATATGATATGAGTAATCTAACTTATGATAACCTAAGATGCGATTCGACAGTTCTGTGAACACGATATGTTGCAATCTGCATAAGATATACAATCATCTGTGCTCACTATGCCATTAAATTGCATTCCTGTATCTGCGGTTATCTTGGATTTGAAATTAATTCAATCTCTTGTTTACGCGATGTTCCGAGACTCACTTGAGTAGACGCGGCAAGAACCGATCTGTATAATAAAATTCATAAAACAAACTGCAAGTATTTTGTCAACATCTATCAGGCACGCCAAATTTATTACGGATTTTTTTTTATATTAACTGCTACCTTATACATTAAACTAAGAAAAGAATAAAAGACATGTAAAATTATTGGTAGACTTCTTTTTTTAAAGCAATCATTTATTTAAAATTATTACATCAAAGTCGTAGAAAACGGGCTCTTGTTAAAACTTCTCAACATGAAATTCAAAAATTATTCATTTACTTGACAGTCGAATTTATTACTATTACTTTTCTGTAGTTGGTTTTTTAATTTAAGTAACATGTGCTGCCGCGCATCATAAATAGTTCGCTAGCAATGTTTTAACGTGGTCTACTTACATATCTCTGTGGGTTTAAATGTTTCATGGGCATGTCACCGATATCACGTGTTTTATTGGAAATGACAAAAGTCACGTGCCAGTTAAGTACCTACTCGTACATTTGCACAAACGTAACGGTTTGTATATCGAAATACATTTCATACATCTGTTGATACTCATAGATCTGTATGACCGTATATGAGTAGTGCTGCTTAAGATTATAGGTACCTTCTAAAAATGCGTACGACACACTCGTAAGTGAAAACTTTTTGTAATACCTAATCGACATCAAAATTATACCTCTCATTCTGAATGTAACCATATGAACACGGAAAAGTATAGCTTTACTCGGCTAATTTCACGGATCACATTATTTTTAAATGCTAATAGAATTCAAGTAATCCTAATCATGTATCTGAATCGTATGATTTATTGAGTTAATCCTTAAATATGTAATATGACACACAGACTAAGATTAAGGTATAACTATACAAAAAAGGAATGTAACAAACGAAATTTTACTGTAATTTATTCGACGCAGCCTTAATGTTCTTCTCGCTTAGATCTATTTGCCTACACTTAAATTTAACCAGATTAGCTTTCTTTTAGCTTTAGATTAGCTTTATGCCGCATTTTCTTGGTGGCAGAGCCGCGCGCCATTGGGGGGTTATCTGTGTTTCGGTAGTGTCTGTGAAGTGTTTACAGTATTAAGCGGTGCTTTCCTGTCGTCTGAGGCGCTAGCTTCTGTAACATGTGTCCATTGTACTACGCTGAGATACGCGTCATACTCGTGAACGGGTGCTGTTTGTGGAGACCGGTCTGTTCTGGCTATTTGGGGCTATGTTTTAGGTAGTTTTCTTCTTGTTTATTTACGTGATACACTTCATTCGGTGCTTGTTTATCTTTAAAAAACAAAAAGTGTTAGTATATTGAAATCATGACACCTGGAGACCTTATACATCTCTGAGGTTTATTTGTAATATTTTTATTTTTGTGTATATTTTGAAAACAAAATAACTATACATATAATATTTTTTGAAACTTTTGATTACTAATTTTGTAATTTCTAAATTAGAATAAAGGACACAATTCAGATAAGAAAGCATATCGAACGTTTTGTTAACTTCGTTCTTAGCAGTCAGATTTGGACTTTTAAGTAATTAATAATTATTTTTATTTTTCCTTTGGCAGATTTTTTTGTAATTGTTGGATATGTTTTCTTAAAGAATAACGCATTTTTATGTAATTTGTATAAGATATCTTTTGTAATACTGTTTTGAAAAAATAAGTCCCGCCGAGTTTCTTGCCGGTCATAAAAGTCAAAATACTTCTCGGGTCAGAGGTGTAGGGTTAGAACCGGTGTAGTTTTTATTTTTCTCTTTTACTTTTGTATACTCGACGTGTAAAAGTGCCCTTGTGGCCTACTTACTGAATAAACGTTTGAGTTTGAGTTTGAGTTTGAGTACGAGAGTTTAGTTCTACCATAGGGTAAAGCATTGACGAGACAAGGTAATAACTACCAAATTTTATAGTTTTAGCAGAAAAAGCGCTCGTGTTGAAATTATAGCCTACTAGCCTATAGGTTTTATTTTCATTCCTCATCTCTTTTGTTCATCAAGCTTGACTAACTAGCAACTAACTAAATTACGTAAATCGTTTATGGTATATCAACTATCCTTTGTTCATGCATGAATGTTAGTCAAAACTAAAATGTATTTCACAACAGAGTTATCCGTAATTTTGTCATTTTGTGTCGCTTAGAAAATTACAGCAATTCACAAACATTCGTCAGGACACAATTATTTTAGGAATTGTTTTGTATAGACCAAGGATCCGTTTTAAATTACTACGTCAATGTAGATAATTAAAATTGTGTATAATATTGATATATATGTAAATTAATTGTGTTCCTACTTACTTGTACAATTAAACTGTTTATTACTGCAATTAGATAATAACATTTACACATGCGAGGTGATTCGCCAGGTGTCAAGAAACTTATTAATAGCAAATGACCTATTTCATTTTCACACGTGTTATGGAGGAAAGTAGCCAAATATATCGGTACAAGTCATTAACACATATATTCTACACCATCAAAAAATTGGTTACATGTAAAATATTATGCAAGCACGTTAACGTACCGTACATGTACAATGCAAACGCTCCAAGGAAACATTTTGGAATTTATTTCAAGATTCCAGTCAAATGCTTACCTACCGCAGCGAGCGGGATTTGCCCGCTTATCCAGCTATTACGCGGTATCCCGGGATTATACTCGTTTATAGTTACTTATCTGGCTCTAACAATTAATTTGATAAGAAAAAAAACAGTCAGTAAGCTTGTTGTTTAATAGACATATGACAATTGTGGTGTAATGATTTGTGTTGGTATTTTTTTTTAAATACATTTAATGAGACATTGTAGGACTACGATAAAAAATGCATTATTAAAGGAAGTTAACAAAAATTCACGTTACTCAAGCCGTTTGACAATACAACAGTTACATACCTCAAAATTATGAAAATATTTCTAGTAGGTCATTTTAGTCAACATACTTAAAAATCACTTGCGGTGGCGAACAAACAACTCAATATTTAGAACTAATGTTTAAAACAATCATTGGATTTTCACTTTTACAATAAATAAAACTTTATGTCGCAACTTCTGGTTTTGTGGTGCCTAAAGGTTTCACATGGCCATTGTGCGCGCCTTAAAAATTATATGGTAGCTCGGATGACCGGTCCGGTGGCTACTTTATGGTGCTATGGCGCCTAGCTCTTGGTTTTGTAGACTTCGATATGAAAATGCCTTCACGGAGAATCATAAGACGGAAAAAAACTTAGATGACATATACCTATGTGCATTAGAAAAAGTACCAAGCGTGCCGGCCTAAGACATGAATTTTTTTTTTTTTTTACATAAATATGTATACGTTTATAGTATCTAAATAATATAGTGTTACTTAACTACTTAGCAAAAGGTAATAAAATTTAAATAAATAAATTATTTTGATCCTAGCTGTAAAAGAATTATATAACAAATGACTGTTAGAAGAATCCTTTTCTTTTTCTTCTACATCCAAGTTTGCTCGCCTGTGAAATATAATAAGGCATTTTTTGTAGCTTAGTAGCTACTTAGCTAGTCCATTATTTCCACCCAATAGCCGAGTAAATTTTAGATTTCATTAAAACTCAATAGTCCTTATACCATGGTGAGTGCTGTCTCTGTACGCGTCCCATGACGCGGACAGGGGCAACACCTGGTTAGTGTACCCCTTACATATCATTAAATTATCGTAAGGGCTTCTACGCGTTGGCTTGATCCGGCTCCGCATACGCCTCCCAAATGTCCGAAACACTACTGTCATACCTTCGGGAAAGGCATTGTTTTATAAGATACGAAGTAAAATTACAGTCCCTTTGGTTATAGTATATGTGCCAATCTGAAGGTCAGGTTAAATATTATCTAAGATGATTTTGGGATTACTCTACATATTCTAAATTATTCCTTAATTTGATCCGATAAATAGTTAGAGAAAAAAATACACGTATATGGATTTTCTTGATAGGTATCAAGTAGACACGAGTATTTTTTATCTATTAAGTACAAGTTGTAGAGCAAATGCCAGTTCTACAGAGAAATGCACTTTAGCATATTACTATCACTTGTTTCAACATTGAGTTCCACATTTTCGCCTTTAAATTTATAGCGTAGATATTTAATTGGCAATACACTATTATGTTGAATTCTAATGCGAAAACGAAGAATTTAAAATCGATTGGGTTTGGGTTTGTGTTGAATACGTTTTATCGGCTACTTGCTGATATTAGCCGATAAAGCGACCTCATTAAAGTAGGTCATGAAAATTTTAAGTTCATAAAAATCACTTAAATACATAATTAAAACATTTTCAGTTATTGCCTATAATGTGGTTCTAATTATAAATAATTAATAACAATACGTTTTTGTAGTATACAGAATACTTGCTCGTTTTATGTCAGTTTTAGCTCATCTTAACAATAATTGAAAACAAGTACTTAAAAAAAGTGACTTTAGAAATCATAGAAACAATATTTTACAAAAAAAAGTACCGACACCGTGAAATGCAGGTGAGTGGGAGTACCAAGATTAGTTACATCGATACGGCTACTATCAGTGCGATAGCCGGCCGTTGACCCCCGATTGGTCATTTACGGACACGGTGCGCTTGCACGGAGTTTACCTCACACGCTTGAATCTCTCCAGTGTACTAGCTTAGATAAAACACTTGATTGCCAATAAAAAATATATTATATTATCAGACCTACGAAAATGTAAAAAAATAATTTCGTATTGCATAGAGCGTAGGTTTGCCGTCTACGAATTCTACGGTTGTAAGGCACTGTCGTACTAGCATTAAGTACATTTCAAATGCCTGAGATTAATAGAGCTCAAACATTGGATATGAATTGGACTTTTTACTACGTAATTTTAGGATGTGAATATTCCGTGAATTAAGTAATAGTGTAGTGTTATAATAATAAGTATATCAAATTGGCCTTATCGATACAAAAAGGCTAATATTATATAAAAAAAACTAGTGTATTAAAAGAGCGATAATAATTATTCTCAAAGCATAACTAAATGTGTGGAAAGAGAAAATTCACGCGTCGGCGAGCACAAAGACGTGTTTGCCGGCGGATCTTGTTGTCTTTTCGAAATTAACTCTTGGGCAATGTTGACAGGTCGCTGCTCGCCCGGAATCTATGTACATCAGACACTAAATAGCCATGTGGGAAAAGTTCAGACATACAACTACATACATTCACTTAGATTTATTAAAAAAACAGCATGTTAAAGAAGGCTGCACATTTGAAAACAATACTGTTCCTCTCTCTCCTAGAAATCCACCAATATTATTATGATATGATATGATTTCATGTATGGTCTACGTGAAAAAAAAAATACTATGCAATGCAATAAGACCATATACATTCTAAGTAGTTTACATTGATACATTTTTCATATAGCCCCAATGCAGATTAAAGTTCAGATATACTTTACAACTTAAATATAAACACTCTTTAGCTTATCATATTTATATTTAAAAGTTTGTAATGTTCATACTGAAAACGAAGTTATTCCAACACGATATCAGAATGTTACTAACGTTGACAACGCCGGGCCCGGGTGTTTTCACTTCTCCAGATGTTAATTAAAATCACTTGACCGTCGGGTCCTGGCCTTTTTATTTTATTAATTTTTATTCGGGCCCATCGCGCGGTCATCAAATTCCGAAGAACTTTCTTACATTATCCATTGATGATCGCGGCGGGCTTACATGTTGCAGTGAAAGTTGAGGGAATATTCATTTAAATTTAATATTATTCATCATTAAATGTCAATATGTTGCTTTAAAAAGGTTAAAAATAATTGGCAAGTTCTTACAATTACGAGTTTGTATATTTTTTTTCTCAGGTTGAAAGTTTTTTGGTTGATATCTAAAAATTAACATTTAAATCTCCAAACAAATTGTCATCCAAACGTAGATATTTTATATAATCCTGAACATTATCGACAAGTAACCCTACTCTTAACATCTCAAGTATTGAGTGTCCAGCGATAGATTAATATTTATTGACATTTTATTTTTGTACTTTATTAGCGTTCAGTGTCATTAGTTGTCGCTCCTGACACTCTTACTCTCTCCCTCATATTAGTAATTGAATTTACTATGTGACCGGCGCATGAGTCGGCGGCGCGTCATTATTTTAAAGCGTTAAGCCAAAGCGGCGTATAGGCATTTAACTTCTAAAGCCTCTTAAGCCCTATTGGCTTAACGTGTTAGTATTGTAAGCATAGGCGATACATGTAAATCAGAATTCTTAGAATATTTACTTTCTATTTAATAAACATCGGGCTAATTAATGCATTGAAGCGCGTGTGAGACGAAAGTTTGGTAGCCTGTGATTGGATGTTAATAACTTAAAGCTTAATTACATTTATAATTAAGCCATTTGTATCCTTGGACGAATACTTCGACGAATCGTAAAATTTCTCTAATTAGAATCGTCTTTTTGTATTTCATTATTTAACTCAATATACTTAGTTTTATATTATAACGGATATGATTGTTACTTTGACTCGTGCTTAATGTGTATTGCAATTTTACGCAAATATGTTCATTATGTAATGATGACTTGCTTTTAGTTCATTACAAATACAATCTATTACTGCTTTTGTACCCCCAACATGGTCAACTGAATTTATTTTCATTGTTTAGTCTTATACTTAATCAATGTTCTTAACTTTGAATGTTGTATTGTTGCAGCGAATCTCACCATCAGTTCGCGCGGCTACAGTCTCGAGCTGCTCATCCACTCGCCCGTGCACGACTTGTACCTCTGCTTCAACAAAGGCCAAGCCAAGCTGGTCGGGAGACGACTGGTGAGTCCTTCGCCTCCTTGTAGTATTCATCCAACTGGTGACAACCATGGAGAAACAAAATTAACTTCGTTTTTTTGTATACAGACGCATGCCCAAGCGATGAAACAGCCCAACTGTCTCTTCAAAGAGGAGTTTGTGGACGGCTACAACAGATACCACCTCGTGAAGAACAGCGACCGCTACATAGGTTTCAACCGGCGCGGCCTGCAGCTCCGGCGCGGCAAGAGCCTCCTCCCCGAGCGCAGTCACAAGTGCTTGTCCTTCATGAAGGAGGCACACGACTTCGACATCAACCGACACAACGACGCGCTCGCGGGCGACCCGCCCAAGTGGCGCCAGCGTAGGCTCCGCCCCCCGCCACAAAACTCCATCAGCCCGCCTTACCGCGTGCGGCACCATCACCGCCGGCAGTGGCCCCGGCGAAAGAACCCCAACGGCACCTAGGTGTCTAGCTTAGCAGCTCCTTTACGCTTTAACGCTTCGCGCGTTCCGTTGCCAGCTGTCGATGGACCTTGTGAGTGGACAGAGTATTAGTCAACTATCGCAGTATTATTACAGTGACGAGGACTGGATAGCGTTAGGTTAGGGCTCGGTCGCGGTGGCCGCGGCGGCTCAAACGCCGCATGAATGGTAGCTGAAGCGAGAGAGCAAACATTTGAATGGAGGAAAAAAGCCGAGCCGGGACATCGTTCGGAGCTGTGAAATTCCTTAAGGTCGTGTAAGATTGTGGCGCTCGTTTGCTCTTGTGCCTGCGGTTAGACTCGTGCTCTAAGAGGAAAAAAAGGTTTTCTGTGTCAAGAGTAAATAGTAGTCGCGCTAGTCACGAGTCTCCCGACAGACCACCGCCCTGGAGGCGCGCGCGCTCGCTCCGCCGCCCGCGCAAGCTTGCTCGCCGCGACTCGCCGCGCTCGCTCGGGCTGGCTCGCCATGAATGTAGCAGAACGCCTTCACGTCAATTCTCAGTGTGTTATTATTTAAATGCTTTACTGTTACTTAAGTACGGATTGTGTTATCTGCTTGTAAATATAATAAAATAATTGTGTTTACATACTTATTTATCAAAAGACTTTAATCGGAATTTGTAAACGTAGATGTTAGTTGTAAAGTTGTATTAAACTGTTTTGTATTTAATTATGGGTGCAAAACCAATCGCTCTCTCCCGCTCGCTAGCCTCAGCTCATAATCTAGTTCTCTCGGGTTACTATACATTCCCATTGCGCAGTAGTTTATGTTTAAATTGGCATTGATTGTTTGTTTCGAACGTTTGTACATATTATTTTAAGTGTTCATCTGAGAGTGATAGGTTTCTACTATGAATCTCTTTTCTGTCCTTAATTTCGCATAATCCATTTTGAATTATTGGTTTCGAATGAATGTAAATCTACTTAACAAACGAATGACAATACTTCTGCTTCTTGTACAATATCCATACTTAATAAAGGACATTATAATCTTAATATTTTAATAAGATCTGTGCCATAGTGTGGTGGCAGTGTACGACTTTGTGTTCGCATTGTAACTAGTGTATTAAGTGTATGTCTGTAAACTTCGAGTAAACTAAAATGTTTAACATTAGGCGGAGAAAACTGTTGAGTGTATTCAAATAAAAAGTAATATTCCGATTGTTGGAGTGTTCGTCCTCGTAAAGCTGCCGACTGGTTCCCCGTACCCATCAATAAATGTATGTTAACTGCAACTCCGGCGCACGTCAAACATTCCACACAATAGGGTGTAAAACAAATTTCCGACCATGCGCTTAACACAGTATGTCAACGCGATGTGACACTGTCTTATGTATTACTGTGTCTAATTATAAGTACCTATCAGATGCTGAGATCGAAATCATATAATTGCTAAGAAAAATTACGAAATTAAATCATATTTAACTCGCAAATGCCTGTGGTTTTTTTCCTGAACAATCCCATTATGTCAAATAATTCAGTTTCTTTAAATAAATAAACTATATCTATTTTTAATTTATGATTTAATAACATATACACGTATTTAATTTGCAAACATGAATAAACATAAATTATCATTTTCATCGGAATACTGTTCAATACGGTCGCCTAACGATTTCATATTCGATCCTTAAGAATTAGTAAATACAATTGTATGGGACTTTACTAGAAGGAATTAAAGAAACAAATAAGGCTGTAAATTCACCTCTTACGTTGGAAACCAGGCGTTGTTTACTCAAAAGTAGCCGGTCAGGGGCGGTCAGAAAAAAGGGCGAGATTTCCAATAAGTGGGCCGGAAGAGGTCGCGGGTGAAATGTAACCAGGTGGCTCTTTGGGTAAGAAATGTCGTAACAGCTAAATGGCTGCTAGGAACTTGATACATTTTGGAGCCGAAGGAGTGCGGCCGAGGAGCAATGCGCGTGCGCGGCGCGATTAGCACCTGCGCAGAGTACTGCTGCGTAGAGGCAGCGGAATTTTCATGTTCTAGGTTAGGATCTCAGAATGTTACCCTTTTCGCGCATAAGTACATGAGGAAGGGGCGTGTCTAAAATTTCTGAGCATCTGCAAATATTATCAATAAATTAAGTGAGCCAAAGTTGATTTAGCGGTCATTAATGGGTATTTTTTTTATTAAAACTATATGATGAGTAAACCTTTGATTTTCATAGTTTATGAGTATCACACACTTGTCTGGATTTGGTGTTTGAGAATACTAACATCTTTCACTAACGTCAACTTTATAGGTATCTATTCAATTCAATTCAATCAATCTTTGGATGTAACCGAATTTGGAATTGCGCAGAATTTGCGCAGGTTCGAAGTAATCGAGAATATCGAGATATACGACTACATTTCAAAAACACAAATTAATACTACTATACGCAGATGTATTGTATTGTAACATGATTCGTCAAAGAAGTAATAAAGGGTAAGGTTTCACGCTATCGACGTATTGCAACATTCATGGTTTTAAATCGTAACGGTAACATCATTTTAGTATCTATAAAATTGTTTATGTTGTTTCAAATTTAACGTGAAATTTGTTATGTCTAATGGGAGTTTGGCACGAGCACCACTTACAGCACAATTAACATTTGTTTTACTAAAACGATTGTCACGTATTTAAAGTATAAATTTTATAAAATTTTCTGCCTACACCCACCTAAGCCAGTTTCGGTTAGATCAGGTAGATAAAGTTTAAAGTAAATCATGTATTTAATTATTTAATACATGTTTATGTCATTCGGAGTCGAAGCCCTAGCCCGTGGGGTCCCAGCGCCTTAAAGATCTTTTTAAAAGTCTCGTCGACTTCACTTGACCGCAGGGCTGGCAGCTTGCTCACGCAACGCATTAGTATCGCGATACAGCGGTGGAATGCTGCCAGCATCCTCGGCACCATGCCAAAGGGGCCCAATTTTAACGTTTTTTAAATACTTACCTAGAACATTTACCCTTCAATCTCATTATTAAATAAATATACCATACTTTTCGCTTTTACATTTTTTAGTTTCACTAAATATGCTAATATACGAGTATTAGGTACCTACTTCTTACAGAAGCCTAATAGGCCGAGCACAAAAGCCGTGATATGGCTTTAGTCTACTAGTAGGCGAAATTTTGTTAGTGTTATGACAAAAACTTTACGTTTTCATTATTAAAATAATTTAAATTCGAAAAATTCAAATTTCGTTTATTTTTCATAATGTATCGAATTCTCATTTTAAGTTTGACACTTGTGTTTCGATTAGAATTTGTATGTAGAACTGATTTATTACAAATGACTTAATCGGATTCATATGCGGTTCGTTACTAAAATGACGTTTGCATTGGCCTTTTAAAACTAGTTTTCCACTAATTATTATCTATGCCTAGACTAGTCGCTAGTCTGTCTACGATACGGGGATGAGGGATGTTCCAATACTAGCATGAGCACATGCTCACCATTCATGGTTTAGTGTGAATATTGACTCCTCGTAACTACAACACAAGCCTTATGGAGTTTAGGGAATACGGCAGATCGATCGATTTTCTCATATTTATCCTCATTCAAAAGTCTCTAGAACATATATTCTCTATGGGCAGAACACAAGTCGGTGTACGTATCTGGTCGATCATGTTTGAGGACGCTAACATACTGCTGATGTAAGTGCTAAGTAGACCATAGTGCGGCGGCGTCGACACCTGCCGTGCGCCGTGCCCACTGGGGTTAATTAGGAATTTTGGTTATTGTGTTAGACGAATTCCTTTCTAACACTTTATGCTGCAAGTACAATGGAAGTTTAAAGTTGTATAAGAAGAAAATGTTGCCTGCAATCAGAATGTTGTTTTCAAGAAGATTCATTTTAACCTTGTTTATAAAAAATATTTATTGGTAAATCAACTCTGTTATCGTTTTTTACCTAAGTCTATTATTATGTATGTACCTACATATGTTCTTATGAAGCGACGCCTGAACGTCGCATCGAAAGTCATACCACTGTTTTTTAACCTTATTAATGAACGATAAATAATTTGATATATCACTGTGGAAAAACCTAATGAAAAACTGTGGAAAAATAATAAGCTAATAAGGTTTAATTTTTCTTCTGGGCTCGTAGGTCAGATTACGAAGGTAAGCTATATCTTATATACCTATATTGAGCGGTTCTTAGGCTATATCGATTCTTGACAAAAGGCCGCTGGGACAAACGCTAGACTGATGATAACCGATGAAAGACCAAAAAAGATAGTTCTAGCCTAGTAACTATAATGGATACATAATTATACATTTCAGTGATATTTTGACAGATGTTTTACTCTGTAATTAACGTCACTGTGTAAACAATTTAAATACATAGTATATGCTTACAGTTGATTATATACTATTAGCCCAATTAATTTTGGTGACTTATGGGATATGGGACATACATATTTTTGCAGTTGGAATGAATGTATCTATTGTTCTGATATACGAGGGGCGTTCAATATATAATGATAATGACATATAAGCTCTTTGACAAAGTAATAAAAAAGTACTGCCAGGCATAGCCCACTTAACTATTGTGAAAAATAAACAAAAATAACTTGACAGTCGTTTGTTTTTTTTTTAAATAGAGTACATTCATTTCGTCGTGTCGAAACCAAATGGTGAAAATGGAGAAAATTGTAGTTCGTGCGGTGATTAAATACCTTTGCTTGAAAAAATTTACTACTGAGCGAGTTAATTTAGATTTGCAAGAAACATTAGGGGTTCACGCTCCTCCTTATTCCACGGTTGCACGGTGGTGTGCCGAGTTTAAAAGAGGAAGATCGAACATCAATGACGACCCACGCTCAGGGCGGCCGGGCTCTGCAGTGACCGAACAAATGATAAAAAAAGTTGAGAAAATAATTTTAACGGATCGTCGTGTTACTGTTCGTTTTATAGCAGAAGAAGTCAACATTTCTGTAGGGAGTGTTCATAATATAATACATGACCACTTGGGCATGAAAAAGGTATCAGCACGCTGGGTACCAAACATGCTTACGGACACTCAGAAACAAACCAGACTGCGGGTTTCAAAGGTATATTTGGACCTGTTACAGCAAGATCCTGACCGATTTTTCGCTTGTTTTCTAACAATGGATGAAACGTGGCTTCACCATTACGACCCAGAAACCAAGCAACAATCTATGACTTGGAAGAGGCCATCATCTCCAACTCCGAAGAAATTTAAGGCATTTCCATCCGCCGGTGAAGTCATGGGCTCCCTTTTCTGGGATAGCCACGGGGTTGTTATGATTGAATATCTCGATCATGGAGCTATGATCACGGGGAATTTATATGCGGAACAAATAAAAAAACTACGTAACGTTATACGTGAGGAACGCCGAGGGAAACTTTCCAAAGGTATTTTGTTTCACCAGGACAACGCTCCCGCACATAAGTCAAGAGTTGCCATGGCTGCAATCAAAGATGCTGGCTTTGAATTGATGGAGCATCCGCCATATTCACCAGACCTCGCTCCTAGTGATTTCTATTTAATTCCGCGGTTAAAAGAGCACCTCAGAGGTCAGAAATTTGATGATGATGATGCCGTGGTCGCCACGGTACAGGATTTTTTAAGGGTTCAAGAAGAAGATTTTTTTAAAAAGGGAATATTAATGTTAGAAAAGAGATATAATAAGTGTAAACTCTTGAAAGGTGACTATATTGAAAAATAAAGTAAAGTATGTCAAAAGTTATTTGCGTCCTTGTCATTCTCATTATATATTGAACGCCCCTCGTATTGTACATTAAAAGTAATTTATCTACTTAATAATAAATGAATAATTTGAAAAAATCTTGCACAAATCGACATACTTAGGCCTATACTTACAGTAGGGTTGGTGTTGTAGGACTAGACAGACGCACACACACATATATATATACCGAATTTTCCTTATTATTTAAGTCATAGTTGCATCACCTCAATAAATGCCCAGTAGTATATAAGTTTCGAGAGTCAAAGTTTTACGAGTAAGTAAGCACTTCTACATATAACTTCATTCTTAACTAAGGTACAGTTTATCGCATACATCGCTAATTCCTGAGTGTCGTTATTAGAAACCTGTACCTACTGCGTAGAATACTTACTTGCTACCTACTGGTCTACTTGTCTCCGCGTGTCAAGTAACTTTGATTAGGTTTGACAATTCGCGGATTCCTAGACTGATGATAAGGTTTACTTTTGAAAGTGATTTAGATACCTAAATCACATATTGTTACGTGTAATCAATTAAATTAAATTACATTATTTAAACACATTTTTCTGCTATAATGTGTATAGATTTTCGTTAATGGTTCATGGGCGAACCGCTTATTTTAGTTTTATGTTAAAGCGTTCTGTTTGCGCACCGAATTATAACTTTTAGGGAGAAAATAACATAAAAAGCGGAATGCTGTATTTGGGTAGTTACCTGGACAGTGGAGTGGTAAGTAAACTGTAACATAATTCGTAATACCAGAGAATACGATATAAGTTATTAGTGGTTGATAGCCTTAGATTTGAAATAATGTCTTATTTCTATTTATTATAGCCTTTTTGAGACATTTTTGGGATTTTCAAGAAAAAAGTGTAGTCGTGTAGTGCGAGTTCTAAAAAAGTAATTTTTTTTTTATGACATAGGCGGCAAACGAGCAGACGGATTGCCTGATGGTAAGCAATTACCGTCGCCCATGGGCACCCGTAACACCAGGGGAGTCACAAGCGCGTTGCCGGCCTTTAAGGGGGGTTGGAGCTCTGGAAACCTTACTCACCATCAGGAACACAACACTACATACCTGAAAGGTGGCAGTGCTATTATGGCTGTGGTCTTCTGTAAGGAGGAGGTACTTCCCCAGTTGGGCTGCCCCAGATTCAAGCGTGATGGTCATCGCTGTGCCCTACCTCTCATCATGTCAGTCTTGTGACGATAATTAAATAGGTACTTAAATTTGGTGATCGTTTCATAAACTATTAGCAATATTATAATGCAAAAAAGGCAAAAAAAAGATATCTATACAGATTTTTGTGCTTAATTATCGTCACATAACGGACAATTAGCATAATTTTACTTTTCTACAACTCACGCTAATTGAGTACACTTTTTTAAACTCCCTTTTATGCCTGTTTAACATACGCACTAAAAAAACAGCTGTTATGTAATAATTCAGAAGAAGAGAAGCAAAAAAATGGACTTAAAATTGAGATTCTAAATAACAAAAATGGTGGGCGGGTACAAAACTACTTTCGCCGCTTCGTAGCAAATCAATATACAACCTAAATACCTACTGACGTTGAACTAAGCCCTTGTTTGCCATACAAATGTAACGTTAATCGAGGATGATGTCCAACTAGTTACAGACGGCGTTAACCGTTTGACTAAACACTGAGAGCAGGTTCTGAGTAGTTTTGACTGGGGAGCTTCGTGAATAGACGAGTGGTTATTTCATAAGTTTTTTACTGAGATGATAATAGATGAACGTAGGAGGTAGTGCAGTGGGGATAAGCAGTTCTCATTCATAGGTATAGTTTGTCCACCGTTAGATAATCACTTTCAAGCCCTGTCTCCTAGGTATAGATCTGGCGTGCCACGCATAAGTGCCGTAAAAATTTTGGGAAACTAGTTTATGCTATAATTTTTATACTTGTAACACGTTTTACATACGTGTCGGTGAGATGTGACGGCGCAACCTGTACTTTGATTATTAGAATAATTAATTTGACTGATATATAGGCAAGTAACATTGTATACATACATGTAAGTGAGATACACTGAGACTAATGAAAAGTCATATCAACTTTTAAAAGTCGTTTTTTAAGGTTAGCGATTTTCATTAAAAAGGGGGATTAGGGATGACTTTATATTATTTCGCAAGGCTGGACTAAGAGTCAGAAGTACTACATCGAAATTTTAATGTTATAGTCAAATATTGGGTTAGCTGCGATTCCTTAAAGCTCCTCAGTACAATGGCAGTGGAGAGGTCGGTAAATATTCCCGGCCCACCGGCAACTCTAGTACTTACGGGCTCTAATACAAAATTGAGCCCTGTGTAACATTAGCTTTTAATATTTAGTTCTTTACATTGAAGATTGAGATAACCACCCCAGAAACAAACGAGTATTGTTAATATTTATGATGTTCTGGTTATGCCACATCTTCAATTATAAAAATAAATAGTTAATTATGTGTCCACAAGTTACCGAATCTACAAATTATTGTGTTATTTATTAACGCACATAAGTAGGTAGCTAAAAAACGTGATGATGATGAGATAACTGAATTAAATGTGACCCTTCCTTCCTACTTCAAGTCAAGTGAAATAATGAAAACAGAAAAAAAAACTATTGAATGACTTAAATAACACCAGAAATACAAATCGGGATAGAAACGTGGGTTTAAGTGGCCTCACAGACTTATAATTAAAACGAAAAAAAAAACATGTTTCCTTCCTCTAAGCCGTCAAACGTTGAAGCCATCAAAGCAGTTCAAATAACCCTCACTTGTCATCGCAACAATGGAGATTCCTTCATTATATTATTTATATTGTTGCGGTACAATTTAAGAAATTCCATGTTGAAGGTTGTTTCGTCTCTCCAAACACCCTAGCCATTCAACCCTTGCCGGTCTGACAAAAAATACTCCACTCGGTAAATATTGGACTGCAGCGTCTAGCCGCTTGGTTCAAGCCAAAGAAGAGTGTATGTAACGATCCACCTCAGTGTAATCTTTGCACAATAAGGGCCAAAAAATTATGTTTAGAGAGCTTGAAGATAGAGTGAGTTTACGCCAAAAGGTGAAATGCTCCTTTTTTTGTATATATCATACTTACACACATACGGCGAGTAGTAGGTAATAAACCCAATTTCCAGAAAGCGCTTGCTCGTCAGATATAACTGGTATAGGTAGCGTCTAGGAAGCACTAACATCTTTCGTGACAGTGACTTTAAGTATCATAAGAAGACACAACACAAAACTAGGGTAAGGATTCTTTGAGTACCTTGTCAGATCCAATAAAAATCAATAGATAGACAAAAAACGTGGGCTGGTACTGCCGCTAAATCACTATAACGCTGAGGAGCGAAATAAATTAGTAAGACTATGTACAGTCAGCGTCATATAGTTGGTAGCATCCAAAGTACTCAAAAAGTTCGGTACACCATAGAATTAGTATGGTGTACCGAACTATTTGAGTACTTTGAATGCTACGAACTATATGACGCTGACTGTACATAGTGCGTGACATGCGTTGTGCGATTTGAATGTCTCTGAGGCTAATCATTTGTTTAACAAGCAAGCAAGCAAGCCGCTGGTCGCGTCGCTCGAACGTTCACTCAGCGTGCACCCTTAGACCACACGTTAAAAAGTATTGTGTTGTGTTGAGTCCTTTTAACGCCACTCGTGTGTTTGAAGTCGTCGGGTATTACATGTCCATTAGGTTCGCTTGCGGATATTTTCTGAGGCCGTCTTCAGAGCAAGAGTGTAGAGGAGCTGGTAATATTATTTTTATTGCATTATCCACCACAGCACTTATGATAGATTTAAATGAATTAATTAAATAGAAATGAAAGAATATAAATAACGGTCGATGGTCAGTTTTTCATTGCATTGCTCATCATTTACTTTTGTGTCTCAAAATTGTTTCTTAATCCGTAATCTAATATAATTTTGTAGAATATTTTCTACAAGTATTTTGTAATACAAAATAGGCTGTAATTTACTTTTAGAAATTAATAAATAATCTTTTTAGTTTTCATCGTGACAATGATGTCACCCATTATACTCGTAGTAGGTGTTTATTTATCCATGATGTCTTATCCAACATTTTTCATAGTTAATCTAAGTGGCTCTCTTGAGACGTCTAACGCCCCATTGAAGTCTCCTTTTTTATTATTTATCTGTTCCCTTTACATTTTCGGACAAAAGGCGTCTAGTGTTTGGTCGGCGTGGAGAGGCCAACAAAATGTCCGGGCAAATAGTCCCGTTTCCCACGGTGACTGGTCGGCTCCATGTGGTGACCCGAGGTGACCTGGAATTGGTAATGCGGATACATATTTGTGAAACAGAAACACTAATTCACTAATTATGTAGTTGGAAACTAGTTTTCCTTACAACTTTAAACCATGGTTGAAATAAATTTGAATAAAAATATCGAATAACAATGCGATAATTATGAATGTTATTGTAGTTACATTACACACGAACACATTAAAAGTTTAAAAACCACTGACAAAATTGTAAGAGCGCCATCTTTCAAGTTAGAACCTTTTGTATGACCCATTGCTAGGTAGTTTATTTCATATCATAACAATTTTTGAGTGGTTGGCGAGATAAAAAGAAGCATTTGTTTATAATAACTAGAACTAACAAACTTGGGAAACCCTATTGGAACTATCATTGAATTTCATACCCCATTACATGCGTAACACAGCTGATTTGCAGCACATTGATGAAGACATCAGTTAGCATACTTCATGTATGATTATGATCAACATCGTATACCTATTAGGCCTCCTCGGTCGTTCCTAAATCGAACGACTTCAAACATCTAAAACGAAGATAAACATTAAAAGTCAATCGTTCATCCGATAAATAGTAATGAGTTCTCGTTGAAAACAAACTTATCTTGATGAGACAGTTGAGAGGCACACACTCCATTAATAACCCCATATAAATAATAACATCATTACTTTAAAGGTAGACCACCCAAAATCATCACCTACAATATACGTTTATTATGCTGTAATCATAAACTAAGAAGATAAAGAAGAAAATGAAAGGAAATACGAAACGAAAAATTAAGTGAAATCGCCGGCCGTAATTGTAGGCTGATGTTGTCCGTGATTTGCATATGCCATGAGGCGCTAATAGCGAAGACGCAGCTTTTTCTGAATACTCTCATAAGACCGTAGCATGAACAATTGCTATTAGCATAGATACCATCCAGATGTGAGGATAAAGATGTTGCATTGTGGGGCGCGGTGGCATACTCTTGCCTTGGATTACGGTTTGATAGACCGTGACTTTACCGTGAGGGACCACTACTGCTTAATGGATAAGGCTATAAAATCAACTTTTACATTTAGCAATGTGCAATTTGGTATTACATATTGCCATATTTTAGATAAGTAGTACCTACAATCGAGCCGTAACTGTTCACTGATGTAAGTTTTGTGAGTGTAAACTGACTTCGATTTCGTCAAATGGTAATTGCAAAAACTTCCAACTGTGTCTAACAAAACTATATGTATCAGTGACAACATCGTCATTGTTTAGTGTTGTTTTCATGTTACGTTACTAAATTAACACGAGAAGGTATGATTAAACTAAAAGGTGCTTTCTAGCACTTTTAAATTAATAATGAAATTCCTCGCTTAATTGTAGCACGAAATTTAAAAGTTGCTCCCATATTTCTTTGTACCGTTGTACTCAGAACTGCTTCTAAAATATGCATCGACAGTTTTGGAGGCGTTCCGACGCGTAATGAGGATATTTAATGTTCAATACTTAAAAACAATTTATGTCATGCGTGTTTAAGGTGTAGTCTTTATAAAATTTGCAATGGTAATGTAAAGTAAAAAATTGCTTTAAACAAAATGTTAAACGTGCGTCCGGGAATGTGAATTCTTAATTCTGAAGGTCATTAATGAATAATACAATTACCTTTTCGTTTTTGCAGAACTTTTAAGTACTGAAAAAACGTTAATAAAATAAAATAATGATCTCTTTTTTCATTCAACGGCCACGTCGTTATCCTACTGATGTAAACTAAAGTCACCATCATTAGTCATTGCTTGCTTAAAATGGTATTGTAAGCAAGCATCAACTCATCACCCTCTACAAACTAGAAATCTAACATTCTGCCAAATCATATCTCTAACCACCTGCACAGAAATCCATAATATTGTTCACAACCCTAGATTTTGTTGAAGTAAATCCTACGAATGAATTTTTGGGGAACTGTAACTGTCCCTTAAGTGAATATTTAAAGCGGTTATTGATTAAAGTGGAGTGAGCATCGTATAATCGTTCAATTTGTGCCGCCGCGTCGCTCAATTATGGGGAATTAAATACTTCAGCCTACTTACTGCCTTTTATTTTGTTTCGGTAAGTAGATAGTTATCATTATCGTGACTATGACTTTTTGCCAATTTTAGATTCCGATATACGAGTATAATCCGATATTACGCGTTATCGAATGTGCCTTGTACCTGGCGCTAAGTTTATTAGGCTCGTGCGGTATGTACTAATGTAATAGCATGCTACGTATAACTATTTGGAACTAATATTGCCAGGTTCGAACCTTAGACAACTTGCTCCATAAGCAGAGTCTAGAGAAGAGTATTTACTGAACTGCTCATAACCTGCATGTATTTGAATAAAATTCCTATTTAAAATAAAAACCGTCGAATACTTTCGTACTTAAGATATAACAGATAATGTACGATAAAATTAAAACGAGAACTGGTTTGGTGACGTATAATTTTATCTAAAACATGACATGTGCTTTATCAACACTGCATACTCAAAGGGAAAACGACGGAAATGCGACGATTACACTCGATATCTGACGAAAATAGTCGGTAATAGATCTTAGTGATTGTCGCGTTGATACATTATCTCACTTGGAAATTGTAACTCGTTGCCATTTGATTAAAATAGGAAACTGATGAGTTTTCATTTAAATTGGGATTGAGTTTAGATATTTCTTATTATCGTCTGAAACAATTTGAGATACCAAAAAAATACGGCCGTCCTAAGAAAGTGCAAATTCATTAAAAGCAAATTTCAGTGAAATTACTAAACTTAACTAGATTATTTATAAAAAGCTTCCTATTTGTTTTATAAGCTATATTATGTTTTATAAGGCAATTGTAACGGTAGGTTTAAAAATGCACTCACCGCTGTTTACAATAGTCTTTTGTAACGTTAGAATTCGTCAACAAGTGGCATCGAACATACGGTTAAAAAACCGGTACTAAATAAAATATTAGGTAAGTATTAAAATGTGAACCCATTATGAGAACGGGTTGCGGCTTGCCACTCATAGGGACCACTCTAAATGATTTTTGTCATAATTATTATTCGTGTGCGGAATTTGCATACAATATGAAGTGGGAGCAGTGGCGCCGCACCGCCTACGCGGCCCTTTTGGGAACTACTAATGTTTAAAACCAACTTTTTCTGTACACAACCAGACAAGTTGCTGATAACACGATATACTCACGTCAATTAATGTAAAATATGAAAGTTCCAGAATTCACTATAAATAATAATCTAAGTTATAAAATAACTACACACCAAAAATTACTTACTAACTTGCTTATACATTTTCGTGGAGTACTCCTGAAAATAATTCTTCTTATTAAAAATACTTTAAATCAATTTGCGAAAAAACTAAAAGTGACAAATTAAAGTAAAGAAAATAAGAATTAAAAGAACAAGTGATTTAATAATATATAGATTATGTGCACCACACTTAACTTACACTGCCACTTATAAACTGCTGTCATTTTTGTGTAGAAACGTAAAATTTTGTACGTAAAACCCCACTGCTTAGTTTTTATTTATACACGTGTATGTACCTACCTAAAAACATGTATTTTCATTAATTATGCTCCTTCTGCCATATTTTATAACCAGACCTCTAGTAACACAGAAATGACATGCAATCAAATGTCAATTTAAATTGGTTACTTCGGTAGGCGTTTGGTAGAAATTCTGAAGACAAAAAATAGACCTTCATAGTTCCTCAGTGTTCTGTTAATTTTTATTTATTATATTCCGCCCTACACAAACAGATTCGGCGGCAAAGGTCTTAATTAGTTTGAATTTACATCGATACTATGATAATCTGTAGGTAATATACAAATACGTCGATTTAGGGCGTGAGATCCGTGACAGCTGTCAATGTCAGTTAGAATTTATGAGCCAAATTGTTTACTAGACGTTTCTGGCCAACGAGGTTATGTAACGCTGTTAAGCCTTGTTTTGATGAAAACTTGCCATGGGTGAACAAAGGACTATTGAATTACCTGTTACTATAAACTTTTTAGGGTTCTGTAGCTAACATGGCAGAACGGAACCTTTAGTTCCATCATGTCATGGCCGAATTGAATTGTTTGTCATGCCTTTAAATAATAAATAAGAAAAATAACGTTAATATAAAAAATAGCAAGGAAAGTTTTAATAGTTATAACAGACTTCAAACAGAGATGATGTTGTAGGTGAAGTGCATTCGACTGTACCTACTTTAAGCCTGAAGGTGGATCCCCTCATAATGTCGATTACTAAACAATCTTTATCGAATTATTCTTTATTATTTAAATCAAATTTATAATTAAACGGAGTAAACTGACAGCAGTTTTCATATTAAAGTTGTCAAACGTCCTGTCAAATGTATGAAATCTGCTGTCAGTTTACTCCGTTTAATTATAAATTTGATTTTAGCTTCCTGATTTCTGTTTAAATATATGTTTCGTTTATTCTGTTGCAAAATACATGTTATCTAATCTGCAGTTGTAACGAGGAAATCGGTATGCGCGCTGCACTCAAACTGAATCAGTACGACAATCCAATTTCAGACGCAGCGGGCTGAAAGGACATAATTTAATCCCTGGTGCAGTGTGCGGTAATGCAGTTACGTGCGTGAGTGCGTGACTTCTAACTTCTAATCCTTTAATACTAACTGGCAAACTATTTTGACATCTACTAAATAAAGTTCATCATAAAAATACATTATACCAACATAACCACATTGCTGTAAAATATTTAGCACAGAAAAAAACATGTGTTTTATTCACGTAAACTTTGCTTTAAATTTAAGTATGGTTAAGTCACTCCAACTGTATTACATGTTAAAAAAAAAACACATGATAAGAGTGAGAAGGAGTTCAAAAAGTCAAAATTTCGTATGACTTTATGTGTGGATAGCCCTTAGTCAAGATCAATAAAAATACGGCCAAGTACAAGTAGTAAATAAGGACTCGCGCTGGATAGTACGGCTCCATGTCCGAACAAAAGTCAGTTTTATGGTCCCATCCTGAAGAAAGCATGAAACTTGGCATGAATGTAGCTGTCATGTATGTGCTTTAATGCAGATATGGAAGCATGTCGAAAAATTATTTTGTCCCCCCTTTCCCCCCTTTTTTATCTCCCTCATTCTGGTTTTTCGAATTTTCTACAAAAACCATAAGACTGAGGAGTTTACTCTTCAGAGACCAAATCATCGTCGATAAATTACCTACAAAACGATACTACATTTTATAGTGGTAAGATTAATATATTTCTGTATACAGCCACCAACGTATTATGAAATTGTAGAAACAGGCACAATTTTTTCTTTCTTGCTCCATTTATAGGAAAACGACAAGAGTGGTGATAAAATAGTCTAAAGAAGTTATATACCTTATACATTAGGCTACAAAATGACACTTATTTCATAGTCGTAGAGGCATTATTTCCAGAGTTACAGCTTACCGCGTCTGACTCAAGTACTATTTTTTTCCTTTTTACAATACTATCTTTACAGATTTAAAGCTAGGGACTAGAGTTTCAAGCAATTTATTAAAAACACAGTAAATTACAGTTTTAATCATATATATATTTATATCAATGCATATCACAATAATCTCCCCCACACTTACAGAGACCAGTACAGGGAAGACCAGACTTCCTACAAATGCATCGTCCTTTAATGCAGCTGCGGCATGAACACTTCGTCAATTCCTTTACGGATGATGACGTTTCTTTGTTTGCACTCCAAAATGGAATCCAAATACCGTCTTCTTTCATCCAACTCCATTTCTCAAAGTTCGGATATTCAGGATTTGGTATCAGACTTTGACCCCAGATGTTGTGACGAGTTGGTGAATAGCAATAGTACGTCACTCTTGCTTTAAATTTAACGATGCCACCGTAGATACGTCCTCCCTTAATTCAAAACAAGAAGAAGCTGATACCAGACTCTTCCTCCATGTTTCGCACGCCGTGCAGCATGGTCACAAAGAAATATTAATTAGAACGGTTGATACAGATGTGGTGGTTGTAGCTATTGCCTTATACAGCGGGCTTAAAGAAATGGGTTTGAACAAATGTGGATATCATTCGGAACAGGGAAAGCTTTACGTACTATTGCAATTCACCCACTCGTGAATAAACTCGGTCCAGAAAAATGCAGTGGCATGTTATTTTTCCACGCATTCACAGGGTGCGATACAGTATCTGAATTTGTGGAAAGGGAAAGAAGTCCTTTTGGAAAACTTGGAATTCCTTCCCTGAAGTTAGCAGAGTATTTGAAACCTTGTCACGACCTCAAAATGAAATTGAAACCTATCAATTGGATGCTTTGGCAAGATATGTCATTCTGACTTACGACAAAACTAGCGAGGTAGAAGACATTAACCAAGCTAGAAAAGCGTTATTCATCAAGGGACGGGCAATGGACAGGCTGCCACCAACACTCGGTGCTCTTGAGCAGCATACAAAGCGAGCGTATTTGCAAGCAGGATTGATCTGGGGTCAAAGTCTGATACCAAATCCTGAATATCCGAACTTTGAGAAATGGGGTTGGATGAAAGAAGACGGTATTTGGATTCCATTTTGGAGTGCAAACAAAGAAACGTCATCATCCGTAAAGGAATTGACGAAGTGTTCATGCCGCAGCTGCATTAAAGGACGATGCATTTGTAGGAAGTCTAGTCTTCCCTGTACTGGTCTCTGTAAGTGTGGGGGAGATTCTTGTGATATGCAATGATATAAATATATATATGATTAAGACTGTAATTTACTGTGTTTTTGATAAATTGCTTGAAACCCTAGACCCTAACTTTAAATCTGTAAAGATAGTATTGTAAAAGGAAAAAAAAAGATACTGAGTCAGACGCGTGGCTGTAACTCTGGAAATAATGCCTCTACGACTATGAAATAAGGTGTCATTTTGTAACAATGTACAGGTATATAACTTCTTTAGATTATTTTATCACCACTCTTGTCGTTTTCCTATAAATGGAAAAAGAAAGAATTGTGCCTGTTTTTTAATTTCATAATACGTTAGTGGCTGTGAAATATATTAATCTACCACTATAAAATGTATCGTTTTGTAGGTAATTTATCGACGATGATTTGGTCTCTGAAGAGTAAACTCCTCAGTCTTATGCTTTTGTAGAAATTGAAAACTCAGAATGAGGGAGATAAAAAGGGGAAAGGGAAAATAATTTTTCGACATGCTTCCATATCTGCATTAAAGCACATACATGACAGCTACATTCATGCCAAGTTTCATGCTTTCTTCAGGATGGGACCGTATTTTAAGTTAAGGACTCGTACTAGGAGGGGTCCCGTACCATTATCTATACAACATTAAACCATTGCGTATGTTGACTGAGAGCCCACTTAATTTATTTCAATTAATTTGACGTACACACAGACCGACAGTGGAGTCTTAGGGTCCCGTTTTTACCCTTTGGGTAGGTAAAAGAAATATATAGAAATTGTTTAGTTATCAAGAGCCCAGTTCTATAAAAAAATATTATGATGATGATAATCCTGTACACATGTAAAGATCTACATCCGACTAGTCCTGTACTTTTATCTGACACTTATGTTTAAGTGTCACATCAACATAAGAACGTAACGTACACCTATATAATATCTTTACATATTATGTAAGTTTGAAGACAGTTATATCTACTCTGTCGCGCATAATAGCACTATTCTTTAAATTTAAAACACTACTACAAAATAAATGACTAATACAGCGTAATTGTTTAATCAAAAAACAAAACACTATAAATTAATCAGAGACTCGCTTATAATAGTAACTTTTACGTTTCCCACTCGTTTACTTACCTGAAAGTATGACATTAGGATGAAGCGATGAGACTTAGACTTAATGGTGGTGATTGCGGAAAACCCTGGTCATTTTGATACAATAAAAGTATAAGTATTTGTATTTGCTCTAGTCTAATATTAAAAACTACAAATACACATTGTGTGTGTGTGTGTGTGTGTTTGGATTAAGTGCAGATTAAATTGCTACCCACACACCATTCGGGCTTTTTTATCATTCTTATATAATTGATGCATAAATAAAATAAGCCTTTTTATTGCTCATGTGCAACATTTTTCAAAACACGCAAAAACAAAAATGAAAAAAAAAAAAAAACATATTCCAAATTTTCAAACAATTATGTAACTATAATTATATTATATCCATTATTTTACTAACCTTTATTAAAAAAATGTTAATAAAAAAAGCAAAAAGATTTGCCGAAACCAGGGATTGAACCAGGGACCTTTAGATCTTCAGTCTAACGCTCTCCCAACTGAGCTATTTCGGCTGATGAGAAGTATTGCGAAATTAGCTGTCACATTCCTTATATTCAAAAATAGAAGTACTTATACGACTATTTAATGTATTAAATAATGTAAATAAAAGGGAGTCGAATGTCTGAAACGGTCACTACCTAGATGCCATCAATAAAAATAACGGGTTTGAAAACGTAAACACTGATAAGTACATTACCAGCAGTAAAATAGAATAATAATTTAAGTATATATATATACCTTATTTTTTATAGATAGTAATTTTCCTAGAAACTATCATAAAATACACGAAGCTCAAGATAAAGGAGATTTGAATTGCCTTCCAGTACAAAAACAATTAAACTTATCGACAACCTACCTATAGATAAATCTTATTTAGGGTAGGTACCTTCACATAATCTTACTGCAATCATTAACCATGATACGATACCAATTCACACGTTCTCATAATTATACACAAGTTAACTGAGAATACCTGATCTTAATTGGCGGAAGATATACGTTTCAAGTGCATCCAAGTATTTTAATGAACGACAATAAATCGGTAGTGATGTACCAAAACGCGCGCTATTATTAAATTGGTCCCGCCCTATCTATTACACCTCCATTTATCCAATCCTCACTTACATGGAAACAAATTACAAAATAAAGCATGTTCGCTCACAGTTAACTTTCGTAACCGTATTTCGACTTTTACATGACATGAATTCTAAGTCACCGAACATCTACGTATAAAAGGAAACACTTATTACGTTTTATAGAATAATTCATACAATCTTCTAGTCGCCTGAAAACTGACTAAATAGGTATAAAATACATTTAGGTGAATACCCAGCTACTACCAGAACAGCCGCGCTACCGCCAAACACGATATTCGTAAATTTCGGACGATTTTCTCTGTCACTCTTATGATGCCTTAATTGGAGTAAAAGAGAAAGATGCTCGAAATATACGAACTTCGATGTTCGCGGTACCGGGCCAGAATGCAGAATACTATCATTATCCTTGTTTTTCCCCTTAGCTACTAAGCTCGACCTTCAGCTTTTTACCTTTAAATTATATGTACATAAAGTAATATTGCCGAAAATTGACAATAATGATTGCTGCCATACAAAACGAAATCTAAACTAAGTTGGTAGGAGCTATTTAATGGGTCTGTCGAAATTATTTCTGCGGTAGTTGGCAAGAAACAATGTGGTCCGACGCAGATTAAAATATTTAAAATGTGTCTATTTTCAACACATTTTGTGGTAAAGATGCCAGTTTCTGACATCATTTCAATTTGTTTGAATTATTAGGTTTTAATATGACTTCAATGCTTTTTGTTTTGACGATAAGTCTGGTCTAGTGGATTCAAATTCCAGTAAGGGCATTTATTTTAGGATGAGCACAGGTACCTATTCGTTCCTGAGTCATGGTTGTTTTCTATGTATTTAAGTATATATATTTATATCGTTGGCCAAATACCTACAACCCATGCAAGTCTTCTAGAGCTTACCGTGGGGCTCAGTCAATTTGTGTAAGGATGTCATGTAATATTTATGTATGCTGTTGAAACGAAGTCCGAAGTTGAAAATGTATTATTTTACACGCAGTCCAGGTACTGTTAAGAGGTCTATGGCATGTTTTAGTAGTGGCTATTCGCACGAGAATTAATATCGAATAGTGATAGGAAGAAACTATTATTAATAGTGGTATTACGGGAATTAAATAACAGTTGCACCGCGCACACCGTGGAGCTCAAGAGGGCTGGAGGAAAACCGAAGTTCATCTCTCGATATCATTTTTATCCTAGTAATAATTTGACAGTCTGCGTTGTCATATGTTTTAGGTACTATACCTACAGGTTTTAAAGAATGAGTTACTGTCTGTCTGACCCGGGTAGGCAAAGGTTACATGTTTAAACAGATATAAATAATAGACAACACACTAGACTTCTCGCGACGCAAAAGGTTTTTTCGAAGGCTCTCGTGGTAATTTGACTTTTTAAGCGACATTGCTGCATTTTTTCATTTCGGTATAAGTATTTAGTTAATTGGGTTTCTAGTAAAATTCAGTATACACTTATAATTCATATGTGACAATAAAAGTAAATATAATAAAAATATTAATTCCTAGCTTCTTAATATAGTCATGTACTCCAATAACAATAATCTTTGTTTCTTTAAAAGTCAAGCCTGATAATAAGTTAAGGTTAAAAAAGTCCCTGGGAACACACAGGTCGGCCATACGGCCATAAACACCGCCACCCAGACCATTGCTACCTTTTATTTGGGAGTCCGGTTATGGCCATTAGTTTAGATATTTTTGTGACAAAACGAAACTATTAGCTCCTGAATTTTCATGTGCTTTATGAAATAGTGTTTGCTATTAAATGGTAATATTTATAATTAAAATAATTGTGCATACCTGTAATAATACACGTCTGACGTAGTCAACTCCGTTGTCCAACCTTTCAATTCTTTCAAACATAATTCGGGTGTTTGTATGGATATTATATTCAGAGCAAACATTGCCTAAAATATATCGACGCGTATCCTTGTGCATATATTACTTCGGTACCTGGACCACCTCCACAATACAAACATGATTATATACTCAAATTACCAAAACTAGTTTGATACATTGATCTCACTACGACCATATGATCGAAAGGTGTCTAACGCGACCACCAAAGCTAGCAAATCCTAATAATAGAAAAAAATAGCTTAAAAAAACTTCGTTTTTGGAGTTATTAAGTTAACCATATACTTTCATCAGTCGATCACGAGACTAATCGGCCTATTACCGGCCCCGCCCCCGCCCGCTCCGAGGCGCCTCCGAAATTACAATTTCGTTGTATTCCTTTTATATCACAATTCGAACGTGTGATTTCCTAATGCGAGCGCTTTTAAATCCCTGAATTTAAAAAGGCGTTTCATTCAATCATTCAAGCCACAGTGACTTGTACCTACTGGTGAGTATTCTTATTTAAGCCTAAGGCTCTAAAGACACAATTAATGCACTACGACGTCACTAAAATCATAACCCTACTTAAATTTATTGAGACTAGAGATTGTTTTGTTTTAAATTCTTATAGGCCTCTAAACTGCCAGTAAAGTCGTCAGGGACCGAATGATTCTACTTTATTTTATTTCCACGTAGACACGTATTAATTGCCGGATAATACAATTGACATCGACACAATACAAATCAGATTGGAATTAAACGCCGCCGGCGTTACAATATTTCAACGCTACCGTTATTTAAGTACGTAGTCTATATGCATTAAATTCTCATAGGTAATATATTGCGCTTTTTTTAAATGGGCAACTGTGCGTTAGTTTCATTCCATAGAACCTTTAGGCCTAGAGTACATAGGTATATAAATTAGAGTGCAAATGAGTGCGAAACATTTAAGAACCAGTGTAAACGGTGGCCACAGAACCGGTAAAGACAATATGTCATTGCAGATCACTCTGTGTTGGTTCTCTGGAGCCGAACACTCAGTAAGTGGTGGGACTAAGTACTCCGCCGCAGGGCCCGGGTTCAGTTCCAACCCTTAGCAACTAATTTGGGACAAAGGCGCCGCCGTCCATTAATTGACTATTAAGCACGCATCGGCACAAAAAGGCTAAAAGGTTAAAAACAATGAATTTCACCAAAGTTGATAACTCAATTTGGTGGCGGTGGCGAGGAACTGGAAATGTTATGGAGTCGGTGTTCAAACTTGTAATTCAATTAGAAAAAATACATTATCTGATTATAAAAGAGCATTTTAAATTTAGATTTTTTGTTTAAATAGATACATATACATAGGTAGGCATTAACATAAGTTATGAGTTAACGTGAAGAAAAAATGCATTATTATAATACATACGAGTAAGTATCACCTAGAAAATGTTATGGTAGTTTAATTAATACCTACTTATTTGACATTGGTATGTGTTCAAACAGCTGGCATTGTCTTCATGTTTAAATAGCGTTTGGTATCTAAAAAATAAAACATATCATTATCTTGTCGAAAACTTCCTATAGTTCTTCCTATTACTTCCTATAGTTCCTATAGTCTATCTCAGTTAATAAACGCCACTTGGATAAAATGCGTAAATCATTTAATACTTACGTATCTGACGTACTCGGGTGACATTAGACATAACCTTAGTAAGCAGAAGCAGTGTAACACATAATTGCAAAATGCAAGGTGCAATAATGATGCAATAATATCACACTTTACAACCATTATAACGCCATTATGCTTATTGAAAAGTAAAAGTATTCTTAGTATTTCTTGGAATGCCTAGTTAATAAAGTGATGCATGGTCGTGTATTAAAATATTAAAAGTAAAATGTAATTTTGTAAGAACAGACGCCAAACAAAATGATGAGATTCGTACGAATCACTCGCCATCTTTTATCATTCGCACACTACGATTCATATAGTATATCGAAAAATTATGATAGCTTTAAGGTGATTCAATTTTTATTCCATATACACATATTTAACCTAAAATAATTCTCTGAGTATGCAAAATAACTATCATTTGAGCAGAATAAGAAATATTAATTGTATAGAACGGGGTTTATAAGTCGAATATTGTTTGAAATATGATAAATTTAGAATAAGAAATCGTATTTTATGACATTAGCTTTGAAACAAAACTAAATGCCAATTGCGTGTCGTGGGAAACAACATACCGGAAGTGGCATTTTAAGATGAGTACCGTAGTACTCACAAAATTCTAATATATTGACATAATGATAGTCTACAAATAATTAATATGTCTACAGCCACGGTGGACATGTTTCCATGTATCCATGTGTCATGTGTGTAACGTAGACATTGAGAGTATACGTGTATTTTATATATCTATTAATAATATAAAAATAAAATCGACTCCACACCCGCCCGAAAACTATTCCCGATCATTTTTGGCGGCATCGTTTGTGAAAAGACGTAAGCGGAATAATAATAACGCAGCATCAATAACGCGGACCGCCGCGATCGTCCGATAACCGGAGCTTGTACCTTACGATGTACCAATTACTTCCTCATTACCTTAATGAAATTGTTTATTGAAAACTTCGATAGTGAGCCATGCGAGTGGCAAAGCGTGTTAAAATACTGGTAGGTACATTCACTTCTGTCTTTGTTATGTATAACTATAATTTTAAATTCATATAAGTAATAAAATAAGTAATGCGGTACCTTTATGTATGTATGTATTAAGCAATTATTGTCATATAATACCTAAAAGTTAGTAGCTACTGCAGCATTACGCTGCATAAGAAACCTTTTTTTTTATTATTTACCGGTTAGCTTCAAAACCTTCTTACACGAGTGCAAAATAAAAGAAAAAGATATTGATTTTTGGTGTCATAGAAGTGTCAAAAAATGAGAAATGAAAGTATTGAGAAGGAATTAAAGAATTTTTGTTAAATAACGACCAGAGAACAGAAGATTTATTTTTGTCATATCTTAAAAGAAAACCGCTTTTTGTCGCGGGTGAGTTTTTACCTTAGTTATTTGCATGTATCAATTTTAGAATGTATCAATATTAGAAATATGAAAATGTATAATTCTTCGTTCACAGTTTTTCCTACGGGAACAGTTATTGCATTGATCAACGACCACACCCTTTCATACCAAATTTTGCCACGGGAACTTGTCACCTGGGAAGTTTTGTCACGAAACATACCTACAGGAAAGTGCCCACCTATTTTTACTAATATCATTACACCGACGTGCAGGACTAGTACTGCCATAGTTTCCCTTTTATTACTGTTTGCTAAGTTTTCGTATACAATTATAATTTTGTTGTGGTCTCAGCCTTAACCGTAATTTACTGGTACCAGTGGGGAACAGGTAGGGTTTTTTTTTTATAAATCCCAATATTATTGTGTTAAATTGATTTCCGTCCATGCAATCAACATGTAACCAGTTGATAGAAATTAATAGAATATTGGGAAATTATTTCCCATCGTACTTTTTGTTTATTGTTTGGTTATTTTTTTAAAGAACGCATATTTTCTGTGTTAATTTATTTTAAGTTAATAATATTTCATTTCATAAGTTAGAGGGAAAATATTTCCCGCTTCAAAAATTGTTTTTTTAATAAATTTTTATATATGTGGTGACTCAAATAAATTTTATTTTCTTCTCAATGTTACTACACTACATAATATACATATAATTTTAAAGATATAATTTTATCATCCATTACTGGAATGGAACAGTCTTTTCTATGGCACTTTAATATTGTGTTAGCTACTATGAAACTGATCTTATATACATATCTTTATTTTTACATAAATCTTTCTATCTCTCTGTTTCTCTCTCTCATCTCTCCCCCTCGTGCTTCTGTTTTCGCACCATTTTGTACGACTTTATCTCAAAGAAGAACAGTATCTTCCAGTTAAAGTAGTAGCGAAGTCATGCCATAATAACATTGTTCTTTTTTCCTAACAACCGTGTCTAATCAACAATGCGCCTAATAACGAGCGATAAATCTCTTACTTAACGGCTAATAGCCGAAAAAGAGCGGTGCTTAAAAGGGGTGGCTATAATTGGGTAGTTTTAAGGGTGCATAGTCACCTTTACTTAAGGGTGAGCTGTAGTTGGTTAAAAAAACTTACGTAAAAAATATAGACACATTAGATAGTTTTATAATAATATTCTGTAAATAAGAATAAAAGTATGAGCTTTAGTTTTTGAATGTTAGTAGAAAGCTCCTTTTAGCAGTACTCTTTATGGATGATTTAAAACTATCCCATTTGTATTGTTGCTAAAGAATAATAGGTATCTCTGTGTACTAGCGGACTATTTATTTGCTTCACTATAAGATATCTACCTGCCTACACGCAGTAACGTTGAAAACTGGTAATTACCCATTTACCCCACATAAAACGTTTTTTATAAATAATTTTTGTTCAGCTGTATGTATAAGTAAAGAAATGTAAAATAATTTGTGTTCAAATTTATTATTTTTATCTTAATAAGTTAAAATACTAAATAACATTCGTAAGTTAGGAATAAGATTTGAACCCGGTAACTTCAGCTAAATAGCTTATAATTATGTCAGAGTTACAATAACAACAAAGGAGTCCGTAACTAAAACAAAACACAATTGTAATAGATGAAGGCTTCCCCTTAAGCCCATTTTAATTGCTTGGTGGTAGTCGCAGCAGGTTCCTACGTGATTTATATTGTAACAGACTCCGTCCCAGCCACTGACGAAACCGATCTGCTTAATGAATGTTTGATACAAGATATTACCCAAATGGATGGATGGCGGATCAACAGCAGCCGTGACTACAACCAAAATAGTTTTAGGTGCAAGTTTGATAACAAAAAATATAGAAATATAGCTTATCAGTAATACGAATACTTGGTAAGTTGGTGATACCTATTATGATAATAACTTAATACTTCAGTAGGTATTTAAGCTTAAAA
This sequence comes from Grapholita molesta, assembly GCA_022674325.2. Taxonomy (NCBI): domain Eukaryota; kingdom Metazoa; phylum Arthropoda; class Insecta; order Lepidoptera; family Tortricidae; genus Grapholita; species Grapholita molesta. The sequence continues at coordinate 10,146,172 of CP053129.2, read as the reverse complement.
TGATAAATTGCTGTAAACCCGATTGCAAACATCAAAAACTACCACCGCCATCGATTTTACAGCTTGCATTTCCTAATAGTGAGATCTGAGTATCACTGAATAACCACGTATCACTGATAAGCCAACGTTAGCCCTAACGGTCCGGCCACGACATAGCGCGAATTGCAGCGCGGCAAGCGTTTTATGTGTTCATTGCGTGTGATCCCAACTAACCGCAGTGCATTACGTGTCTTGACCGCGCAACGAACAGATAAAACGCTTCCCGCGCCGCAAGTCGCGAATTGTCGTGGCCGGGCCGTAACTTGTTTAAGTTTGCAAAGGTGGATAATTTCATGTTCTATAGTCCATATGTGAACACAGAAGACTCGATCAACGCTGTGTCCTGGTTTAGTCCTATAAAAGTGAACCCACTGCTCTCAAAACTCAGCTTGCCAACCAGGACATCGAATATGAAGACTTGCAAGGGGAGCGGGATCAACTTCAAGCTACTGTAGACCGATTTGAGCAATGCCAGGAGATACATGAGCAGGCATTACTACGCATCAAGGACCTGGAACAGCAGCTAGAGGAAAATAAAATAAAACATAATAATATTTGCAAGTATTGCACCAAGCACTCCGGGCCACCAGACAACAATTTAAGTATTTTTGATGAACTTAATACCTATGAGGTAGATTTAGTAAATGACAGTATAGTAAACTCCCCTATTATAGATAATATAGATTTGCCCTACTCTGTATGCATAGAAAAGAGCAAAAGTAGTAATAGGAAAATTCAATTGAACGGAGCAAAAAGATTAAAAATATTTAAAATTAAATAGGTTCATTAAAAAGTCCAAAATCTTGCTGAAATGTCACAAACTATTATTTAAAGCCATAAATTCTAAATGTAAACCTATCACCTTGAGTAATGAACTCCTAAAGTGCCAGCACCAATTAGACCAGACAGTTGAGGAGCTGAATCATCGCTCCTCTGAACTCACCAAATTACAATTTAAGTTAAACGACATCAATAACAAGCACGAACTATCCAGTAAAGCACTACAGGAATACATAGCCTTCATGAACACTGTTCTAGCACCGGGCAGTGGCTACCCTCTGCGCATGGATTCCCCCTGCCCCCGCCGCGCCTGGCGCCGCCGGGCTCGCCTGCGCCGCGCGCCGCGCCGCTGCAGCTCGACTCCATCGCGACCATTCCGCGCCTCCAGCTCAGACGTGACCCGAACCTGGACGGCCGGGTGCCACTGCCGGCTCCAGTACCTGTCGAGCTGGCGCCATGTCCACCCTGCGCTGTCGAGTCGGTGCCTTTACCGGCCTGTATTGCCAAGCTGGAGTCATCACCGCCGTGCGCCGTCGAGCTGACGCCGCTGCCGGTACATGCTGCCTCGCCGGCGCCATCACCGCCTCGCGCCGCCCCGCCGGCGCCAGCACCGCCGCCGCGCACGCTGCTGTACACGGACGAGGCGGGCGCCGGGCTGGGCGCGCTGCTGGCGGAGCGCCTGTCGCAGGGCGTCCTCAACAACTGTCACCCGGGCGCCTCCGTCGAGCGTCTGACCGACTGTATCTCTGTCGGCGAGTTAATTTCAACAATCATAGTATAGTAAGTTCATTTTTTAGAAAATCCTCCATTCGCGGCGGGTCATTAATCATGGTCAACAATAATATACAAAGTAAAGAGCGTAGAGACATTGTTGACTTGTCTGTGGAACGCCATATTGAACTTTCTTGTGTAGAGCTAGAACCGTTTATAATTATATGCGTGTACAGGCCTCCATTGGCAAACTTTAACTTATTCGAATCAGTGATTGACGAAGTTCTTACTAGTGTGTTTAGTTGTAATAAATGTGTAATTGTGTGTGGTGATTTTAATATTAACTTACTTGAATCATCATCCATGTCTGTGAGGTTACTTAGTACATTTAAATGCTATAATCTAGTAAATTTATTTTGTGAGCCTACTCGTATTACAGCGACCAGTGCTACATGTATAGATAACATTTTCAGTAACAAGGACGCGACTAGTAAATCCATAATAAACAATTTGAGCTCTGACCACTGTGGACAAAAAGCCTCTTTTAGAGGAAAAACTGAGGTTATTCCACAAAACACCATGTGCAGACCAATTTCAGAAAAGAGATTAGATTTATTCAGTCGCAATATGAAGAAACGATTATGTTGTCTTCCATTTACCCAGGAAAACCCTAACCGTATGAGTGTCGAGTTGTTTAACTGTATTAAAAGGGAATTTGATGCCTGTTTTATTCAGAGGAAGGTGAAGGGCAAGCTCAAGACTAAATTTAGCGACTGGGCTACGCCGGATATCCATGAAAAAAGACGCCAGCTCTATGATCTATATGATTTGAGAAGTATTAATAAAAATCCGGAATTTCTGGAATATGTCAAGAACTTCTCCAAATCTTTCAAGATGTTGTGTGCCGCTGCTAAAGCTGATTATTTGTCCAAAAAAATCCAGAATTCCAAGGACAAAGTTAAAACGGTATGGCAAGTAATCAATGACGAAACTGGGAAACGTAAGATCAAAGATCCACACTATAACCTTCGTATTGATAATACTTTGGTAAGTTCTGACCAGGAAGTAGCGGATCATTTTGAGCAGTTTTTCTCTAATATACCGGTAGAAACAACAAAGTCTCTTCAATCATCGCCTGACGTCGCTGAGGTAATATTGAAAACGAATGTAGTGGAGTGTACAGAACTTTTCACATTTTCTTATATCTCTCCAAATATAGTTATTAAAACTTTTAGATCACTAAATTTAAAAAAAACTGAAGATCTTTGGGGCTTATCTATCAAAGTACTACACTCCATTGTTGAATCGATTGCACCACACTTAGCTGATATTTTCAACAGATGTATTGAATCAGGAGTATTTCCGGATATAATGAAGCACAGCAAAGTAATCCCCCTGTTTAAATCAGGATCGAGATTAGAACCAACCAATTTCAGGCCAATTTCAATACTGCCGGCTTTGAGCAAAGTTTTCGAGAAGCTAATTCTAAATCAACTCTTGACACATTTCGACCGAAACAAATTGCTCGATAGAAATCAATTTGGTTTTACTAAAGGTCGCTCGACCACTGATGCAGGTGCTGTCCTTCTCAATCATATATTTGCCGCATGGGAAAAAAAACAAGACGCTGTTGGAATATTCTGCGATCTTTCGAAGGCGTTTGACTGCGTTGATCATGAAAATTTAAAGAGAAAACTGTGCCATTATGGGATAAAAACTAGGGCCCTTGATCTCGTTTCGTCTTATCTTTCGAACAGAACACAACGAGTGATTATTAATGGAGCTCAATCTTCCGGGTCCGCTATAGCACTTGGCGTGCCTCAGGGCTCTATTCTTGGCCCGTTTCTGTTTTTGGTATACATTAATGACTATACCTAGATATTTTTCTAGCACGAACGATTTCTTGTAAGTGATTGACAAAATAAAAACATCGACAGTCCTGTTATCGATAAGTACCCCTTCAATTTCCATACAGGTAATACAAAGACAAATATGGGGTAATAGGGTTAAAAATAACTAACAATAATAAAAGTCAATATATATTTAAATACCTACTTCAGAAAACAATTTGGAACTATTCATTGCAAATTATAAACGTAAATTGGATCAAAAGTATACGGATTACGTTTAATTTGTTCAAGATCGGTGACACGCGGCGTCTAGGTAGGTAGCCGATATAAGACTGTGTGTACATCTTGAAGTTGAAGTAGTATGTACTTATCGATAGCAGGATTGTCGATATTTTTATTGTGGCAAGCACAAAACAAATGCCGTTCCTGCTAGAAAAATATCTAGGTATATTAATGACCTACCGAAACTTGTGAAAGATAAACATGACATAGTGCTGTTTGCAGACGACACATCGCTGATTTTTGAAGTGGACAGAAGGGAAAGTAACTTCGAGAGCATTAACAATGCTATCTCCACAGTAGAGAACTGGTTTACGGCAAATAACCTTCTTTTGAACGCCAAGAAAACGAAATGCATCAAATTTACTCTTCCCAACGTCAAGCAGATTAACAACAGCAAGATTGCAATAAACGGTGATACAATGGAATTTGAAAATCAAACTGTTTTCCTGGGAGTCACTCTGGACGCGAAATTGCAATGGCATCCACATATAGCCACCCTAGCAGGGAAACTCAGTTCAGCAGCCTATGCAGTGAGGCGGATCAGCCATTTAACGAACATTGAGACTGCCAGGCTGGTATACTTCAGTTACTTTCACAGTGTTATGTCGTATGGAATTCTGTTATGGGGTAAAGCGGCTGATATTGAGACCATATTTGTGCTACAGAAGCGAGCTGTCCGCGGCATTTATAAAATGCGCGGTCGAGCATCCGTAAGAGAAAAATTTAAGCTAGCAAATAATCTCACTGTAGCGTCTCAATACATACTAGAAAACATTATGTATGTGCGGAATAACATCCAAGAATTCAAACTTAACCGTGATATCCATAGCTTTAACACTAGAAATAAAAATCAAATTGCTGTGCCCGGCCACCGCCTCGCCAAGGTTCGTTCATCTTTCGCTGGAAACTGTACACGCTTTTATAATAAAGTTCCTGCTGATGTAGTTAATTTGCCACGAAATAAATTCAAGTCATACGTCAAACACTACTTGTTAAGTAAGGAATACTATACTCTGAAAGATTTCATTGAGGATAAGGATGCCTTTAAGCCTGTAGCTTGATACTGTAGTACAGATTATTCCATTACTATATGGTCTTTACCTACTAGTGCCCAGTTTGTTTGACACGAGACATGTTGTTCTCTTCTTTTTTATTTTATTTGTTATAATGTTTTATTTTACTCTTTAGAAACTTAGGGACAATATACATCCCTAATTATTGTATTTATATTATTATTCATGAATGTTTATTTGCATAAATAAATATTTATAGCTTCTGACGCATAGAGACATTTCTCTATATGCCTTTCATAACTAAAGTGTTATTTAAGTATGTAATGGACAAGCACAGAATGTGGCTTCTCACCAGGATGTACATGTGACTAAATTTGTTAATTGATAGAGCCTGCCAGCCTGAACATGTCATGCTCACTTAAAAGTCTTTGCTTATGGTGGCGTCGTTGATCGGGTCGCCACTTTCCCGAAGAAAGGTTGAGGGAGGCGATGGCTGAGATACGCGTCATACTCGTGAACGGGTGCTGTTTGTGGAGACCGGTCTGTTTTGGCTATTTGGGGCTATGTTTTAGGTAGTTTTCTTCTTGTTTATTTACGTGATACACTTCATTCGGTGCTTGTTTATCTTTAAAAAACAAAAAGTGTTAGTATATTGAAATCATGACACCTGGAGACCTTATACATCTTTGAGGTTTATTTGTAATAAGCATGTATTTATATTTTTATGTATATTTTGAAAACAAAATAACTATACATATAATATTTTTTGAAACTTTTGATTACTAATTTTGTAATTTCTAAATTAGAATAAAGGACACAATTCAGATAAGAAAGCATATCGAACGTTTTGTTGACTTCGTTCTTAGCAGTCAGATTTGGAAGTAATTAATAATTATTTTTATTTTTCCTTTGGCAGAATTTTTTTTGTAATTGTTGGATATGTTTTTTTAAAGAATAACGCATTTTTATGTAATATGTATAAGATATCTTTTGTAATACTGTTTTGAAAAAATAAGTCCCGCCGAGTTTCTTGCCGGTAATAAAAGTCGAAATGCTTCTCGGGTCAGAGGTGTAGGGTTAGAACCGGTGTAGTTTTTATGTTTTCTTCTTTTGTATACTCGACGTGTAAAAGTGCCCTTGTGGCCTACTTACTGAATAAACGTTTGAGTTTGAGTTTGAGTGATCAGTGATCAACTCCTTCGTCATACGTTTGTTTCTTATTCTTTGTAATAATAATAAGGTGCAAAGTGTGCTGATTATCAAATAAAGTGATGCATTTACCATTATTTTTAAGTTACTTGCATATAACATTTTAGTTTAAAATAACTTTTATTTTATTTTGTAACCGTTCTCTTAAGTAGGTATTTATGATTACTGAATTATCAACATATTTATTCTAATTAATCAACGATTTAATTATTGGTAGGAAATTAATACGCAGTCGCCAGTATCTGTGGTAAGGCTATTATATAGTATTATTTTGGGAGTAAAGTGATAAATGTTACAGAGCATAATACATACTACTATATAAATAAAGTTTATTAGTATTACCGATATACTCGGCTACTTTGGTTGCTACGAGCTATCAGACGCTGACTAGACAATAAATACGTGGTCACAACTTTATGAACTGCCCCGAAAAGTAAGTGTAACTATTGTTTGTTCACATGGAATTCACGATTTTTGAAAACTTACGAACAATACAAAACTAAGTTCTGTTATAGTATCTTAATATCATGCAATACAATAAGAAAAAGTACTTTTGGTGGGTGGGTGAGGTTATTTACATAGATACTTATAAAACTCTGATTATCGTTATGACAAATGGTACTCATTCTGTCTGTATTAGCTGGTCTATGAAATACGCCCATTTATTCTTTGAACAGCGGTGTTTACGTCAAGTTTTTAATTGCCGTTATCTCTGGTCACCATTGCACGGGTTCAAAGATAAATGACGAACTGCTAGTAAACAAAATGGGGTTAAAAGATATTGCTCGTAAACAATTGAATTAATCAAAAATTGAATAAATATGCTGATCTAATATAAGCTTTACTGTGTTGGAATAAGGTTACAATATGAAAAGGGTCAATACGCGTATACAGTATGGAAACTGACTGTTAATTTGATCACGGAACACTTTACTTAGGTACCTACATGTGTTACATGTCCACTTTAACACCTAATAGGGTAAGACGAAACCACATGTTGCGTACTTAAATTCATTAAATGTTTTAGTGTAAACACGTGTATCCCAGGAAAATAGATAATTAAATCGGATCAAGAATCAATACCAGTTTAACAATAATAGATTGTATGCCAGGAAATATCGTTAAGCAATATTAACATGGCAAAGTTAATTGGCTAATCGTGATGACTACATCTGTCAGTCAACATACTGTGATAGTTTACTATAATCATGAGTCTTGTCTAGTGAAAACGATATAAGTTACATACAATTTGTATGAAACTTGTATCGTTTTTACCAACCATTATTTATTGTAGTAGGAACCAAACTATACTTATTTAAAATTAATCTCGTGCAGAACCTGATAAATACAACTAATAGTTGATACCTTACCTACCTTACTAGATCTCGTTAAGATACATTATTTTGAATTATTACGGCTTCACTCACGTTTATTTGGTCAGGTCACGCGACATGTTTCGGACGGCATATGTTTCTATTTTCAAGAGTTCGTTTGCGACGCCGCCCCGTCACTCACGACGATTAAAATATTATAATGACTCACGAAAGTTTAAATACAAATCATTAGGTACTATATATGTTTTATTTTTAAAGTATAAAAGGATTTTGTTAGAAATATTTATTAAAGCTACGTGGGTAGCTAAATTATCAGATGTATCTACCGTTGATTACCATAAATTGATACGGAGTAATTAAATACTTCAAAATAGATTATGTGTGCAAATTTGAAAATTGTGAAAAAAATACTTCTTTTAATAGTCCTTATCAGAGCTAAGATTATAAGATTTAGGCTCACTTGCGCCGGGATAACCGGTTAAGTCCATACGTTTTTGACACGAACTCCGGGGTTACCGATTAACCCTGAGTGGCGCATGTGGGTCTTATGCAAATAACCAATAACATGGTTTTTGCCAATTGCTTATTTTTATTACAATGAAAATGATTAAACATTCACCTAAGCAAGTAAGCAATTGTGTTGCAAACAGACAAACCTCAAAAGCTCATCCTTAATGCTTAATACGCTTCCTAAACTCGAAAGTTGCTTCTGAGAAAAGGACCTACCATGGTACCATTCACATTCACCTAAATACTTACACTCGATTTTAAATATTCCGTTAAAGTACGTAGATAAGGATCTCTTATGGAGACACACTTCTATCTAGAAAACATTATTGACAATGTCGCTATCATTAACTATTACTGAGAATTGAATGCGGATTCATGAGGTAATCCTGAGCTTTACATACGTCAATATCGAAAAATAAAGTTATACTAGAAGTAGGTAATTAAAACTCGTTTGTAGGTCTCACATAACTACGTAACATTTTAAAATGATGCCTAAAATCACCTAGGTAGTAGTTTTGTAGGTATATAGAACTAATTTTCTGTAATAATATTGTCAAGCAAGTCAATGCAAAATACCTACACTAGCTCGGTGGGTAATTACGAGTACTTAAAGTCAAATTTACCTATAATTAAACGAAGTAAACTGACAGCAGTTTTCATACTAAAGTTGTCAAAAGACCTGTCAAATGTATGAAAACTGCTGTCAGTTTACTCCATCTAATTAAAAATTAGATTATAAGTAGGTCCCAACATATAGGAAAGGAAAGATGAATAAATATAGATATCTAAAAACAATGTTACATGTACATACCTACCTTAAAAAAACCTGCACTTATTTATTTAAATGGAATTACTTTTTAAATAACTAATGAAATAATAATAACTAGTGAAAAGCGGTTACCTAGTATATTTTTTGAGAATCTTTGATATTCCTTAGTTAACAAAATTATCCTAGTTAGACAAGTCAACTCAGAAATTAAAATTGTACGAGGCCGGTCCGGGCATCCGAACCGGAGTCGCTTGAAAATCCTTACTCTAAAATAAGCAAATCTTTACTCTAAAATATTCATCTTTGAACGACGTAAGTCTAAGAGTCTGAAAAATTCCTCACGTTAGTGCGCTGTTATGTTAAAATTTAATGCTTCGCGTTGGTTATATGTTAGCTGTGTGCTCGATATATAATAAGCTATCACCACCACCATAACTCACCATAACTCTACGACATTTTCTTCGCCATATTTCAGAAGATCCAAATAAAAAGCCTTTTATATTTTTTTGTTTTTATATAATAAATTAAGTAGGTACTTAGTACCTACCTATTTAGAGCTTAATTTGGCAGAAAATGGTCCAGGTCTTGGGTTCTAGCCTCCATGGTCCTCGATAGCTTACATGATTCTGTCCAAGAAAAAAATACAAAAAGATGGTCTTAGGTTATGTTCGTCAGGGCAAACAATATACAATTAAGGGTTAGGAATTTTTATGAACAGAACAAACTACAGCAATACAAAAATCTTATCTAGTAAAGCCTTTTTTTATGAGAAAAGGTGGCAAACGAGCAGACGGATTGCCTGATGGTAAGCAATTACCGTCGCCCATGGGCACCCGTTACACCAGGGGAGTCACAAGCGCGTTGCCGACCTTTAAGGGGGGTTGGAGCTCTGGGAACCTTACTCACCATCAGGAACACAACACTACATACCTGAAAGGTAGCAGTGCTATTATGGCTGTGGTCTTAAGAAGGAGGTACCTACTTCCTCAGTTGGGCTTCTCCGGACTCAAGCGTGATGGTATTTCGTTGTGCCCTACTTTTCATTGTTGGACGTAGTTTAAGGATAGTTGTGGTATATCGTATACGAATGATATACCAGATGGGAAAATGCTCTACAGCATTATCGTCGGCGTCGGGACCCCCAATAGCCCATATCACTTACAACGGTCTAACAGCCCTATATCACTTACAACGGTCCAGTAAAGTTACAAACGCTAGTTTTCCATGAAGCCGCCGTGATGTAGTGGCCTCAGCCCGCGCGCGTGAAGGAATTCCACAACAATGCGCCATCAAGAACTTGTGGTTTTGTTGCTCCTGTCAAAACGCAGTAGACCTCAGGTATGGCGATTAAATGCTTGTTGGTTTCTTTCTAGCCGCCTAGCTGTGTCTTGCTTATGAATACAATAAACTAAGCTTTCGTGGGGTAAGTTTGTTGGCATCGAGCTACGATTTTAAAACTGCCGCCGGCTTAAGTAAATTAGCCTAATTCCATAGTTTTCATTGGGCCAAACAGGAAAAGGCAAAGCCACATGGAACCACCGTTTAAAAAAAAACCTACGCCACTGGTAATAATAATTATTATCTACTTTCGTAATTAGATAGGTATATGATCTATAACTAATTTCTCATATTATTCTGGCTTATACAGTCGTGTATGAGGTGTTACAAAATCTAACATCCCGTTGATAATTGTTTCTCCCTTTCCTTCTTATTACAAATTTTGTTTGTTAGAAAAGGACAAAAATTCTATTAAATGACTTGAAAATCATTAACGACGTTTACGCGAACGAAGTCGCAGGCGGAAGCTAAATATATTAAATAAGATACACATTTGTAATAAATATACGTATAACTCATTATATTATTGTCATTCAGTATATTATAACAAATTAAAAGGTCGATGATAATCACGCATGTTTTAATTTGTTAAAATTTAACAAACACCAGACATTATCATTACAGAAGATTTTTTTATTACTGGCGCCAGTATGACCTTTAGATATTTCATCCTAAGCGATATCGATAATAAATTATTGACTAATAACAATAAAGTTTTTCTTTTTATCGATTGTAGTATCAAATTACCAGAGCAGATTGGTGTAGGTAGTGATTTGTATAATAATAAAACTCGTTCTAAACAATTCTAATTCTAATTACTACAAAACTTATTCAAAGTAGCATAGTGCAGGTTGAAATTGTCTCATGTTTTGTGTTAACATGTTAAAAATATAGCGGTTATTTTGCATGCCATCTGTTGCAAATACTTCAAACTATCTATTTAACGCCATCTGTTCTGAAATAGCAGTACCACGTACTGTCATATAGTCATGGTCGACTAAATTTTATCTTTTTAATGTAGGCACAGTGTATACTAGTACTCTGAAAATACAATAGATGGCGCTAAAATAAAACATTAAATAGCGCCATCTATACGTGCCGGCTTGTACTACTTGGGGAGCTTGTTACATCCCATCAACAAAAGTGACATCTAGGTGCCGCCTATGTTAATAAAAACTCGGCACAATAATATTTTAAGAGTGTTATCGTATTAGATGACGCTATAAGTACGCTATAAGCAATTTCTTTTAATTATTTAAAATTAACGTGGCCATAAATGCATCAGTAGTGAACAAGTATTATTTATTTCAATATTTTGTACTGAAATAAGTATGCCAAGAATCAATAAATCAAAATGAATACATAAATTAATCATTTATAAATGTCGAATCTTGTTCGAAACTACAAAAGCGTAATTGTTTTTAAATAATATCTATGAGTATATATAGGTATATGGATATTTTTCGGTTATTAAAATTCATAAAATAAAAGATTTTTGTCAATAAAGAGACTTCCTACTTACTATTCAAGAACATTTTCTAGTTAAGCGATAAAAACTATGCCCCGGGTGAGGATCGAACTCACGACCTTAAGATTATGAGACTTACGCGCTGCCTACTGCGCTACCGAGGCCTATTTAAGACAGGCAAAAATAAGGAATAGCTTCAGAATCATGATATTAATTAAGAATCTATTTTGGTTTTGTAGGGTACCTGGTAAACTAGATACTTATCGTTGAAAAATAGTTAGGTAATTACTATTGATAGTTTTTTTTGAGCTTATTTTATCCGCTACTGAATATAACGTAATTAGACATGATTCTAAAGTTTTATACCCGTTCCGGCAAATCTAATATGACGGTAGGTCGAACCCCTTGAACCTAACCCACTGTTAGACACTTTTTCATTATGAAATGTAGAGTAAGTTGAATGAGTTGAGCCGTGATAAGGTCATTTTGAACACCTCGCCCGTTTAGCATCTTCTGCTGCTGACTTTACCGCGGTTAATAATAATAGCAAAAGCGAACGAGATGGTCTTAAATATTAAGCTTTCAATAGGTGTGATGGAAAAAGCTATTGTTCATTCTTGTCATTGTCTCATATTGCGATTATTGATATTATATATTAATATGTATACCAGTTAGCCAGTTACAGCATTGGAAAATAAACCTGCATATTAGCTACATGGGTATTTCTATGTCTTTTGGAAAAACCGATGTATAAAATATAGAAATCATAGTTTGACAATCTAATAAAAGAAATCGCGTTCGTTCTTCTAAATCGAACATACCTACTTCTAGCACATCGCACGTTTTGTTAACTTCGTTCTTAACAGTCAGGTTTGGACTAGTAAGTAATTAATAATTATTTTTATTTTTCCTTTGGCCGAATTATTTTGTAATTGTTGGATATGTTTTCTCAAAGAATAACGCATTTTTATGTAATATGTATAAGATATCTTTTGTAATACTGTTTTGAAAAAATAAGTCCCGCCGAGTTTCTTGCCAGTCATAAAATTCGAAATGCTTCTCGGGTCAGAGGTGTAGGGTTAGAACCGGTGTAGTTTTTATGTTTTCTTCTTTTGTATACTCGACGTGTAAAAGTGGCCTTGTGGCATATTTACCGAATAAACGTTTGAGTTTGCACCATCAATCACATAATTATATATTAACCGCAGCTGCAAGTCTCAGTCATACTAATATGACATAAAGAAAGGTTTCAGTTCTTCAAGTTCTATAGAAGCTTGCTGTCAAAATAACTCAACTTACAAATCATAGATGGCGCAGCGTCACGTGGTTTTGTAGCAATGCGAGTATGTGATTCACTGTGTCCATGATACTACCCATACTAATATAGTTACTAATTATACTGATACTATTCCATACTAATATCATAAATGCGAAAGTAACTCTCTCTGTCTGTCTGTCTATTACCTCTTCACGCTTAAACCGTTGAACCAATTGGAATGAAATTTAGAATGGAGAGAGTTTACCTTTTGACCGCCGTACGTCCAAAATGTAACGTTCAATTTTGAACTCTGTCATAATATATGACGGTGTAATTTACGTTGTCATTTTGTCTTATATATGAGACGATGGCGGTCAAAGGGTTAAGCTCTGAGAAAGGACAGAGGATAATTTTTATCCCGCAACCATACTTTAATAACGGGCATTGCTGGCCGACGAAGTGGCGATAAGGAGCTAGTTAATAATAAAAATACTCAATATATACCTACTGAAACTAAATTCAAATTAATCTCCGCAAATTTGAGCCAGACGGTCGTCTAACTGTTGCCAGTCTAATGAAAATATCTCGGGTTGCCGTCCACGTCTGTCGCATGGTCTTTTGGGACAGACGGACAGGAATAAGTCGATGCCACTAGATTGCTACAACTTTGACAAATTATATCTTAGAGTTTCAAACTTGAATTTATATCGAAACATTAGTTGGTATATTTATCTACCTATCTATATTAACTCTTACTTTTATTAAGTACCTCTTGTATAAATCTCTGAGTATCTTTATCCACTAATGTTGCTATTAACTTCTGTATGATTCCTACAAAAAATTCTACTTGTTCATAATATTCATTCATATTTGAGATTTGTAATAATATGTAGCACAAAAAAAATCGCAAAAATATAAGTATGATCGAGCTGTGCTAACAGCAAAAGGTTTCAAAATATATTTCCTTTGCAAACAACGATGTTACCTAAATTCTGCTATGTAAAAGTAACATATAAAAATTTCGTCACTTAGCCAACGACAAGCCTAAGCTCAAAACTTTCAACTTTTCCTAATCGACACCTAAATATCATTATTTTCAAATAAATCCTCCCAGGAGTGATAAATTTGCCTCGTTTGAGTGGCAACCCTTCCTCTGAATATTTAAAAAGTCGTTGGCAACATTTTAATTGGGCAATCCTGCAAAGGATTAAATTATCAAGACACCTAGTTACGGCACCTCTTTGAAGTTAATGAATTCAACAGGAGTTAACCGCTGGTTTGCCTAATCCTGTATTCAGCCTTTACAGATAATGCCACTAGAAAAAATTATAGGTATTTTTCTTTAGGCGGCACTACATATATCCGAATATAACCAGGTAATTACAATTAATATTTGGATATATTATTACATACTTATGCTCGCAGTAAAGTAGTAAATAATGTGTATGGTCAACAACGTCGACAGTATGCACAGACAAAAACTACTTATAGTGCATTGTTTTGATAATTTAATTATACGAGTACATTGAAAAGCAATCAAACAAGTAACGTTAGTAAGGTTTTGTTAAAAATTGTCTCAACATACTCAGCTTTCTGTTAAACAGAAACAGAGAGAAGGTAAAGTTTCTGTAAAACACAAAGTTAAAAGTATAGGTAAATACGAGAATAGCGCATGAAATTGAATCAGCTGAATGTTTTATTCGGTGATCCAAGTTTGAACGTACACCATTGCTATTTTTTAATTCCGACCTGTTCCTAAGCGAACGTAAAATGTTTATTCTTCCGAAAGAGGGGACATTGTAACTTTTTGGAGTCTTTTGTGCCTTAATTTTTTACGGAAATCCTCCCGAGACCGATCCGGGATTTTGAAACACGACAGCGCTTGAAGTTTGGAAAGTTTGTTAAAAAGACACTTTGCAATGGGTTATAGCATGAGTTGCTGCATAATTTTATATCTCCCCAGACCAGATTCCGGTCCATGTTAACGTAAACATTTTCTAGACGATATTGTCGACTTATTTATTAATGAAACACAATGCGCCTTGATGAAATTTGTTCCTTAGAAAATGACCACTTGCGGAGCATTCCATGAAAACATCAACTTTTTGTCGCTTACGTAACGCTATGGCAGCTACCATAATAAAATGTTTCAGCCTTTAAGAAACAATATCAATCTTAAAGCCGGGTTATTATATTGCATTGCTGATAATTAGCTTTCTAAATTTACTTCTAATGTTATCAAAAATGTGGTGTCGCTTACGTAACGTTTTCATGGAATGCTCCTTGCCAGGTAGACATTGAAACTATGCGACTTTGTTCGCATAAGGTCGCATTAGTCAGATAGACAGAAAATATCGTGATATTGTAAATAGAATATTGGAAAGAGACTTTTGTATTTTTCTAATATTTTATTATATTTTTTAATTGCTTACTTTCTCCAAGGGTCGAATCAAACTAATAAAATTGTATCGAGAAATGGTAACGGTCATACAGATCAATTAGGTTGTCGTCTTTTCTGTGGACATTGTGAAAGTTAAGGGTTCTACAGCCAAATATTGGATTCTATGAAATATAAATATAAACCGCTCCCTCTCTTACGTAAAACTATACGTTAACTCTTGACCACAGAAAAATCGATCTTTGTTTTAGTTAGTTTACTTTTGACTTAATGCAAAGTTATAATAATTTCAATCATGATCGTCACAATTTCATATTCACAATGAAATGAATAGTGATAATATTGTACAATAATAAATATGTGTCTCCCAATAAGGATCGTCAAATCGTCATAGGCAAGTCGTTTCGGTGTGTATGACTCGGGTACTTACGTAATATTCCGCAGATAGCTTTAATTTTTTATGAATTAGTACCTAGTAGTAATTATTTAACGAATGCCAAGAAAAACTGACTTTCTTATTATAAATGCAGATCCATGTAATTCGTAAATCGTCGTAAGACGTACATATACACGTCTTACGATGATTAACGAATTACAATTCAATAAAAAAATGGATGCTAATCTTATCATAACTTATTAATATTATTATATAGTATAAAATGTAAAAAAGGCCAGAAAATATATTTCCATAAATATATCATGCTTATATTTATTGTCTAACAAAACTAACAGCAATTAACTTTTATTAATAACTCACGTTAAGTAATTGTGAACATTATTTTCTGGAAACTCACATTAAACTGAAAACTGACGACGCTGAAGCTATCCAATACGGAACAGACAAATAAATGAATTCGCTTCTCAAAAATTCACACCTCCTTCCAAGTTAAAACCCTTACGCGACAATATTTCGTTGGCAACATTAAAATTTATCACTAGCGAGTTTACGCAGAGCCGGGCATAAAATAAAATGACAGTTGTTTAGTATAGACCGGGGAATATTGTAGGTGCAATATGTAGAAATTGAAAGGTATGGGGCGCGCGAGACCTCTTTTATTTATGGTGGTAAATGGGTTTTGGATTGCCGCGAGTTTATGTGGCGAGGTGATGGGAACAATAATAGGTTGTGGATAAGGTTTCATGAGTCGTATATGCTGCATTACATTGCACGGGCTTCATAGGGAAAATCATCGGAATGGCAACCCAGTAAAATATTTTGAGCTGCGATTGCGACGGAGTCGTGTCGCCTTCATTATACGATACGTTCTCATTGAAAATAAACGGTAAGCTAATAAGCTAATAATTACCTTTAAACATTTTATGAAAAGACATGACATGACACAAATAAAACCTTCCAAAAAGTTGCCCATATCAATTGTCGAGATTCCTTATGCATTCTTAAAATAAAGAATTAATTAGTTACAACAAGCTCCTTGCGTATCTTGAAGGTAACGATCTCCTTAGCGACCGGCAATACGGCTTCCGCCGAAAGCGGTCTACTGGGGACCTTCTAGTGTACGCTACCCACATTTGGAGCGAGGCCATCGAGAAACGCGGCGAAGCTCTCGCCGTGTCTCTCGACATTTCCAAGGCCTTTGATAGGGTTTGGCATGACGGCCTTCTGGGCAAGCTCTCTGCGTACGGAATCTCTGCTGGTTTGTGCTCTTGGATTTCTGATTTTCTGAGGCAGCGATCTATTAGGGTCGTAGTGGATGGTTGCTCATCGGATCGCGTTGCAATTAATGCCGGAGTGCCTCAGGGTTCAGTTCTTTCAGCTACCCTCTTTTTGCTGCATATAAACGATATATTCCTGAGACCCAAACTTCTAGTAGGGAGACCGAATCCTTTAGGAAAGCTTTGGTTGAGCGAACGAACCTGACCTTGAAGGCCGTTGACGAGTGGGGCGAAGCCAACTTGGTCAGGTTTAACGCTTCCAAGACACAGGCGTGTTTATTCACAGCCAAAAGGAGCCCTTTTAACTTGGCTCCTGCTTTCCAGAATGTTTCTTTAGCAATTTCGGACCACCTCGAACTACTTGGGCTTAAATTAACTACTAAGCTGAACTTCGGTGCCACTATTGAGGCCAAAGCGAAATCCGCTGCTAAAAAACTTGGGGTCTTACACAGGTTCTAACACTTTACCAAGCTCAGGTTCGATCATGCATGGAGTACTGTTGCCATCTTTGGGACGGGTCTGCCAAGTATCAGCTGGCCGCTTTGGATTCAATAGAGCACCGTGCTCGCAGACTCATTGGCGATCCTGAATTACTGAGTGTAAGGTTACAAAGCCTTGAGCATCGTCGCAGGGTTGCTAGTTTGTCTGTGTTTTACAGGATACATTTTGGAGAGTGTGCACAGGAACTGCACGATTTAATTCCGTCATCTCCGTTCCTCCACCGGACGTCCAGACGAGGGGAGCGGTTTCATCCTTACGTTGTGAATATTCCATTCATTCGCACGAAGCGATTCGCTTCTACCTTCCTAATGCGGACTGCTAAGGAATGGAATTCGCTCCCTTCGTCTGTATTCCCGGTAAGATATAATTTGGGTCTTTTCAAGGCAAGAGTGAATAGGCTCTGTTACTGAACCAGCGTGCTACACCCTCGACCTCGTCGTCACTTTCCATCAGGTGCGACTGAGGTCAAACGCTGGTCAGTCTTTTATAAAAAAAAAAAAAGTTAATTTACTGAGTCTTAAGTAACTCAGTAAATTAACTTTTTTTTTTTACGGAAAATAAAAAGACGGACTAAATGGCAGGAGGCTGTCTTTACCAGCAGTTTTATGGTTTTTATTAAGTTTTAAATTCAATTTTTATTTTGTTCATTAACAAATTTCTCAAACATTACCCTCGCCTATGTGTAACCGCCAACAGTCTTGAAAATCACGTTACTTCTGTTAGAAATTTACTCGCCACTATAATTGCCAATTCCTTTCATCCTCAAACTGGCCAATCGCCCGCGCCCTGTAATAAACGTAACATTCCCACCACAACGACTTGGCGTCCACAATAACATTCGGCCGTCCTGTAACGACCAGACCCTGTACCATCCTCGCTGATACATACTACCTTCTAAGATAGGACTAGAGTTTTCATGACACGTTAAAATCACTCCGCAACTCGTTAAGCTTGATTGTTAGAGGCAGGTACAAGAAGTTTGTCGTTCGTTATAAATATTAAATGATTTGATAGCGGCAGCTCGATCAAGTATTGTTAGGCAAACCTTGGCTTACTAGTAATACTTGGTAATTAAGTGATACTCAGATCTCGTTATAAGGAAATACAGGTTGGAAGCAATTTATTGCATGAAATGAAACATTGTAAAAACTCAGCGTAAAATGATTACCACTGTAAAGTATTACCGATTTTATCAAGTATCAAGTAGTATCAAGTATATTTTGTTGTTGAAATCTTGTAGCTTCCAACTTTGTCTCTGGCAAAATTACCCTAATGGACAGACGCCATTATAATCAAAAATAGAATTGAATTAGCATTCATGTTAAAAATGTTAGATTAGAGTGATATAGATAAAAATCTTTTTTAAGTATATTACCGATTCAGGTATGAAAAAGAAAAAATAATAAGGTACAATTTTTTCTTGTTAATAAAAGTAACAAGCAGAAACAAATTGCGAACGAGCACATTTTCCTAAAACCTTTACGTGTAAATAAAGTCGTACATAGGTAAGATTTTACAGTCCGACGTAACATAAAGGGGTAGGTTTACGCGCGCGAGATGAGCCTGACCAGCGCGCAATAAACTGCGCAGGATTACTTTTATATCTCGTAACAAATAATAGCACATAAAACTTGTGTGAAAAAGACTAGTCCGGCGGATGGACGAGTACCGACGGCAAATAAGCAGATCTGATATTCCATTATAAAGTTTAGTATTATCTAATAAATGGCTCTTCTGTGAAAAAAGGACCCATTTGTTTATGGCAAATGTAGATGTAATATATGTGATTTTAATAAATAAATAAAATATTTTACGGACTCCTAGTTTAGCCGGTGGGATTCTACCTACGAAGCAAGCAGGAGGTGTCGGCTTTGGGTACTAGCAATTATTGGCAGGGTTGTCCATAATATTTGTTACTAAGATATGATTTAATGGATGACGGAATCACTATATCATAAATGCTTCAATATTGATATTCTCAATATGCCAATTACAACGTGTTACCGTGTGTGTTGCCCCTCTTCCCAATAATGTGAAGAATATGGTAGAAAAAATCGCAGTAGCTTAATATCACTGCATTCTGATCTCACCTGAGGCATTCCTAGGTATTTTATATTTCCCCCCTATTGATGATTAAAGTGTCATTATTTTGGTGGTCTACTAGCCCTCCTGGTAAATATTTTTTCCAAATTGTACTTGCTGAAAACATTATCGCAATGGTTTTATTCATCAAATTCACATTTAACAAAATTTTACTTCACATTAAAAAAAGTAAAAGTAGCAAGTAATCCCGAGTCAAAAACCGCTTGTATTCCATTGTGGTGATAGTCCATTTTTAAATTATCTAGCACATATTCAATTTCGAAAACACCCCAATAACACTCGTAAAACTTTATGTATAGTTTACATTTACAGAAAAAAGTTTTTTCTTTTGTTGCTAACGGTGGGTAATTGCTAATTCGGTCTAAGCAATGGGGTGAAGCTCTTATAAAAATGTCAGGGAGAGATTTAGATGGGTACCACCTCTGTGCATTGGGATACGTGAAAATACATATAATTCCTTTGTTTTACGCGTTTACTTTAACAAATACACATTAGCTTCTTCTTTTTCCTAGTTACAGCAATCTCTTGAAAAAATTGTAATTTTATCGTTGAACAATTATTTTTGTGAATTTAACATTACGCTAAATTGTGCGGAATTTATGTATACTATGAAAAAAATTAAATACGTCCAAAGTAGAGTAGGTAAGACCGTTTTGATTATTACCGTCTATGAGTCGGCTACCTCTTGAATTGATTACGTGAATATCCTGATCCTGGTAATAAAACAAAATATGTGGAGCCCTCAACGAATTGTTAGTGAAACTGTACTTAAGTATATTTAGTACTTTATAAAGTTTCACGTACAGAAAATTAAATTAAGTAACAAAGCGCAAAGCCACGGCAAAGTGATTAAAGATTAAAGAATTAATCGTCAAGGCGTCGTATCGTTCATCATAAACCGAGCAGTAAACTATGAAAGTTAAATCAGGCCGGATGGTTCCGACGCCTCGCCGACTTTACGGAGACTTTTATGGGTAATTGACTGTTCTCTTATATTGTGAACAAGCTCCCGAACTTGCTTAATAGTGCACAGTTTCACTAAAACTTGAAAATCAGGTGTAACCAAAAACGAATGGCGCTGCAGTGGATTATTTGTTTGCAAATATGTATGTGAAACGTAATATTATTTATTAAACAACATTATATTTTGGATTATTAAGTGACAATTCAAAATCATACATCCCGCCTAATAGGTATTCTCCGAAATATTTAGTAACTGTATCATCCTTCAAACCAGTGACCCCTCAGAGTTGTCATCTGGAATATAATATATTGCTTTAGCCGGACCCAGGGCTGTCCCCAAGGAATCTACGTTAATTATGGAGAACAAGTCCGGCCCGGGAAGCCTTTTAATGTGCCGTTTATCTTATTCAATATTTTAATATTTTTGAATACACACTTATTTAAATCAGCGCCTTTGGTATTAAGTGTCAATTAAAAAATGTTACGGATGTCTGATCCGTATTTGAGTATGATACCTATACCGATATAGGTAATGACAAATTAAATGCGTACATTTATTTGGGCTTTTTGCTTCTGATTGAATTTGGTATTTGAGTGGACCAACTTGTTTATCGTATTGAGTGACGAATACTATAAATTTACAGTGTATTAACGGAAATTATAAATAAAGTAGGTTAATTCAATTGAAATATGAGTAACCCCTGGAAAATATGAGAAAGTCACCAAACTGAAGCAAGACTGACCCCAACCAATTTAAACAATAGAGTGAAAATTCTTATGGCTGGCTGGCAATAATTCGAAGGGCGGAAAAAAAAGTGAGGGGATTTAAATTTAATTTTCGAACCGGAACGACGTGAAATATTCCCCGCGGCAGTTCCAACTTCAGACGTAGTTAAACATCTTAGAGTCGCCGTTAAAGTTGATGTAAAAATTAAAATTGAACAGCACGACGCATTCGCAAAGTACCTTAATTTGTATCGGCCGACGTCACGGGAATACTTTTCTTTATAACGCGTTTTCTTTTCAACATTGAACATTTTACTTTAATTAAGTAGATTGCGTTTTGTTCTTGTGCATGTTTTAACGTACATATACATATATACCTATATGTATATTTTTCTTGTTGGGTTGAAATAGTTTGTGTGTCTATTTAAACAATAAAAAACCTTAACATGAACTAAACCATAATATGAAACTATAGACTTTTATTTAAAAACATCTCAATACTTGGGGCTTTTCAGAAAATAGTGTACCTACTCAAATAGCGTAATAATTAAAGGGTCAAATTATGTCAGTGACGACCTTAGACCTTTCTGATCCGAGATTTAATTATTGTTGTATAATAGCCAAACGGATTATATTATATAAATTACGACTTGTCCTGACATATATGTACGTGTATAGTTTTATATTGAACACTGTTTTTAATATTTTTTACATGTTCGATGTAGAAATAAACGCCCAGTCTTGTTAAATGTTAGATTAATAAAGAATGGAAACGTATTGCCTTATTGCCACGAGAAACGTAGAGTAAAAAAAGATTTTTTTAAAGAAGTCTTGTACGTAATTTTGAATACTGTTGTTTTATTAAATAAAAGCTAGAACCGTGCGCGCAGGCCGCCGGCGCGCCTTGCGGCACTTGTCAAAGCTCGTAATATTTTATTAGATAACCGAATAAACCTCGCCCGTTTGCATTTTTGTCCCGAGTTGTTTCGAGTATCCTCTTAAGAATTTAGCATAATGTAAGAACGCGTGTTTGCACGAGGTAAAAATGGGAGGGGATTTAAGAATTTGTGTAGCCCTATTTAAACTATATAGCGGTCTAGTAGTAAAATAAAAAAAAAAAACAATACACACTGCTGTTTTTAACAAGACGTCAGTAAAAGTTAAAATAGTCTATATAACATGCACGACTGTCAGCCAACTTACGCATTAGTGCCCTAACGAACCCTATATAAACTTATGGCACATAAATATCATCTGTGGAACTCCCGACCAAAATCTGAGCCATAAAGACTGTACTAACTCAAACCATATAATATAATACATTTCGCACACGCACGCTATTAATATTCATAATACAATTTAACGCAGCGAGGTTAATTTCACCTAAATATGTAAATTATCATGAGCCGACCACCGTTAATTCAGAGATGTCAGTCGCTAATATCTCCAACATCCTCGCACCCGTCTTGTTTCCAATAGGCTAAAAAGAGAAAGCCTCATTGTGTATTATGAATAAGGTGGCAGGGAAAATTTTAACGGTGCCTATGAGGGCTGTGAACGCTGAAATAACTTTCAAATATTGTCGCTAGGTGGACGGAAAGTTTAGTTCCTGGGGGAGGTTGTTTGGCGGGTCGCGCGCCTCTGTTTATAAATGAAACGCATATCATTTTAAAACACCCTACAGTATACAGCCCTCGTTAAAGGCCTGTGTGCCACAGAGTAGTGACATCCATATCAAAATTTTGCTTTCCCTTATCCATGTACACCGTTTATACACTCTATTTTTTAGACTGTGACGCCTTGCGAATCTTTGCATCCGTGGTGTGTACGCTGAATTTTACGCGTATGCTTCGGACGGGCAAAGTTGGAGTTATTATTATAATGTCCCGTATCCTGAATGTCCGTGAGTTTGGACAAGTTGGCGCGTCCTTAATTAGAGACGCGAACGCATTAGAGAGGTCGTCCGTCTGCTAATGGGTTAGTCTGAGTTCAGAACACTGAGAATATTTTCATGTCGAAAAGGGCAAAAATAGAGGTCGATTTCGTAAGTAGACAATTGGAGATAAACAAGGAAATTATTGAAATTTTAGCGCTTGTAACTTTCGCTATTTGTACAGAGTACTGTAAAAAATATATTTATATAGTATAATCATTCCATACGAGTACATAAAGGTAAACCGTTTGTGCTGCCTGAATTAAGAGTTAGTAAAAAAAGACTATTTACTGGCTGACATAATTCGCACCAGTTTTTAGCAATTTTTGGCATGTTATTTTAGATTTAGTTTGTGTAAGAGGTAAGCTTACCCTTAATCTGTTTTTACCTAGATAGTATCAAATTTTTATGCTTGTTTTTCCCAAAGGGAACACGTTAAATAATTTAAAAATCAAACACCAAAAAGCAGTTAATCCGGATAATTGCGATTCGCGAGTCCATAAAACATAATTAAAACCCAATTCTAAAAAAGTGGGCGAAAAAACGAGGCGCGAGGAATCGCGTCATCAATCTGGGGAATTATTTCATTTGCGTATTAAATTCCTCGTTTTGTCGGTGGGTGAATTATTCCCGGCGCTTTAATTGCGCGGGTTGGCTACCCCCGCCGTTTAGATGATTCCAGGGAACGGATGAGACAAATGGATGTTGTTCTTTTTTTGAATTCGTGTAACTTACCCACCTATATATTTCGTAACAATATAATTTATCCAACAGCTCAGTGGCTAGGTAAGGCTTTTTACATTTTCATTATCATTTCAGCCGCCCACTGTTGGACGAAGGTCTTCCCCAAATATCGCCAAAACGAACGGTCCGGTGCGCGGTTTTAGATTCCATTAAAGCATGATAGTCATGAGAGAATTAGTGTCATGAATGCTCATGAGTAATGAAGCTAGCATTTTTTTAAGAGGAACAGACTGACGTCACTACTAAGCATAAACATGTTTTAGTACAGGCCATTAAATATTGGTCCCCGTCACTTACGACTTTTTTTAAATTATATCATCATCCATTTATTCATACGATTATGTAGGATTTTATTTTGACTGAAATGGAACGAGTAAAAGAGAAGGATAAAGAGTGGAGAGAGAGAGAGAGAGATAGGGATTGTAGACAAAATGTTGTGTTTTTCGCGGGTACCGTAAGAAAAATATACGATTCAGTGATTAAACATTTTTTTGTTAGGTACGTCACCTACATATATATTTAATTCTTAATTTCTTGTCTATATCAGTCTTTATTGTCACCACTAGAGTACTCCAATGAAAAGTAGTCCACACATAGCTCCCGGCCCTAAACGGACTTTCATTACCACACTCCTCACTGCTCTGAAAAATTTAGAGGTAACATCACAATAATACTTTTGTAGCAGAACTTCATCAAATTCATAATATATAATTCATATAAGGAAATACTTAAATTTATATAAACAAACATTTTTTACTTATTTATTAGTGACCGCAGAGAAAATAATTATTTTATATACCTACACCGTACGTACCATTATTGGGAGTAAAAAAAATAGTCCCCAGTTTACGTGCCTATTAGAAAAGTTAAATTATCTCCAACAATTAAGCATTATATTTCTATTAATATGTGCTCGTTTCATAAACTATAAGCAATAATACAACGCAAGCAAAAAAATTCATACATATTTAATTACTTGTTTCTGAAAATATCCTATTTAATCTTGGGCTATGTCATAAGTAATTAATGCAAAGTATAAATGATAAATAAATCAATAGTTTGACAAATCTTTGCTCAATTTTCAGCCAAGGTAAATTTCTAAAATTTCTCAAATTAACTTATGCAAGATTTCAGGTGTATAATTATAAAATTTTATAATCTTGAAACATACACCCACGTCCATTTGTGCATTCTAGACACCCTCCTGCTTTATTAAGCGCGAGATTGACAGATTGACAGGGACCGATGTATTATGTAACACTTCACCGCAAGCCTGGCCATAGTGCAGCATTTATAATATAATACTTTGAAATATTAGTAATCTGCCAAACCATACCCACAATTTTGTTGAGTTTTAAAAATAATTACGTACCTATGTCGATCGGGGGTGTTATTTGATATCAGACGTGTAAAATAAATGTCTCTAATTCTGGCCTCGAGATCAGCGCTAGGGCCTGCATTGGCATATAAAGTTCTATATAACATAAGAAGTCTGATATTCTTAGAAAAAAAATTAAAAATAGTTATTTGTTATACAAGGGTGCAAAATTGTATTTTAACTGTGAGTGTGGGATTCTGGGATTGAAACTCGAGCAAGCGAATGGGTTCTATAGTTTAACCACGAGCAAAGCGAGTGGTTTTAAAATAGAATCCTGAGCGTAGCGAGTGTTTCAATACACGAGAATTAAATTACAATGCACCCGTGTGTAACACAAAACTTTTCCCCTCACTACAGCGAGGAAAGTGAAACATGCAAAAAAACGTTTTGAAATCGCATTGACTTTTTCTTTGCGTTTAGATACATTCAACATTTTTACAAAAGGTGCCTTTAGCTTGGTTAGCTTGTGGTGGCCAGTACGATTTTCGAATGTTCTAATTCGATTTTGCGATTTTGTGATTGTGTGTGCGAGTTACCGCCGCCGCCGCGGGGGCAAGTGAGCTGTACTTCGCGAATTTAGACTTTAAAACCATAGCAATTAGAGCTATGAGAAGTCAACTTACTTTAATCACTAGTGGATAAAATGCGTTTTTACCCTCTCGTATTAAAGGATAAACAAGCGCTTTACGAGCTAGTGAGGGGAAAAAGTTTTTTCTTTAGCTCAGTTAGTAAAGCAATGGGCATGAATCCTAGAGTCCCGAGTTCTAGTATCGCGCGGGGCAGTTGATTTTCCTTTATTGTTAAAAATTGTGGTATTGTTAGCAGACTTTTTCATTAAAAATAATTTCATAAAATGTCTGTTTTGAGCTTCGAGTGATGTTAAAATGAAAATAATTAATTGTTTAATCTGATTGCGCATGATCTGGCAAATTGGCCTGCTCTTTTATCGGAGGCCAAGACTCACTTTAGGTTGCTAAGCTAGCGCAAGACCAACCATTCAATCTGATTCGACGCCTGTAGGTATGCTGGAATTTTATAATTTGTTCTTTTGTACCTAAAAGCTTCTGATTATGAGGATATCGTTCATTTATTTACGATAAAGACTGCTCCACATACTTACGATATTCATTGAATGTAGGTTCGTTCGCTGATAATTCGATGTTATAAAACGCTTTATTAAATTATTCTCGTCTTTTTCAGTTGACATATATATAGCACATCAAAGCAGCCATTAAAGAGGGTTTATCACGTATATCTAATCGACGTAATCGTACGTATGTCGTCCCATGTTGATAATTCTCACATTCGCACATCTCTAGCTTTACGTGCGTTTACCTGCTGGAAACCATCGTCTTTTAATGCTTTTCGGTAGGTACGTACATCTATCGATAAAGAAAACGTGTGAAATTGTAAGGAAAGGTAACAACGCTTTTTTTTAAGTACACTTAATATTGTCTTCGCTTGCCGCGATAATTACTCATGAAATAAAAAAACTAAAACGTATATTATCACATATATACGCGTAGCTGTTTTATTTCACAAGTACACTTACCATACATAGGCAATAATGTAGCAGCAATATTCTGTTCCGAATATAAGTTTTTTTATGTTGATATAAAACCGGATGCCCAATTGTAACATAGGTACATAGATATATGTATATATATATGTATACATAAACATATCAGGCTTAATTTACAAATAAAAATAATTCTGAAACCACAAGAATGATGTATTTTAAGCTGAATAGATTGTTGAGTATTTCTTAAAAATAAAAGTATTGAAGGCGTTCAGTAATAATTTTATATTCTTGAGAACTCCTTAAACAACACACATCATAATGAGTTTTACTAGGTTTTCGATTTCCACTATTGTGATAAGCCCATAACAGGAGTAACTGTTTGGAAATGCGTCGGCTGATCGCGTCGAATTAACTAAGCGCACGCACAGTCGACGCTAATTACGTGCTAACGCGTGTCCAATTAGTGACGCGTGACGCGATTAGGACGTGACTTACTTGCCAATTCTACCTGTGATTGATACTTGAAAAATATATAATCCCTATGTACCTACCTATTCAAGAAAAAAACTTACAGCGAGGTAGTATGTCAAATCAATAGGATGTTTATTTTTACTTAATTCTTCCTTCTATTTACTCCTATTTATTTCAACTTAATAAACAAATAAATATTACAGGACATCCTTACACAAATTCACTGAGCCTTACGGAAAGCTCAAGAAGGATTGTAATGTAGGTACTTAGTATAGTATACAAATACCTACTGTAATTTATTTAATACATTTGACTCAGAAACATAAATCTGTGATCATTACCCAAATTAATGCCCTGACTGAAATTCGAACTCAAGGTGATGACCCTGAGTGCCTATGAAGCCGATGGACTTCATAGGCAGTATTACTCATTCAGTGGGCCTGACTGGTCGCCAAACATATCCTTATATAATACGAGTGGGTATTCATCTAATTCGGTTTTGTACATCCACAGTATAAGTTATATTTTGGTACCGTCCGAGTGTAAAGTATGCTCTTTACACTCGGTCTGTTGAAATACAAAGCCGTTCGATACCCAATGAGTAGTTCCCGACTAATCCCATACCGAGGCAGGCCCGCGTCGGAGCAATTCCCTGCTGTCGTAACGTCTAATTTCCGTCGACTTATACACATCAGCGTTTTCGATACCTTGTTGTACCCCCTTCTTGTACAGAGTTTATATGTCAGAGAGAGCAGGTCTGTAAAAGAAGCTGACCATTCAGAGCAGTAGTATAATGACAACAGATATCAAACAATTATATAATTTTATTAATATAATTTAAGTACCTAGCTTTATATATTTAATTTTACAGCGCTTTGGCGCCCCCTAGCTGTAATGCTGTAAAATTTTACTTGAATAAAGAATAAAGAATAAAGAATGTTATTTAACTTGACCATATTTTTTATAAAACAAGATTCAGGAAACCGAAGTTATATCTAGCCTTCGACTGGTGTGGGGAATTACAAATAGTGGTTGAAAAACAAAAGAAGCTGACCATTCAGAGCAGTAGTACATATAATGACAACAGATATCAAACAATTGGAAACATAGAATTAAGAATACATATGCGTGGACACTAAAACAATACAAGACCTATATCCTAGACCTCGACAACTGGTTTATAAAGGTACATTAGATTTCTGAAGTTAAATTAATGCACCCTTAGTAAATATTAATCCAATATAAGTAAGTAAAATTAAAAAAAATAACAAAAAATATACAAATGACTACACCGGTGTATAAAACCTAGCAGAATTTTGTTAAAAACATTCTTAAATTGTGAAGAATTTATACATTCCTCGCATTTATATGAATCTCTTGCGCTACGCCGTAGCCGACTTTACATGTTTTGTAGCAGGTTCAGTTACGACACCTTACCACTAAGGAATATGTCAAGTTGAAAACGTAATTACATTTTCAGACTCCATCACTATCTACTATTTACTTACTAGTAAAATAGCAGCGCGCCCGATACAAAACGCTATGTTTATCATAACGTTATTCAGTGATGCCCTCAACAACACGACCATGCGTTCTCTGTTCCCAAAGACTCTGTGCTCCTTTTTCCATTTCCCCGGAACCGCACAAATATTGCGAACTAAACGGCAGCGGCACTATTTACAATCCGCCCGCTCCCCGGCCGCCGGCCTATGTCGTTAGGTAGCCCATGTTTATATTGCCGCCGTTACTGCTACCGACTTTATTGTGTACACTCACGATAACACTATTCGTGTATTTGAAAACATGTGCACAATTTAAGAAGCAAATAATTACTACATTTAAAATAATTTAATTTTCATACGCTTAAAAGATGAAAAGTGGAGACTTGAAATTGAATACCACATTATTATTTTAATTAATTTAATTGAGGAAAACGTCTTCAATAATTGCCAGCTTCTAATGAAAAAGATAATTATTTTATGTAAGTATTTATTATCTGTATCACATTGAGAAAATGTTACAAAAGTTACTGACATCTAGTAATAATTGCTACAGATCTTTGTCGTTTCTAGAGCAAGTGTCCAAAATGCCAAAATGTCTCTTGCTATCCAGCGTGGTAATGGTGAAACATAGCAAGAGACAGTTTTTGCACCAGAAATGACTCAGCGAGGAGATCTTCTGCTTTTTGTCTAAGTCGATGGCCTATGTCGCGCACAATAGTAGTTTATGTATCTGTGCATAATGAAGGGCATTACAACAAGAGTGTGGGTTTATGAAACGAGCCGAAGGCGAGTTTTATAATAATATCACACGATTGTTGTAATGCCTAATTATGTATAATTACATACACTACTTTATCTAAACACATATCATAAATGTTTTAAGATGGGTTCAGGAACCGTAGGGAAATGACCTGCAGGATTACTAGTGTTACTTGAAACATTAAAAAGTCAACGAACAAAACAAATTACAGCTTGGAATGGCGGCGTTGCGTATTTCATATCTCAGTCAAATATTTTTTTAAACCATAAACAAGCGAATGAACTCCCTATTCTATTGTCACTCGAATTCTTATGTCGTTCAATTTGTATTAAAAAAACATAACGAATTGGCATTTCGTATCAATGACTGTTTTAATATCTATAGATACTAAAATAGACCCCACTTGAATTTGACAGCTGTTGGGATTTCAGTAGGTAATGTTAACATTACATCTCCATTCATTTCTGATGTTTGGTAATGCTGGTCATTGCCTACGGTTTCTGGACGCATTTTAGAGCACTTATGATATGTACGTAGATAAACATTATTACGTATTAAAAAGTTTACAGTTAAATTGTATTTAGGTAAGCTGTATGCTCTTTATCTAAATTCCTATCCCGTAAAGTTTAGCACATCCACGTATGCAAATCTGCAGTTACAGTTCTGCGAGACATTTACAGACAGACAGACAGCGCCGGGAGAGTTCACGCCATTATCGCTGCGATAGGGCGAGTGTCGCCATTGTTGGCACTTACGGGGGCTATTCTAATGTCTTCAAGTATAATATGTTCAATATACTATCTCTACCAGATAAAAAATAAAGTTATCCGTAGAAGAACCAAAGGAATCGACATACATAGCTCGCAAGATTGCTCAGTTGAAGTAGCAATGGAAATTTACGGTGAGTTAATGTTTACTGGGACTGAAAAGTCCTAGACTAGCGACCACGCATAACAAAGTGATGTGTCGGATGACCACTAACTAGTTGGACAGATGGCTTCGTACGGGTTACTGAGACTCGGCGGGTGCTTTGTGCAAAAGATCGTTACCTGTGGCGGTATATGGGAGAGGCTCATGTCTAGCAGGGAAGAAAAAGACTACAAGCTTAGATTTTGTAGAAGTAATATTTAAAGTCATAGAGTAAATTGCTGATATTCAGACAATTAAATCATATATTCAGAAGCCACGTCAGCAACATTCACATAAGCCAATAAACCTGTAAACTCAACCCTGCAAATGTGTATGTGCTCTCTTATGTGACACAAGTGAAAGATTATTTGTAAAATGATTAGAAATTTAAATAATAATACTATATTGTTTCTTGTAAATAATTTGTGTATAAATAAATAATTTCGTACGTCCCCGCTTTTAATCTTCTTTGATATCTTGTGTTGTGTTCTATAATGTATCGATAAAATATGTAGGAAGTACATAAACGAGGAGTCCCTATGACATCTCAAAATTGCTACATAAATTCCGAGCTCTGCTTATGACAACTATAGAACTCGAAAAAAATATACATATTCTGGTTTCTGGTTTCTGGTAGTATAAATGTATATATATTTATCTAAACGATATAAGCAGTAATCCAATTGTCGTCCGTAGTTTCTATTTTGCTATCGTAAAAAGTAGGTAATAAAGGGTGAACACTATTAAATTGTCGCAGGTCGAACATGCTACAGACGACAAAATAAAAATCCAAAGTGCTCAAAATTCTTTATATGACTAATTTTATACAGCGTAAAATCATTTTAAAAAATATTAGGGCTATTTCATCGAACGACGAGAAAATTTCCGGACATTACTTTTGACGTGATTCATTGAATTTCGCACGGAATCATCGCTTAACAATTTTGTGCATTTAATCCATTTTCGTTGAAAATCTGGTAATGAAGTGGCAGGTTGGCAAGTTTTTCGCAGTTTAGTTTTTATATTAGCCCAATATTTTTCGATGGGGCGAAGTTCGGGACAGTTAGGTGGGTTACTCTCCTTAGGCACTACCTCGACTGAATTCGCCTTATACCATTCCAAAGTTCGAGACGAATAATGGCAACTTGCTAAATCTGGCCAAAACAATGTTGAGGAAGTGTGTTTCTTTATGAATGGTAACAGTTTCTTTTTCAAGCATTCTGATATATAAATATCGGTGTTAATTGTCCCGGTAGTGATAAATGGTGAGCTCCTCATGCCGCACTGGCATATAGCTTGCCAAACAAGGTATTTTTGCAAATTTTTCTACCGGGATCACCTTTTCCGATTCGTCAAGATTCGAGATGTCACGAGAGGAATAGTACTGGTTACCTGGTAAAGACTTGAAATCTGCCTTGACGTAGGTTTCATCGTCAATAATTAGGCAACATTTTTCTCAATCAACAAGGTATACAATAACCTAGAACGTCTAACCGCACGATTATATTGATCCACAGTTCTCTTGGGAGCCTTTTGCTTCTTATATGTTGTAATGCCGCATTCTTTTTAATTTTTTGGACATTTGCTTGACTAGTGCCTACTTTTTTCGCCACATCCCGGGAAGAGATACTCGGATTCTTATCAAATAGCTTGCACACCTTTGATTGTAACTTAACATTAGATTTTCTGGTGGGTTGACCTTCACGCCGCTTCCTATCTATAGTTTCACCTTGTTTAATTTTTTAGGGTTCGTTGAACCGTCCTCCGAGTTGTTTGACAAGATTTTGCCAGATCTAAAGTTGATAAATGAGGATTTTTACTGAATTCTTGCAAAATTAATTCGCGAACATTTTTCGTGTAACGCCATTTTCATAAATAAAAACAAATGAACATTTTATGGTTTGTCTAATATATTACGAGCCTTCTAAATTTAAAATTTTAAAAGAATATTCAAAAAAGGTTCGATGCAACACGCTAGCAAAGTAAAAATGTAGGCGACAATTTAATAGTGTTCACCCTTTAATAATACATTACCTCGTATTAGATTAGCTAGCTTTAATAAATAGGAATTCAATACCAGTTAATTCGTATGAAAACGATACTTGATACTTGGTTGAGCCTGAGGATAACCCCCGTCCAGCGTGGCGTAAATGTAGTCGGTTTCAAGTAACCGACAAAAGATGCTCATGCGGTCCGAATGCAGATTCAGATGCAGATGCAGAATTGCAAACTGAATATTTTAAACGTTATTTCGTACATTTTCTATAAAGTGTATTGGTAAAGACTGCTGCTTCTTAAACTAAGCAAGATTGCTTTGTAAATATACTAAGAAATGTTCTTGCTGCTTGTTTGCTTATTTTACTATCTGTTAAACAATAAAAGACAAAAATAATCACATTGAAATTGTAGACGATAGAAGAGGGACGATGCCAGAACGCTTTTTACAACATGACGATTACATCAAAATTATTTTAAATGGTAATGGTAGCAGAGAAGAGAAAGAGAAGAAACTAAGAGGGGCATATATTGACCAAGTAAAAATAAAACTAACCGTCAGGTCGTATCAGGATGTCAAGAAGAAGGCCCAGGATAGAGACGCATGGATATTGCTCCACCGACAAGAGCTAGGCTGCAAAGGTTTACCTTACAAAGGTTTACCTTACACGCCGAAGTTACATTTAATAGCGATTACAAGTGTATTTTTATAAACTGTAAACATTTTTATATGTTATATTTACCGAATGTTTATAGACGCACATGGTGGACCGAAGACATAGTAAAGATTGGGGGAATCTACTGGTGACTCAAAACTTGTCACTGTGGGACGCTTTAGGGGAGCCCTATGTCCAACAGTGAACGTCCCATGGCTGATACGATGATAATGATGATGAAAATGAAATCGTAATTATAATTTATTGCTAGCCTTACTCCAACACGTTAGTGTATGTTAATACATGTTACATAGCCGTAGAGCCTACCAACTCCAAGTTATGTTCAATAAGTAATTAATTAATTTAGCGCAAGCCGCGCCCGCGGCACCTCGCGCTGTCGATTTCCCAGGAGTCAAAGCGCCATAGATTACGTCGTGTGTGGCACGATTGAAAAAAAAAACTGTTTATTTTAAACAAAATTTTCATTCCTTGTTAATATAATAGTAAGGGAGAAACAGATACGGTTACATTTCCAAACTGTATGATAGGCATGTAAAATGCTCTCTTATTTTTCCAGTAGCGACCCGCCCCGGCTTCGCACGGGTGCAATGCTGATATTAGTATTTCTTTACTATTTAATGGATGTTATTATACATATAAACCTTCCTCTTCAATCACTCTATCTATTTTAAAAAATCGCATCCTAATCCGTTGCGTAGTTTTAAAGATTTAAGCATACATAGGGATATAGGGACAGAGCGAGCGACTTTGTTTTATACTATGCCACAAATCGAACTATTAGTTTTATTAAATTATGCCATATTTATATTACTAAGTGTAGCAGAAAAAAAATCTCACAAATATATTGGTTATTATAACCGCATGCAAGTTTAAAAACCACTATTAATATGGTATTCATTACGCAAGGATAACATACATAATTCAGATTACTGTTACGGATTTTATGGGTAGGTGCTTAGTGTGAACAAAATACTACAACAACACGAAATTTGAAACCCTGAAATATCGAAACACTCTTCTATATTTCTAGACAAATGAGCAATGCAAGTCACGCCTGCCCTAAACTAATCTTTGGCCAGTCGCGCCCGCCTGTCAGTCCACCTATTAAGGCACCTGTCATGCGAGTTTACAATAAGTAAATACGGGGTCGATTTAGACACACTAAATTTTAGAGCAATACAATTACAACTTGTAAACAGTACGTTACAGTTCACAATTTTGGATACTTTCTAATCTCGCGAGTTAGATTATAATCTAACGGAATTTACAATTTTAAGGTGACATATAGGTACATATTTTGGAACGACACATATTTTGACATATACGTATTTCGACCTTTTTCCGTGACTGTACAAGATTTTACCAGTTGTGTGGAAGGAATTCATTTTTCGTACCCAATACCAACTCCTTCTTCGTTTATAAGATTTTCAGAATGAAAGGTTTATCTAGAAAAGAGTCTATTAACTACCTATAACATACCTAAAATTTGCCAAAATAAATATGAATTCATTTAATTCATTAAGACCTCACTTGCTCGGAAAACCTGGTGAACCGTCTTTATCTGGTTCTTGTCGTTGACTGTCGATTTTCTCCTGTCACTGTTTTTCCTGTCAGTCTTTAAATTTAATATCGGTCATTCCAAAATAAGTCAGTCAGCCTGTACAGTCAGAGTCTGGTCAGTACAGAGGTTGGAAGCCCCGACACCTGGATTTGGCAAAAACTACATTTTATCCACAAAAAAAAAACTATATAATATTTAATTTAACACTATTATAACAGACAAGGTAATAAACTATGTCTACTTAAGAATTTGTTAAACCATAGTAAAATAGACAACTTGATTTTTACCAGTGTCTGAATACTCCCCAAGTAAATATGAACGCGTTCGGCCTGTTATTGCCTTACTATTGCGGCAACGATCGTACGGACAAATATTTGTTTTTGGCTGTTATTGGGTGAGGTAAATCGTCCAATTATTGGCTTGTCAGGGGCGGCTGGTCATTAGTATTGGATGATATTGTTGCGTTACTAGAAATGGTCCTAAGTGACATGAATTGTGTTCTTTGATATCATTGTTGCTTTACATAACAATCTAAAGCAGTACTGACTACGTAGTTGAAAGGGAAATTAAGAGTTTTTGAATAAACTCTTGAGGAAACATTTTCATTCGTAAAACATAAGTAAAATTACAAGAAATATTCAATAGAAAACCAATTCTTAAATACTATACAATTACCTTCTACGTTCCTTTGGCATTCTAACGTATGTTAGTATTACTAAACTGATTACGCATATTAATAGGGCAGGATTCGCGAGCAAGTTTAACTAAGTACACACGGAACCCACGTCAAGATTCAAGTTAATTAACTGGCAGAGGTCCCTGGCTTGTGCCCGCCGGGGGACTCATGATGGCTTGGCTAATCTAAATAATATAGCTTTTAACTAACTTTAGTTCCGAACACCTACTTAGTCATGATCGATATGATAAATATTGCATTAAATTAAAAATGTAAGAGTGTGAAAAATTCAATAAATATCTAAATCATTGGGGGTAAAATAAATGCAAGAAAATAAGCGACAACTTGCTATAACAAATCGAAACGGTTTATATTTTACCACTGTCAAGACATCGAGTATTTGTGTAATTTTAAAATAAAGTCTACATATAATATTTTCTTTTATTTAAAAAAAGGTACATGTTTTGGGTTATATTTACTACTAGGACTATTAATTAATTTGAATAACATAAATTAGTATTATTTTATTATTATACACGAACGGGACTTAACCACGTGTATTAACTTTAAAATTTACCTCCGACATTTCGAAGACGACGTTGTCCTCGTGGTCTTGGAATAAGTCTTAATTTGTAAATTGAAACCAACCGTGAAAGTTTAAATCAGTATTATTTTATGTTATAGAATAATATTAACTGACTCTAAACCAAGCTATGCTAGTTCTAATATAATCTATCTAGATACCAAAAATCTATCTAGACGACCGGTCTGGCCTGGTGGGTAGTGACCCTGTCTATAAAGCCGATGGTCCTGGGTTCGAATGCCAGACAGGGCATTTATTTGTGTGATGAGCACAGATATTTGTTCCTGAGTTATGGGTGTTTTCTATGTATTTAAGTATTTATATGTGTCTATCTGTTATATATACCGTCGTCTAGTGCCTACAACACAAGCTTTACTGAGCTTACCGTAGGACTAGGTCGATTTGTGTAAGATTGTACCAAAAACATTTATTTATTTATTTATATAAACATAAGTAAAGTTTTAGAATTTTGCGCATTTACCGGTAAAATATCTAGGATATACGTTATTGGCTAATGTATTTTCAAAATAAGGGTATGGTATTAACATATTCGGTACCATCCAAAGCCCTAACATTGTACACGTTAGAACATAATTTTCTAAATATCCATAAATCTTGATATTCACGTACAATTTGAGCAAATATCCGTTTACATTCGGAATGGTATAAAACAAAAACAATAATGCAGCATCTGCTCCCGGAGGACGCATTCTGGCCCCAATAATATTTTTATCATATTTATTGACTGATAAATAGCAACGAAGTGTTGAGTGCGTTTTTATGTTTCAATGGGTTATACTTTTATTTTTGATTCGGGAATGTTTGCTTTCATTTATGTGTGTTACAAATTTAAATATATTATTAAGTTGATAATATTTTTTAAATTGCGGGTTAAGGAATCAAAAACGCCTCTTTCTCACAAACACGAAGTAAAGAATATCATGTCGCACATGCGAAGAAATCAAAACAACTAAGTCAACCACACATTCCCACTTTGATATCCGCGAATAACAAATTCCACGTAACACTATCAATTCGGCAGCGCGAATAGATTCTGTTTACAAAAACAGGTGCCTTTGAGAACTACTCCTTCATCCCAAGTGGCATTAGCACACCCATATAAAGAGTAAGCTTTCGCAATACCAAGTTTCTATTCTGACTTCATGCAATTTTGAACTTTCATAACACATAGAAAGATCGGCTTCAGAATGGAGATAATTGTAATATTACGAGGTAGCAAGAATTATTTTCTTCATATAATGTGTTGGTATCGGGTGATCTTGGGAATTCAGATTTCCATCGCGCGAGTTGCGTTTCAAAGGGTTTTTTGGCTGTATGTCGGTCTGTGTACGGAACCGTGACGATAGTATTGTCAGTAAAATGTTGATACGTCTGGGAAATGTTTGTTTCAAATGTGATTTTTTTTACAATATGACATAAACAAGACAAAAATATATAATACTAATACTCAGATTACATAGCGAGAGCGCCCTATTCGTCAACAGTCTCCACTTTGCCGGAACTTATTATTAAAAATATATAAAACATAATATGGATTAATATAATATAGTATAGCCATAACATTCGTAGTACAAACATATTAATCAATTAAATGTAGTTCATACAAGTTTGCCCACTCCCTTGCGCTTAGATTTGAGCTTTTATCAGCCTCCGTCTTATCTATATGTATATTCAAATTCAATTAGAATTTGACACCGCCTGTAATATTTCTTTTAGTAATTGGATGGGATATGCGACGGTAATAAAATAGTAATTAAAAATTAATTATTTTGATACAACCGAGCCTCCCTGAGGGTGCATAGTAAGTAGGCGCATTTGTTTACTACTAAACTGTTTGGATTAGTAATGGTGTCACAACCATTTTGTTTTTTAAGACCTGGTGAATAATAGTAGCAATATCTGTGTATATTGATTAACCGGTCCGTCTTGTAGTACGAATTCACTAGTAGCAATTTTTACTATTTATAGTTTCGATACTTAATTATATGTGTATAAAAATGTCATATGATATTTTGGGGAATGATTATGTAACAATAAGTACCTACTACAACGTAGTTATTCGAAATAACTAGTAAGTATAAACGATTGTATTTTTCCTAAATAAAGGTTTTACACGTGTTTATACTGCTAATGAATACAAGAACAAAATTTCTAATGGTTTAAATATTATTACATTTTAAAAATAGCTACTTACGAGTAAAACATGATCCTACGACAAATTACAATGAAAGTTAAAATAATATCATATAATCCATTTGAAATTAAAAATTAAAAGAAATTTACTACAAAAAATAACGAAAATTCTTTTTTAAGCACGGAAATACATTAAATAATAGAAAGGCACGCATCCGTTCCGTGTCCAGCGGAAAGGGTTAACGGAACCTTTAATCATGTAATTAAAACCCATTACCCGCGCAAGACAAATGACTACAAACATTTTAATTTAGTAAATTTGCTAATGAACATACCCCGGTTCCATTAGCCGTAGGCCGAACATTATAATAACTTATTACAACATAATTTATTATTCTGTCATTACCGTGACACGATCGCGTGTCGCCCTGTCATAAGTTAGAGTCATCCAAACTGCGGTGGTTAATTTCATTGGACATAGTGACAAAAATTCTGTTTACTTAGCCACGGTGTCAGAAGGATCGGACGGTAATGAGCCCCGGTAATGATAAGTATGGTAATGAAGTGGATTTAATTATGGAAATTGCGTGATGGGTTTTAGAACGGTTCCCGCTGGCTTTCTGTGTAGCTATTAGATTAGATAAAAATACGGTGTTAATTTAATTAATCATAGAATTATCCACTAAAACATTATTTTTTCATCCTACCGCCATGTTTCAATAACACAAAATACCTAATACGTCAATACTTAATGAGAAGCGCTTAATATTACGTTTTATGAGCACAGTCACTAAGTGTATAGAAACAAGAAATCAGACAATAATATTTATACAATTACCGAAAACCAGTCGAATATTTATCTGGCATAGTTTATTTACTTCAGGTTAGGGTAACGGAGCGGTAATGTCCGAATGGGACACGTCCGTCGTAAAGCGAGTGAGAAACGAGTGGTCGGAGCAAATCGGACAAGTCATCAATTGCTTCGCGTTATTGATATTACGGCGAGGCTTTCCGGTTTAGTCTCACTGCTGCAGTGGCCGTTCTACGTATGGAAAAATATAGAAAGTAACTTCATAATATATTTTTTATTTTTAAAATAATGTCATACCTACCATCATTAATGTACACTATTTTCTGCAAATAAATGACTATGACTATGACTATGACTATCATGTCCTATATATTATCTTTTTCCATACTGGATTACATCAAATTAGAATATTTTTAATAAAGAGGGCTCACAATTTACTTATGTTCCATTTGTAGCACATGCTATTGTAAATCAATTATTACAATCTAAATAATTGAACCTGCTATCATAAAGTTCATTTAACTTGTATAGTTATAATAATATCCTGTATTGAAATTCCATAAAGAAGCAACAAAATCAACCAAAAACCAAACTCAGTTAGCTACCCTCCGCTCCGTCGCAGCAAACACAAAATCCGCCGGAGAAACAACACCTGTATTACCATAACAAGACGTGAAATTTGAATGTCCACAAATCGAATAACCCGCCGGTGGCGTCCCGGAATTAAGTTATCCACTTTTTGCAAGAAAAGACGGACACGTTAACATATGAATATGACAAATTGTCCGGCGGCGGTCAGCCCGCGGACTATCCCGTGTCCGCCAGAGTTTTACGGCACCCTAGGGACAGCGTGGGGACCAACTTGAAAATTTTTCATTCCACTCGACTAGTGGAGGAAGAAAAACGGTCAGGTCACTCGTCAAAACTGTAACAATTTCTCAGAAACAATAATGGGATAAAAAACGTGCCCCGTCTCTGGCCAGTGAAAAAGCTATTATGGCCACTGTCAATGTTATTTATTTGGACGCTGCATGTTGAGAATTTTGATTCTATCATGGGATTTCAAGTTTTATTGCCGATGGCAACTGAAGTTGAATTGGGTACACCTGCGTTCTATTGGTTTAAGGATACTCTTGACTTCCGTGGTCAAAAGAAAAATGGATAAATCAGATTTATATGATTTGTAACGATTGTTATTTTATTTTTAAAATAGTACATTCTATTTATTATGCTTCTTTTTAAATTGAATCATAGCCTATTTCAAAATGAAATCGATACCTAACTTTATGTATATTTGCGTATTGAAAGTTAATTAATGTTATTTACCTATAGGTATATTTAATAGCACAGCAGTTATAATTCCACGGCTACCCTAGAAACAAAGGAAATAACCTAAACCTTGCGTCTGTGTCATAATGAAAGTAGTGATTTGTGTTCGCGCCGTAATTCCCAAATGGAATCAAGAAGAGTGCAGCCGTGGACCGAATTGCAAATACGCATATGTCGCGGGGTTTATTCCTCCGGCCGGATAGTTCGGATACTGACGCCGACCGGGAATTACACGGCAAAGTTAAATATAGTTTGGTTGGCAACCTAACTATTTTCTAAAAATATGCGGACATTGAATGAATTATAAAACTGAAATAACTTGAAGCGCTGGTGGCCTAGCGGTCAGAGCGTGCAACTTGTAATCCGGAGGTCGCAATTTCAAACCCCGGCTTGTACCAATGAGTTTTTCGGAACTTATTGTGCGAAATATCATTTGATATTCACCAGTCGCTTATCGGTGAAGAAAACATCGTGGGGAAATCATACTAATCCCAATAAGGCCTATTTTGGAAGATCAGATGGCAGAGTGCCTACGCCACATACTGGAATTAGTTGCCAAGCGGGCCCCAGGCTCCCATGAGCCGTGGCAAAATTCCAGGACAATGCGAGGAAGATGATGATTTAAAATAACTTGAACCGAAAAATCTAATTCGGTACGTCACTATACTTTATAAACATTTCTTGCAATGATTGAATGTCCGGGAATGATCGGCCATATACTTGTAACACATGTAAACAAGTAGGTAGCCGGTAAACTGTAGAAAGTAAATTTAGTATGAATATTGATAGTAGCCAGACTTCTTCTAACTTCTATGTGCCTTTACAAAATCCGACGTAAAATTAAACATTGACGTATTATTAAATTAGTTTCAAATTTAAAAACACGATAAAATATTGAGAAACTTAGAGTAAATTAAAGCTACTAATAAAGTAAGCTATAATTCAATTGCATTGCATTGTTTCTTACTTTATCAGTAGCCTAGCTAACCTAACCTACATAAATTCGTAGCAATGTTAACGTTGGTATATCTATCCCATTCCCTTACTATTTACAATTGCCATTGTCTTAATCTATTTATATATCACTGAAATATAACAATTTGATTTTATTGGTAAGTGTTTCATAGATCTTAGAAATTTGTCAATCAACCTATCGCTACAAGGCTTAATATATAAAGCAGATTAAAATACATTACTCTTCTTAACTTGAAGAAAACATATAATTAAAACTGACTCTTATTTTCCCTGTCCAATCACCAACCTCTAAAATTCTAAATTCATTCCGCTTGGCTTCGTCCGATCCGTCCCAATATAAATGTAAATACGGGCGTGAAATATGACAGTTATAATTGGTTTATTGCACTTACGACTCCGCCTCAACTGTTGTGCGTATGTTAATTTATGATGAGTTCGAATGAATATTCGTTGAGATATTCGACATTTGAATTAGCTTTTAAAGTATACTTACACACACTCCGAAAGTACATAAAACATAAAAAAAAACATTGACATGGCTAACAGCATGCAACAAGTAGGTTTTAATCAAAATGATATGAAATCGATTGAGCTACTATGTGAGTAAACATGCTCTTTGTCGGGTTCTGTAACATAATTATAATTA
Source organism: Grapholita molesta (assembly GCA_022674325.2). Classification (NCBI taxonomy): domain Eukaryota; kingdom Metazoa; phylum Arthropoda; class Insecta; order Lepidoptera; family Tortricidae; genus Grapholita; species Grapholita molesta. The sequence goes on along the minus strand of CP053129.2, from coordinate 10,104,620 downwards.
CTATAAAGAGCCTTAACATTTATTATTCGAACCAACGCCAAAAGGAAACTTTTGGCGTAAACTAAACTAAACAAATTAACCACTGTTTTTGCTCGTGCTCATAAATATTCACAAGTTACACGAGACGGCTCATTTAGGACTTGGCCCTCTTTTTACATTATTGGCTTATCCACCAGAGGGTTGTTGGATCGACTTGAACCCGGGATGTCATTCTGATTGCATAGCGGTCTCAAGCAAACTATTTAACCTTTTGAACGCCAAGCACCACTAAAGTGGTTGCGTGATGTCGTGCCTGCCACGCCACCGACCACTAAAGTGGCTATGGCGGACGCTGTCAAAGCAATTGTCCTGCTGACAGATAAGGTTTATATTTGTTCTTCACAAGTCATACCATGGCGTACACGTCACATTTTGACGCGAGAGGAAAAGCGTTCAAAAGGTTAAGTATAGAAATTCTAACATGAATCCGCGACTTCTTCCTTCTTGATTTTTCAATCCAGAGATTACCAACAGTCGTGACGTTATTAGGCTTTTGAAATAAAATGATCTATTGGTGCACCATATCGTCGTCATATGAGTCGACATTCTATAACTTTTATGTACCATTATTATATAGACTTCACGTAAAAATATACCCATTCATTGAAATTGTTCGTGTGTATAGTATGTAACAGTAATATATAGTAGTTGTCCCTAGTTCTCTAAACATTGGTGATTGTGAACAGTTAGTTCGCTTGGTGCAGCGCAACTAAGGAAAATTGGAAATACAAGACCAAATTGATGCCGTTAATGGACCACGTTTTTATTAATTACAAGGAAAGAAAAAATAGCCGAGAAGAGAGATCTTTTTAAATCCTTTCCGTTTCAGTGGGCATTTAGTAAGTAGGTAGTTAGGTACCTGATAGAAATTAAAATATCAGTAAATTAAGAGAAGAAGTACAAATAGGTACAATTCGTGCAACACATAATCTATTGCACGTAACATACTAGGTAGGGAGGTACCCCTTTTGGTATTCATGAAAATAGTGTACTTAAAAATATTTCTAGATTTTTTAATATTGCCCTGAACAACTCCACAGAAGACTGTACGTAGTTTATCACAATAACCTATTAATGTATACAAATATAATCAAAAGTTATTTTTCGTTATATGCTGACAAAATACTGTGATAATCAGACATAGGAATTCGTGGGGCAAATTTTGTTGACAGGTAAGGACTTCCAATATCAACAAATTATTTCTTCCTATATCGATGTTCGTTCTATATACTAGTGATCGCCCCCAACATTAGGTATTATCATGTATTTTTTGTTCTATTATTGAACATAGCATATTTTAAACAATCGCTAGGTTATATAAACGTAGGGTGGAATACCTATTGCGCTAAGATAGTTAATAATTATCTCAACCTCTTTAGATAATTTAATAGAAGTAAATTACCTATCTACTTAGACACTCGCTATAAAACAATAGGAACACCGATAATTTAATTTATCGATATAGGAAGTCTCTACCTGTCAACAAAATTTGCCCCACGGAATCCTATGTAGGTGATCATGTTTACGATTGACATATCATATAAACGTTTACAAGTAAACATTATAAATCAATAAATCAAGTTGATGCAAGGAACCTATTAGGTAGGTAGTAGAACCTATTATGTATTGAGCGAAGCGAATAACTCATACATTTTTATACATCTAACTGTAATGAGAATGACTATTTAGGAACAGGAACGTGTACAGCACAGTAAAGAAACAGTGGTTAGGTACCAGATTCTTTCTATCGTCCTTATCTACCCCATGACCGGTTTCCTAACAAAGTTAATCCTTCCAAACGGATCCTTTTCACGCCTGATTGAGCGTAACACACGATCGGCAGTCGTAGTGCATGCCACTACACATTTACAAAGTCGACCAATTCGCCACGTACACCAACAAAACAACATAAACTTTGATTTTGCTTACATGCTATGGTTTGCGATATGAATGTGTGATATTCGATAAAAACATTAACATCTAATCGATATGATATTTTAAATGGCCTGTATTAGATGTCCCACTGCTTGGCAAAAGTCTCCCTTCTTTTTGTAGACTAAACTCTGTCGTGTGCGTTTTTTCACCACTCGCAATGTATGAAACAGCTTTTTTTTGTCACGGTTAGTCCCATAGTGTTTGTTCGGTTTAACTAAAATGTTCTTGTTCAACATACCGAATACATGGAAATACACGTCTATTTTAACTTTCACGGCTTTCCGTTCAAATTTATTTATTTACTCGCATACTCGCCGTTTGATTGTAATAATGTAAGGTTAAAACAAATTCGAATTACTTACGGACGTGGACGTACGGATGTCAAAATAATTTTATTGAAGTGTACAAATGAGACAAAATGTTTTGTGAATAGACAGGTTCCGCCGGGATTCATTATTGGTCGAAATCGTAGCTATAGCGGCTCACATACCAATGAGTACACCATTACTATACAGCATACTAGACAGATTTATGTTCTAGATAATTTAATTCCAGGCCGTGGAATAACGAAAACTACAACGCAGAATCGATTAAAGTACCAGAGGCTCTAGTGTAAGTTACTTTTGAAGTAACAAAACGTTTACGAATGCGTAAGTGATAATGTTATTAATATGGGAAACGCAAACGCGTTCGTGAAGTAAAGTTACGTTAAAAACTTACACTCAGGGCTCTGTTTAGAGCTTTTTTCTTTCGGTTGATTATGGTACCCACAAAAAATGTTTTGAGATTAATATTTATTTAGCGGGAACAGCTAGTGCACCACTATGAAAGAAAGCGGAAAAAAAATACTATACAAATATAATCTGCACGAAATATTAAGTTTCATCAAAACATAAACGTATAAAACTATTCGTACATACACCCGGTTCGTTACAGATTTGAACTTGCTATTCGATAGTAAAAGGATGGTCATCAACTCTTGATTATTCGTAGGTACAATACATATTAACATATCGCGGCTGAAAAATTGTTTCACATAAGAAATCAACGGCCGGTGCATCCCAATCTTAGCAAACTTGGCTCACAAACTGTCTATGTATGTATAGCTAGACGGCAGTTTGGAAAACTACCATTTGGACTTCAAATATTTCCTCAACAATACACTTGCCCTTGTAGCACTTGCGCATCCAATTATCATAAAATATCATATGATATCATAAAACATAACATTATAATACAGTAGTATAATCAGCTGCATTGTTGCAGAAACGGAGGGCAGGCGCTAATAATTCATTTCGCAGCGGGTGTCGCGATTTGTACAAATTGTATAACATGTGGGCTAAGCTTGAAATCGATAGTATGGGTTATGGATGATTTGGAAGTATAACAATAAGAAGAGAAAAATAAAGGTTTACTTTATACTTATTTGATGCTTTGTATACAGTTTAAGTTTAACAATATACCTAATCTTTGAAACTAGACGAGTTTTTATTTATTTAATTATAGAGTCAGATTAAGTGAAACTTGTATATCAAAATCTTGTGTGATGTGAACCGAGATACCAGAACCAATTCATGATAATGACAATGATCATCTCTTTCATCATACTAGACGAAACACCCGCAGTAATCCGGATAATGTACTATGTACCTAAACGTAATTATTAAAAAACAAAACAATAGGTATTGAAACTACTACTCCATCAACCACTAACATCCCCATCTACGGATGGTGGGCTTAATGTGACCAAGCTTGGAGGCGGGTAGTCCATCGCAGTATATTCTACCGCATTAAGGGATGCTGCTGCCCATTCGGGTATATTAAAACACTGTTGTCAAAAGATGTTGATTAAAACTATTTTGCTCTTTCTGTATAAATGTGTTTTCTCTTCCCATAAGCAAATCTCTTAAGAGCGGTGCACATTTTCCGCCCCGGTTAACAGAATTAAGGCTCTTCCCGCGCGTGCTGGTAATCGGTATTAGATCAGAATTTAAAGCCGCACGCACATGCCGGATTACGAGAGCGCCCTTTAACAAACTGTGTACGTTACGGTAGCTGAGCAGTCAGGGTGGGTAAAGTAGTGGGTATTTTTTTAGCTTTTTTACTTTAGACGTTTGTTTCATCCTTGATGTAAAAAAACATATTTACATCACATTGATAACTTTTAGTACTCATATTGACTAATACCCATACTGACTAACATGAGACATTCACTGAGAAGTGTGCTGTCTCCGAATTTGACCTGTAAAATGTGTTGCAATTCGTGAGAACTTGGGATAAATATAAAAATAAATGTAGATTTAATTCTCGACATACCAGTCAATTTCAGTTAATACGGGCACGATTTGATATTACTATATTAAACAAGGCATATTGAAAATATAAAAATTACAAATAAATCAATGCCAACCGCCAACTGCCGGCTGACAACTTACCACACCATCTCCTCCCGCGGGTGTCGTAAGAGGTGACAAAGGGAAAAATCCTACGGACGGACAACAGCGTCCGTCGAAATCCAATTTACAGCTACTGCAGTTGCCAACCCGCCTGTCAAGCGTGGCAACTATGGAAACTACCCCCAAGATGATACTATCATATTTGTGGGAGGCCTATGTCCAGCAGTGGACTGCATACGGCTGAAATGTATGTAAGTAATGTATGTAAATAAAACAATCATCGCGTGGTTATGTAATATTATGTATATCGTGATATGTATCTCGATATAAACTAAAGAACCAAAATGTATGTAACTTATACAAAAATATTTCGCGATTAAAGAATGTGTTGGAATCATAGCGTCGTAAACCAAAGCAAACTAAACTGTGGTAAAACTTCATATATATCCGCCTCTCCGCCATCGTAACGCACACTATAAAAATGTGAACATTCGATGCTCAAGTGTAACACAAGTAGGCTCACATATGGTAAGGCTAATTCGAACGAGGGCGAATAAAATAAAAACCAAATTAGGGGATGATGCAACGCGCACACCCCTTCGATTTCTGATAGATTCCATTACGGCGCCGATGCGAGCGGAGTGGCTTTTGAGCTAGCATAGATAATGAGATGACAATGAGATAATGGAATTGTTTATGTGTAATACATAGTATCTAAAGGACTTTTAGTACGTAGAACTATTTAATTTATGTAATGCCGACTGATAATTCATTAAATTTATTTCTGAATAAATCGGTTTTGATAATTAAACTGAACATAGTTATAAATTGTTGAAGAAAAATTACCATACGTATTCGTTATGAACAAAGCTGTTGACTTTAAAGCTGATATGTTCACACAATGGTAAACATTATAAGAACAAAAAAAAAACATAAAAATAACTTAAGAGTTACAATATAATTTGCTGTGATACTTCTGTATTTTTTGTATGTTATCAGAAAAAAATAACATTATTTGCTTGTTTGTTACACGTGTAAAGTAAGTGTTTCAGATTAAAAAGTAAACTTGATACTTTCTACTCGTAAATAAGCCACGATTATAAACATCCATTCTTTAACTCGCATAAAAACAACTTAGACACAGATAGCCGAATTTTCTTTTTAACCCTCCCCCACATGTCTTTTCGGCAGTTTGCATACCAAACGTCGTCTTATCAACCCATTACCTACCGGAACGTCATTGTAACTTCTAAAGCCCATATCTGATCATCGAACGGCACATTAAAGTACCGACGTGTTTAATCTATAATGCTCCTTATCGCAATATTTTCCATTTCCGGGAGCCAACGTCGGCGGGGCATCGTCAGGGGAAATAAGCAAGCCTGAGTTTCACTTTGTTTTTTTTTTTCCGGGAAAAATTTTTCGTACTTTCCTCTTCGTTTACACTTACAACATTTACCGGTGTTAGGCGATTGTTACCTGCATTCCGTTCCTCTGAATTAAATATGGAACCCGGCAAAGGGTGAAGCGTCTGGATTTGCATTTGTTTGCAACAAAGGTTCCTGTTTAAGTAGGGAATCGAGGGAATTGCAGCCGTGGAAGCTTTGATTGTCTTTTTTCTGATTTTACCGATTTGGGTGATCCTTTGTTTTGCTTAGTTTGAACGTGTTTGTTTTCATGTGATGTTTACTAAAAGGAACGAATCTAAATAGCACAGTTGCCATCAGATACATCGGAACTGTGGAGGTGGTCACAAATATCTGAACAACGGTATATCTAATGGCGACTGTACACAAGTCAAAGATTAGTATATTTTGATGTGTTCTACTTGGTTAACGCTATTTTCGAATTATCTTACAATAGCGCAAATTTTATTAGAAATCCTAATTAGGAATTAGTATGTTAATTCAAAGGACAACGCTAATACTTAGCTTAGATCGTTTGCAGCGCATTAACTAAAAAAGAAGGGTCGAAACGTCGGGATGACGTTTAAATTAGTATACGCGATTTAATCCGTTTTAGTTGTTTTATTTCATAAAAAAGAAGATTTTAAAGTTGCAGAAACCTGTATTATGGTTTCAAACACTCAATTGACTTTGTCTATAAGACGGAAGTACCACTTCAGTTATTTATCAAAAGCAAATATCCACAATCTAAACTAATGTACTTATTCCTAATTTAGTTGAGCTATCCAATATCTCAGGTATCCGTGTCGGTAATTAGTTAATGTTCGCTCATCTTCGATAATTTATTGAGACGGAGCGCCCGCTCAACTCAGGCGCGAGGGAATAGACGGCGGCGAAAAACTCAACCAAAATATTAATGCATCAGCTCTATGGTAAGTATAGGTATTGGCGGGAGTTTCAACAGCGACGGGATAACATTGATACTTTAAGGAAAGAACTTAATTTCATGTCTTGGTGCGTAGCACTTTCAGCGTAACTACTTACAGCGCGCTACGCTTGTAGCCGATCCCAACTTCTGCTTTGTAGAGGAAAGCGACAAATTACAAAGAAACTTCGAATACCTGGAACTCTATGTGATGGCTTGGTCTTTTTTTATTATCATAATTACCGAACTACAACCAATAAACTTTATTGTTCTCTATAAACTCTTCTTTTGAATTCCTAATATTATATTCATTAGACTGATTTAAATATATTAACACTTTTGTGTCTCTTCTGTCGTAAAAGAAGTTGTATCCTATGAGGGTCCTAGGCAATTTTTTATAATTTGTTTTATTACGGTTACGGTACAGCTACTCTACGCTACGGTAATGTAGCTTGTTGTAACCAGTTGTTTATTTCATGATATGACATCCAAACCTTCAAGAAAAGAGCGTATAGAGATCTTAAAGGTCGGCAACGTACTTGTGACTCCTCTGGTGTTGCGAGTGTCCATGGGCGGCGGTAGTTGCTTACTATCAGGCAATCCATCTGCTTGTTTGCCTCCTACATCATAAAAAAGCTTTCTATTTATTTTAAAGGAACTTTTCGAGGTGCTTCGACCCAGATCACTTATTCATATCGCGATTGTCTTGTACTGTCAAGTATCAAAAACTTCCGTTCAGAGTATAACTTCAATACAGTCTCTCACCGCTCTGGATTAATCAGGGATTGTTTCATTCCGTGAAAAATGTCGCCGTCAGCGCGTAATAACCTGTGATGCATCGCCGTTGCTTTATTTACAACCTCCTTTGTAAACGACTCGGTGTAAAAAGCTGTTTTCTGAGATAAAATAAATGAATTCAGATATTTGTTTAAATTCATCCTGAAATTGTTATCTTAGATATCTATGTAAAATGTTGTAGGTACACTGGAAAGATGTACATTATTTTTAGTAAAACGGCATATATATTATTGAATGTAATAAGCATACCTCGAACAAATCATGCGGATGACGTCAAACCACTCATAGGATGATTACAAAAAGTATTTTCATTAACAATTACTACTTATCAATTATTAACCTCTTTAATAAAACGATATCGCCACCTGACATGAGCCGAGTAGGTACATAACATCTTTGACTGACATTGTCATTCAGTTGAACAATAAAGTGACTTCTTAATTATTTACAATCTTTTCAAAAGACGCAAAAGAATAATAATAATTTTAGACTTGTTGGAGAAATAGTTGTATACATAATGTCATTAAATATTTTTTTATAACATATTGACTTTCATTATATCATTATCAATTATCGTACTTACGTAAACAAATCTCGTAACATTTATTTTATTCACTAAGTACATCATCTATCATTCAGTTAATTCTGTATAGATTTCTTGAAATTATACGCGGTTAATCTGTTACTTCGTGCAATATGTCATACGGATGTTGCAATACAGACATCATCCTGTGTGCATAATTAGCTACGTCATTTTTACGTCATCCGCATGATTTGTTCGAGGTATGGTAATAAGTTTTGTCAGCTGGATATTTTTTTCCCGCTTTTAAAGTTAAATCATCATCGTCATGCTTTCAGCCGAAAGACGTCCACTTCTGCATATAGCCCTGCCCAAGGATCATGACGAAAACCGGTCCTTGCCCTGCCCACTGCCAATTAAGTCTAGCAATTCTGATGGCAATATCGTTAAAGTTAAATGAGGTTTGATTAAAACTTGTGTATGATAAATAATATGAAAAAATGTTTTTTATGTGTGTAAAACGTGTGAGTTTAAATCAGTATGCTGAAAATATGGTGTAGCAAAACTAGTAATTAGTGCCAAACATTTATCTCATTAGTTTGCCTATGAAGCCGATGGTCCTGGGTTCGATTCCCAGTCAAGGCATTTATTTGTGTGATGAGCACAGATATTTGTTCCTGAGTCATGGGTGTTTTCCTTGTATTTAAGTATTTATATGTATATATCTATTATATATATCGTCGTCTAGGTAGGTACTAGACGACAATATATATAATACATAGATACATATGAATACTTAAATACATAGAAAACACAACACAAAGCCTTACTGAGCTTACCGTAGGACTAGGTCGATTTGTCCCGAAATATTTATTTATTTATTTAGTTTAGACTAATGAGATAAATGTTGTAGTAAATTAGGTTACTATAAAAAAAAACAATAAAATTCAGGTCACACGCCAGGCACGAAACATTATCCATCTACAGCCGTCTCTCTATAAATAACGGTAAAGTGCGTCTTATAAATTATGAGCGTGCTAGCTCACTCATTTGCCGCGTCCCACGGGCTTCGGGCCAATCACGGCTCGCAACTTTATTACGGAGAAGTTATGGGATGCGTTATGTGAGGCGAAGTTATTGTATACATATATGTATGTTGCCAATGTTGGTAATGTTGGGAGATATTGACGTAGTTTCTGTAAAGGAGGGCTTCCGCACGAGTTAGCATTTGATAGTTATCATAGTTACAGATTGAACAATTCAAATGGGTTAAAGGAAAATCAAAAGGGCTGGAAGTGTCTCTGCGCGATCGCATCAGAAATGATGTTATTCGTAGCAGAACAAAAGTAACCAATATAGACCTCCGGATCCCTAAACTTTAAGTGGCAGTGGGCAGAGTACATTTAACACAAGACCTATGGCCGTTGGGGTGTAAAGGTTCTCGAGTGGCGACTCATGATACCATGTACCAAAAGGCGCGGCGTGGGCTGACTCCCCACAAGGTCGACCAACGACCGGTTGCGGCAATCCACTAGATTCTGGTGGCGCAAAACCGGTCGTTGTGGGTCGCTTTGGAGAAGGCCTATGTTCAGCAGCGGACGTCCTTCGGCTGATGAAGATGAAAGGAAAATCCCTTTATTTTCTAAAGAACCACCGCTTTCAAAGCCAAAAATGCTACATCTAGTCTAAGCATATAGAAGAAAAAGACTTAATTATTAATATTTAAAATTAATAGTTTTTATATTAAGCAGAAAGGTCTGCTAGCATATCAAAGATATTTAAATCGAAAGAAAAATAGAAAAAACATGACTCGCAGCGGGACTCGAACCCACAACCACTGGATCACTAGCCCAGTGCACTACCAATTATGCTATGAGTATCGCTTAGATGTGTAAATTTTTTCTATCTTATCCTTCCTGGTATACGTCATTACAGGTGACGTGTAGCGACATCTACCGAAGAGTATAGAACCCTTTTTACGGCATCGAAGTCTCAAATTTAGATTGAGAATTCATCGATAACAATGTGCTTTTACCTTGCTCGCAATTCAATGTGCTTACTCGTGGTAGTGATAAATAAAATAATGCATGGTCACCCTATAACTAAGTATATCTCCTACTACTTACTATCTTCCTGTTGAACTTTGATGGTTTTAAAATTTATAAGCGACGTTGACGGTATCACTGATCCGAAATAATATTCTCCAGTTCTTTATAAAGAACCATACCTAACTTGCGTATTTTTAACAAAACTTATATTAAATAAATAATACCCGGTTTTATCAGCTAAGCATCCTACACGCACATGAAAAAACATTCCCTCAACCGACAAACGCTCCAGAAATAAATAAGCGCGTGAAGAAGATATATGGCACGGCGAGGGAATACAATTCTGGGTAGCAAAGGTCTTCCCCGTTAGTACAAATGTAAGTAAATTTGAATAAAACATAAACGGGGTTAAGTTTGCCTCTTTTTGTTTTCGTGTAATGTGATGTTGTGGCATTCTGTGTATATTTGTAAAGCTGCTGGATGGTGGCAAAGGAAGTGTGATATTTGTGAGCGGTTTTTACTTTTACTAGTAAATTCAATGAAAGTACTTCAGCAGTTTAGTAGTATTTAATGTTAATATATACTATAAAACTATAATACATGAAAATATTTTGTAAATGAAAATGAAAATGTCATTACATCTATTACTTAAAACGGGATGGTTACCATGTATGTATGTTAAGTTTCCGATATTTCGGCACTGTTGCAAGCGCTATCCTCGCGGTGAAGAAATATCGGAAACTCATTTAAATTATCATACATGATAACATTGATAACTATCCTGTTTTGAGTAGTAGTTGCAATGTTATCGACCATGGTACCTTATAAGAAAAACATATTTACTTACATCAATTTGCAGTCTGTTACACATCCACGGTCGGTACAACTAAACAACTACACGAACACAATCAATTTAAGCCATGAGAGTAAAAACTATGAAATCCCATCCCATCACATTTATTTTGATGTATGTAGTCAAACTATTTATATGTTACTATTTTAAACAGCCATTTTCTTTCAAGATTTGTAAACATGTTAATAAATAAAAAACTATATTAAATATTCTTACGGATAAACAAATAAATATACCGATCAACTATTTTGACACATACCACAGACTACTAAAAAATATTACTATTTTTAAAGTAATAAGTAGTATGGTCTATGGTATCTGACATACTCACGCAAAGTATTCACGGTTATGATCAATCTGTGGCAGAGGGAAAATAAAATATTGACTTTCGGTAGAGCTTGTTGCTATATGTGTTGCTTAACTTCAAACTCAGGTAACTCCATTTTGCTTTAAAGTTGATTATCTTTCGAATTGTTATAATTTTTTTTATGTTTTTTAGATAATCAACCTTAAAGCAGAGTGGATTTACCCGAGTTTGAAGTTAAGCGACACATATAAGCTCCAATGCATGGTATGATTAATATACATATTTTATAACGCTTATATACAAGATGTGCACTTTTTTCTTCAAGGTACTTATAAAATATGTCTGTCACAAGTACCGGTCTATACTTGTAACAGAACATTATCGTAAGATTAAAACATTTTAATATATCTTAATAGTCTCAAGTATTAAGTGTGAAACATAACTAAAACACGGTATTTTTTTTAGTTTAACATAATCGTTGGATTAAAAAGTAATTTGCTGTAGACTAGTCAAAAGTCAATAGTATGTGAGTGGTTTAGATGCAGTGTAATTTTAATATCATTTGGTTCAATATGTCGGAACTCAAGGTAAAACAATAATTCGCGGCATCCCCGTTCCTATGTAGTTAACACGTGTATTGTACACGCTAGAAATATTTGAAACGTTAGAAAATAGCTCATACATACAATCCAAATTGACACGCCCGCTCTTTCATAATACTGCCTCACACGGCCACAAGTTAAGGCAATGGTGTTGTTTTTATTTTACCCCCGTTTGACATATGCCTACCCAAAGACGTTTTGTATGAATGCATGGGCAGTAAACTGCCCGTCTGTACTACATAAACTGCACTTGGTTGACAATATGACTATTTTTTTTTTTCTATGTGCAGCTAATAATATTTTAGTTTCATTGTTACATCTGTGCATCATCTGTGACTAATACAAAAAGGTTTATAATCATAAATGACAATAAGTTTATATATTTTCTTCATATTTTCTTTGATTAAATTGACATTGTTTTTTTTTACAGTAAACAGCCGACCTGTGCTGCTGACATCTGCTGTCATTTCTGTTTATAATGGAAGACAGTCTGGACTGGACACGACTGTATTGTATATTGTATGTATGTTACTCGTGATCAATTCTGTTTTTATTACATTAAGATTACTGTCTCAGAAGTTGTTCTCATACAGCTAATAGATATTAGTAAAGTAGGAGCGAAACAGCAGCAACGCTCTGAGTAAGCATGACCACTTCGAAGAGAAAAAAAACTTATGGAACTAGATGGAAAACTTACAGAATACTATTAAGCTACAGACGATTTATGCATCCCGCTCTTCGATGGAACCAGCCTTACTCCGTACTGCATATAAGAGGATCGCAAAAAAAGGACAAGAAAGAGTAAATAGCTAGGTGTGCCAGTTGCAATAAACTTAGTGATTATAATATACACGAAGGAGGTACCCGACCGATTCTACCCATGAACGTGAGTATTTTTTAAGTGTTTTTACTAATTTTGTAATAATAATAAGTGCTCCGGAAAATAACTTACTCTGGATATTTAGTAATCATCATCATCATATCAGCCGAAGGACTTTCGGTGCTGGACATAGGCCTCCCCCAAAGCGATGACCAGTTCCCGCAAACTTTACCAGGTCGTCGGTCCACATTGCGGAGGGTTTGCTCACGCCGCGCTTTCCGGTACGTTGTCGCCACTCGAGAACCTTTACGCCCCAACGGCCAGCGGTTCCGCGTGCAGCGTGACCCGTCCACGGCCACTTAAGTTTAGTGATCTGGAGGGCTTTCGATCGGTTACTTTGGCTCTGCTGCGAATGAAATCATTTCTGATGCGATCACACAGAGGCACTCCTAGTATAGCCCTCTCCATTTCCCTTTTGGTCACTTTGAGTCATCTTATAAGGCCCATAATAAGCGACCACATAGTGCTATATGTCATACCACTCCGGATTTGATCTTATTTATTTCCGTTAATGTTTTAATTATATAGGGCATATTTTCATAATGGTACTGAACCAATCCTATTTTTTTATTGTAGTAGTTACAAACCAAAAATGAAATTGGAATCAGTGTCGACTTATACCAGTACGCCTAATAAAACAATACGGTTTGATAGTTACCTATATATGTTTTAACAGAAGGGTTACACTGACACTGTAATCGACAATCTAGCATGTTTCTAATTAACATTACCCATTTTAATATACTGAAAGCGTTGTGACACGTTACAAGTTTTTATTTTTAATTAAGGATAGTTTGCAAAAGCAACAGTTAGCCTATGTAATTTTAGTTTTTGTGGAAAATATATTTGATTACTCATACACAAGGGGACTAAAATTATCTTTACCTGTCCACCCTGTTTCATGTGAAATATTGAAGTACCCAATACATTAGTTATTATAGCAACATAAGTTAGCAGCTGGGCCTCGACTGATCTGTTATTTGTTATTATTTATTATAAAGCAAGACATCTGCGCGTAAAATGAAACTGGAAATCATAAGATTTTTATTAAGTCTTTATTAGTGCTTGTTTTAATTTTTCATAAGACGAAAACGAAAAATGTAAATAGTCTCTCTAGCGACATGTCTGAAGGGTGTGTGACAATCCATCGTCGCCTACAGAGGGTGTTAAAAAACGTCATATGCTTATGGGATTTTCGTGTTATGTTAATGCTTATGCATGTTTCGCCGGTTTGCGGTTAAATGTATTTTGTTGGCATGCATATTTCAGTTTGCTAGGGAGAATAAACAAATTATTTTGCATGCTAGGGTGAAATCTAGTGTTTTTGTTATGCAGAGTTTTTGGAATGAAATTTCATTGAAGACGTTATTTATTATAGTTTTGTAATTATTTTGTAATGTCTATATACAGTGATTTCTGAGCATGGGGTTTAATGACATAATCGCCACGCTTTGCAGGCGGGTTACCGATCGCAATATAATTCACCGTTCTAGAGGGACACTGCTTCTCGTCCTCCGGTGGTTTCTAGTCACAGTTCAGGGGCAATACTCGAGTTCTCGGGTTCAGGGAGTTTTGTAATAAAAGCCTACGGGTAAGTTTATACTTAGTGAGATTGTCTGTCACGATTATTTCTGGGTTACTCACAATTAAACGGGAAAAATCAACCGATCTTCAAAAGTGTTTCAAGTATTTTAATTTACCTACTCGTAGGTATATCGTATATACAAGTACCTACTAATATAATCGTGGAAAGTCTCATTTCTTATTCTGAGGTTTAACTTTACACGTTCAATGAGTTTTATCAGAGTCCAGCAAAGCGTCGGCACCAGTTTGTCAGACAACCGAACTAACGGAAACATGCATAAGAAGTTTTAATAAGTGAAATGTGTGTAATTCCTAATATTCAACCTACAAAAGCAAATTTGCCTTATTATATTTAATCAATTGTTATTATATATTGTATCGAGAAATACCTAGACAGTATTCGATTATAAATTGGATTGCAAATCAGAAATCAATGATAATAATGAAATAATGAACCACAATAGTGCGTAATAAACCGAATTAGTGCACCCCGCTAAACCAAGCTAAACGCTAACCCGATCAGGCATAATTTGTGACCAATTAGAATAATGGTCGCTCGTGATGTATGCACGACGTGCATGCCTAGCGGAACCATGGAGTCTGCTATGCGAATATCTATAAATTTTAAATAAAAACACAAATATTCCATATAGAGGACTGTAAATAAACTGAGCCCCGTGACTTTGTCATTAAATTTGCTAACTAGGTACATACAACCTTACCAATAACAAAAAGTATGTTTGATGTTATTTAACAGGAGGCTACCGTTTCAAAATGCCGGGACATCATTAGAAAGATGATGATGCGACATATTAAAAAATGTTTAAATAAATTTGCATAACAACTTAATCAAAAAAATATGAACATTGAGTAAAATCAAATTCATAATTAAACGGAGTAAACTGACACCAGTTTTCATACTAAAGTTGTCAAACGACCTGTCAAATGTATGAAAACTGTTGTCAGTTTACTCCGTTTAATTATAAATTTGATTATAGCAATAATAAATATTGCCCGACGTCAGGTATATTTTTTATTTTATTAATTTAACAATAATACCTACACATGCAATATTTTTTCAACATAAAACTTACGAACAAAACCGAAATTCATTTTTTTTACCTAGTCACGAACGTTATTTTACCGAAACTATTGATAATTCTAATTCGTTGAAGACATGTATTTCAATGACGTAATTCATTGTTATTGCTATTGGTATGAAATAAGAACATGTTATTTGTGTATTTGTGACTTCAAGGCGATATCTACAGGATACTTTGACCAAAAAGTTTAACAACAAATACTGTTCCACTCCACTCCCTGTTCGTTAATAAATGTTTGGGGAAACGTTTGTCCGGCCCGCCGTCAATGTCACAGCTCGGGTATAGTGCGTGCAAAGTGCTGGTGCAGTCTTGCTGTGTGGTGCATCGCAATTACAAATACATGGGCACGTCGTACGGCAGTATTGAGCGGGTTAAGTATTTGGAAATAGTTGTAGGTACGTACTAGTGGCTAGGCTAGACTAACTTTTCTATTATTAATATATATCAGGAGTGTCTTGTTTTTAATACTTCCTGATGTATTTCTTTATATATTGCAAAATGATTATAAATGCTTATCTTGAATGTCGTAGCCGTAGTATTGATACATTCATTTCATTACTGCTACCTAATATATGTAGGTATAGTATGGACAAACGTCATGTCTGTCGAAACGTGTCCTGAGTGGTCCACAGGGACCTCGTCTAACGTATTGTCAAATGTTAAGACATATTGCGCAATTGCATCATGTTAATTCACAGCATGCAAATATTTCATAGTACATCTACCTACGTATAGAAAAGTGCAGGATCGGTCGCCCGAGATAGCTCAATGTGGCGGTCTATGGAGGAGGTATGTCCAGCATTGGACGCCCATGGTTCATAATTTTCATAAATAAATATTTATGAACATGGTTCATAAACTACGTCCAACAATGAGAGGTAGGGCACAGCGATGACCATCACGCTTGAATCTGGGGCAGCCCAACTGGGGAAGTACCTCCTCCTTACAGAAGACCACAGCCATAATAGCACTGCTACCTTTCAGGTATGCAGTGTTGTGTTCCTGATGGTGAGTAAGGTTCCCAGAGCTCCAACCCCCCTTAAAGGCCGGCAACGCGCTTGTGACTCCTCTGGTGTTACGGGTGCCCAAGGGCGACGGTAATTGCTTACCACCAGGCAATTCGTCTGCTCGTTTGCCGCCAATGTCATAAAAAAAAAAATTCACACTGTAATTATAAAAATGATAAATGTTTGATTCCATCAATATATTCTTCCTAAATATATTTTACATAGAGAGGAAGATTTCAAATACAGAATACACTATAATGGGATATATAATGCCCTCATCTCTTGAACGAAGTTATTTCTAAAAAGTTTGGTTTTATACTCTATCTTTTACTTTAACACTCGGCCATCCTGCCAGCACAAATGCCCAGTTACCTACGTCCACATGTCAGGCTACCCTCGTCAATCTTCGCTAATTTATGCCCGCATTTGTTTAACCAAAAACGTTTAAATTCGCCTATTCACCTGTCTCAACTTTTTTAGATATATTGCGCTTCTTGCGTGGTTTGGAGGGTTGAAAAGAAGGGTGGTAACTCTTTGTAGTATACACGAGTGTATTTCCTATCGTTCAATTCATTTAACTTGAGGGCTTACGCTTAAATCTGTAGTGTAATTTAAGAAAAAAGTTTAATCACAGCAAAACTAAAAATTATAATGGAGCTCAAAATTAATAAAGGAATAATATTTGTACTTATGAGTAGGTACTTAATATCTGTCTTTATTCTATTTGGCTATACCTAACACACCCTTAAAAGCATACTTGAATCATATGAATTTGTGTATATTTTATCTGTAGGTACGTATCCTTAATATTGCCACACGCTATGCGCTCGAAGAAGCAGCATACATTTTGAAGGCTTAATATCCTTTCGACATAGTAGAAGCGCACAAACGCACAAAGTCGTTGGTGGAACTTGTATAGTATATAGTGTTTATTGTAGTTATGTAACTGTACGCGTAACCGCCACGCAACCTTAGCGTTACCATAACATGTGCCCAAAATGAACGCAGCAGTAGTGCGGGCAATTAACATGATGCGTTTAATTACGACGCATGAATGTATGCAATATTAACTGTTTATGGCCGCGACGAGGATTTCTGAAGGGAGGGAGGTGGAGCTACTTTGTAAAATATTGTTTGTGTACTGACTTATAACATCCTAAAAAAAGGGTTTAAGAAAGTAGGTTATAATACATTGTGGTATCGCTTTTGTTTTACAGTGAAAGAAATACCCGTAAAAAGATAACATACACTTCTATCAAGTGCCAGATATGAATTGATTCATACTCGTAGTATTTTTTTTTATTGATATTGCAACATATTAGTTTATAATCTTTTTTTAACTTCACAAGTAGTTTTACAAGATTGTATGTTTCATAAATTCAAACATATGAAAACAAATATAT
Source organism: Grapholita molesta (assembly GCA_022674325.2). Classification (NCBI taxonomy): domain Eukaryota; kingdom Metazoa; phylum Arthropoda; class Insecta; order Lepidoptera; family Tortricidae; genus Grapholita; species Grapholita molesta. Next base: position 10,086,814 of record CP053129.2, on the reverse strand, counting down.
AAAATCATTATCATATAGATTTATAGAAATAAGATTATAGCTACGCGATAGTCAGAGAAATACGAGTATATATCTAAAGTTACAAAATATCTTAATGGCAATAAATAAAGTCTTTGCTTGATATTTGTTTTCATTAGCTTCGATGAATATGAGAGACAAAAACAAACCGCATTTTTCAGTTCGTAACTTCTCGTCTCATCATAAATACCGCGGAGGCAACAGCGACAATGGCCGCCCATTTGTCTGAACTACGGTAAATAATAAAGCGGTAACTTTATCACGTTATTTATTGGCTCATTATCGACAAATAATGACTATTTAAAACGAAATTATCACGTGAAATGTTATTGGGATTCTCGACAATGAATAGGAGTTTTGGTCTCTAAAGTCTGGAATATTAAAACTGCAAAAGAATGATGTTTGAGTGGATATATCATTAACAGGCTTTTGATAAAGTTTTTACGATTCAATAACATATTTATAACTAAGAGTGCTGAATATTTGTCGCTTTGAGAGTAGCGTAACAAGGGTAACCCCGATAAACAGTAAAACATAAGTATGTAATGAACCGAAACTTTGCATCATTAGCGCGGAATATTACCAATAATATTCCCCGGAGTGGCAACTATTCGGGTATTATCAGGCATTTGGCCAGCGTCTGTATTGGTATCACTGAGCGAGCACTAACCTTTTGAGTTCTAAGACCATCCAAGTTATTTAGACCCTTTGATTTATATGAAATGTGTGTAAAACGAGTGCATACTTTTATCGGTTAATTCAAGCTTTGAACTGGCCTCTGTTCGCTGAGCGATGTAAATGACACCAGTAATGCCGAAATTGGCTAGATCCGCTTCATTTGCTGGTGAATACGGCAAATTGAAATGTTTCACGGCTCGTTTAAAAGGTCCCTTCTGTTAGTTACCGATAGTCATGTCATTTAACATCAAATCAGCGAACGTTAAAGCGCTGCTTAAAAGACTGAAAAAGATTGTATTGTTTAGAATATCACAGGCCAAACCAATTTACAGTTATACCATAACTGTAAGTAGATATTTTAACGTTTTGACGAAACTAGAGTATCATCATAACCTTAGCAATCAGCAGCAGGACTGCTCTGTCTTGGGAAATAATATCATTTCGGAAAGCAGTAATATCAAAACGTAGATCTTAATATTATTAAACCATTCCTATATTAATACTAACTTTCTGACTACAAGTTAGACGTTGAGTCCGTCTGCTTTGAAGCTTATTGCTCTGCCACATTATATTATATGTTGACAGAAAAGGAAATGTATATTTTTGTTGTTAGTATTAGTAAACTAAACTGATAGTGTAGTAGATTTTTTCTCGTGTCATAAATATGCTAAATTATAACATCATTTAAAAACTTGAATCAATAAAAAGTGTTACTCACGCGGTACTCACCTAAGTTAAATTAAGATGCCAAATTCTGCATCTATCGCGACTGTCTAATTAATATAAATAAAGTGTTTATTTTATTGGATTTATTCTTAACCGGTACCGGACCGTATTTTTATATCGTGCCCGATAATCGTGGTCAAGTGAATTTGCTGCGTCGTAGCACATACAAGTAGAGCCTACCGGGTGTGGCCTGTAATAGGAGCATTAACTTTAGGAATCGTTTCTACACCACAAACGTAGCAACATTTGTTCTACGACTTTTGAAAATAACTTATAGTTTAATAAATATTAATAAACTAAATATTTTCCAAGCAAGCAATGTATTGCGAAAAATATGAAATTTGTAGGCTGACAGTAAACGTCAACTAGACTATTGGATGCTGTTCATTGAAAATAGTAATTAGTTTGTTTGAAAAAATCACAAATAATAAATTACCCAATTGTGTAAAGTTATACAACAAATGTTGTTACATTCATGGTGTAGAAGCGATCCCTAAAATTATTGCTCCTATTACAGGCCGCATCCGGTATACATATATACGTATATTTATATATTTGCAATACAAATCCTTTTCTAACTACAAGAACGGAAAATATTGTAACGCATTGTTCCACAATAATTTTCTGTTAAATTATATAAACAGAGGAATTACGAGGCCATTATATTTGACGTAGGTACTGATACTGTCCACCATTGCGGCCAAGATGACCGGAGACAATTTGATATCTGAACATTCTGAACGCCCGAGCCCTCGGGACTGCCGGCGGTGCATGGCATTACAACTTCCGTCCACCTAATCCTTTCTGCATTTTCGTACAGATTCGAATATAAAGAGAAATCAAAGCATTAAGCCGCATTCGCTGGAAGATCAGCATGTATGCATATTTATGGGTCCATTTTGTGGTAACCTCTCTTATTTATATATTATATGTCAAGAAGGTGTAGTATTAAAGTAGTTTATCACGAATTAATAATTTTAATTTCATCATATATAATTCAAATAATGAGTCCCGCCCTCTGTATGCTTAAATCTTTAAATTACGTAACGGACTAGTGGTTTTAATCAATTAAATAGAGTAATTCAAGACAAAAACCCATGCGAAGCTAGGGTGTGATGCTAGTGCATCATTTTACTATCTAAGGAATCTTGATTCGAATTTCGAAAAAACATTTGTGACTGATTCAGTATAAAATAAGCGTTGGATAGAATATCTTTTAACAATCAAGTTTCGTACTAAATTTTTGATCGGTACAAATAATTGTCCTATGAAAACTCGATGCTCAAAACCTACTTATTTGTTTTTTCTATAATTATCTTTTATAGTGCGGTATCCTTTATAGGCACCCTTTAAAGCCGCGAGCGGGGATGATAATTTATGGACACTACTTCAAACGAAGGCTTACTGATTGTATATATATGTGGGGTGCGAGCATATGCTATCCATAAGTTAGTGCTATCTCTTTGATACTCTTATTTTGGCGTTACACCTTAATTTAATTTTAATTAATAAAAGCCGTGGCTTGGACGAAAGTTTTACGTCGTATAAGAGTCGGTTAACATGCGTTAAACAAAAGGCTCGATAAAAGTAATACACGAAACGATCCTATTCAATGAGGCGTACAATATTCCTGTACTGTATTGAATATTCAATACATTTTTAACACCATCAACATCCTGAGAAACAGAATGAGCTTGAGAATGAACTCTATTCCTTTGATTTAACGAGCACCAGCTTTTTGCCAAATGTAAGAGAAGAAGTGTCTCGCTTGAAATTCATTACGGGCGGTAGAAAAACAGTCACCGACATATATTTATGTAGACGACCTGAAATATTTGTAATCCTTGTCTTGTCTTTGTTAGTTAACGGCCTCCGTAGCGTAGCATAGTGGCGTAGCAGTCGTCTTGGATGCGATTCCGGGGTCGGTTTGATACCCGGTATTGAATTTTTTTTGGGAATTTTTTTCGCGAATATTGTTCCAGAGTTAATAAATAAACAAATGAATAAATAAATATTACAGGTTGTCCTTCAACAAATAGGTAGGACTTAGCCCCACAGTAAGCTCAAGAAGGCTTGTGTTGTGTACATGTCATAACTTTACATATGTACTTTCCTTTTATCTACACCACAAGATCTTATGGCGCTTTTTTGTATTTGTTGACTTATACACTTAAATATATATAATGTCCCTAGGTTAAATCACTGCGAACCGATTTCTGCGTATAAAATGTTATTTGCCAGTTTAACCTATTTACTTTGTTAGAGTCGTTCTGTTTCCCATGCCTACTTGCAGAACAGAATAACAGCCTACTCTATCTCAACTCCCCTAATAATATTTCTTGTGAAATTTATCCCTTAATGCAGGCAGAAAGCGTGTATATTGCGTGGTCTAGTACTGAGGTATGTCTATGAAAACACCCCTCTTTGTTTAAACACAGAATCACAATAAAGTTTCTGTTGTAATAGGCTATGCATTTTGAAGAGTAACTTCGCTACGCTTGGTTTATTATTTTTAAGCGGAGTGTGGTTTTTGGTTTATAAAAAATACATCCAATCACGTTAGCCGCCCGTTCTTCTGAATATGTAATGTCGTTTGCAAAAGTTTTGAAATATTATGAACTCCGATGTTTTTAAAACTGGCAATTACATTCTTGAAGCAAGATTAGCGGATGTTGTAAATTTATATATGCATGAAGTAATAACCAAATTATATAAATATCATCATCAATAGCGTTTCAGCCGTAGGCTGTCCACTGCTGGCCATAGGCCTCCCTTTAATACGGCTTGTATCATCTTGGGGGGTAGTTGCCATAGTTGCCAAGCTTGGCAGGTGGGTTGGTGACGGCAGTAGCTGTAGATTGGTTTTCGATGGACGCTGCTGGCAATCCGTCGGTTTTTTCCCTTTGCCGCCTCCTAAGATACTCGTGGAAGGAAATGGGGTGGTGGTATTCTACTCAGCCGGCACCACACGGCACCTGGCACCACACCACACTATAATAGTGATATATGTAAATATAAGCTGTGTTAACTTTTCTTTTAGTGAAAGTTTTAACGCAACATTATTTTTTTGTAAACTAGTATACAAGTTAAACGTAATTACTCATTTTCTTAAATTCATATTAAAAAAATAAGTATATTTACTATTTATCTAAGAAAAATGTTTTGGTTTCCATATTTTACCTTACTAAAGTTAAGGCACAATACGCTAAATAAGTATTTATATTCAAGGGTGTTTTTTTTTAATTATACCCTTCACGAAATGTTTTGTGACGGCTACGACTACTACGAAATGCGGGGTTTCTTTGTGTATTGCGTAAAGAATCCGAGTAAATCAATTTTTTGTGAGAGCGCCAAACTACCTCGTCGTCAATGAGTGATTTTTACCCTTGATTAACAATCTACTATTTAGCTAGATATGGCCTTATAGACTATATTTATATGTGCCCAAATAACAAATGTACTTTTGTTCTAGAACGAATTGATATAGGTACTGACTATCTGCAAAATCCTATTAAATAACATTACAAGTTCAGAAACTATCCAAAGTGAACTTTTTGCCCTTTATTAGCGAAGCCAACAAGTATAACTAATCGAATTCGTTGTTAGATCATATCCTAGGGGAGAGTGGGGTAGAACGGATCAAAGTTGTCGCTAACACAATTAGGGAGACGGATTAGTTTTGGTCAGGAGCGGTCTCTCTGCTCACCTTGTTACCTGGCCGGGCAATATAATATTACTGTTAATTTTAAACTTATATTTCAATTGTAAACATTGCAAAAATCATTAGGAAGATATTTAAATTTATCTCTTTTGCTTTCGTGACGCCTTAGGATGACAAGTCATTATATCGGATATGAGGGGCTTGGTAGGTTTATTTAAGATTTTTTTATAATTTATATTTGTTAGTATGGAATGGGGTTACTTTGATCAATTTCAAAATTAATTTGGTGTTATCTCTTCAATATGTAATATAAAAAAAATAATAAAAAAATGACGATATCGGTTTTTGCTCCTCTATCGATTTCATTATTTATTTTTTTATTATTATTAACTTATTACTTAAAAAAAAAATTTTAAGAGGTGATCAACTCTAAACTGATTTTGGGGTTACTTTGATACCCCTCTTATTTTTTACGGAATTGGATAGAAACCCCTTTAGGGAGTAAAACTTCAAAACCTTAAAAAAAATCCGTTCGCAGGTTTAGGATTTATAAGGATTTTTGTGTATTTGGTACCATAAATGTAACAATTAAACTCAAAAACTAACTTTATACTTCACAAGTTAGTAAGGTAAATAGTAGTTTGTATTACGTAGTAACTAGTATCTACTGTATTGAGAATATTTTTTTTTCGCTTACAATCAAAACTTATCAAATGAACGACGTAGGTATAATTCGTAGAACGTAAACTATTATAAATGGGTAAGTAAACCCTTATAGGTGTCAATGCCATACGATAAATAAAATAAAATATGTGATCAAAGACACCCCATGCCACAAATCCCAAAAAAAATAAAATTGCCGCTATTAATATGACTCGTAACAACAATTTATGTTATAGACCGATAAATGCCTGATTCAATGAGTTTTATAAAATTGTTGTATTTTCTATAGAGCACATTGTACATTAGAAGTTATACAAGCTATGTGAAGTACATAAAACAAATACTTATATATTTTATTTACTTTCGCATCGATCTAAGTGTTTGGTCCCACAAACACAAATCACAAACTGGCAGTGACGTTCAATGTTATCAACCGTAAAAAGAAAAACCAAGGAATGCATCCAGAAAGCGTGATATTCGAGCTTGAACATGAAGAAAAGTTTTTATCAAAGTAACCCCAGGAATCAAAGTAACCCCGGTACTTCCCCGGTAATTCCACGGTACTTAACATTACTTACAAATTGAAAAAATACTAATAGACGGATCAGTTTCTATTTATTTTATGATGACGGTAAGTTAATATGTAAATAGTTATGAACTTATGAATAATATAATAGTGTAATGTAGATATTTTGAAATACAAAGGTAATGCAAGCAATACCTATTTATTTTCCGCCATTTTAATATTGTATATTTCTAAGAGAGAGAGTGTAACACATAGAAACGTACTACAAAATTCCCCTAAAACGGGAAACACGCTCCATTCGAAAGAGACGACCTTTTGCAATATTAACGTAGGTTTGAACGGTCCCCTCATAATTATCTGTATCTGACTACCCGCAGATACCGTCGTTCTTTAAGGTTTGGATGCAGATGCCGCTTTACCATACAAACTGTTGACACGATTTTTAGTACCTACTAAAAATAACAAAAATAAAACCGTGCAAAAAGTAAATCTGTTCTAATTAAATATAATTATATGTTTGGAATACCTGCCTCATAATAATAACTTTAATAATTTCAATTTTTTGATTACAAATAAGTAATAACATAATCTTTTGTCAAATGTTAAACAACAAAAGTTCAACATTAAATGAAACTGAAATTTGATGATTATTTTGGTTCTGCTGCCGATTGTTTCGTTTCTGATACAATCATGAAAAGTTACTCCTAAGCTCCTAACTCCTGCTCATTGCTTTTTAGATGACTTTAAGCTTTGTATAAAGCCTATTGTGAGCGACCCCGTTTCAAAGCCACAGGTCATCGTTGACAACAAAACTAGTCAAAGACTTTCTTCTTGAGACACTGCGGAATAGGTATTGGACGAAAAGATATGTTTTAGCTTTCCAAACGCTACTAACCGATGATTGACCTTTTTCTCGAAGTTGGAATTACCTAGCTTGACTGTCTGTCCGAGATGTACATAATCATTATAAACTTTGCGACCGCTATAGGACATGGGCATTTGACATAACCTTCGTCTTATTCATGTTCATCTTGAGTGCTCTCGATCGATCATCGTAAAGTCTTCCATAGTCTCAGCTAGGACTACGATATCGTCAACAAATTGAAGATAAGTCCGTCGTTCGTCGTCCGTCACCGTCGATACTGATGCCTAACCCCAGTCCAAACTCATCAAAACATTTTCCAGATTTAACACTAAAAATTTCTAACATATTTGTGTGACTACCGTCTTCTCTAGTTTCGATAAAACATTAAAGAAGGACCAATGGACGTTTGCATAGATGAGACTTCAAATTGGATATGCTGCCATATCTGCTTAAACATTTTTCTTCGTTCTGCGAAATGTTCTGTATATCGCTTTTTGATACCCATCTTGATAGATATTTTATTACGTAGTCGTGCAGTTTTATTATATGATTTCTATATGTACGTATACGATAAGTATGGACGCGTATCGAAGATGTACGTATGTGATAAAAATAAATACTACAGTATCCAAATGATTAGATATTATAGATTCAGACATTTTTTTTAAGTTATTGTTGCAGCACAGTTTTGGTTTCTCATACCTAGAAACCATTTCAATCTTTCGCCTACTCGACCTACCTTCCCGAAACCAGGAATTACATCTGCCAGGAATTTACTCACTAGGTTTTGCGTAAACTATTTGTATGGAGAAATTGTACAGAAGCTACCAAATCGACGTCCAAAACAAGACATATGAAATATGTCAGCTGTTGCAACACTTAGTAGAAGTACTCTTAATATTAGATTATAAACTAGCGGTCGGTTAAAAAAAAATCTACGTTCATCACGGATAACCTACATCTTTCGAATTCTTCTTTCTAATGGTGAATGATTTATTTTATTCAGTGCATTCCCTTCAAAGCCTATTCAATGCAAACGAACAAAATTGTCTTTTATTACTATAAAATAGGTCGTGATGAAAATAAAAGGTAAATAGCAACGAATAGCAAGGTTGCATTTTTATCGTCTATCGATATTGTGACGAATGATAAAAACCCGACCATATTACGCTAGCAGCACTCTTTTACGGTAGGTGTATAAGCATAAATCTGACTTGTCTCTCCTTAATTTAGAATGTCCAAAATTTCACCGAAACAGCGCACAACACATATGCAAATATTAGACTGAGATAGTTGAAGTCAAAGTTAAATAAGTTAGCCGCGAGCTGGTCCCAAAGGTCGCGACAGACGACATTCGGTGAGCCTTTATTTTGCCTTCTATCTAGCTGACATTTACAGGATGGACACGAGCTTGACAAGCGATTTTTTTTTAATTTCAATATAATAGAAAATATGCACATGTACACATGTAGACGCATTAAGGTATACATGTACATATGTAGATACTTTGATTGAATATACGAGAAGGTGCCAAAAGCACGAGGGAGTGGGTCCAAATATATAAATAACGCTTAGGAAGTTAAACTCATAGAATTTGTTTTTTTATATGTAGGTAAATTTAAATGGCGTTATTATTTGTAAACGCTTGTCAAACCTGGCATGTGTATTTAAAATTTTTCTGCTTAGAACATTTTTTACAGGTACAAGTAGAATTTTTGCTTGTTGGAAAGAGTTATCCGACGTTTGCTAAGTTAATTTAGTTCATGAATAAGTTTTTAGCCTCTTCGGATTTGTGAAGCAACTAGAAGATTCAAGATAGATTAAGAAACTAGTGCAACAAAATTGTACGCAGTTTCTTAGGTTATTAAAGTTTGTTCTAAAAACATCGCCCTGTAGCCTGAGGTCGAGATACGTTTGACTCGCGTTCATAATGGATGAGGCGAGTTAACAAGCGCGTTACGTACGGTACGGCAGATGACGGCTGTCCTCTCGAGACCCGCCCAACGTTTACTTATGCTAGTTAGCTTCAAACTGTGTATTTAATAGTATTGAGTCCATGCATTACTCAGGTTTAATCTTCAATCAACTGGTAACATTCTCAAGATTACCTAGTTTTCTTTAGCATTACAGGACGGCTACGGTTAGCCGAAATCAGTTAATTATAGAAAACGCAATCGAAACAAAATATATAAGGTACCTGTGCCAAAGATGACCCGGCTTCTAAAATAGCCCACCCACGTGATTTTTACACACATACATTTTGTTACGATTACGTTTTCTATAATCAACTGATTTCGGCTAACCGTACAATAAAAATATACAATTTAATAGAGGATCCACAGTCAAACTGTTCAGGCAGTTTTGTGGGATAATGTAATCAGCGCTAAGAATACTAGGGAACTCAATGATAAATAAATAAGAATATTTTTTAATCATAAATAAATATTACGTAGGTATTGAAAATACGAAACAGAGTTATTTTATAAAAAAGGACTTCCCTCTCACCTTTATTCAACGGGAAGATGATTTGTCAAAATAAATTAAGCATAAGACAGTCCGCGGTGCGTGTTGTCAAATATTTACAAAGCCTGCGGCTGTAGGAGAATACAACCTTTGCTACGGGGCTCAAAAATTGAAGACAGTTTCATGTGACTGTACTAATGATGATGGTAAGAAATAGATTTTTCTATTTTCAGAATTTGAAGAACGAATACGAGACAACAACCTCAGTTGAAAAATATCATGATGAGTAGGATGGACAAGTACTTGACTAATGGTTTACAAAGACAGATATTGTTTTTTCCATGCATGTTTTACTATCTTCTAGACAATATGGTTCACCGCTGGTTTATGGTCATCCACTGGTGCATGCAGCCTAGTAAGTTTATAATACTTTTAATGTTACAATATAAACCTGCTTATAGGGGTAAAAAATACCAATTTTTTTCCCCACGTTGTTAGTAAAACACATGCTATGATATTTGTCTCATAACCTGATCTCTCGTGTAATCTTTAGTTGTGTTTTCAATTTCTATATCAAGCTCTATAACAAGTACCTAAGTTTTGCAAACAACTTTCAAAACAAAAACACATTAATATAACAAACAGAGTCAATTTAAGAAAAATTATTACCTGTTTATTTATTCTCATTCAGTTCGGTTTATTCTCATCTCATTACATTCAGTAAGTAGGTACTAAATTGTTAAAACATTTGAATTAAAGATATTATTTAAGCCAGCGAACTATTTTTTTAACTAATCAAATAAAAATTACTAATTAATTATGCATACTAACTATACTCGTATGGGTAAAACCTACTTCGTCCTAAAACTACAATCTTGCATTGCGTAACAAAAAAAATACTCGTTTCGTGTACCCATTTACAAGGGCACCTCAAATCTCATGTGGCCCTGTGCTCACAATCCATCATCGTCCGAGACCCTAATAATGCACTCGAATACGGAACCCGCAACAATCGTATTGTGCGCCTTTGTAGCGGACAATCGAATTTCATGGGCGGTGGCGTTGGTATCGTACCCGCTCTCTTATTTATAATAAAGTATATAAATATTTGCCATCGCTACATCCCACACAAATTACGAATACAAAAGTATGTCCGACTGTAGCAGGGACGCTGACATAGGTAACAGTTACCTATTTACGCTTAACCGCTCACCTTGGTGGTCCATTTCAGGTGATTTTACTCATTGGATAACTTACTTACGATAACACAGTTTAAAGTTTATATGATATTTGTTATATTCCCTGGAATAATCGCCTGGCTACACGTATTACATCATGTAAATGTACAGTGTCAGCCCTATAAACAAAAATGGTGAATTTTGGTTTAAATGTATGTAAAAAAGATGTTAAATATTTTGGAAAATACGTGGGAATTATTAGTACCTGCATTATTATTATTATTTACCTGCATTGCGCATAAGACATTAAATAAATATCCTCTTCGGCTCCTGCATTAACCCAATAACCAATGTTTGTATAACACTTTGTAATACATATCATATACATACTTAGCTCGACATTTCGAGTTATTTACGTGGTTTAAATAGGTACTTTGAAACTCTATTGCTCCTAGGAACAAAACAACGTACCGTTAACATTTTAAGATAGCAGCTGCTCTAATACTTTTTCGCATATATGTACTCGTATTACACTATATATTTTCTGTAATTGAGCATAAACGCTTCAAGTTACATATGAAGAAATGGCATTTAAAGTCCCAACTTTACTTTTGGGCCAACAACACAGTCTCCTCTTATTACAGCTGGCTGCACCTTGCAAATCCATTTAAGTTAGTTTGATTGTAAATATATTACATAAGACACAATGGATTAACGTATCTGTAGATAAACCCCACTTCACATTACATTACCCCGTATAAATAACCTAAAACTCAAGAATTCGCTTGTCTCAATTTATTTAAATTCCCCATTTCCCTTAGGTGGCGTGCGTATTGTGTCACACTCCGCGAGATGGCGTCACCGAACGAGTACATCGCTTAATATTCATTAATTCTAAATTCAAAATGAGCGCGCACTCTTCCGGTCTGTTGCGTACGCGCTAGATTTGAGTATGTTTTTGTTCTATTTGCATGAAAGGAAAAGGGTATGTTCAGTAGTTGATTATGCTACTATATACACTAGGCCACTGTTGGTAATGAATAATGAAACTAATGAAAAAGCAATTTCATATAATTTGAATATTGTATCGAAAAGTAACAAAAATTCCAGATGTTAAAATAAAGTACTGCTCTTTTGTTTAGCCATGTCTGTGTGCCTGTACCCGACTATGCTCAGTGATCGTAGGTCCTAGAGAGCGGTACTTTGGTATGAATACTCGTATGTAAATCAATCACGCGGGAAAAGTTGACAAAGGTTTTTTCGATTTAACCCTTCAGTATAATGTGTCATGAGTCATGAGATAGAAATTTGAAAAATAATAGAGACTTGCCTGAAACATTTTATGATAAAATGAATGTTTTTGTTCCGGAAGTTAAAAAAATGTGTTCCGCTAGTTCAAAAATATGACAATAATCATGAAAGTACAGCTTTATAAAGACTTTTACGGAAAATTATTTTAAACTTGATCGGTTGACTCGTATTCCCTTTGTCTGTTTTAACAATCGAAATACCTACACTATCATTGATTGTTACCGTTAAGCCGACCGGATCTTCGTTCTAATAGGTGATCAGCACCTCATGTAATGATCGAGTGTAACCCTTCAAATGCGCAGACAAGACGATAAAACAGCGCGTCCAGGGTAGGAATTAAGAGTTCTGTCGCATCGCGCCTCATGGGAAATTCGGCCAATCACGGCGGGCGGAATTGCTCATCGGCCGCCCCCGTCCGCATTGCGATACCGTTGTATCTACTGATTATTACATATAGTCAGCGTCAGACATTAAGTAGCAACTAAAGTATACCAGTACAGATATTTTTCCTTATAACAGTACTTACGTATATGTTATGATATATTTAGCCACTTTTTTTGCTACTATATGATTCTGACTATATCTACCCATAGAAAATGTACTTACATTTAAATTAATAGGATTTTTAATACAACTTTACTATTCACACGTACGTGGATAGGTAGCTAACATCAATATTTAAAAATACTAAAATATCGATAAACTTCTTTAAGACAATTACTCCACCTGTGGACGTACTATTAGCGAATGAGTTAAATACTAAAATAAGATAGTATTCGGTTGGTACAAATATAATATAAATCGTACAAATGCTGGGGTATATGTCATCCCTCGTTATGAACACGCACATTAGCAACGAGATTTATCTCGCACGCTTTCCCCAATTTCGCTCAGAGGTTATGACGTGCGCTTATATTTACAAGCTTATTCCTACAATCCATATGATCTTTATTGGCTTTACCCAAAGTTCATTTTTCATCAACTTTAAAGAAAATATAACTTTGTGTTCTAATACGCTCACTTTACTATCCTGAAGTATCATGTTACAAGTTGCTATTTTTGAAATATTGTCTGATCTTTCTTCGCTTCGCGTTTGCAAGGTTTCGAAAAATTAATTAATTCTTTATTAGATTTGAATTTCTCCGGATGAAACCAACTTTTACTCTAGTATTATAATATTTGTAGTATTCACAAATATTATAACGTTTATTTCGCAATGTGATAAGTAGAAAGACAGCCAGGCAAAGTCATGTCATGCCGACTTTATTTTATTTTTTTGTTATAAAAATACTTGGAGGCGTAACCATTATAAACTTTATGACAATCGTTAATAGAACACGAAATCTATAATTATGATAAATATATAACTTAAATGCTGTTAAAAGTACCAAAAGAAAGCAAATATTTCCCATCCATTATCATAATTAAGCAAAAGCGGATTGTCAAAACATCAATAATCAGAAAAAATATCCCTAAGGAGCAAAAGCAAACGAAAAACAGAATGCTTTCAAAAATTACTGGCCATTCATACCGTTTCATTGTCACCCCCCTTTAACGGTTACCGCAAAGCATTCGATTTTTAAAACGCCTGTCACGCCGAAAACCATAAAGAAAAATAAAGATTCGAATCTTGTTCGAAATTGGAATCCCATGCGATTTGCACGTCACAGTGCTGCCGGTATTACTGATTGATTATGCATTCGCGTCACGGCTGGCTGGCAATGTTGACATGCGACAAGAGAAACAATATAATACTGGTATTTTTATATTTACCGGTAACAATATTTTGTCTGTGCCCAAATGTCATAGCGCCGGATCACCATGTCTTGCCACGATGTTTCAGTAACATCTGATATTAATATTATGGTAATTGATGAACCGTTTAGTAAATACTAAAAAGGATAAAAATATTTCTTTTTAACTTTCTTTAACTTAGAACGTATACTTTTCATAGATTATTGCAAGTATGTACAAATAAATAGTCAAGCTGTAGGTAAATATAAATATTCAAAGTATATTAACGATACAAATACCATAAACATTGAAACTGAATTTCAAAATATCCATACTCATTAACCCTCCTCAAAAGCTTTTCATCTTGACAGCGTCCGAAGACTTGACCAATTTACTGGGCTGTTATCCTCACAAAACCGAATGCTCCCTTTGACTAACCAATATAACTTTAACTAAAAGTCCGTAACAATCATGCATAAGTTTAGATTATATTTAAATTGGGCATTACTCGTATATGAGAGTGATGCGAATACAGTAGCCCCAAGATGGCGGCCGCAGATACACGCGCCCTGCGACCGGAGATAAAACGCCAAAAGCCAAATACCGGACCCTTTCGAGTTTGGGGAATAAATACCGGTATGGTGTTAATTAACGATACAAACATATATTTTTATTTAAGTTAGATTTACAATATAAATACATTAATAACTCATCATTACACAGCGCAAAAGGCAACAGGAAACACAAAGAGACATCTTTTAACAACAGGAGTTCTTATAGGTAAGAAGCGATTTCTTCGAATAAACCTTCGCCTACTGGATGCTACCATAAAATACAAAAATGTATAGATAAGTGGTGCAGGATAACGTATGGCTAATACCACAAGCTAATATTAGATACTTAGTTTTTGTAAGTAAATTGGAACGTGCCACTTTCCTGCTTAAAATAAAGGTTCGGTCACTTTAACTGGTTATTGAATTACGATTCTATCGAAATTGCAGTAAGATTCAGATGACCGATAAACTAGAAGTAAGTATTCTGAAATGTTGGAGTTTATTATATTTACATTAAGCACCAAGACATTCGAATTGATATGTATTTTTGGTGGCAGGTTTTGTAAGTAATTTTAGATCCCCTAAAGAATCATAACAAAAAAATAGGCAATATCAATAGGTACGCAAAAACTAATAAAGTTCGACGTACCAACAAACATATTTGAAGGAGAGCAAACAAAGCAATCCCTCAGCAATCACACCGGCGGCACCACAGATTGTGTTGACAAAACCAATGAACATTCTTAATTATTTGCCGTTCGGGTAAACAATGACCCTACACACACAACCAGTCGCAAAAGACCCCTGCAATTGTATTCAAAACCTCTTATTGTTAGTCCTGTTTAAAGCCCCAAAAGGGGCTAAGAGGTCAGCTGTCACTGGAGCTTCAAACTATTATTTGACGACATACGCGCTTGTCTCAATTAAAAATATTGCTGACAAGCCAAACAGTTGTCGCTGGATTTTAATTGGCTATCGGGATGTAGATAATGATCTTAATATGTTTATTGCGGTTAGGTGACATTTGTTAGAGGCATTAAAGTAGCTAGTTGAAATGGAACATATTTTTTTATTGTACACACAGAATAATTTAGTATTCCAAGTTAAAATAAACATTATATACTATGAAGAGAGACAAAAAATCAGTCCGCCAAGTAACCTAAACAAATACCGTAACCCGTACGAGTTTTGTGTAATTTCTTCAAAGCACACATTCTTCTCCGTCCGGAGTCCTAATGTCATGTTTGTCCTGCCAGGGTCATTACCGGGGGCATGTGATGCGTGAAATTATTTCGTACTTTACACAACGCGACTTAAAGCGTAGAAAAAGAGCGTATATCGCTGGTAAGATAGTCGACAGTCGACACAGTAACTCCCTATTTGTAATCCTTATTGCAACGAGATAAAGTCTACTTATATATTTTTTTGTAATAGATTATTATTACAGACTTGTGGCGTTTTATTACTGAGATTGAATACTGCGTGCGCGCTGGGGATGGGGTTTAGAACTAATGTGGACAAGACCTACAAGTACGGGTAATTTTTTTTAACTATCCCTGTTTACGACAACCTAGAAAAAGTTTTTAATAATATTTGTTAACAAATTATATTTTTGGTTTGTTAAAACATTAGGTATCTAACCTTTGTTATTCTTACTTTGAAAGCAATGTAATAAGTGAATAAAATATTGTTAATAAAACCAATATGTATAGTTACCTACCTATTCCATACACTAAAACAAATATTTAAAATGTATAGGTACATGGCAATCGTATCCATACAAAGCGCCTCGCGCAAACAGTAAAACAGTTGTAGGTAATGCAATACATCTGCTACAATGCGCGGGCGACACCTAGATGAATGGCTATACGATTACAATTGAATGCAGTGTTTATGTGGCCCTGTTTAGAGGAAGCAATGGGCCTTGCCCGATCGAGATTAGATGGAGTTTAGTTGCTTGTATTGGATTTAAAAGTCGATAACGCAGTTCAAAGAGGTATAAATTTTCGACTCAAGAGGGTGCAACAATATTTTTTTCTTGGTACTCACTGCGATGATAATAAGTGTTCCGGGTGTCCTGGTGGGATGGGGTTTTTATCAGTAAGTATTATAAAGGTACCTATATATGAACTTGATTTTTTTCGTTAATATCCTTTGTATTTTTTTTTTCATGACAAAGGTGCCAAACGAGCAGACGGATTGCCTGATGGTAAGCAATTACCGTCGCCCATGGGCACTCGCAACACCAAGGGAGTTACAAGCGCGTTGCCGACCTATAAGTGGGTTGGAGCTCTGGGAACCTTATTCACCATCAGGAACACAACACTACATACTTGAAAGGTAGCAGTGCTATTATGGCTGTGGTCTTCTGTAAGGAGGAGGTACTTCCCCAGTTGAGCTTCTCCAGATTCAAGCGTGATGGTACTTCGCTGTGCCCTACCTCTCATTGTTGGACGTAGTTTAAGGACATACCCGGGTCCGGGTCCGGGTCCGGGGTATTTATTTAAATCACCAACAATTAAAACACATTTAGTCTTGTTTTTCTACTTTATTCAATCAGTCGATACAAATAAGTAAGTAAAAAGTATTTGTGAAACACACAAAAGTGCTTGGTTAAAAAACTAAATTAAATAAAACTGGTGTTCTGAGGATCAATTAATTAAAAGTCAGCCGCGATAGCTGGAGATGCGGGTTCGAATCCCGTCTCGAACACCGGAGGTCCCCGTCGTTTTTTCTTTAGTATGTGTTATCTATTTCAACTTTTAATTTATATAGTAGTATTACTACTTAAAAATCAAAGCAAATCAAAAATATTTCATAAAAAATAATTTGATTTGTTCTTAGTATCAATTAATTATTTCAAATAAGTATCAACAAAAATCCAAACATGTCAGAGCACAAAGATAAGTGATAATCAAATTGTGATTGAATTGATTACAGTTGAATGTAGGCAGGAAAGCAAAATCGGATAAGCGTGTTTATGCGAAAGAATTTCAATTTGGCGTACCTGTCGCGCCGCGTTACAGCCGATATTAATGATGCTAACGCACGGGGGAGCGCGGGTACGAAGCGAAAACACGTCGCAAGTACACGTAAAGATGTTTCTACATAAGGAGCTTTAGATTCCAATTAGTGTTTACATACATACATCATACATTTCAGCAGTATGTAGTCCACTGCTGGACAGAGGGCCTCCATCTCGCCATCTTGGGGGTAGTTGCCATAGTCGCCACGCAGTAGCTGTAGATTGGGTTTCGACGGACGCTGCTGCCCTTTCGTAGGATTTTTCTCTTTGTCGCCTCTTACGACACCCGCGGGAGAAGATGGGGTGGTGCTGTTCCAGTGAGCCGGCATCACAAGGCAATTACATATTTAGTGTTAAAATTTTTCTAAACCTTTTTTTTGTTTCGTATTGTTTCGTCAATCAAAATATGGCATAACGCCATAAGTACGTATACGTACCTATAGTTATTTCCTTCTTAAATAGTAGTGGTGGGTATTAACACTAACACATTCTATAGAAGCATCCAAATAATAGCTAGACATATCTAAGGTACTCCATCGCAGCGAGGGAAGGCGCTTCTTTTCGACTGTCGCAAGTAGGTATTAACATTGGCTTGTTCCCTAAAAATTTTCAGAACCTAGGTTTGTACCTATAGGTAATACAAAATATAATTTTATATTTCCTAATTGACCGCGAAAACAATGGGTTAGAAGATCTCATTACCAACATGAAATAAAGCCTACACCAATTATTGAGACTGGCTCATTGAACTGACTTCAGATGCATTGTGTCATAGAAATAACCCCAGATCTTACGCTAGGAAGACCTGTTACTCTAATATGTTCAAACTTTTGTGTCAACGAAGACCTACAATTTATACACCAATGTGACTCTAAACTCGCCCCTAATCGCTCTAGATTCAATTCTCAAACAAAACCATCTAACCCTAACTATCATTTCACCGTACATTGAACGGCAATAGAAACACAAAAGTCCAAATCGAATTTATTGCTTGTCAAAATTCGGAACACTTGTTAGTGTATGTGGCCAGTAATTGTTCCAACAGCTGGTATTATGGCTGAAAGGGGTGAGGTTGACAGATGAAATAATGACACAACAGTCACAATGGCAGTAACAGGGTTTTAAATAGGTGCCTCGGAGAGTATTGTTGAATAGTGCGGCGATAAAGAATAGAAATCGTAAACTGATTATCATAATTATGTGTTCTGGTACATATACTTAAAACAAATGTAAGAATCATCATTTATTTTTAACCATGTGCAAAACCTTTTACACATTTTTGTCGGGATTACGAGTCTTTGTCGGGTTTTAATGGTATTTAATGGTATGGTATATGTATGTATGTATTTGATAATTATGATACTTACAGAGATAGGTAGTAACACATGGATGTTTTGGATTGTGTATTAGTGTCAAGAAAAGTATAGTAAAATATATCATTAGGTAGCTTTTAATCGCTAGGTACGAACTCTCTCTCTTAAGTCTTAACTCGTATATACGTTTACTTATTTTATAATCAAAATGCATTAAACTGTCGAAATTCATAATATTTGGTTAAGTTTGTATATTCGGTTGCCTCATCACTTTTTCTGGTAACGATTTAGAACCCACTTGTTTTAATCTAATCACCCAGATGGATACACCATTTGCAATTTGTTTCCTTAAAACATAGCAGTCGTAGTAAGTCTATGGCCAAAAACTAAAATAACTCGCCGCTTCAAATTTTAAAGTAAACAGATATCTTAGAAATATCTACGGCCAGGTTAACAATGCCACAAATAGATGCAAACTACATATGCAAAGATATTGATGGATGCCTGGCCCGGGGAATAGAGCGGTCTCGACACGGCTTAGCACTTTTAAGGGTAACCCGAGTTTTAGTTTAAAGTAGACGTGAGAGTGCTTTTTAGTGCGCCCGTCTTGTGGTGACTTGTATGTGTAGCGGTTGTGTATAAGCCCATAGTGTAAATATATGTAGATAGTTTATTGAAGTATATATTTTCTTCTTCTTTTAAAATATGGCCTCTACCAATATCGATCGATGATTTCGCCAATATCAAGTAAAGTAACAATTAAGTAAAATGACATATCAAGTTTGCTCTTAGAGCATGACGTTGTTTGGTAGTAGGCCTTGCGTTTTGTAAAGTAGTGGTGTTTTGGTCTTCAAGTCGAGAGTGAACGAGTACTTGCTAGGTAAGCATGCTCCATCATCAGCCTCATCGTCGCTTACCATCAGGTGAGATTGGGACCAAATGCTAATCTATCACTTATAAAAAAAAGCTAAAGTTTACAGAAAGCCAAGCCAAGAGGCGGCCGCGGGTCCGGGCTACCTGGTGATGACCAAAATAGTGGTGAAACACGTAATGAAATCAATTCTTCTTTAGCTGCACAATTCTGCGTTTATTACTGGATAATAAGCTATCAATTACACACTAAACTATGACATTGAACAAAAAACAAAAAATATATTCTCAAGACTATATCGTCATTTTGAATTTCAACCGTCAATCCCAGTGTATATTTGGTGATAGCTCTAGAGATTATCTGCACACTTTTTGTTTAATGGATTTTTTATGCAGCTTTGTGCCCTCCACCCATAACAAACTTAGTAGAAGTCCTGCGGTGGTATGTGGATACTTTAGCTGAGTAACATGGCAGCTCATAGTGCGGTATTATTGTATGTGGTTGTGGAGTTTATACAGTCAGCAGCAGAAGTAGCTAAACGAGTGAGGTATTAATAATAAGCTTTACACAACTTTATTGTTAAGAAAACAAGAGCGTGTCACGATCAATTTGAACACCTGGGGCCTATTGCATAACAACTTGTAACTTATAATATTAGCGGAAGTCCCTTTCCAATTCCTTTTATTAGAAAGAGATTCAGTTCCGCTAATATTATTAGTTGTAAATTGTTATGCAATGGGCCCCTGGTTTAGTATCTTCTGCTGCTGACTGAACTAGGTACGAAAGTGAAATTAAATAATTACAATGATATATAAGACAAACACAGAACCAAATATTAGATAAAGATATATAGATATAGGTATGGGATAGTCTTAAGCAAATTGACCGACAACTTGTGTAATTAGGCTTGTTTCATTGGTACTAGACGTCGATATCTAAACTAGTACCTATATATAATAGATAAATATTATATTGTTAAATATACCAACGTATAAATTGTTAATGTATTCGTGATACCTACCGATAGCACGAAAACGTACGTACGATCAACCAATTTGATTTCTAGAGGCCACTTTGAACCTTGTCACAGTTATGTTAAATAAATATTTTGCGTCTTTCATATAGATTTTCACTGTGATAAGGAACGAAGTGGCCCATAAATCAAATTGGTTGACCGTATGATAGCTACGGGCGTTCACTACTGAACATAGGCCTCCCTAGTTCGCCACAACATAGTTCAAACCAGCATCTACCAGGTTCGATACCATAATGACCACTTTTGGCAGGCGGCTTGACGATCGCTGTACACATAGTTTTTTTTTTTTTGCTTAGATTTGATTGCTGTTTTAATGCTCTGACATTAATAAATCCCAGATTTGACGTCACAGTTTAATAGAGTGCGCTTTTGGTTTAATTTACAGGTAAAGAAAGAACTATTAGTCTATTGTTTATCTATGCTACTTAATATTTACTCAAATGCTGCTCCGTATATGTTCGTATTTATTAAATATTTAACTTCATACATTATATTAAAATGCAATGAAAGCGTCGTTACCTACTGATATTATATTACTAAAGAATCATAGAAAATAAAATTTAACTTATTGTTAGTATAATAATAAACTGTTATTCGACATAACTATGTTTGAAGTCATAGTTTTTCTAACTTTAAGGGTTTATTTACTACCTATTTGATGTTAACATTTTACGAGCCGCCACTCAGGAGACCGATCTAAATTATAAAGCACTTTCGATCATAAATTCTCAATTACGTCACCTACAAACGACATTCAAAATTACCTATAACAAACATTTTTCCTTCCAACTCCCAGTAGGCATCAGAAACCGGGTGGGAGTGGTCCGACGAGTCAGATCCCTCCCATTGGCCGTCTTGGACACACCCACAGCGCCAACAAAAAGGAAACAACTTCAATGTAGCCCGGTTAGTCCCAAAACACAACGCGAAACAGAGCCTTGAGAATTCACCTCTCTCTTTCTGAAATTGTTTCGTTGTGTTTCAAGACGGTGCTGTCAAATTTGGGTTCGAGTCTAAGTGCAGCGACGGTAACAGCGCCACCTGTGAGTTTTGGTCAGAACTTCGTGGACGGTAGTTCTAATAGATGGCGTGGCGAACGCCTGAAAAACTGAAATTGTGACGAGTATAACGAAGTTTGGTATTAAAGTTGGAAAGTTATAAAGTACCTACGAGTGGGTGGGGAAGTTACTTCGACATATATTTTAATGGTTCAGAATTACTAATAAAAACGCTAAGTGACTGAAACCAAACGATACACCAAGTAATAAAAAAATCCTAGTAACATACTTATTTAAAAAATTCAAAATGCACAGAATCCATAACCGAATATTTATAAGAATAGTCTAATTGAAAAATTATTAAATATAAAATATAAAAATATTTTGCGTTAAAAACAATTTTAGAACTGATGATTGTCTTCATCAAAAATCCTACGCGTGTAAAATTAAAACAAATATTCGAATAGCGCCAGTATAAAAAAAATATCTATAATATAATATAAATAAATAAAAAAATACTGCCAATTTGTTAAATAGTAAATTTATTAACAGACATTTTTACAGTGTCTTTTGTTGCTACGATAATTTCATAAAATAAAATATAAAGTAATAAAGGAGAATGGGCATTTTTGTATGGCGGGTGTACCATGAGTGTATACAGTTGAGACGTATCTCGTTTGAAAGCTCTTAATTAGAGTATTAAAGTTTTCTATGGCACCAAAGCTGGATATCATGCAGGGACCGTAATATTTAAAAAAAAAGGTTCAACTTTTACATGGTTATTTTTCAAAATACACGGTCCATAATCAGTTGGAACATGGTATATATGACTTCATATAAGAAATGCTTTACGTCTTTGTAATAAAAACTAGCGTTTAAGTACATATAAGGCTAGAAATAAATGGAAGAACATCAGCTTGCTATGAACACCCCTGTTGTTAAGGAGAATGGTAATGTGTATACACAAGTCATGTATGACATGTTATCGGTATTCCTAAAAACTGTTTTTTAATGTATATACCTGACCTCAGATTCATGCAGGGACCCAAAAAACTATTTTGTAAGTTTATTAAGTTTGTTTAAACTTTTCTACTCCTCGCTAGATGGAGCGAGCTATCAAAATTCTTATTAAGAACACTGACGTGTCATAACGTCGGTCTAACTCTTTCACGAAAACGTTCTGGTAACAACTGACAATTGTCTATGAATTACTGAAAAAACAACTTGACATTTGACGTAAGGAATTTTATATTGTCAAAAGAAATATATCATATTAAAGAAAATATACGTTGATTGTAATTCGTTTACTTAAATAATATGATATCGTTACGTTAAAGAGGTAACCTATATAGTTTTATTCTAAACAGATTGAATGTCTAGAAAGGCCTTGAAGAGTTTGAAATTATTTTCCTTGACTACCGCAAAAGGTATGAGCAAAATCTCTTTTTGGGAAGAAGGTATGTGGTTACAAATTCGATTAACTATTAGCACGCTTAATAGTAGGGCAGGCCCATGGCCGTAAATCGATTTAAAAACTACACGTCATAGTTTTGGATTCCTTCGTAGACTAAAATCATAGTTTTTATAATGAAAAACTAAGTGACTAATTTCAAACATTACGTACGATCAACACATTGATAGTCAGACGCGACCTCACGGACTCAATGGTATTAGGTACTACTAAATATTGTACTACTACTAAACTAGAAAAAAAGCTGGTGCACTTATAATATGTTTACACGTCAAAGCGGGAAATGAAATTAAAACGCATTGACATCCCTCCCTCTCCAGCATCCTTTGACAAAATAATGTGTACCTTTGCCACAAAAAATCAAGTAAATTAAACTATATATCATCATCATCATCATTTTCATCAGCCGAAAAACGTCCTCTGCTGGACAAAGACCGGGTCCTACTATTATCAGCAGCTTTGGCCACATCGTCGTTCCACCTAGTTGAGAGCCATCCAACGCTACGTCTTTCGGTACATGGTCACAACTCAAGAACCTTTCTGCCCTTCTTCGTGCAATGTAAACGTGCAATTTGGTACTTAATGTTTCTTTTGTACAATAAACCGCAAAAAAAAGTGGTTTAACACTAAATACTTACTAGTTGTATTCTATATAAATATAAGTGGATAAAAGTGAATACTTTATTATATTTTATACTTTTCCTGGTACTGCATACAATGCCTAGGAGTTGTATATAATAATTACATTATGTGTTTATTTTACTAAGTTTTTTTTTTTCAGGAATACTGGTGTCCAAATCGCCATAAGAAAGTTCTAGTTTTATAAGTATGTTAGTAAAGTTTTCACTGGAGATGGGTAAATAGTCATAAATTATAATACAAGTCTTATTGCATCTTTTTGCTAAACCTTTTGTGTAAATCATATTATTATTATTCTTGTGTCATACCTACTTATAAGCGAAAAACCACACGAGAATCGAATCCCAGAGACGCTGGTTCAAATCCGCTAGAGCTCTTTGTATCGGTAACGTGCGAAGGTGTACTTACAAGAAAATAATTATGTTTGTATGTCGTTGATGTCTAAGAGGAATCAACACGAAGATCTACTAAGGTGCCGGTTCAAAACCTACTTTAACCCTTTGTGTAGGTAACCAACTATGTTTGAATATTGTTGGGATAAGCCTAATCCACACGTGGATCTAATATGTGCAGGCGCCGGTTCGAATCCCGCCGATGCTCTTTGTACCTTCGCAAGTGTGCTTGCTTACCAGAAAATATGTTCGTATGTAATAAATACAGGAGCCGGTTCGAATCCCGTCAGCTCTTTGAGTCAGTATCCTACCCAAGTGTACTACTTACAAGAAAATATGTTCATATGTCGTTGGGACACACGGAATCCACACGTGGATCGATATGTGCAGGCGCCGGTTCGAATCCCGCCGTAGAACTTTGTACATGCTAATGTGCTTGCTTACCAGAAAATATGTTCGTATATAATAAGCACAGGTGCCGGTTCGAATCCCGCCGTAGCTCTTTGTACCTACCCAAGTGTAATACTTACCAAAAAATATGTTCGTATGTAATGAGTGCAGGTGCCGGTTCGAATCCCGTCAGCTCTTTGTGTCAGTATCCTACCCAAGTGTACTACTTACAAGAAAATATGTTCATATGTCGTTGGGACACACGGAATCCACACGTGGATCGATATGTGCAGGCGCCGGTTCGAATCCCGCCGTAGAACTTTGTACATGCTAATGTGCTTGCTTACCAGATAATATGTTCGTATATAATAAGCACAGGTGCCGGTTCGAATCCCACCGTAGCTCTTTGTACCTACCCAAGTGTAATACTTACCAAAAAATATGTTCGTATGTAATGAGTGCAGGTGCCGGTTCGAATTCTGTCAGCTCTTTGTGTCAGTATTCTACCCAAGTGTACTACTTACAATAAAATATGTTCATATGTCGTTGGGACACACGGAATCCACACGTGGATCGATATGTGCAGGCGCCGGTTCGAATCCCGCCGTAGAACTTTGTACATGCTAATGTGCTTGCTTACCAGATAATATGTTCGTATATAATAAGCACAGGTGCCGGTTCGAATCCCGCCGTAGCTCTTTGTACCTACGCAGGGGTAGTGCGTAGCACAAAGTATGTGCGTATGTATTGAGTGCAGGTGCCGGTTCGAATTCTGTCAGCTCTTTGTGTCAGTATCCTACCCAAGTGTACTACTTACAAGAAAATATGTTCATATGTCGTTGGGACACACGGAATCCACACGTGGATCGATATGTGCAGGCGCCGGTTCGAATCCCGCCGTAGAACTTTGTACATGCTAATGTGCTTGCTTACCAGATAATATGTTCGTATATAATAAGCACAGGTGCCGGTTCGAATCCCGCCGTAGCTCTTTGTACCTACCCAAGTGTAATACTTACCAAAAAATATGTTCGTATGTAATGAGTGCAGGTGCCGGTTCGAATTCTGTCAGCTCTTTGTGTCAGTATCCTACCCAAGTGTACTACTTACAAGAAAATATGTTCATATGTCGTTGGGACACACGGAATCCACACGTGGATCGATATGTGCAGGCGCCGGTTCGAATCCCGCCGTAGAACTTTGTACATGCTAATGTGCTTGCTTACCAGATAATATGTTCGTATATAATAAGCACAGGTGCCGGTTCGAATCCCGCCGTAGCTCTTTGTACCTACCCAAGTGTAATACTTACCAAAAAATATGTTCGTATGTAATGAGTGCAGGTGCCGGTTCGAATCCCGTCAGCTCTTTGTGTCAGTATCCTACCCAAGTGTACTACTTACAAGAAAATATGTTCATATGTCGTTGGGACACACGGAATCCACACGTGGATCGATATGTGCAGGCGCCGGTTCGAATACCGCCGTAGAACTTTGTACATGCAAATGTGCTTGCTTACCAGAAAATATATTCGTGTATAATAAGCACAGGTGCCGGTTCGAATCCCGCCGTAGCTCTTTGTACCTACCCAGGTGTAATACTTACCAAAAAATATGTACGTATGTAATGAGTGCAGGTGCCGGTTCGAATTCCGTCAGCTCTTTGTTTCAGTCAAGAAAATATGTTCATATGTCGTTGGGACACACGGAATCCACACGTGGATCGATATGTGCAGGCGCCGGTTCGAATCCCGCCGTAGAACTTAGTGTCGTTAACCTACCCAAGTGTCGTACTACATACCAGAAAATGTGTTCGTATGTCGTTGAGACAAACGGAATCCACACGTGGATCTAATATGTGCAGGCGTCGGTTCGAATCCAGTCATAGCTCAGCCTACGTAAGTGTATTTACAAAAGCAACGAAGCAGAGTAATAAAACCACGTTTTTGTATGAAATACTATTTATCCCGTCTTGTTGATACCATTCTTAAATAAATTGTTAATTATGTTTTCAGAAAACTATTGATAGACTAAAGTTGCTGCGAATGTAAATGGACCTAGAATCAATGTCGGCATTTATCTTTATAGTTGAAGACCAAGAGCACTAAAGATGGATTTATTTACATAATAACTGTACCTTTACAGCGTTTAGTAGGTAGTACCAAACTAGTAGGTAAAACAATCTTACACAAATCGACCCAGCCCTACGGTAAGCACAGTAAGGCTTGTGTTGTAGGTACCTACTACCTACTAGAGGACGACATAATATATAATAGACATATAAATAACTACTTAAATACATAGAAAACACCCATGACTCAGGAACATGAATCTGTGCTCATCACAAAAATAAATGCCCCGACTGGGAATCGAACTCAGAACCATCGGCTTCATAGGCAGGGTCACTACCCACTAGGCCAGACCGGTCGTCAAATACATTAGATTGCAAACCTCGTAAGGTTACAAGGTTTAGCCTACGAAACATGGAATATTGGGTATTCTTCCTGGGAGCAAACATGCACTATCGCCACCTGCCAAGCGTGGAGATAATGACACTCGACCTCCCCCTAGTCAGAAATCCAATTTACAGCACTGGGTGTCTATGACTAATAGGTACTTAGATAGCAGTGGCGGCTTGACTAATCTTCATATACTAGAGTGATTTACCATTAGCTCTTACAGGAAAGGAAAGCCATATTGGATATGGTCTGCTTAAGAAAAATCCAAATCCGCCGCCATTGATAGGTAGTATAACAAATCTGAGTGATTATTATTTTATCAACATCATTTCAGCCATAAGACGTCCACTGATGAACATAGGCCTCCCCCCTTGGACCTCCACACGTACCGGTTGGAAGCGAGCTGCATCCAGCGTCTTCCGGCGACCTTAATACTTATTATTTTATAGTACTTTGATATTTTCAGGCATATCTCAAGCGCATAGCCACCAGATAACTGAATTACTTTCTAACGGCCTCTGGACGAGCACCGCATACAACATTCGAGTGGCGTGTAGAGTTACCCAAAATAATTTATATTAAGAGAGTCATAATATAGTTAACCCTTTTTACGTGTCATTGCGGGGACATATCAGTCATCATCATCATTATCGTCATCATCATCAGCCTATCGCAGTCCACTGCTGGACATATGCTTCCCCAATTTTACGCCATCGTGTTTGATCTTCGGCTGTTTGTATCCAGCTCCTGCCAGCCATCTTGCGCAAGTCTTCACCTTGCCTGAGGGCGTCCTACACTACGCTTTCCGAGACGCGGCCTCCACTCAAGAACTCGTTTACCCCAACGGTTGTCGGTTCTACGGCTAATATGGCCTGCCCACTGCCACTTCAACTTGCTAATACGGTGGGCTATGTCGATGACTTTGGTTCTCTGCTGGATTACCTCATTTCTGTTTCGATCCCGCAGAGAAACGCCGAGCATAACCCTTTCCATAGCCCGCTGAGCGACTTTCAACTTGTGGACCAGCCGTACCGTCAGTGTCCACTTTTCGGCTCCATACGTCATGACGGGTAGGACGCACTGACTGAAGACTCGTCTTTAGGTATATCAGGATGTTAGGATTTATCAGTATTATAGAGATATTTATGAACCTAAGTCCACTTTGGATTTATGTCTTCTATCTACATTTTCATCTATCGTCAGCCGGGATAAATTATGGGATATTTTATTAAAATTGCTACCTAATCGCTTTGAGATAGATGAAACTAATTGTTTTTATTATACCTACTTACATTATCAAGGATATTTTAAGAATTGCTTATAATCATATGGTGCGTGTTTTGCAAGAGCTATTTAAACGGATACAATATTATAATCACTACCGAGTTTATCTAAAGTATAAGACTTAGAGTTTATCTAAAGTATAAGAGAGATTATTACATATAGATTATGCTAGTTTCTAGGGTTCCGTAACCTAATGGTAAAAAATGAGACCCTATTACTAAGACTCTGCTGTCCGTCTGTCTGTTCTTCATCAGGCTAAATCATGATAGTTAGACAGTTGATGTTTACAGATGCTGTTGCCGCTATAACATCAATTATTAAAAAACAAAATAAATTAAATATCCCATGCAATAAACGCGATTTTATAGTAGTTTTTTTTCTACAGATAAGATTTGTGTAGACATTTATAGTATGTACACGGAGGCCGCAGATGATTTCAGATTTATTTTTCAGTTTACTTGCATAAGAAGTAGCCTACTAGCTTTATCACGTACGCGTTTCTCCTTTTTCTCTGTTTTGGACAATATTCAAGATTCACAGAACTAGATGGGGCGCTAATTATGAAGCAGGTTTTGACGAAGAACAACTTCTGTAGAGAAACTCCGACTGTGCAGAACAAGAAGTGCTCTTACTCGCATATGAAGAATTATTATATGACAGAGTCTGAAGCTGCTACCGATTGCGACCGCCGAATTTGTAGTTGTTTAATACATTAATAGGCACCTAATTACTCGTTACACCAACAACATCTACAGAATCTCCTGAGAAACACGAATCGAGTTTTAGTATTATTGTCGGCGAATTGTTGTTAAACCTCACTTTTACCTGTGCCTTGTTGCCTTCTGTTTCTGTTATTTATGATCCACGGATCAATTGTGTTAAGTACGCTTATTTTTTGTCTTATATAGTCATATTTTCTGAATAGACGCAATGAAAAAGTATGAGGCAACATGGCTCCTGGCTCGAGCAGCAAAATATAATAAGAATAAGTTATTGATGCCTTCAACTTCTGCCATGTAGGGTAAATCGCCAGTTACTGGCCACCTTTCAATTACTGGCCACCATATACTGAAAATGGACTATTTACCTATAAACAGAGTTCATTTAAGTATAAGGTAGCCAGTAATTGAAGGGTGGTCAGTAATAGAAATCCCATTTGAAAATGTGTTCTATTTATAGGTAAATAGAGTCCATTTTCAGTATATGGTGGCCAGTAATTGAAAGGTGGCCAGTAACTGGCGATTTACCCTTACTTATCAATTTATCAAGTTACTGTTGTTTTATGTCCCACCAATCCGAATAGTTTTCCTAGAAAGCCAAATACATTCTAATTAGTTCGTTTTGCTTATTTATTTTAAAATACATTTTTAGGATAGTCCAATCTAATATGAACTTTAATGTAGAAATAAAATTGACACGCATTTGGTCGATATATCTGACTATGTCTGGAAAAGAAAGCTTTAAGATCCTTGAAATGCAACTAGGACGGGTATACCACACTTGATAGTAAGTTCCATGACAACCAACGAGAACAGTGGTCTTCACGATTTTTTATAGACGTGGTGACCCAGCAATACCAGCGCGTTTCTCACCACGGCCACGCTGTAATGAGGAAGCTTGGTAGGTAGTCTCACCCGATAGTAATTAAACTTTTTTTTGCCTGCCTGCCTGTTCTGCCTTGCGTAGGTCTCCGAGTACCAGTACCGCGGCCAAATCACTGCAAAATGGCTGTATATATCAATAAATGCTTTCTTGTATTTGAATTTTTTTTATAATTTTCCTAAACTTGGAGTGTGGTGTCGGTTCAAAATCTCTACGTGGTGATGTGAAACTATGAATTTGTGTAGCACTGAATATACTTTTAGCTTAGTTTGAACGTTTTACCTTTCGCGTAAACACATTCGCTGCCACCCCCTCCAAAAATGTATGGAAATGAACGCACATGTGCGTTGGTGGCAGTGAATGTACGCCACGTTGGTACGTGTACGCCAAGGCCTCAATCAGTAAAGAGCATATTTAACACATTCGCTGCCACCCCCTCCAAAAAAGTATGGAAATGAACGCATATGTGCGTCGGTGGCAGTGAATGCGTTAACACGTTCACAGTCCAGTGCCCCGCACTTGGGTCACTATAACCGACCAGGTGCGCACTGAAATCAAATCATTTCTACTGCCTTCAATAGTGCTCATAATATAAAGATAATTCTGATTTCTCTATTAACCCTTTCGCCGCTATTGACTTAATATGAAGTCTGGACATTTTGTGCCCCACACGCTATGACTTGATATCAAGTCGAAGCCTTGGACCTACGTACTGAGAGTTAAGGCTTTGGCGTGTGGCGCACGTCAGATTTTTTTTGCCGTGGCCGGCGAATAGGTTATAACCCATTGAATGCGGAAGGCACGAATTCGCGTCCCATGAATGTGCAAGCGTAATGCCGAGGCGATTTCGCGTCCCCCAGTTATTTGTTTTTATTCGCGTCCTTGAAAAGTCAACGTAATGCCGCGGACGCATATTCGCTTCCTTGAAATGTTAACCCTTTACCAGGCTCCAAGGAACTACCGTGTCTTCATACGTACTGTATATACTGTTACAACCGTATTGAACGCCTTGTAAAAACTGCATTTATGAAAGTCGGATATGCTCCTTTAAACCAGAAATAAAAATGTGGGTTACGGTTATCCCATCACCTGTCTAAGTAATTAACTGTCATACTCGATTTTGTCTTATTATATTCTTGATCAGGCGAACGGACATATTCTTCCCACATCTTATATCGGTTATCACAGTCAAGGTTTAACTCCAAACCTACTACGAAACATTATATTTATCAATCACTGAAAACATTATTTTATGATCTTCAGTTTAATTACTTACATGAGTTTTTGTGACATGCAAGACAATTTACCGGGCCATGGGAATAATAGCTCCCACACAGTTAAACTCTAATAAGGCCATGGGATAATGTCAACCCACATCCTAATTCTGGTCATACACAATAATGCGTAAATATTTAGCAATGTTTACGATTACATTACCTTTCAACACTCAAAATCTACAATATGTCAAAAAATTGTTCGACCTTATGTACTTCTGTTTCAGAGAAATTAAGGAAAGTGTTCGAATTTCTCTGTAGTTTACTGAAATTAGCGTTCAAGTGAAATTAAACGTCTGCCAAAGATATATTACGCGATTTAGAAGCGTGTTGTGAATGTAAATTATAAAATACAATTTTCAGGGATTGACAAAATATTTTGTAGGAGGTTTGGAGTTAAAACCTGACTTAGGTAACCGATATAAGATGTGGGAGGAATATATCCCTTCGCCTGGTAAAGGGTTAACGTAATGCCGAGCAGTTTTGTTTTTATTCGCGTCCTTGAAAAGTCAACGTAATGCCGCGGACGCATATTCGCTTCCTTGAAATGTTAACGTAATGCCGAGCAGTTTTGTTTTTATTTGCTTCCTTGAAAAGTCAACGTAATGCCGCGGACGCGAATTCGCGTCGTCGCGTGGATGGCGGCGGCACTGCGTGATGACTTTAGTAAAAATATGAGGCGTCGGCAATGAATGGGTTAATATTCCTGTTAGAGAGAAGAACATTCTATTATATATTACTGTAGTAATACGAGGGCGTACCTGGGCGTTTCTTAGTGACCCATATGTGGAGCACGGGTGTGCAAAGTAATTTGCTTGGATGTATGAGTAGATCAAAACATTGTGTACCTATGGGGACTGAACGTGTTAAACCTTATATCTTTAATTGCGTTGACAGCGCCCACCATAGCCACTAGAGGTCGCTGGTGTGAGAGGCAGTGTTGGTGTAGACACGACGACATCAATACCACTTTTGGGGTTCTTGGCGTTCAGTGTTAAAGGTATGAATTTCATATTGGGGCCATATAGATCAATTTAACCACTTCGACGCCATTGACTTGATATGAAGTCGGAACATTTCATGCCACACACGCCACGACTTGATACCAAGTCCATGCCTAGGATCTACGTACCTAGTTATTTACAGGTAAGGTTTATTTTATTATTATTCATTACTTACAAAAACCTTAGGCGTGTGACGCACTTTAATTTTTTTCACTTGACGGTAAATGGTCGAAACTCCTGTCGAAATTGTGCCTAGAAGGTGTCAGCCGCCATAGCTGGAGATGTGTTCAAATCCTGCCTCGGACGCAGGAGGACGTCAGTTTTTCATAAGTATATGATATCTATTTTCAATTTATAAACCTAATCTGTCGGCAGGAAAAATGCTATCACAGTCAGCTATGTCCAACATAGCCAATATAGTGTTCGGTGGCGTGTTGGACACGACATATTCGGCACGGTCTTAGCGTTCAAAGGGTTAAAAACAAAACTAGTCTTTCCTGTGGATGTTAATATATAGCATTACATGTATTAACTGCTTCTTCTCATATTTAGTATAGCCAAATATAAGGCTTAGGAATTCTTGGTGTTCACAATGTTCATAGAAATTACTAACCTAAATCTATATAATCATAATATCATTGAACCGTGGCAGCAGTACGTTCGCCAGATCTGGTTGCCTTTTTTAGTTTTTTAGGTATGTTGACTCTAAGAACGTGAATACTAACTATTAATTAGACTTTTCGTGTAATGTGAGTGATGTTGTAATACGTGTAATATTTATTATATTGCAAACTAAAATAAATAATGTCATTAAATGTATTTAAAATGTTTTATTAATTATTAACCATATAGTAACAAAAATATTAACCTTTTTGTCGCTTTCCCGCCAAATATGTGGTCTATGCCAGCGTCTGCCAATTTTGGCAGAGTATTTTGCGTGGTAGGTAGGCACGGCAGTGCACAATGTCACCTTTAGATGGTCGTGGCGATAAACGGTTAACCTCATAATCGCCATAGGCAGCTGTACGCCACAAATTGACAGTTATATTTTTGTCATGTAGTTTGCTTGCTTTGTTGTCTTTGTCGATATATGAATCATAGCCGACCAAAAGCTTCATTTTTTTACTCCTTCTAAAAACGTAATGCTCCTATAATAGTTGCCGCAGTTGGGGAAAATAAAAAGATTTGTAGTGTGCACATTAACCTGTATTGTTGTGCTACTTACTATCAACGTAAGTAACCTAGGAAGAAAGAGACGACGAATTCCAATTATATATCTTCTTCAAGCAGGAAGAAGCTTGATTCACAAGATGACAACTCTTTGTCTTTCTATATCCCCTCTCTCCCCCTATCATTTGAAAATGCAATTACAATACAATAAACAAAATTAAATAAACAGAACGTCGATTAACGCAGATCATA
This sequence comes from Grapholita molesta, assembly GCA_022674325.2. NCBI lineage: Eukaryota > Metazoa > Arthropoda > Insecta > Lepidoptera > Tortricidae > Grapholita > Grapholita molesta. The sequence goes on along the minus strand of CP053129.2, from coordinate 10,053,258 downwards.
GTAGACGCCCCCTAGATTAGTTGTATTTTTTAATATTATCTTTCAGAAATAAGCAACCTAAAAGTATTTCTTAGCGTTAAAAAGTGACTATATGGACATAGCATTATTAACGCATGTCAAGTGCACCTATTTGACGCTTACTTGGTTCATCTATTGCGTACAAGATGTCGGCATTGAAAGATATTTTTAAATAATCAGGCTTGTAATTGAGATCTTAAACCAGTTTTTAGTTACAATAAATAATGCTTAGCGTTACAGATCATGATAGGGCTAATAACAATATCAGGGGTGACAAATATAAATATATTTGATCAAGAATTTTAGTTTCAGTATTCGCCGTTATGCCATTGAATTTAAATAATAAATATAATCTTCTCGGTACCCTTTCTTCACCCATTGTCATATATGCAATAGAAGCTATGGTTAAGATCTTTTAAATAAGATATGCTACAAGGATATACAAGAGTGAAAAAAAAATGCATTTGCTACCCAAGCTCCATCTAGAGATGAGTAGATGAATCAAAGGGTTGTTAATTAAGGCAATTATCTATCAATTAACTCTTAAAAAACTCGTTTATCGCAGTCCCTGCATTCTTTGAGGAAGAAGTGTCTGTTATAAAAAATAGCTTATAATAATGCCTTTACTATGTAATATATGACTACTGTATACACTTTAGCTCCGTTGTACAAGAAGCATTTGATCAGTTAAGCAAATCTTCAGATCGTTAATTCCAGCCCTGTATGCGCTTTAGCTTTGATAGTGGTATATAAGCGTAAAGCATTTTTCATATACTTTAATTTAAGACACACTTAAACTAGTTAGATAGCAAGTATTTTGTAAAACAAGGGTTTATATGACCTGACTTTTTTTTTTAATAGCTCGGCCCCTGCACGCTATCCAATGTTGGTGCCATACAAATAAATAATGCTATGATTAAGACCTTTCCAACGATATATGTCTCAACTGTATACACTCATGGTACAAAATGCCCATTCTCCTTTGCAATTAAAATTCATTCATTTCCACTTGTTTTATTTCATAAACTTTTGCCTTAAGGAATGTTATACATTGTTTATACAACGGTTAATACTAGTCAATGTCCAAGTACAGATACGAAATAGATTTATAAACTCCCCAATTATTACAATTTATATGTATATAGACAGCTGTAAAAGTTACTATGCGTGGGAAGTGTCCAAAATGAGTTTACATTACATACATACATTTCAGCCGTATGCAGTCCACTGCTGGACATAGGCCTCTCACAAATGTGACTTACCTATATCATCTTGGGGGTAATTTCCATAGTCGCCACGCTTGGCAGGGGGCTTGGCGACCGCCATTGGGTTTCGACGGACGCTGCTGCCCGTCTGTAGGACTTTTCCCTTTGTCGCCTCTTACGACACCCGTGGGAGGAGATGGGTTGGTGCTATTTTAGTCAGCTAGCATCACACGACTTTATTGTTACGAGCATACGAGTGTGTCAAGATCAATATGAACACGTGGCCCGCTCAGCAACTACGGCTGCTGACTGTACCTACGTCTAGCTATAATTTGTATTTTCTTTTCGATTAGTTCTATAAGCTTAAATACCAATTGAAAATGCTTGTAAAATCTTATATATTTATATTATTCTTATTCATTCCTACTTTATATCGTAAAAATCGCCGTCAAGAAGCGATATGAAATAATGCCGGCGCGTGGAATCGATCAGCGTAAGCAGCTTACCAATTTATAAGGGCTTAGCTAGGTCGCTCGCTAGTGATGATCTGTCGTGCTCTGTCGAAGCGTCTTTCGAATTGTCTTATACCGGTTGAAAGCGCTGAATATTGCTTAAAGGTTAAAACTCTAAATAATATATGTAGATATTAAGATCTGAAATTGGCTAACTATTTGATAGGGTAGCTTATTATGTTACAGCAAATGGCGTGGGATTGAGTATGAAAAGCCTCTTTTATATCTGGCTTTACCTATTTTATTATTTGTTGATATATTACATATTATGCGATTGCAGCATGCTAAAATTTCTACCTATGACACTTGTAAGATACATCGATTTGACCGACGGGCGACGGGATGGACAAACATAAATATATAGACAGACAGCGGAGGCTCTCATTAATAGGGCCACCAAAACCATAAAAACTCGTATAATTTGTAACAAAGTCGCAGTTACTTAACATAAGAGAATAGTGCGCCTCGATATTTAAATTAATAGAAAATCCACAAATACTTACGAACCATAAGAACCAGTTTTACGTCCAAAATTATCTAAATTACGCACTGCAAACTCGTTACTCGTTTCGATATATCGGTAATAGCTAATTAGTGGAAATCCCATAATCGGCCAGGTTAGAAAATGAGCCACGGGGGTCCAATTTGCGGTCACCACGATTAGAGCCATAAAACTGGATGCGATCTTGATAAGGTACGCGCGAAAACCGGCCAACGGGGTATCTACGGACGATGGGTATTGCGTTTGTGTAGAATTTATAGCTGAAGCGATGCGCGTACATTCCCAGCGGAGCCGCGAACTCGGACGAGGCAGTCCTAGGTGAACCAGTGTAATGCGACTGAGATCGATAATGATGACAGGTTTGGCCTAGTGGGTAGCGACCCTGAATATAAAGCCACAGTCCTGGGTTCAAATGTTAGTTAGAATTGTTTGTTCCTGAGTTTTTTTTTTATACAAGACTGACCAGCGTTTGACCTCTGTCGCACCTCATGTCATGGGTGTTTCCTATGTATTTAAGTATTTTTATATTATATAGTACTAGCTTTTCCTCGCGACTTCGTCGGCCAGCCAAGTGCGTCTATCCATACTTCAATGGTTGCGGGGTAAAAATGATCCTATGTCCTTTCTCGTAGCTCAAACTCTCTCCATACCAAATTTCATCCCAGTTGGTTCAGCGGTTTATGCGTGACGAGGTGACAGACAATTAAATTAATTATGGGCAATATGGGCATCGTTGGCTTAGTACCAATGTTGAGCTTACCGTGGTCCCAGTAAAAAAAAATCAGAATTAATCAGGTGGCTACGTATAAAAATCACATTGCACAGTACTGACCTGGTTATTAATTTGATCAATTATAATTTTTGATCAACATTTTGCATATTTTCTTTTATACCAGGATCGCCACTATCACGGAGGCTTGAACTCGACTTTAACTATTCTGGCAAAATAAGGTTTTCTAATTCTGTTCTTTTTTTTTACAATTAACAAATGAAAACTCCCCTTTGTGCTGTTCCCCCATCTCAACTTCAACCAGAATATCGACGGTTCTATGCCAAATATTTTTTCATATACAATACCTTATATATTATCTTTAGTTGGCTCATCGAATAAATGATATAATTTAGGTCCGATTTTATATTCTTAGACAAAGTACAAATCCGACAGACACGCAAATATACTCATCGTTCGTCGAATAGGGTTAATCTGAAGCTTGAAATGTTGGGCCTTAATTGTTCAGCTATTTTTATTTCGTTATAGAATCCAACACTTACTCGTAACTATTAACAGCATATATGAGAATAAAATAAGCTTCACCGTATTCCAAGAGTAACTTACGGCTCAAATGTAAAACACCTAACATACACATGCCTATTTAACATGAATACCAGACATTCATCTGAATTTAAAATGTTCTCACTACGCTCGTATGATTTTTGGAACTAACTTTTGTCTGCTGGCCGTCCCGTCGAGGCATTAGTTTAGAAAAGTCCAACATTTAGAGACATTTACATAATACAAACTGCAATATTCATAGACAATCGTATTCACCATGGCAGCGCCAGTTGAAATTCTAGGCTTAGAAATAAAGGTGCGACGTCATTTAAGGTTAAATTAGCCAACGAGATCGAGAGATTTTAATTTGTATGAACCTTGCAATCTGTTATAAGCAAGGATAGGGCAAACGCCCGTCATTTCGAAAATATAACCCTGTTCCGTTCACACACTCACAACTGAAAATTTAGAAAAAATCTTGGTCATTCTATTTTATTGGCGACAGTAAATTTCGGAATGTCAATCATAAATTAATTTGTCACTGGATATAAATTATGGTCTAATAAATGTATAAAATAGTATTTTTTTATTAACATAAGGAAGTCTCTGCTGCACGGAACAGGGTTATATTTTCAAAATGACGGGCGTTTGTCCTATCCTTGGTTATAAGTGGTTTTTGCAGTTTACAGTTTATATTGTTGACTTGTGTTTGCTGAAACGAAGCGGGTTTTATTAGCGTCTATCCATATTCAAACATTCTGTTTTTGTTACGAACAAGTTATATTCGCAACACAACACAGCGTTAATTTCGGTTATATTTCAAATATAAAATCAGTTTTAGTTTTTAATTGCACACCGCGTGTCTCCGACATTCTGGGTTTAAATGTAAGGATCAATTTCGCTCATAAAACTGAGCTACTTTTAGTCTACAACTAGTTTAATAACGGTTGTTTAATGATATAATTTTTTTCATATAAACTAAATACTATTTTCAATGTACGATATCCAATGAACCAAATGATATCTTCTGTTATAGTTCAAAAACTAATGATTATGCTATACATTGCTTGCTCTAATAAGCTGTATTTTTTTTACTAATCCAGTGTTTTTTTTAAAGTTGTAGACTAAAAGTTGCTTAGTTTTATGGGTTTATAATACAATACTGGAATCGCAAATACATGTATTATATATATATATATATATATCTAACATATACCTACATAAGGTTACGAAATAATAAAATATACTTACATAAATATATAAATATTTTCAATGTACGGCATCCAATGAAACTAATGACATCTTCTGTTACAGTTCAAAAACTAATGATTATGCTATACATTGCTTGCTCTAATAAGCTGTATTTTTTTTACAAATACAGTATTTTTTAAAGTTGTAGTCTAAAAGTAGCTCAGTTTTATGGGTTTATAATACAATACCGGAATGGCAAGAATATATGTACATATATATCCAACATATACCTACCTACATTAGGTTACGAAATAATAAAATATACATAAATATACATGCATGCTTGATTTGCATCAATTCAGCAACACCACAGAGTGAGGTGTCAAGCACCCCTGCCCCTTATACTTTATTGCGTGTATGTTTTGTGTGTATGTGTAGGTACGAGTATAGATCAGACAATGAGACACGCAAAACAAAGTGCTACAATTAAGTCGCTCGGGCAGAGTTCAACAGTTTTTCCCTCGTAATTCTATTACATTATTAACTTACACCGTGTAAAGGAACTAGGGATGGGGCAAGTCGACATACATTTATATTATAATGTACAGACATAGGAATCTATGGGGCAAAATTTTATGACAGGTAGAGAGTTTTCATGTCGATAAATTCAAATATCGATGTTTTATTTCATATACTAGTGATCACCCTGTATTGTGTGTTTATTTTGTGAGTATTTTTTAGTTTATTTTAATAATAGTAGATGGGACAGTAGTGATGGAAAAACATATGATAAGTAAAGTTTCAAAAATCATTCGAAGTAAAAAGAAGTGGAGTTATTACATTATTATTTTAAAAAGCTTAAAAACAATTATTCATCATTTTTATAGTGATCACTAATGTATAGAACTAGCATCGATAATTGAGTTTATCGATATGGGAACTCCCTACCTGCCAAAAAATGTTGATTATTTTAACCACTACCAATTTAAAATTATAACTTGATGCATGGAATGTCCAACTTAGGATTTTCTTTCATTCCGATATTTTCGGGGGATTTCTTAAATGTATACTTTCCTATGAAGCCCAATATTTATATATTGCGGTTAGGTAGCAATATTACAGCAATAATATCAATTTGAAAAAATGTAACTTACTTGCTGTTCAGTCTCGATATACGTGCTTACAAATCCAGGTCAAAATGCCAGGTTGGTGTCTGCGGGCAAGTTTGTCTTGCCGAGAGTCGCTAATTACTTCGTCAATAGCTGTCTTCATAAACGCCTACCCTATATACAAACTCAACAGCTTGCCAACTGACATCCGGCAGGAAGCCAATAAAGTGAAGTTTGGTAAAAAGCTGCGTAGTTACCTTGTAAATCGTACAAAGTAATTACAGAACCTTATGATGTAGGTATATATATTATATTATAAGAGAGTAGAGACTGCATTATCCCACAGTCAAATCGTGTAAACTGTTTTGTGAGACTTTGTAATTGTGTAAATTGTAACTTTTTTATGTTAATAAATAAATAAATGCCCTTAATATGTTTTCAAGTAGGAAAGTATTACCTGCATGAACAGTGTACTAAATATGCGAAAGAATTCTCAAGGAAGAGGAAAATCCCCGATGGATCGTATTTTCACTCAAAAATAAGGAGAAAGCGCAAAACCTATGCGCCATGACAACCTAAGATAGAACTGGTACAATGGGAAAAAATAGTACCTAAAATTTGTGTTTATAAGTCAATAAGTTTTATTGTAAAGATTTGAAAGTAGTGGTTTATTGACACGTATAACCTGTTGTAGATATCGCATAGACACTAAATTTGCTCTCGATATTTTTATCGATAAACTCATCGACACTGTGCCTCCCTAGCACTGTGGCGGGCGCCGTCTCCGCGCCAAGATCGCTCGCTGAAAACTTTTGATACTTTAATTCGACTCACCCAATTTCGCCAACGCTTCGTTGACACAACGCAATATCGGTTTATAACTGTTATACAACTAGCCTAAACTTTGTTATACACTTCTAATGTCTTTCGACAAGTAGAGGACAAAAGTCAGTATTATCGTCATCATCTGCCAATATACGAAATGGAACACCCTAACAGTGCATAGGTGCAAAAATGTCTAGTACATCTGAAACGTAAAAATATATATTTGTGACGAAAGGAGATTGGAGGATGTATCCCAAGTTGAAATAATTGACACATAAAAATAGATTAAACTTAAAAAAAAAATTAAAACATCCACAGTTAAAATACTTGTTTATAATGTTAGCCAGTAATTAATGCGTATATTAAAAAAATACGTTACAATTCCAAAAACCTCTAAAAACGTCACATGTAGAAACAAAATAAACCCCCCATCACGACACGACAAATTGATGTCATCCATCCCTTTCTCGCTAACAGTCGCAACATATCACACGCGCACGTCCTCGACATTTTTCCTCTATATATTATTAATACATAAGTACACTCGGACGTGCTGTTTTCACTCGCGAAAATAGATCGCGCCGTCCTTTTCCATATTGTTGGGTCTAGTTTTCCCAAGCGACCGTGCCCCGAGGGTAAAACTCCCAAGGGTCGGTATTGACTCTACTATAGAACGAAAGTTATCTGTACACCTATTGTCGGCCACCCCCTGCCTCCTTCGACCCCTTCTTTCTTACGCGTTTTACGTTGTATGTTTGCGTAGGCTCACGGGTTTAAATTAAAGGTGTCTGATATATGTATTGCGTTCGAACACTTGTTGAGCTGATTGCAGTGTATTAGAAATTGTTTGTTGAACGCATTGATATGTACTGCTATAACTTGAGGGTGAATAGCGGAGCGCTGGTAGCCTAGCGGTAAGAGCGTGCAACTTGCAATCCAGAGGTCGCAAGTTCAAACCCGGCTCGTATCAATGAGTTTTTCGGAACTTATGCACAAAACATCATTTGGGTTTTACCAGTGGCTTTTCGGTGAAAGAAAACATCGTGAGGAAACCGGACTAATCCCAATAAGGCCTAGTTTACCCTCTGGGTTAGAAGTCAGCTGGCAGTCGCTTTCGTAAAACTAGTGCCTACGCCTAATCCTGGAATTAGTTGCCAAGCGGACCCCAGGTACCCATCAGCCGTGGCAAATGCCGGGACAACGCGAGGAAGATGATTAACATGAAGGTAAATAAAACCAAGTTTAGAAACGCGAACTCACCTGCTGTTTATTTTTTACGTTACATATTTTCGATGAATAAAAATTCTAAGGAGATCTGAAAATGCTGGAACTAGACAAATAATTACGAACTTAGTAGGTAATTACTTAGAAGTTACCTTACAATATTGTTTTTCATTTTATTAGTGGTTTTTCTTCATTGATTACCCTTAGGTAGTAAAAGATAATTAAACATTAGGAGTTATTAGTAACTAACTAGGTACTAATCTTTGCAAAAAATTTCATATTTTAATTTTTTTTTGATTTTTATCTTTAACCTCTAACACCATAAAGCTAGTTGCACACCGGACGCTAATTTGGTAATGCGCGACATCGGCACGCGACAGCCACGCGCCGCGGCCACGCGACGCGTCGGCGATGCGACCGGCCGATTTGTTCACTTAACTTGTTTATCACAAAAGGACAGACAAATATGAACGAAATGACAATCCCGCCCTCTTGTAACATGATATAGAGCTAAGTTCATTGTTGAACTTATTATTATTGTTATAAGCAACCATTGAACAAGTTAAAAAATATACAAAAATATTTACGTTTAATGAGATTGTTAAAATAAATTTATAGTTTTTAGCTTTATTTCTTCATTCACTCTTTACTAACTTTACTTCACAGAGAAAGAGGTAAGTTACTCATAACTATATTGGCAGGTATGTTCGTTGAAAGAGAAAAAGTAAAAACATGAAATTTTTATGCAAACACTAAAAATATAAAGATGAATCAAATTAAATTGAAATGAATTTTGAATTGAATTTGAAATTAAATGAGAACTAGCTATTTAAATTTCATGTGGTAATCTGTTCTATCTTATTCAAAACTTCACAACTTTACAAAAAAACTAGGGTTAGTTATGCGAAAATAGACAATAACAAGCAACAGAAATAAGTATTTTATCTAGGAAACAAATACTGAATTAATGAATAAGCTAACAATAAGATGACTCTTCCAAATACGCCGCGACATCCGGCGAGGCGCGTGCGCCACACACGGCGACAAACTACTCATTAACAATATTGTTCCGTAATCTAGTTACATTCCGGGCGGTGTGTGCGCGGCCTTATCGAATTTCAATTAACTTGAAACGTTAAGCTCATGATTAATTCTTGATTGTGGTGGAAGAAAAAATATTTCATTTCCTATCAATACTAAGTGCACTTACATCAGTTGACAACAAAGTTAAAATAATGTGTGTCTGTTAAAAGTATCATTTTTGATACTTTTATTATAAACTGTACGTTCCTCTCACAATCATCAACCACTTACCTGACTTACCTACCGAGAGGATTCTAAATCTGGTTTGTCTTTTGTCATGCTCAAGGCAAAGACAAGCTCAGGTAAACTAGACGTTTGTAAGCAAAACGTATTCGAAACTGTTCTACTGCTGATAGTACAAGACAAACTAGTACTATCAGAGCCGCTCGTATGTTGGAATTATATTTTTTTTCCAGCCATGTTCCGTATCAATTTCACAAAAAAAAAACTTAATTGAATGTCCATTTATTTATCACACCCCTAATTCAGTGCTAAATTATCATAATTTTTATTTACGAACAAAAAGACTCGGAGCCATTTTAATGGTAATACACCAGTAATACGATCCCCATTCTTTGGCAGTACAATTAGGAGTAGAGATAAACCTGTGCATTATCTAGTTAGACGCACAATGCACCCTTGTGCACAAAAATTGTTAGTATAATATTTCAAGGGGGCCGAATGTACCATATGGGAGATATGCTTTAAAATGACGCGCGACTGTGATGGATGGGTTGGTGTTTTGAATTATATGGGTCATTAAAATGACGTTTTATCTATTATAGTTATTATTATTTTAGTTTTGTCTATCTCTATTATAAAAAAAAAAAAACATTAAGAAATAACATTTAAAAGAAGCATTCGCAACTAAATAGAAATGTTTTTTTAATGAATGGTAAGTTATCTGATCGCGTTTTATTCTACCTATTTATATAACTAATTTAAACGCCATTAACGTCGTTGTCGTGCACACCTCAGATCAATTTACATACATATTTGATATAAGCTAAGAATGCTCAAATTTTCAGTCAGTTGAGTACTGTTATCACTTACGACGAGAAAAGGAAAGGGAAATATCTCTCTGGTTGTTCTTTTTTTAACGCGCCATCACAGGTATGCTTTATAAGTATTGGAATAAAACCATCGTATAAGTATAGATAACTTTAATTTTGTATTTCGTGATAATTTGTCTCATGAACGATTACAATGTACAAATCTTATTCGTTACAGTTGCGTTAAACAATATACGTGACTACTTATTTCATATTCGGAAAGAAAATCCATGAAAATCTCCCTCACATCAGGAGCACTAAAGGAAATTTATATTGTTCGTATACATTGTCCTCAACATAGACTTTCGTTGTTTTATACCGCTCCGTCGTTCCATTATGTGGGTACATTAGCAAATATAGCGAGATATGTATTGTTTCGATTTATAGATATGATCAACATCCGGGTAGGTCTACGAAGACAATTTCCTCTTCACAATGTGACTGTTTGCCTACTGTTCATAGCGATTAGGAAAGTGACAAAATAAACCTACCGAATAAAATGTTACTCGTAAGATTTACACAAGAAGTCACATTCACAAAACCTAAAGCCATGACTTGAAATTAGTTCTAAGAATAAGAAAATTTACACATGAATTACAGCAACATTTACAAAGTTTCTTACAATAAATATATCACAGATGTTACAAAAAACTGACATACAATACAATCTGTTGAATCCGAATGCGGTGCCCGAGACTTGAGCAGTTCATTAACTTATCTACGTTACTTTGGGCATTTGTATTTATCATTTATATAAAATCTACATCATTTTCTGATCTAGCAATAAACTAATAGGTCTGAGTTTTTGATAATTATTCTACTATGTACATAAAATTTACAATTCTATTTACAAACCCCACATTTTACAGATTTACGTATCAGTTCCGCAATGAAATGTCACAAAAATAGACCATGAACAACGTTACAGGGTGTGTCATTAGTGTTACAAGATGTGTTACTTGGAGGCCAGCTGCGCCTGTTGCGCGTACTGTTGCGCACTACACGTTGGCAGCGAGAAGGGGTTTACACTAAAAGGTGATGATACTAGACCCCCCATTCCTGTGAACAAAATAAATAACATGTGAGTATATATTAAATATAATTAAACACTTTTTCTGTAAGTATTTTCAAACAAACCATAATTATGTAATTTGAATTTATTTTTGGAACTTGTTATGGAGGCACGGATAACTTTAGTTTAGTCTTTAAGATCTCATTGGCAACAAAACACAATACCTATTTCTAATCACTCCTTAATCGCACAGCCGGAAAAGCATACAAAGAAGAGGAAAGTCACATAACAGATGCAAAACAAAAGCTAAACAAACAATTAATGCATAACAAAAAGCGAATAAAATAAAATAAACTACTAACACTGAACGGCGAGATGTTGCCAGTTCTGATGATGTTGGAAATTGGCGGCGCGCGGCGGACTCTGCCTCACGACCGCAAAGGCGCTCCTTAGCTTAGTCTCTTTACTCTCCTGCCCTTTCATATCGCTCGCGGTGCATTTTGTATGAGTGTTTGCCGGACAGTCAGCCGAGCTTTTTGAATTCTCGTTTCTTTCACTGTAATGCCCGCTATCTTTCGTGTTATACGCGTTATAGTGGTGATGGTCAGATGATAAATGTCCATTCAGGTTCGCCGGATGATACGGGCCCAGGGACACTGGACGGGATAAAAACAGGGGTTAACACAAAGCTTCTTAGACAAACAAGCGTGCAAGCGTGGCGAATGTGAACTTAAAGGCTGTCTTTATTTAGTGAGCTCTGGATGACACCTTGTCCAGGTTAGTTATGTGATACCCACATTTAAACAAGTTATTACCAATAATAAACAAGAGGTTAAAATAAGTCAGTTATTAACAGAACTTTACTCTAACAGCTTATCCATCTCGAAATTTATTTAATTATGGCCAATACATTTTATACAGTTTTCTAATGAATGACAATAATTGTCAATGAAAACTGAAATAAAAATTGTGATAGGATGCAGAACAGAAGAATGAGTTACCTACTTGTCATTATAGGTGCGATACTTACTCGAGATAGGCTCCAAGTAGGAAATAAGAGTTGAGATGAAGCAAAATGGTACTCACACAAGAGCGTCTTTGCTGGTGGTATTATGTAGTTTGAAGAGCTCATCGCTGAATTTTCGTTGTAGTTTGGGATCTCAGAATAGTGCTGCAGACGTTATGATGTGGTGAGTGATAGTGTTCATGTTCAAGACTCAAGGTATTTTAAAAAGACACGTCGGCAGTGCTTAATATGCAGGAATGCAGGCGTCACGCAGCTGTGCTACAGCTAGGATAGTTAGTGTCATAATGTAGGTTATACTCACTCTAGGTAGTGTTACACAGCGATGTCGATGGTGCAGAGCAGTATTGAAGAGGTGAGAATTACGCCGGTTACAGTCAGCAGCAAAAGTGGCTGAGCGGATGAAGTGTTCAAAATCACCTACATGTGCTCTTAATCTAAATAGAGATGTGTTGACCTCATTTTGAACACCTCAACCGCTCAGCCACTTTTGCTGCTGACTACACAGCAAAGGTAAGAAACTCATAACGTTACATGGTACTCACTCGAGGTAGTGTTGAACAGTGACGTCGGAGGCGCTGGGTAGTGCTGGGGGTGTGGGTAGGACGCGGCGTGAGGGGTGGACGCGGCCGAGCAGTACCGAGGAGACACCGACCCGCCACTTCTCGCGTACTCCTCTAAAAGAAAAAGCCTGGGGTCAACACGAAATTACCGTTAGGCTTGTGTTTTATTTGCCTACTGGATTATAGTAACATTTAAGATAAAAGGCTTGGGCACATAGGCGCGTATTGTGAGCGTAGCGCAGCGGGGCGCGACGCTGCCGTTCGAATGTGTGCCTTATTTCGTTACATTAGCCACACCGGTGTCACGCTGCGCTTTCACCACGCTCACAAAACGCGCCTATGTGCCCAAGCCTTTAGGCAAGCAAATGCTAAAATACGCTAAGCATAGGTATCACCTCTACAGTTCCTATATATCTGATGGCACTGTACAGCCAACAATCATAGCCAATGGTTACCTTTTGGCTAAATCTATTAGATGACATAACACATAGAATAGAATAGAATAGAATAGAATAGAATATAATTTATTCGTAGAACACAGACTATTTACAAAAAACATGCAACAAACGATAAGACATTACAGAAAGTGCCACGAAATGGCCCCATCTCAGCATATTGCTAGCATGTTGCCAGCGCTGGTCTTCCGATGAGGACATACTTTGAACCATAAACAAGACAACTAACTAAACGAATTGTCAGTTCAATGAAAAGAATAAAGGATATGATTGCTATAGGATCTCTTCAATTAAGATTCGCCCAAAAGTAGCAACCTATATTAGGTATATTTTTAAATTTTGAAGTTAGGTGCCTACTTTCTGCCTTAATATCTCTTAAATGTCCTCAGAAAAATTTTCTTACTCAAAGAACACAAAAGAAAGGTTTCTCACCTTCAGTCCACTGCGATGCTGCCGTATCCTGGACACTGACAGCCAACTGACCAGTGTAGGAGTTGAAAGGCATGCTCGCCGGCGGGGACCGGGGAGCTCCCAGGCCTAGCTGGTTGTTTCGGGGCATGGAGTATAGCGCTTCTGCTAGATCAGCTGCTCTTTTGAGAATTATTTCCTGAATAAAAATTAAATTTTAGAGCTGATGGGATCAGTGATATACAAGTTTGGTTCATGTATATTATTTGAATTACAGATTACAAGTGTTTTTGTTTCACATGTTTATATAATGAAACCAACATAAGTAATCATAGAAACACAAACACAAAAGCCATAAAGTTAAGTGCATATTATGGATCTGGTATACTGGCGTTTCATTTTCTTTCAAAAATTCGTGTATCTTACTCGCTCTACAATTGGTGGAATCCTTAATCAGCTTTAATTTTGTAGCACTGACTCATCTAAATTTAGCTAGAAGTACTGCCTAAAGCACAATATTGTCTTATCTTTATATCTTGTCACCATACCTTCGGTAACTTCTCCGGATCTCCGGGATGCCTCGGTATAAGCTTCTGTAGCCTCTGAAACCCGTAATCTATCGTCGGCTCGTTCAGCGCTGCTATGCGGAACAAGAAAAACAGAATCAATCATTAGTTAGCCCACTACCAAATGAAAGCCTAATTGATGGATCGTGCAAGATTGCGTTCGAGTTGCCGAATTACTGTTTTTTGGTGGAGATTTTTGTTTCGCTAAGATTGGAAAAGTATTTATTTTCATGTGATTGATTGATGGAACGACGGGTCGGATCATGGATCTTCTTGTACAATATATGCTGAATGGGACAAATAATTATTAAAACTCATTAGACTATCTTTAATTTATTTTATTTATTTATTAGAACAAGATCTCAAGAATTAATCAACTTCTGAAGTGTGAAAGTAAGAGGCAAAATCTGCCCGGACCTTTATTGAAGAACTGTTTGTTGACATCGTGCAAGAGGAGCTTGCAATCAAGAGATGTCGGGATGGTTGTCTACACCTAGGTCATACAGACATAAATAATCAGTATTAAGTAATAATGAACATTGATTGTATGTTTATAAGATGGATAAAGAGTGTTCAATTACTCACAAACATAGACGAATCTGCCCGGCGCCCCCTTGCAGAACTGCTTGCTCTTGTAAGACAAAGTTACTTCGACCACGCCTGGTATGTGTCTCGGTGGCGTCTGCACTCGGATCGCGTGCGATGTTATTAACTGATAAAGACAAAAATAAATAAAAATAACAAATTATTTCCTCGATATTTAAATCGAAAGAAAAATAGACTAAAATAGTAGAGAATAGAATAGTAGAGATAGTATAGTATACAAATTTGACTCGCAGCGGGAGTCGAACCCACGAGCACTGGATCATTTTTTTCGAAGATATTCGCTAGCAGACGTTTCTGCATAATAAAAAATAAATCATTTTCTGTTCCTAGCTTTATTTTAACGGCAGTATAATTATAATTATTAGGCGCAAAGTTGCACAATAAACTATCAGATGACTTCAAAAATACTAGCCCAAAGAAATTTATTCATAAATGGATATTATGATTGAATGACAACAAATTTAATCAAAGTACAATTTTGTGACTCACCTCACTCCAAACCAGCATGGTCCCGAAAACAACCTGCAGACCATCGAAGAAGTTGTCCCCTACGATGATGACAGTTGACCCGCCTGACGTCCACCCCTCACTGGGAGAGATCGCTTTGATGCACGGGGTCGCTACTGGCAGCGGGGGGTATAAACCCGCTGTAAAAAAATCCTTGGTAATAATCCAAATAATTTGAAATTAGTGTGCGATGTAATATTAACAAGTAGCTGTGTAATGTTTAACATGTTTTACACATGTCACTTGATCATTCACTCAGGTGTAAGAGTTGATTTTGAAAACTTAAACCTACTATTATGTAAAGGAGAAAAGAATCAAATAAGAATTATATTGTTAAAACTATCAGCAAACTACAACGTTATTAAAGTTTACTAACATTTATAAAACTGTTTCCATAAACTCCTTTTCAAACTAACAGGGAACATAGGCTGAATATACGTCTTACAACTTAAAAGTTGAATAAACGCCAGACCACTAAAACTCATTCCGTCCTATTTGAACGTTTATCTTTGACTGTTTCAGAAAAAGGACAATTGCAGACCGTAAAAGTTGGTTTTCACTGTTGATATCGTCTGTAACACGGTGCGAGTGATAATTGAAAACGAGATGTAATGCTACTTGTTAACGTTAAAGATTGCATGACATTTAATGGTTGTTATGACCTTATTGATGTTGTAGTTGGGATGCAAGAAGGTTGTTGCGAGGGGGATACGCGCCGTAAGACAAGGGGGAGAAATCTCGCGAACAAAACGGCGCGGTAATAAAGACGAGAAGAGAAAGTGAATTTAAGGGGACGAAAGAAGATTACGCCCGAGGTTCTTTTTTAATTTGACTAATAATAAAATCTCATTGTCCGTTACTTTTAATTTGAACCTAATAAGATATTTTTTTTGCAAAGATATTCTTGATTTAAAAATATACTCGTATTTTATAGTAACAAAAAATAATAAATATTTTATGACTTATACAGAGATAGCATCGTACTCGTATATATTTTTGTTTGGTTTTAAGGAATTATACAGTACCCTTCATTCTTAAGCCAAGTTAGTTAGCTTTAACATTATTACGAGTCAATTCTTTTATAAGAGGGCACTTGAATTTCCGTAGGCGTCATCGTCAGCCGATGGCAATTTAAACCAAACTCGAACAAAGATCAAATTAGACAGAAAACTGGCAAGTCTTTACTGAATACATTAAAGGGGGAAACAAAGCGTGAAATTCCGAAGGTTCCGTAGTAAAGCTAACAGAAAGTACTTGTGCAAATTTTCTCGTTCGCACCGTGTAATCCCTTCGAGTCGGTTTCACGCCGTCTGGCCTCTCGGAAACTTTACACGCAAACACAACGTGGAGAGGATTCTTTATATCCTTTTTAATAAATGAATTGAACTTTTCTTTTTGCAGTTCACCACGATTGTCAACAATTCCAACGACGAATCAAAGATTCAATGTTACCTATGTTCGTAACGAAAACTGCTTGCTTACACTTTAGATCATCACAAAGAAGATACGTAATAAACCAAGTAATGTTTGCTACTTAGACGATCCCTAATGGCAGCCTAAGATTAGCATTATCAATGTTAATATAAAATATGTGAAAATATGAATTCATTAGACGCTATTACATTATCGTCACAAAACACAATATTCCGCAAATCCTGACCCAATTCATTACGCCAAACTGTTTTATGAAACATCCCTAACAATGATCTGAAAATATTATTTTTCCAAAGCATAATTCCTCACTAAATTATCCCTACTCGCTTCATGCTCGCTTCAACACCCCTCCTCCCACCAACTTCTTTGCGAAATGTCTACTTTGATTCCTTGCATACAAATGACTAACTTTATATCATGATTTTTGCACTCTGTTATCGGCTAGTTCTATTTAAATGACAGTATATTTATGGATAGTACATGAATTTTGTGTTTTAAAACTACATAATACGACGCAGTTAGTAGTCGGTGGCACATGTTCTTAGTATTTAAAAATGATTGCGATAAGATGAAATTGTTTGTTTCGTGATTGGATGATACAGAGCTTTAAGTGCGCGTCTTTTCTATGGACATAGCTATTATTATGGAGCCTAATATTTGGTTATCTTTACTATTAACATAAACGGCTCTTTTTATTATAAGATTATACGATAAAAACATAACTAACACTAACATAAGCCGTAAACTATTTTAGATAAGTAATTCGATTTTAGTTTTAACCAATCTTTATGCGCCGTTACTTGCACAAAGGAAAGAGATACAACTCCAAATTAAAAATATAACTGGCCAGTATTTTATATCAGTTTAAGTAAAACACTGGCGACAAGTTAAATAAAAAAAGAAAATAAAAACAAAAACGTACAAGTGGTGTCGGAGGCGGCGTCAATACCTTCAGTCGGGTCGAGCCGCTTGGCGCGGCGCCCGTGCTTGCTGTTGTTGTGAACGAACATGTTGTCCGATATCGCTAGAAGAGGGCCGTCGACCATCACTTGCGTTGATATTACCACCTGGAAAATAATACTAATTAAATATTTAAGTATTATGTAAATCGCAATAGCCACTCTCTGTTTATTTTCATTCGCTGAATGACAAGGTTGATTTAGCAAGTTTTGGTGTCAAATTAGCTGAATTAACAAAATTATGCGTTAAGTAGCAACATGATATATACAATGTTAAGCCTCAAATTTTGTTGAAATATGACAATGTATATTGCCTACTAAGTATATTCAGTATAACTATGTTGTAACATAAAGTATCAATTAATTTTCTATGAAGCATAAACCAACCATACCCGAGGCGTAACTATTAAGCTCGTTAATATAAGACTATTATACTATGTCGACATAAGTGGTGACATTATTAGATTAATTTAAAAACAAGTCAACATACTCATTAAGTCTACATTTGCATCTCCAATTTTATTCTCCTACCAACATTTTATTTCCAACTGAAGTTCAAGATCACAAAAACTACAGTCAACCAAAAATAAAACCCTCAATTGAGTGCGACCGTCGTCTATTTATCACACACCTACACACACATACGCGGGGCAGAAAGGGAGAGTCCCTTGGGAGGAGGAGCCAATGTCTCGGGGCCCAAATGGACGAACTCTTCCAATAGATATGCACTTCCTTGCATCGCGTGGCTGTGTGCGTGTGTTTTGATAGACGGCCAATCGATATGTTTATGTAGTGAGTGGTATTGGGGAGGCTTTTAGGTTTTTAAATCCGTGTAATGGTAGGTTACATAACATGTATTTTGTTTTAATATATTTTTATTCCTTTAAGTTTACTTCAATGCTTTTGTAAGTTAACATGAAAATATTATTTTTAAAATACTAAAACCATGGATCAACCTCTCATATTGATAACCAGCAGACTTAGATGTACAAAAGTAAAGCTTGTTTGATTTATTTGGAATTACTACGAATATTTACTTTGAGTTCAAACTAAATATGTTGTCTAAACATTAGCAGTTGTTTTCATTGGTGCATTTCTATTCTTAACCAATAGAATACACCCACATACGTAGGTATGCTAGACAATCTTACCCTTGAAACGTTGGGGTACGATCACTGAATTATTCAATGACACACAGAAAGCCCATACACACCCATAAGCACCACACAACTACGAGCTATGTATGCATAGCAATAAGTTCTATATTTGTACAAAGTTTCCAGAGAGGGCATGTAAGACAAATATGTCTTAGAGGACTGAAGCAAATTTGTACTCATAAGTAACTAAATGCACCTTTGCCATCGCACAAGGGGTGTCGCTAATTAGTTTCTAGAACTCTAACTTGGTAACTACGAAATATTATGATTTATTTGCATTCCCTATGCACCTAATTAAAAGTTAGTAACAAAGGATTTCAGAAAGGGTAATAAACAAGCACTCGTGCAAAAAAACAAATAACCAATTATAAAAAATAAACGAGCACGGTCGGGTTGTAAGTAAATAAATAAACTCGTATAAATAAATTTAATTTCATCCCTCCCCCAAATTGGAGCCGCTTCAAATATTCAAGAGTCGTGAACGCAACCCTTCCTACTCGTACAGTTAAGGGCTATGCATGTAAGCTATAAGTGACAAGCGGGTGAACCCGAGTTACGTCTTGTAAGTCACCAGACTTAAGCGGATCACAAAGAAAATACGGACGCTTTATCATATCGAATTTTACTGTACTTAATTTTGTATTTCTACTCCTTTACCTTTATTCCGACACTGTTTCGTATTAATCGTCAGTATCATCACTTTCAACTACGTATTCTATGAATAAAATGAAATGGGGCATTCCGTACTCTATTTTGCGTTGTCATACTCTCAAAACTGATGCAAGGGCCTGATAACAAGTGGTTATCATCTTCATAAGTACCAACTAGCATGGTTTACTTTGTCAGACGCGACTGTATATTGTAAGCATAACTTGAAAACCTTGAAGTACTATGTGGTACCTACAAATTATTATAGTATGTGGTCGCGCGCGCAACGTAATTCAAGCTTGGATAGCAGTATCACCAGCAATTACCTTATTAACTGGATAAGAGATTCGATTAAGAATGGAAATAGCAGCAAAGTTATTCAAAACATTCATTCAACTAATAATAAAGCTATATTTCTAACCATGAATAAAGTTAAGGATTTTTGTCATCAACTATATAAACCGCAAAAGCCGGTGATTTGCACCGGCTCAACACAGACAGTCGTGTAGGAGCGCGGCAATTTTTCCTAACGTCTGGTAAACAACAAACCGTTTGCCCGTCTAGCGTAAATAATTATTGCTTCAGACCTTGAAACCGTGCGTGCGGCAACCTTGGAATACCATCGGATATCTATACTTTTATTTACTAAAGCCTATCAGAGCGTTTCTTAAAATTTTTGCCACTTTTCTCGACTTCAAATATTTTGGTAAATTTTATGTTTATTATTGTCAAAATCGCGAGGTGATTCGATTTATGCAAGAAAAAAATGTATCCCAAAGATTTTTTTTCCTATTGTGTTACCTTTTTCTATATATTTTCTATGGAGGTAACATAATAGGAAATTCAAAAAATGTATGGAATTTTATGGGACATATTTTTTTATTTCATAAATCGAATCAGCTGATGATTCTGACCAGAAAATATAAACTTACCAAAAAATTTTGGTCGAGAAAAGTGGCAAAAATTTAGAGAAACGCTCATCAAACCAAATATGTAAATAAGAGCAGAAGAAAAAAAACATAATCTTTTCTTTCTGTGGGAACAGTGCTAGTATAAGAAAGAAGACAGCATGATTTTCTCTGTCTATGCTATAATGAAGAAACCAGAATTTGGAATTAAATTTAGTAAGCTATAGTTTTATTGTTCCAATGTTATTATAGAACTTATATGACCTGAAGCTGTGGACAGACTATATACTTTATAAATTCTATGAAGACATATTTCGTCATAAATTTTTGGCAAAAATTTTAATATAGATTTATCTTGTTCGGGCTCCAAAATATTAAGTTCTACATTTAAAGGAGGTTTATCAGGCAGGTTGCAGATAACACGACTGTTTATATAATATATGTATATTCAAAAGGTAATTGATGCTACACCCATAACATCATATGAACATAAATCTTATTTTTCACTCCATATAAAAATTATGATATAGTATTAAGTAGAAATACACTTACTTGAAACCTTCTCATATCTCTAGGGTTTCCGGCATTCTTCAAACAGTTTTGGTTGCACTTTAAAAAGAACTTCAGGAAAAATCTGAAACAAATCAATCAATATTTCAATTCAATAATTCATTAATATCAATAATTATTAAAATTTTAACGAGTGTCATTGACTACAAAAAGTTTGTACAGTCAGCAGCAAAAGTACCTGAGCGGGTGAAGTGTTAAAAATTACATGCACGCGCTCTTATTCTCTTGACAATAGAGATGTGTTGACCTCATTTTTAACACGTCAACCGCTTAGCCACATGTATTAGTGGCCGTTATACTAATTCTTTTTTTTTTTCATCAGTAGTTTTTGAGTTAAGAGATTCCCCGAACACCGGAGGTTCAAAGCGATAAAATTGTGTCACCTAATGGCACAGCTGTTTCCACTTTACACCGTAAACTCGCATAAGCATTAATTTGTTTCTGCTGTTCACAAATTTGTTTACCGCCTTCCGTTGAGTTTTTGCTCCATTAAAACCAATATTGTCAAATTAATAACCACTTAAAATGTTTTCTAACAGTTAAAGAAAACAACTGTCCAACCGCAAACGGTTATTGTTTCTTGAATATAAAAAATATGTATACCCATAGGTATAGGTATACCCACATAGGTTAACCCATATATAAATGTATACTGTATACCTCTTGCGAGAGTTATTGAAACACTTAGTATAATCAACACGCTGATTGCATTATAAATCAAAGAATAAAACGTATTTACTCTAGCCAGTGAAAACTTTGAAACGAAATCAAACAATTTCGATACGAAAGTCGATTGGAACTATCGGCGTATCGGATTACACACAATAGCGAAACTTTACCGCTTTACTTATACAACAGAATCACTCAAAAGTGGTCTTTATTTGTAAGCCTGTAAGGATGTGAGGGTAATGTTGTTAAGTTTGGTGCGTAACATTGAGCGTACGATCAGGCAGGCGATCGCGATGAATGCTTCAGCGGAAATATTTTACATGGCCGCGGGCTACGGTGCTGCCGAATATTGTTGTGCCAACAGATGGATGCATATAGAGCTGATGCAACGCCTTCGATTGTAATAATAACGGCCACAATAATAGTCACAAGACTGGGTTTAAAATATTAATCTAGGTTTATTTAGGTGAGACTAAAACTAAGAGGCTATGTATACCTAGTAAGACTTTACTTATATGAAAACACTAATGCATTGTAGACTATTGATACGGCTGACCGATGACCCTTCAAATGGTGATGATAGTTGATGTGATTTCACTTGGTTTACACATTTAGTATTAACAACACGATCCTAAAGAAGTCGGCATCTGCCCGTAGAAATCAAGAAATTTAATACTTAATAGCTTATTTTAGAAGACATTTACCTAATATATAATACTTTTCCATTATTATTATTTTTCTTTAAGCAGAAGGCGGTGATAGCAGCTCTTAATATTCCCCAAAAAACGAACCAGATATATGAACCGTGTAGTATTTGCTTCGCCCGCGGCGGCACATCTGTTCGCATTATTTATGTTAAACACCTTATGTCACAATATCGCGAGTTAGAGTTTACCTACTGCAGAGACAAGGCGAATTGAAGACTGGAAGTTTCTAAGTATATAGAAAACATCTCAAGTTCGGGATAAGATTAGGCGGAAAACTGAAAAGTCTGAACGCAAACAAGATCTTTTTAAAATCTTGTTCACCTATTTTTTAAGGTCTATGTAATAATATATGAGTACGCTTTTTCGTCATCAATAGGTACACATAATTATGACTTACCCACTGGGATTATTTACGTTATCGATTAAATAGCTTTATAGGCGTTAGTTCCGATTCTCATAAGAATAGTACTCTTGTGTTTGAGTTGAAATCATTCATCATAACCATCAAATTTAAGTTTCATGGAATATCTCAAAGGTTCTTTAATTTGATATAACTACATTTTACAACGACAAAGATAATGCGATCATTTCTCTAGACCTAAATCCTGAGATTGTCGTATACAGTCTTTATTGCTTACTCGTTCCAGCTACTGTCAACCGACACCAGCGGAATGAATGGAGATTTTATTTAGAATGTGCGGAGTGAATGAACGGAGTTGAGAAGCGCCGAGCTTTTGAACTGGCAACGTTTATCTTGATGTGAAATATGCGAGGCAGCTTTGATTTTCAGTAACAAAATCGTTTTTTAGTGATAAAACTACCAGTTTGTTACATAAGTATTGTAGGGCTATAAATAGTAAAAGGGCAATCACATTACCATTGATTTGAACCGAAACAACTCACCAAAAGTTACATTAGTACATTACCGAAAAGGAACAAACCTTGGCTTTTTAAGTTTTATAGTGTTTGCTTTTTTATAGCCAACTAACTAATGTATAGTAAATTTTACCAGTGGTAATAAAATTAATTAATCCATACCGTGAAATTGCTAATTCTACAAACAGAAGACACTGCTATGTAGACTCCGCACAGTTTGCAACAAGATCTCACAAAAGAATGCGTGCAAAAATAAATGACACGACTGTATTTGTAGAACAATAAGGACGTATCATATATATTTGCGTTGATCTTAGACATGTATAGTCCGTACCCATAATTTAAAAGGATAACTACTATAGATAAGAATACAAGGTGCTTATAGCAATAATATCTGTACGAGTCTATCGTCGATAATACGATGAACATCGATAGTAACTGCAAAACTACCTGAAACAGGTAGGTTGTAGTTTTTATATAAGATTATCAGTAGGTAATGCAGCTTGCCTTGCAGCTTGTGTAAAACATAAAAATGGAACCGGAAAAATCCGGTTAAGTCCACCATTAATATCCCAGAGGGTCACCGACAGCACATCCCTCAGTACGTGGTGACCACTAAGTCCAAGCCCAATATTGCCAATGCCTGACGTGCGTTCGCCTCCAAAAACTAGTATACTGTGACATCTAGTTCTATAGCTTCAGTGTGTAAATAAAGACTTATTCATACTGGTTTGTGATTTGCGAAAACTTACAAGGCAATAGGAATAATAGTATAAGAGTAACGGCGAGGGAGCTAAGTGATATCTATGGCAGCCTTGATTTTAATAAGAAGGCTCTAAGCATGGAAAAGGGATACTGAAATATTGGAGTGAGGATATGGATAAATAATGTATTACATGTACGTGGGAGACATTTTGTTTATTCGGGTTGAAAAGACCTCTGTAAAGTAAGTACCTACAGTCAGCGTTAAATAGTTAGTAGCACCCAAAGTATGCATATATATCGGTACAGATTCTGATATAATGACGTGTTATGATACTCGTATATTTATTATATAGCGGGGGGATATAAGGATATTTTACGACAGTAACCAGAATGATTCAGGTACAAACCTTTTCAGTTTTGTTTGTAAAATCTTACTGGTCATTTTAGATTACAAGTTACACTACGAGTAAATAGAAAATATTCGACGTTGAATACAACAAAAAATCCAATAAGATTTTTATATCAAGATGGTATCTAGTAACCGCGTACCCTCTGTCTCACATAAACATAATTAGGGTACAACATCTGTTTACGTAAAGTAATAAACCAATTCATATGTTCTTCTTTATCTGCTCGAGGCGCATACACAACACGAGCGACGCGACAGGCGTTAATTTATTCGACTCCGCTCGCAATTTACGATTGTCTGCACACCCCCTAATGTCTATCTCTCACGAGTGACGTCATAATGTCGTGATTTAAAATTAGCGCTATGCTTTTAAAGATTATTTCAACTTTTAATTTGTAACAACGAACAATTGAAGACCGATGACGTCGCTTCAACGTGGTTGAATGTTTTGTTGTTATTTTATGTTTCTTTACGCTCGTTTTCCGAACAGACGTAATAGTTTTCATGTGTACATAGATATATATTATGAACAAGAGAATACATTTGTAAAAATATTTCAACATAAGATCGGTTATAGTATTTGTTTCTATTGAGTGCAAACAATATTCGCTGGTAACGCGTTCACTTTCAGTTTCCATAAAAACTAAAGCCTGCCCTAGACCGGGGAGCGAATCAAACCATCCCCAATAAAAGTAGAATATTTACCTATCGCATCAAGAACAGAGAGGGAACTCCATTTTCCTCGTAAAAACTACCCCTACTTTTCAACCCCCGTGTTTTGTATCACTTGCTTTCTCTATGAATGCCATGAAATAGAAAAGGGCGACGTAGTAACTATGACGTATATACCTTTTTAAGAAAATATAATAAACTATTTACATACACAAGTACCAATTTAGATATTCTAACTAACATGAAAACAATGGATTTTGGCGAATATGTATTTTTTTTAATTCAGGTCTCATTTTCCCTTTTCGAATATTTAAATTATATTTTCTGACATATGAACTATAATAAAATTGACTATGTAATCTTACGTAAACAACGTTTATATCATATCCGAACATGTTTCTTTAGAATCTATACGAGACAAAATCCTAAAAACCCCGACACTCAAGATAATGTTCCTCTCCGCATCAACATCTTACCTCGCACTACTCGATGGAAAAAATCCACTAAGGCAGTATAGTGGCGAGGAGGTTGCCCTCCTTCGAGACCGTGGGTGTGGGGGAGGGCGCCACCCCAGCGACATTCTATGTTTATTTGCATGATTTGCATCGGACATTCCTTGAGCGAGCAAAAAGTTGACTTACGGTATTTTGGTGTGGTGGCCTTTAACGTTTTATTATGATTTGTGTTTTTCCAGTATTATGATCTATAAAATGTTTGCTTTAGGTACTCAATTTATTTTTACCTACGTATGTTACGATGATATTTTTTCATTCCGTAAGAATAGCATCAAGAATGATACAAACGCTAATCGTGTTATTCTACCCTTAGAACCAACTGAGTGTGGTAACTTTTCCAAACGCTTACGTGCTAAAAATAGTCGCCGCAAAATATCAATTTCACCTGGAATTTCGGAAAAACCGCATCGTGGAACATTCGCGCACTGACAACGGTCTCTTATAACTTTTCCCTTTTAACCTTTCCCCTCCGGCTCCCCGGGGAGGCGGTCCCGGGGGACGCCCTCCCGTGCCACCACTCAATACCGACACGGCATGCTCGTTCCAAAGACTAGACAGGTGGAATACCACAACGGACGTTTGATAACATTTTGTTTTGCTGAATATGAACTCCGATTTCTGGCTAATAAAAAGTATGTGTTTAAATCATAATTTTCATAGATATACATATATATGAATATCTAAAAACAAAATGTGAAGTCTAGAATGCATACAAATCTGAAAGCTTATATCATTATTTCAGGAATATGAATTAGTAGGTAACTACTGTAACTATTTAAAATTACAAACTACACTATTGAAAGTGATTTAAAAAAATATTATTGTTAATCCTATTTTTTATTACTATTTAATAAAAAAATATATCAACATTACTGGATATCTTACACAAATTGACAGAGCCCCACGGTAAGCTCAAGTCAACGATATATATCATTATATATATACATATATAATACAAATACTTAAGTACAAAGAAATAATAAAATATAGTAGGTATATATTAGTTAGTACATTACAGTTACATTAGTTAGTAGGTTTACACATAAGTACACCATTTGCATGAACTTGAACTTCCATACTTCATTCCAAGCTTTGTACGTAGCCTGATGATGATAAATATCCAAGGCTAGTCTTAATGAAGAATAAATGCATAGGTAGGTATTTTAAATGGGGCAGATCGGTCGACTGTCTACCAAGTGTTAATCTTTGAACGCATGCGACGGGCCTATAGCAGGCCCAGTTTTCGACTTTGTTTTTCCGCGTTCGTCCATAGGCAAACGTTAATATTTCAGTATGTACCAAATTCAAGGGTTAACTGCCCCATCTCATCGGCGCTGTAAATAGACGTCGTTGACGTTTCCTATTGTGAACCACGAAAAACCATTTGAATATAATTGATATGTGACAGGGTTGTTCAGTACATACTAAAATAAAAAAATAAGACTTAGTTCAATTTGCGTATTCTACATTTTATTAATCGAAAGCGTTTCGTAAGGAGCTCTGCGCGTTGGCTCCGGCTCAGCCTACACCTCTCAAATATCGGGATACACCATTATACGGGAAGGAAATAGTTTAATAAAGTATTAGTTAAGTACTATACTTATGCTTAACATCCAAATAATTTAAACAATCATAGCTGTATGGAGATAATGTTGTCTAAAATGTCAAAATTCTATCATTTACAGTTGCAATAGCTTAGGAAGGTACTCTCTGATGTAAATAGTTATTTACATTAGAGAGTACCTTCCTAAACTATATGACGTAAATAAAATGCCCTATAAGTAATGTAACTACTACAAAAAATTGACTTCCTACGCATTCACACACACAAACATATTAAATATGAGTCAGAAACACAATGGTAGTTATTGGACGCGTTTGGAGGTCGTATTGCGACGCAGCCCGTCGCCATGGCAACGCGATAAAACCTCGCCTTTCATAGCCGCCAGTACATGCGAGGATATCAAAGACTTTATGATATTTTTAGGAAACCCTGAGCATTGCTGAAAGCGGCTGTGATATGCGAAAGTGTTCTTAAGGAGAACTATGAACTTTTAGAAAGTTCCGGCTGATGTTTTGATATGTAGTAATATTATCCGATAGCTAGAAGACGATCGTAATCTTGAATAAAATGAAAAAGAGTTGGGTGAATTTAATACGTGGTTGGATTACTAGTACCAGCTTACTTTTAATAAATAATGCTGAAATACAGGCATTCGAAAGTGAAACTTAACGTAAGGCACGTGAATCCTTCCATAAGACTCATGACATATTAAGTAGAATGAAGCTCAATATGTCTGTTTAAGTCGATTCTTTTACATGTCCTATAAAACTAAACTATAATAAAAGAAAAATTCTTCTGAAATTTACTCCGTATACTTGAGAGATACTCTTTCAAATCTAAAAGCGCTTGCTCGGGTCGGAGTAGTTTCCAATTGACAATATACCTACAGCTGCCATCGGACAATCGCTCGCGGGTCGTAAGCCTTTCCCTGCCGCGGAGTTTAGATAAAAATACGAACGTTCTGTACATGGGAATTGTGGTATTTAAGCCTTTTTTGATTAAAGAGACGTTTTAAGGTAAATATTGTTTGACTGAGTTATTTACTTTTTTAACCGAACTTTCCTACAAATAAACAGCAGTTTTTCTTAGCAAATGATTTTTCCAAAGTAAACTAAATAACTAATTGAAACCCTAATCATACATCACTCTATTCGTCTTTAAGGTGCTTATTACAGCATCGCAACTTGTTACTTAAATAAAAATTCCGCATTTGCATTTAAGGCACACCAGGCACTATCAAGCCGACCTCTTTCCAGCACAATCAACATACAAAGACAAGGGGCTACATAAGCTACATTACGCGGGCATCACTTCATTGTGGGCACCGCTCTAATTGTAACTACACTCTTGGGCGCCATCAGCCGCTCAGCGCTCCGGCGGGTAGGCGTGTGCCACTAATCTTCGACCCCTACATACCAATACTCCACCGAAAAACTGCAATCAAACTTATACCCTAACCATATCAACACAAGGCTCAATTTTAAGCAAGGACAGCGCTAGTATTTGCAAACGTAGCGAGGGGTTAACACACACTATCAACTCATTAAATTGCATCGCCTTTTTAATGAGTCTGAAAGTGAACAAAGGATATTGCGCGATTACATTAAGTACGTACCTAGTTGTAGCTAGGTGAAGTTTGCCTTCGCGCGTTTGTGTTCCGTTAGAGTGGTTTCATTTACTTGAAGTTATCGACGTGCGCTTCTAATGGAATAGATTTGTGACCTAACCAAGGAAAGGATTTGCTGAAATAAAACCTTGTAATTATATGTATTCTTAATGAAATAAACATTTCGGGACAATTTTTCGGGACAATCTGACACAAATCGACCTAGTCCTACGGTAAGCTCAGTAAGGCTTGTGTTGTAGGTACTAGACGACGATATATATAATAGATAGATACATATAAATACTTAAACACCCATGTCTCAGAAACAAATATCTGTGCTCATCACACAAATAAATGCCCTGACTGGAAATCGAACCATCGGCTTCATAGGCAGGGTTACCCACTAAGCCAGACCGGTCGTCTAAATTAATCTTTAATAGGCAATATTGTAAGATATACATATATTTTATAAACTGACCCTTAGCGTATTGTTCCAAAACTAATATTGACTACACTCATTTTGTAAATATTCCCAATGGTTTCTACGAGTAGTTTGTGTGTATCCAAATCCATTTTAATTGGCATTGGCAACCTTGTGTTGGCAAAAGTGTAAACCCAAGTATTAGGGTTATTACAAAATCCGGATAGATCACTAACATTGATCAGCAACCATTATTACCTTGGATCTAACATAATTCAAACCTGTCCACATGTAAAGTAGCCACAGCTAACTAGCTACGCCGTATAACCTAAGTAAGCAGCAACATATTGCAGACTACCCTCATATTTACGCGCCGAATATGCTATAAAGTGATATCACGTGATCGTTTCCCGGGTAATAGTTATAAATTACCCGGGTAGTTTATAAAAGCCGGTTAACCCGAGGTAAGCGGACAAGGAGTATAATTTATTATTGGGAAATTCGCGGGTGTATGAAAATACGCATTTCGGGATGTTAACTATACAAGTATACATATTATACGGAGATTATGTTACTTATATCGATTATTTGCACTGGATGAAAGCTTATTGAGTGTCTGAAGAATAATTTTGTAGTTCGTGTGTTACAAATTATCATATCACAGTCATGTAACTCAGTGGAGTCAATGTAGAAGAAATAATAGTTATTCTTAACTGGAAACCAAGATTTGAACCAAGTTTGAACTGGACTAAGCCCCAGCAAGTTTAGAGCTATATTTAACAATATTTACAAGCTTGTTTTATGACATCATTCATACCTTCTTTGCATGTCAATGAAGGTTCAATTCGACTAGTGACATTCCAAATTATTTTATTGAACTGTAATATCAGTTGAAGATAAAGTAACCAAGCCCACCGGTGTCCGAGGCAGGATTCGAACCCGCGCCTTCAGCATTCGCGTCTGACGCCATCGCTAAAGAAAATTAATTCCATTACATTCATTTATTTGATTGATGTACCAGTTAAACTGTACTATTGTGAGTCATGTTACTACTAATTAGCTACAAACTGATAAACTCACCTGTAATTATATCGCACTAGGCGACATATTCAAGCCGAGTCAGGTCATACTCACTCGGGGTGAGTGATACATGATTATAGATAACTAGCTTTTCCTCGCGACTTCTTCGGCCAGCTATGCTCGTCTTTAAAGTATGGTTGCGTGATAAAAATTATCCTAACTATACTTCTCGTAGCTCAAACTCTCTCCATACCAAATTTTATCCCAATTTGTTCAGCGGTTTGCGTGAAGAGGCAATGGACAGACAGACAGAGAGAGTTACTGATGAATTTATAATAGTAAATTTATGAATACATAGATTTATATGAGACTTTAGGATCCCACAGTCAAATTGTTCATACGCTTCAGTGGGACAATGTAATACCACTAAGATTATTACTGTAATAGTAGAATCTAGGTTAACCAGGTTCTTGTAAATTGTGCAGGTAGCATCGTTAGATAAAGTAATGGCCATTTTGTCATTACATATTGGCGTGTGGAGTAAGAAATATGTCGATTGCAGCACTGTATCATCTCGACCCTCGGCCCGGAGTTATTACCTACACCTAGAACAGTCTTTGAGGTACACAGCGAACTTGAAAATATGCATATTACTAGCTTAACATTTATCTTGTGTGACAAGATACTTACATATGACTTATGGTATTTCTGGTTAACTGAAAATCAATTTTTAGTAAGGCTTTTTACGTTAACGTATTCATGTTGATTTTTTTTTGTTTTTTATTCAGGCGTTTTCCTATAGAACTATTTTTACCAAATTGTGATGTCAACAAATTATGTTAATAAATTTGTAAATTACCATAATTTGTTGACATGACAATTATTTTGATATCAAGAAATATTAAAAGTGTTGGTACAGTCAGCAGCAGAAGTGGCTAAGCGGTTGAGGTGTTCAAAATGAGGTCAACACATCTCTATTGTCAAGAGAATAAGAGCGCGTGTAGGTCATTTTGAACACTTCACCCGCTCAGCTACTTTTGCTGCTGACTGTACATTAAAGAAACCATGTAATCATATTCTTATATAAATACCATTTACATATATCGTAAATAGTTGCGGGTGCGATTTTACATTTAATATTTGCGAACCCCGCGGTATATTTATCACAAAACTTTCAAGTTGACCGAGCTCCTTGCGATGCGATATTTAAATTCACTTTGACCCAATTCTACAGTACCAATGTGGTCAAATAAAGTGGTTTTAATAGCTGGATTGGTAATATGGGCCGTCTTCTCGGAAGATCAATTTGTATACTTTGTTTTAAGGATTTGGCTTGGTACAAATATTAATTTAAAAAGGATTTCTCTGTACAAATACGTAAGGGAAACTTTAAATGTTACTCCTATATCCTGTAGCACAGAAAGGCTTTACGACCGAAACAATCTACATGGAGCCTGTACCGCATGAGGGGAATAAATAGACACAATAACCAGTAACAAAATGTTAAAACAAAAACCAACGTGAGCAACACGCCGAAACCAGAACATAAACGTTATATCGGCGATCCAGCCAAACTGCTCTATCAAAATATAACGACCGCGATAAACCCGATGGAAAAGAAAGCAAACGTTTCCATCGAATTTCCAAAGATCGTACAATAACTGCATCCCCTTCTTACCATTATAAAATTCGTATATCTATCTTTCTCGCGCTAGTGTTTCCTGTTTTATGGGAGAGTCGATAATATTCGGACCGCGCCGCGAGATATGAGTGCTAAATATTTTATGATGTCCAAAGTGTCGATGTAAGGCTTGTTGTTGACTAGGCTGCATCGCATATTCTATAAAAAAATTGCCGACAGTATAATTAACTTACAAACAGCCCTATCTTTTAAAGCTCTAATGTACAGTTTTACAACTCCCAACTAAACCCTCTAAACGACCTACATATTTGGAAAAATAGAAAAGTGTTAAGCAGCCATTAAAATCGATCAACTTAATTACAACTCAGTTTTTTTGTCACGTTTGTCTCTTACAAACGGTCTTGTCGTAATGCCATTAATCTTAGAAGGCTGGCAGCGCAGCAAACGACCTCCCGTTAAGACCCTCCATGGGCTGGGTGCCCTGTAATATGCTTGTGTATCCCAAACGACGAATAACTAAACACCGCGTCCGTACAAGCCAAACACGACCTTCAACTAATTGCTATTAGTATCATTAACGCATAAACCTCGATTTGTTGTCTCACCTTTGGTACCGGATACAAATGGAAAATAAGAAAATAAAGGAATCCCAGTGCGAGAAAAAAATACGTAAGATGTATTTTCTCGAAGAGAAGCGTGTCGGTGGCATTGTTAAATATATCGTCCAATCAGTATCCGTGGAACGAGAAGGAATTAGCGTTTGAGAGTGCTCGGAGGTTGAGTCCTGGTCCACCCTTTTATGCGGTGTAATAAAAAAGGTTATTTGAATTTGGAAGACGAATTAAAAAAAAGGAGATGAATTCTGCACTAATTTAAGCAGAGCGAGTTCCTCGACGATTTTAGGGGGGATCGAGACGATTTAATGAATCATGCATTTAAGTTGAAAGTCCGCCTCTACGCTTTTAGATTCTTATTGCCGGTGCTCGTCGAGGATTTGACAAAAGGACTTAGTTTAAAAATCCACATAATGAGACCAAGCGGTAGTTAATTAGGCTTATATTTTTACATAAAGCCTCGTTTATGTAAAGCAATATCCTTTTCTTATTTGGAATTTTGTGAAAAATGTACTCCTCCTGATTTGGTTGTGTATATACTTTAGCAAATATATATTATTTAATATATATTTATATATGGTTAATTTTTAATCACATTCATCCGGATTCTTGAGACTGTTCCAGTTGATAAGATTAGGGAGTAAAGGCTATATTACGCAACAGGACGTTAATATCCAACATTTATTTACATTTTTTTTAATTTCTGCTATCATCATTTTTATCATATATTCGAGTATACTACAAGTACATTAAGTTGCGTTTTACAGATCCCTAAAAAACTAATCACAGATAAGCGACCTCTCGTCCCTCATTGATCCTCCATCGGAAAGGTTACTAAGGCACTTCGTCTTCATTCGGAAATCCCTTTAAGGAACGTATCAGTTGTAATGAAAGCTAATTCTTTCATTAGCCTCCGTGACAACGGGAGAAATTGTAAGGCAAACGAGAACAAACGTCGACGGTTGTACTACCTACTTATGTGCGTTATAGGTTCTTAGTGAAGAGGGATTTTGTTGAAAAAAATATTCTTATCGCGCTTTTGCTACTAGTAATTGAAAGGGACATTCCGTTAGCTAATATAAATAGTATGACATATCTTAAACTGGCATATCCTAAATTCTAATGTAAGTTGTATTTATTTATCTGATTAGGCTTTGCTGATTAAGTAAGTGCTGTGTTCATAAAACTACCCATATCCTAGTTTCTAGTCTCGTACTAGTACTCAGCCGTATATATATAACACACATTTGATGAGCACAGATATTTGGTTCTCGTTTTGTTGTCATCGGCTGAGTAACACCCATAACTGAGGAACAAATATCTGTGCTCATCACACAAATACGAGTAAACGCCCTTACTGGGATTTGAACCCTGGACCATCGGCTTCATAGGCAGGGTCACTACCCACTGGGCTAAACCTGTCATCACATCGTCGTATATGGACGTTATCTATATATTTTAGTAT
The DNA here is from genome assembly GCA_022674325.2 of Grapholita molesta. Taxonomy (NCBI): domain Eukaryota; kingdom Metazoa; phylum Arthropoda; class Insecta; order Lepidoptera; family Tortricidae; genus Grapholita; species Grapholita molesta. Next base: position 10,019,562 of record CP053129.2, on the reverse strand, counting down.
TTATACGTACTTCCTTGTCTAAGTATTAATTATTAATTACAACTATTACTATACAGTTAACTTTTACTATATGTTAAATGAGTTTCCGACATTTCAGCTCTGTTGCGCCATACTCACGGAATAACGGTTTTGAATAAAATAACTTAAAATCTTATATTTATTATGCATATCGTCATTCAGTAGGTACATACAACACAAGCCTTATTGAGCTTACTGAAAGACTATGTCTATTTGTGTATTAAGGAAATGTCCGACATGTAATTATATATTGCATAAAAGGTACACTTACTGAACAGACAATATGACAAAAACAATCCCAACTAAGACTCACCCTTATCTAAATGCAATAACATAGATACTTTCATTTTATAGGTACATTTTCTACTGCAGCACAACCAATACATTCCATTTATCAATAATATAAATCGAAATCCGATCTGACAAGGCGTTAATGGGAGCTCAATGCAATTTAAGATACCCCCGTTGGTATTAACCGAATTTCTTTTGCAGTCCCGTATTGACATCGAAATAAATCGATACATTTTATTGTAGTATGAGAGTGTCACGTAACTTAGAAGAGGGGTGACAATTACAATTTTCATATAGTTTCAACCGTTTTCACTGCTAGCAGAAATTTATAGATCTATAATAAAATTGACGACTATTTTGACGCCCGGTCTGGCCTAGTGGTTAGTAACCCTACCTATGAAGCCGATGGTCCTGAGTTCGAATCCCAGTCAGGGCATTTATTTGTGTGATGAGCGCAGATATTTGTTCCTGAGTCATGAGTGTTTTGTATGTATTTATCTGTTATTTTTATCGTCGTCTAGTAGGTACCTACAACACAAGCCTTACTGAGCTTACCGTAGAACTAGATCGATTTGTGTAAGATTGTCCCGAAATATTTATTATTATTTATTTATTTATTGAGAAGTGAGTACCTGCGAATACTAAACTCGAAAGAATTTTGATGGTCATAATTCAGCTAATAATGTTCATGATGATATTAGTAGATCGATATGTGAACAAACAATAGCTAATATAAATAGCATAAAAAAATAAAAACTATATGTAGAACGAATAAAATGTAACTTATATTTACTGTTTCTCCTGCCGTCAACTTGCGTAACTGCCGTTCTACAATATACGGTGTACACCCCACGTGATGCGAGGTGGCATTTTAAAGTGAAAATTGAATTTGCAAGCGACAATCGAAGACGCTGCCATCAAAGGCAACCCCTTCACATGTATGCCAAAACGGGTTTGCGACGAAAGCCGGTGAAAAAGTGTAGTTTCCATTGAACTCTTAATACATTCTTACTTCTACTTTAAATGTATTTTTTAATCCGACAAGAGAAAACTTTTCTGTAACCCAAGTAAGTTACAAATAATTGGGTTGTATGAATTAATGAATATTCAAACCATTAATTATTTTTTAAATATATTTTACTTTTTAATCTGAGTAACCTAATTTGACTTAAAAATAATATTCCAGAAAATAATTAAATTCCAATTCGGATTCTGATATTACGTAGACCTCGACAAAATGACTCCAAATTAGCGACATACCTATCTATTAAGAAGAGGACGTCTCGAGCCCATTTAATTAGTGACGGGGTTTTATCATCCGCCCTCTTTGCTTCTGTTCGTTGAAAATTTCAACTCTAATACCGCCATATTGGCGAAGCTTAAATTGGATGTAATGATAAAATTTCTATTCTCTGCGGTTCAGAATAAAAAACCGCTTCCCGAATATTCCGGTTCTGGAGATCTTTAAGTCTGGCAATCCAAAATACACGGTTACGGTAGAAGTCATTTTAGGAGCGAGGGTTTTAGCGAAAATAAAAAGTATAAGGAAACAAGAGTATGCCAAGTGTGACAGTCCTTGGCCAAACCATAGTTTCGGTGTTTGTCTATGTTAAACGGAATTCATGCGTGCCATCTTTGAAGACAAACACACCTAGTAGTTGGTACTAAAACAAACTAAAGTTAATTGTTGCTTTTATGATGGCTTCGCGTGAGGAGGGTCGCATGGCAAACAAGTTGTTACTGTACTCCAGCAGCACCTAGAAGTGCTTTGTCATAGGATACGGTATTTTTGATATTTGCCTATTATGTTTTATAAAAAAAAAAGGTTTTTACATCTTAGGTGAATTATGTTATAATTACCAATAAGTAATGTTATAAACTAAACAACAACTTATTACCAAATTCAGAACTTAATTAACTTTATTTTTACTGTACTTAAATTGAAAATATTATCATTTTTTCTAGTATCGTCGTTCATATTCATTAACTTAATGACAACCGTATCATCATTATCCGACCGCAAAAAGCAAAACTTCACTTAAATTCAATTTATACGAGTGGCCCATTCAATTAGTTATCTAGATTTGGATGTAATCATGCCTTTTTGGTTGATTGATGGTCTACAATCATCTTCAATTTACGACCCTCTAATTGCACTTGCATTTAAATTACCTACTTTTCTGTCCATTTAGTAAAAATCATTTTATACTCGTAATGGTATTCTTAAACAGACATAGAAAACGTAAGCATTGATAAACAAATCACCTTTCCAAAATGAAAGCTAAACCTACATTTTAAAATACCAGTGAATAATTTCATATTTTAGTGCTACACATTACGCAGTACTCCATAATGGGTGCAACCATTACCAAAGCCAAAGCGATCCCCGACCAAACAGCAACGTAATAGGAATTTAGCAGATGTTCCCGAACACACCTACAAGAGCATATGCAGCCCCTGTGGAGCTCAAGACGTCAGCGCGTTTAAACGCCAATTAATTATTAAGGGACAGAGCTCCTTCCTTTGCTCTTTGACGGTGACTGTACTCCTACAACAATGTGGCTAGCTCTCGTGATTGCCTGCTTTGTAAATTGCATTAGCGTGGTCCGCTTGTGTTTCCGTTTATTTATATACCACTTGTGTTGCTTATGGTACAGGGTATCCAACTTGAGATCGTATGTGAATAAGTAATATGATTTCTATTTGTAACCATTAAAGTCAATACATTTTCCCTAAACTTGATGTTTAATTTACTCTTCAATAAAGTATCATAGAGGAATAGTGATATTCCGTATAAAGTACTATCGCATTCTTTTAAGCCCGTATTATAAGGGGCAGTAGAATCGCTCCATAGATTCGAATCAACACCAGGATCGGGCTAGTTGCAATTCATCATTATTATTCCAGACAATTTATCAAGCGGTTGGCTCGGCTCGCCGCCCCGATCGCACATTCTAACGAGATGGTGAATTTTCACCGAATAATTTGCGAACCGACGAATCACGTATTGGAATCGGGAATGAGGTCGGAATTGAGATAGAAGAGCTGAACATGGTGATACTATAAAAGGAACTTGGACGGGCAGGTCACTTAAGAAAAGAACATACTTACCTACCTACTGAAATTTACCTACATAATAGATATAGCTAGTGTAGTCAACATTCTACAGTATTTGGAAAAAATCGTGTAAATCCTAAGGAAATATACTCAGACTAAACTCGTGTAAAATAGCAAAATGATTTCTCGTATTTTTTTTATATCATCGTCAAGGGCAAAGTAAGTTTAAAGTATATTATTTTTAAATTATTACTGTAAATTTATTTGAATAACCATTCGCCCATTTTGTATAATGATGTAGAAAGAAACATGTTAAAACGAAATACTTATAGAATATTAGCATGACATTTTGCTTCGTCAACGGAGCGCCTCGTGCAGCAAGGGTCGATACGATTACGGGGGCTTATTACTGCGACTTTATCATATTTCAATTTACGATCGTCACCCGGACTTATCGAGTAGAAAAATCAGAGGGCTGAGTACCTCTGCCGATATAAATCAGAAATGAGACGTCTCATTACTGCCGCTTTGATTTATTGATCTTAGGTCGGTTTTCTTTAATATGCAGCTATTTAAATAATATTCATAAATACTAAAAGTTATAGAGTATGGAAGAATTTAGCTGAGCATTAGATAAGTCGAACCGGCGGCAAGAAAATGCTTGGTTGGAGGGAATAAGAAAACGGTCATAGTTGTTAAGTCTTACACAGTTTCTGTCGCTATCTCGTGGATAAGAAGCCTAATCACCGCCGTCGCGTCTGTATCGGGCCGGCGAGCGCGCGGGCGTCCCCAGGGTGAGCTTTTGGGACCAGTATTCTTTTTTTGGTTTACATTACGTTGTAAGTGTGCCGAATTACTTTGCGTCCCGCTTTTTATGCGGAAATTTGTGATTTGTCTTTACGGTTTTAGTTAGCGTATCTGTGTTGTATTTTTTTTTTTATTTATATATTTCTTTTAGTAATTTTTGCTGTAAGTAGTCGCCACGCTACGTTAATATCTTGTAAGTAAAGAAAAATTTAAAAGCCATTTCTACAAGGAGAAACCTTACAGCTATTAATAAAGCAACTATGAACTTATCGAAACTTTCCCGTGTAACTGCACCGGGTCGCGCACCAACAAACTTGCTGCAAACTATTTGTAATACGAATTTATTGTTCTTGTTATACGTTAACACTGTGAATTTATTACCGTATGAAAATCTAATTTGCTTTCTTTGATTGCGAGAGTTCATTCATTTTGATATTTAATTGGTAAGAATGGTAACTAATGTGATGAAATTGTAGTTTATGCTAAATGACTCCAAGTATGATCAAGATACTATCATGCAAACTTTATAATCGTATTTGATTTACTATGTCCATTTTTTTTAACCTCTAAAAACGCCGTTAGATATGTATGCTAAAACAGATTTTTATTTAAACCTGCTTTATTCTCGGTCTTAAAATCGTAGACATTAAAACGCGCTAGATATCTATGTAAAAATAACCTAATGGAGAAATCGGCCCCTTAGAAAAGAATTTATTTGGCGAAAAGGCGCAGCGGCGGCGGGCGTATCTAATGAGATAATATAATAGCCGTGATTCTCGGCAGCGCCGTTCGCGGGACCGAAAATTACCGGAAAACTGCAGGCAAAGAAGCGCGCTTCTGCAAAATAGCAAGCGTTTTATTTAAAAGAGTTTCAGTATCTACATCTCATTTTTTATCAATGCAAATTGGTAGTTAACGGGACACAGAATTGGGGATTTGGAGTAAACTCTATTGGACATTTGGTTCTAACCACTTGCCTATCAATTTAGTCATCTATTCTGTAGCTTATTTTTGTTGCGTATGTGTGATATGATCTCTTATTGCGTATGCTACGTTAGTACCTACGTATATTATGCCTTATTTGGAAAAAGTGGCACGATGATTTGGTATTCAAATCTAGATAATAAAAAACATGTTAGATTTAACTTTCTTTTTGACATGTGGACACTCGATCAAAATATAACTTGGTAAAAATATCACTTTGCCGTATCCCTACGATACGATAAAAGAGATCCTGATTTAAAGTATAGTCGTATGAGCCTGTATTGAATTTTATTCTAACGATTGTGGTTAATATCTAACTAAAAATATTTTTTTTTACAAAAATCTAAAATGAAAGAATTCAAGTCTATCAAATAACAAGCACAGGAGGGTCATATCGAATTGGAAATTGATTTTGTTGCTCCCGAAATAGGGTGTAAAGATCCCATTGTAATATAGATGTCAGCCATATGTCGAGGCATGTTTGCCCCTTTGCCGTCCTCTAGAAATGTTACCAATTTTATTTCCACATCAAAAATAACAAAGATGAGAATTTTTACCTTTATATGTCTACATTTGACGGATAGCTATTTCACGTTATTTCATTTAAATAAACACGTTTGGTCATTAAAAAATAAACTGTGTATTTATTAACTAGGTACCTTGGTTAAGCGTGTTATGGACTGATCCGACTGATCGTGATTAATACCTTGCGTATTTCTTTATTCCTTAATCTCAATTTTCCCTATTTAGTTTTCTCAAGCAGCGTTTTACAACTTGCTCAAACAAGCAGTGATTATGGACTAAGTTCCCACCAACATCATCAATATAAATACGATCGACTCTCTATAAAACATCGAATACTTAATCCTTTAATAGCTATTCCAGTCACAATATGTTTAACACAACAATTCGGTTTAGTACCCGTCCCCTCGTTTTACAGTCAAACAGAAACATCTTAATCATTACGCTTCATAAAATTCTTAAGTGATTGCCTGGGGGACGGTTGCGTGGCTGCGAATTGATTTTGAAAGTCCATCTTTTAACGTGACCCAAACCCTTGAACACGCAATTGTCATTAAAATCATTGAAATGGACTAGGCAATTTACTTACGATCAGCTACAACTAGATACGTAAATCGATATTGATAAAAAACCAGAGGCAATATAAATATATCATTTTATACAATCGTACACCCCGGCGAATAAAAAAATAGTTGAAAACTATCTTGCCATAAATTAAGTTTTCCTTCGAAAACTCACTAGCGAAAACATTTTTCACCGAACAGAAACACAAATTGGAAAAAAATTACACAGCTGAAATACAGCATCGCATAAGTTAATAGTAGTCGGCCGCGGGCGCGAGCAGAGATAATGAAATTGTGTACAGAGGCGCAACGAGCCGCGCGTGTCTCGGCCAAAAATCCACTTAACAAATTGCTGCTGATTCGAAGGGTTCTGGATTGTTGGCCGCTTTTACCGTTACGTCAATTATACCGTGTTATCGATACTCGAACGCTTCTGTTAAACTGTTTTGTTTCGCGCGTTCAGCGTGTATCAAATTTTGAATTCATGACGGACGCCGCGCGGTATCCCTAAGGGAATGTTTTTTCAGGTTTGTTATGCAAGTCAGATGTGATTGTTTATTTACTGGTTTGATATCGGTATTTATAATGTAATTTTAATTACTAACACTAGAAAACTGCAAAACGGGACATTTATTCATACGTATATCTACTAAATTACCATAGTACATATCATTTAATAGCAGCAGTATGCGACCACTTAATTTACTAATACCATTATGTTATGACGCATGCATAAAATAATTAAACCATCAAAAAAGTATCATGTCGCCGGGGCGGCGCATAAAAAAACAGGATGATAGCACGAAATTGCGAAAAACACGACTGTAATGAATTCGGCGCGGCGTTTCGCACGCAATTGCACAATTTCAATTATCACATTAGTACGCGAGTGTACAGGGCGCGGCCTGATGGATTATACAGGGGTACATTAGTAGCTCCAGCCCGTTAGAGTACCTAGCAATTGTCATCCAATTAATGCAAACTAGTACCTACAGCTATTGAAGTTGTTCACTTCAATAGCTGTAGGTACGTAAACAACATAAAACCACGGCACAGGCACCGCTCCTCTAATACATATTCAACGAAAAAAAAAATCGATTGTAATCTCACACGTTTGAACCGCAGTTTAATTTACATCAAACGTTGAATCAAGTTTATTAGCTGTTAGGAAATTTCCACGATCAACTTCATGCCTCGCCGAAAAGCAAAGGAAAGTTCGCGCACAAAGGCTACCGTTCATTTTTTTGTTTCCAAGGTAGGAAAAATTTGAATGGACTGAATTACAAAAACCGACGAACGAATCGACAGGGCTGCCACAATACACTGTTTAGTATAAAATATTTTATGGTAAATCGAATTATGATAATAATATAAGAACGTAATCAAAAATGAATTACATCCGTATAGTTGTTAATTTTTGAATATTATATGTACCTATAACTTCAAACTAAATTGTTTGTATCTCTGCATTCTTTCACCTACTGCCAAATTACCATGATAAAATTTTAATAATAAATCTGATAAAACTTATATCAGAGGATATAGTATATAGTACAGATACATTGTTATATAGGTACGTATTCTAAAACATTCTTATCAAACTATTTCACTTAAAACTACTTATTCGTTTTAGCAACCCTAAATTTTGAATATCGAACGACGTACGAACGGGAGACGCCTATCTCTATTGAATTCCCGAAAAAGGACCAAAAATAAAGGCACGTCCCAGCAGCACCTACCAATAGTTCAATTCCATTGAAATTTTCGATATTTGTCAGTTTGAGTAGCTCGTGGGCATTAATCTAAACATCCGAATTTCAAATGTATGAATGACACAGCGTGAGCGCGCGGGGTTTTTAGGCGGCTTTTTATCTTTTGTTTCGGCAGCTAATTAAGAGGCGTATTTTTGGTCTTTTGTAAATTTGATTTTAATCAGAATATGGAACAGAGATCAGCTACGCGAACGGCGTGCTCACAATAACCTGCACATAATTTTATTATAATAAGGATACAATTTAAGAAAATTCATTTTTTTATTTAATGTCTCGCGAAGGTTGATTAAGATAGTATACATTTATCTATGTTAAAAGTTAACAAAAATCACCTACTGCAAAAACCTTTTGTGGCATATCTGCGGATTTATTTCAACAAACTCTCACACCTCACTGATTCAAACTTTCCACATTGCTTCCACATTTTTTCAAATGAGTCGTACTTACATTTCATTGTTCTAAAATCATGATTGAGTGGTGTAATGTGAAGGTAAACTTTTGCCCGCAGACTTCGAGGCAACAAAAATAGCCAAAGTACAGAGCGATCCGAACACAAAGTTACAGAATCGGGGAAATGCATTTGCCTGAGTTTTGAGATTGATTAACATTGCTGTACACTTCTAATTTACTTTTAATAATTTAAACAGAAAACAATATGGTGAATGTTTTAACTGTTTTGTTTGGAATATTATTGATATGTTTATACAGTAAGCTAAGCCCGTATTTTAAAAACTGTAAAGCTGAGACAAATCTTGCCTTAACAGCGATATTGCATTATTATGTTTTAATACCTACACAGATTTCGCTATAAATACTAGTTCAATGGCAGCTGGCAGTTTTGTTGATTTGAATATGTCTGGCAGCAATTTATTGCTTGCAATTCTCCATTGTGAGCTCAGCTTAAGATAATAATAATACGGAATTACTATGTAATACTGGTAAGCTAAAGGTTTTCCCTACATACTTAGCGCCAAAATGAATGAACCGTTAAATTCGCACCTAGATCTAACTATTTATCGTATGTTATATGTAAATTGTAAATATATGCATTCATAAATACATGTATTGTATTGTAAATATGCATGCATAAAATATGTATAAACACTTACCTATCTATAATAACAGGATCTGAAGGGGTTTCGTTTCTATTTCCACAGCTCTTCTTGTCGCAACACCGACTGAAATGAAATGTACAAGTGAAAAAATAGTTCTTATTATTTTATGCAAACACCTTGGTGAACGAGAGAAGTATACACATATTTACACAATATTTAAATGCCTCAAATGTCTTGTCCTACTTGTAAAGAAATAAGCTTGTAATGAATTAAATAGCAATTGAATAATATTATAAATAAAACTTTAAGCGTATTGGATCGCTAGCCATTATCGCTAGGTCTGTGGATATAGGCCGTGAACTTAATCTCTATTAACTTTTTCTGCGACGATCTCGCATTCCTGCTTAGAAGGGAAAAATCAATAATATTTGTACAGGGGTCCGTATCATTTATAGTGCTTCCAGTGTAATACGTCGCAAGCAGAAAGGTTACGTGGCCTTGAAACTCAATAAAAATCTCGCACAAACGCTGTTTTACAGAGATTTTAGGACCCGGGAAGAGTTACTGGATATAAAGTATAAATAGTGTGCAGAGCCCTGAGTGTAAGTTTTTAACGTAATATTACTTTAGTTCCCATCGTGTTAGTGTTTCCCATATAAAGAACATTATCGTTTAAGCGTTCGAGACGTTTTTTACGTCAAAAGAAACTTACACTAGAGCCTCTGATGACGAACCCTTACAAGGTAAGTAAATATTGATTTAATAGAGAAATGAGACAAATTTGTGAAAATCATTTGATTTAACCATACTTCATCATCATCATCATAATATCAGCCGAAGGACGTCCACTACCAGCAGTGAACCTATGTTGCTGGACTTAGGCCTCCTCAAAGCGACCCACTGTCTAAAGGTAATCATACTTATCAAATAAATAAAATATAATGTAGGTGATAACTAATAAAAAAATCGTAACAATACTGTTGTAAAGTTTGATTTCTATTAATTAGCAATTCGATAATTAGCAAACACTTTTCGACATAATACAATTAAAACATGTCGCCTAGTGCGATATAATTACACGATTTATCCGTTTGTAACTAAGTAGTAGCTTTTTGACATGTTTTAATGTGACATTATAATAAAACAAAATTTAAAAATAAACTCCGGAAGCGTACTCCACACAATGTTAGCACTGTGTACATTGCGCGCCCTACCGGGCCTCCTTGACGCGAAGGGCAAAGACATTGAAAGGACAGACTCCCCCGAGACTCCTCCCCTGAAGACGTGCGAACGGGACACACATATCCAGCAGAAAGAGTGCGCGATATTGCGTCTAAGGTGGAATAAAATTTTAATTGCTCACACAGATGCAGCTATGTGCCGATACGCTACTATTCCACGCACACGTACAATTCTGACCGCGTATTCCCAACAGATACTGAGTCAAATAATCACGTAATCTGACCTAGGATTTGTACTACCGCGCGTAGCAGCGGAGCTCAGTTAAAGTAATTCATTGAAGTAATCGACTCGTAAGGTGAGCAAATGGGATAAAAGCCTATGACCGGAAAAACAACCGCTGACAAATGGTTAAGTCAATAAGGACGTCAACTTCTTTGTTTTTGCAATGTTTTGGAATTGAAAACTTGAAGTTGGTACGTATTTTTAATCGCATTAATTACTAACGTAATTTTTTTTTAGAAGCAAGACTAAATGAAAACAACACATATAAATAGGGATTTAAATTCAAAATGAGTATTTGTTTGTATTGTTGATATCAATACAGCAAAATGCTTGATGTGTGGCATCAATAGCAAGTTAGTAAGAACCATGACACGCAGAAAATACAAACTTTATGACAAATGGTCGTTATGACAGTTCCACGTATTTAGTTTTTTCTTTCAGAATGTTTGAACACATAGATAATCGAAAATAATGACTTGGAAAGGTTCTTACCTGCACATAACTTCGTGTGTTAGTAGAACTCTGCACATTTCGGGGTTTTTGTCCTGGCCTTCATACACTATTGGCTGTAACAAAAGATAATTATCATTAAGTACCTAATTGTACAATTGGATAATTCAAAAGAAATTGGGTAATTTAAGTCGAAAGAAAAATAGAAAAATTTGACTCGCAGCGGGACTCGAACCCACAACCACTGGTAGTAGTGCACTGGGCTAGTGATCCAGTGGTTGTGGGTTCGAGTCCCGCTGCGAGTCAAATTTTTCTATTTTTCTTTCGACTTAAATATCTTTGATATGCTAGCAGACGTTTCTGCTTAATATAAAAATGAAATTGGGTAATTTCTGGCATAGGTGGTGTGGTGTATCTGAAAGAAGGGTTAATCTGTTTCGCAAAGAACAGCGAAGGGCGGTTACCTATTTTATGCTTTAATTATATTATTATTTGGCATAGACGTAGTCTCTTTACTATAACACAATATTAGAAAGAATAACATTATAACTGTCGAGACCTCGAATTCACGACTCCAGGATTGCAGATCGCCGTTTTGACAACACCGGAATCTAGATTACTTGTTTTTCGAATATGGTATTCAATTGTATTTAATAATTAATAATACGCAAAAATAAAACAAAAACTATAATTAGTATATCTTGAAGCTTGAATTAATAATCTTATTAAAAATCAGCGGCGAGATAAGATTTTTCCTCTTCATCAAGTTATTATTTTTGCTAATTTATGTACCCCTTCCGCATAATCGCGTTGCGTTATCTTCGAGCCGGATTAACATGCACCCGCTACTTTATGCCCGACTCTGTTTAAATACCTATTTATTTTACTAAATGTTTATAATTATTTTGTGTGAAACTAAGAACAAATCAAATTATTTTTTATGAAATATTTTTGATTTGCTTTGATTTTTAAGTAGTAATACTACTATATAAATTAAAAGTTGAAATAGATAACATATACTGTCTCAAACACCGGAGGTCCTCGTCGTTTTTTCTTAAGTATATGTTATCTATTTCAACTTTTTATTTTGTGTGATTTAAATAAATAAATATATCAGGACATCCTTACACAATTTGATAGCCCCACGATAAGCTTAAGGTGGCTTGTGTTGTGGGTACTCGGCCAACGATATCTATAATGTACAAATACTTAAATACCTAGAAAACGCCCATAACTCAGAAACAAATACCTGTATTCATCACACAAATTAATGTCCGTACTGTAATTTGAACCCAGGACCGTCGGCTTTATAGGCAGGGTCTATTGACCCACTAGGCCAGACATGTCGTAATGTACCTAACTAATAAACTGCCAAAATTCTTTCACGCAGAGTTCGATATTGCATTTAACCATTGTATCTATATTAAAATTCCACATTAGCCATATTAAATAAATATCTGGAATAAATTAATCATCATCATCGTTGTCATTTAAACCGTAGGACTTCCACTGCTGGATATAGGCCTCACCCAAATATGACTTGTATCATATTGGATGGCAGTTGCCATAGTATAAAAAAATTGTCAATCAATTAATAATATTTTTTATGACCCAATATTTTCAGTTGACCACCCTGAAAAATTAAATTCTTAAAATACATCTTACAAGACTTACCTAATTGTCCGGCTTCGATTCGATGTATTTTTATGTGTTTTAGATTAGTTCAAAATAACAGACCCGTATTTTTAAGCTACCCAAATGCACCATATTGAGAGAAATCGACCTCCACTTTGAAAACACACCACCTCTAAGTTCTGTGAATAGTTTTTAAGCCTCAAAAAGATTTCTTCAACTTAGGTACACTCAAAATTTCTCTCATAATTGAGTAGAATACCAGTAGTTCAAGGCGCCCCACTGCGCCGCCACATTAATATCTAATCAGTGCGTTAGGGGGCTAATCCGACCTACACGATATGGACCAAATGTGCAATGTTATTTTTAGGGTTGAACTGCCCTGCAGCTAGGCACTGGTTATAGTGTAAACACATTTTATATGCTATTTAAAAATGGACTTTAAAGCTATACAAATTAAGGTGCAGAAAAGAAACTGTATTTAAATATCAATAATGACGTAAACACCATTGACCAAAGGTTCCGTTTATAGGAAAGGGCACATTTTTTGCAACGTATCTCTGATATAATAGGTACGTCAAAGGTTACTTAGGGTTACGTTAAGGAGTACTACATAGGTTGAAACCATTTTAGTAATTGCAAATTGACTTAAATAGTGATTAGATATAATAGAAGTTTTGTATCTATACAACATCGATTTAAGCGTAGAAAATTATAAATCAGTATTCTAACGGAGTTAAATCTAAAGCCGCAACGAAAGTCGTATTAAATTTATGGGACCGTTTAAACTTGATATTGTGAATATATTACTAGATATAAAAATAGTTATTTATGTAATTCTACTCATAGGGTAACGTATTAACGATATTAATTAAACTTTTTTTTATATTATAAACTTACGGAACACAAGCCTTTAAAGACGTCACGATTACACCATGTATATAGCAAATAACTTATATTTTGAATATCCCGCTGCCTCTAAAGCTACTAGTTACAGTTCAGTAATCTATCCCTAATACCACCAGTATTACCATGACATAACACCCCAAATCCATAACATCATTTTTTCCGTCTAACAAAATATTTAATTGAATATGAAATGACGGGGTATTAGTCTTTTGTGCAAGGATTTCGTAGGATTTTGTGCTCGTGGGGTCTTGTAATAGGTGTTCAAGGGTCAGATAAAAGTATTTAAGCAAAAGCATTAGGGGTCGGACTTAAGGTTAGGGGGCATCAGGTGCGCGGCAGATGAGGTACGATTGGAATCATAATGCGTTTAGATTTAAATAGAACTGTTATTTGATTTAAATGCGTATCTGCAAAGGTCGTTGTGAAATGATGTCAGCGTGTTTAACGTCGATAAAGTAGTAAAAAAATGTTTTAATAATTGACAATACGATACAATATAAGAGACCTTAATATACCGGGTATGTCCTTAAACTACGTCCAACAATGAGAGGTAGGGCACAGCGATGACCATCACGCTTGAATCTGGGGCAGCCCAACTGGGGCAGTACCTCCTCCTTACAGAAAACACACCATAATACCACATCCATAATAGCACTGCTACCTTTCAGGTATGTAGTGTTGTGTTCCTGGTGGTGAGTAAGGTTCCCAGTGCTCCAACCCCCCTTAAAGGCCGGCAACGCGCTTGTAACTCCCCTGGTGTTACGGGTGCCCATGGGCGACGTTAATTGCTTACCACCAGGTAATCCGTCTGCTCGTTTGCCGCCTCTGTCATAAAAAAAAAATGCTACCAAAATAATATAAAAGCAGCCAAAAGGCAAAGTGTAAAAGCTGGGATAAATAAAATTAATAAATATTTGAAGACAGTCTTACAAAGATCAAACTATACGTAAAGTAATACAAGTTTGTGTTATGTGTGCTAGCAATAGAAAGGGACTATAAATTAACAGTTTTATAGGCTGATATGATACTGACTATAAGCCTAGTGTAGCCACAGAGGACGTCAAAATGAAATAATTCATAAAAGCATATCGTAGCAGAAAAGAATATCGCTTCTCATTGTTTTATTTTAAGTCACTGAAAATAATCCTCAGCGTATTGTCTGTCGTAAAGTGTCCTTTAACTACGTTCGAGTCAGTGCCGCAATATAAATGTAACCAGTGGCATAGTTGTACGGTCCAAGTTGATTCCCTCAACTCCTGTGGGATGCCGCGCTGGGCGTCGCATGGGATTCAATCTCTGGGGAATTTGGGGGGATTTAAAAAAAAATGGACACTGGTGCCCGCTGCTATCCTACAAGGCATCAAATATTAATGGTATATTAATTATTTAGAAAACATTAAGAAAAAAATATTTTTAGCGTTAGCATGTTTGTGGATCAAGATTGACGATTATTTAATTGTGTATAATTCTTGGCGATGAATTTGATAGATTTAAACTGTATAAACTGGATGGCAAGTCATTATATTATCCTACCTGAAGTAACAAAAATGATATAGAGATACGATAAATAGAGATAATATCCAAGTAGTCGCGTTATCACGGTTTCGTCGCCCACCAAATCGGGTAAACAACGCGACATACTCTCAAAGAAGGCATTGGCGTCCGCCGCCATATATTTCTGAAATGTTCAAAAATAAACTTTTATTTGCCTGGATGCAACGTTGTTCTCAATTTATGGACAAACAAGAAATAAAAACTGAGGCAGCGGCAAGACGTAGTGTGCACCAAACAACGTGGAGCGTGATTTACATGAACGACAACGCACCGAGACTTTTAAATTGAAGACAATATTATGCTTCCGCGCGATTCCAGTACGACTTATTTACATTTGTCATATTTTCTCTGTTCTGTTTTACGAATCCAGGCAAATATTATTGAATCCTGAACAAAGTGTAACTTGAATAAACCATTACCAATATAGTATAGTCCGAAATCATAATTCGATTTTTATTTGAAATAGAAACGATTTAATTTTAAAAATAGTTCCGTATTTTGAGAGTTATTGTATCAACTTACCCAAAGGTAATCAACGAACATTATTAATAACTGCGACTTACCAAGTTCGCAATACTATAATTATCTTTAGAAAACATACTACCCCTCCTAGTATCCGAAAGTCATTTTCCCAACAAAAAGCTTCAAATTAATATGTTGTATGAACATTGTTAAGTAAACACAATCAGCCGGCCACGTGCACTGCGCACGCCTCTCCATTCAGCTGGTACGGGATTTGCCCGAATCTCATTCCAGTGAGTCACAATCTTAAGACTATATTCAAACAGAGGGTAGCTAGATTGATGTTTTAGATATTGATATGATAGTGATTTAGTATGGGAACACAAATAATCCGGTTATTTAAGTTAGATTGGGGTAGGTTAGGTGGGAAAGGAAACTGTAAAGTAATCAAAGTATTGAAAGTAGTACTAACGTGACTAATACTAACATCATCTTCCTTTGTCCCGGCATTTTGCCACGACTCATGGGAGCCTAGGGTATTTGGCAACTAATCCCACGATTTAGCGAAGACATAGTTTTACAAAAGCGACTGCCATCTTGACTTTCAAATCCAGAAGATTGGGATTAGTCCGGTTTCGTCACGAGGTTTTCCTTCACTGAAAAGCGACTGGTAAATATCAAATGATATTTCGTACATAAGGTCCGGAAAACTCATTACAACAAGTACAAGTCCGGGTTCGAACCTGCGACCTCCGGATTGCAAGTCGCACGCTCTTACCGCTAGGCCACCAGCGCTCTAACGTGACTAATATTAACATACCTATCAAATTTTATTTTAAATAATAATATTTTTTTAACTTTGATCAATCACAGTGTTTAAGTAAGAAAAGTGCTATGTTCTGTCTATAGGCAAAACTTGAGATACATATTTTAACCGTTTTGCTGGACGTCAGTCTACTTGAACCACGCTAATATAACATTTTTCCTAAACTAGAGTTGCGTGTTCCGTTCGCATGCACCAGCATTAGCTGATTGCCGTGTGCCCTCGGCCTAACGTTTTAATACAATTAAATCGTCCTCTATTATCTGGACGCCATCTTGAAATCGCTATTTTTGTGGAACGACTGTCTTGCGTGTCTGTGACAAAGTGGTACAGTTATGTTGGTGTAATTATTAATTGCTGTAGCGTTAGTCAAAGTTGATAAAGGTACCTGTGGTATCATTATAATGTCTGAAATTATATAATGTCGTAGTCACCTCATAATAAATAAAAAGTTTGAATTAGCATACTGTAATTTAATGCGAAGTCTTACATAATAAATAAATAATTATTTACATATCATCCTGGATTCGTAAAAATTTAATAAGCACTTATTTAAACGGCTCATTATCAGTAAGTACATGACTAATTGACTATATGACTGTTACCTGCTTGTAACACTGTGCCTATCTGTATCTTTTACTGTATTTTTGTATCTCATCGCTTCTATTCTAAATAACAGAGACAAAGAGTGTTCCGATGTGAAATGATACGTCATATAATATGTAGAGACGCTAAACGTACCCCTGATAACAAGTCAAATCTTAGGGCACATACTAACGATTAGCTGGTCAATGGTTTGTATGACAGAAATAGCGACAACTTTCATTTTGTAGAAGTTTTTCTCACGATATCCACCCGATAAATAGTTTAATTCCGGAGATACACTGGAAAACCTCCATAAGTACAAAATTGTGGTTAGCTGGAAAAAATCCTTCAAATGGATGAATTCTCCTTTGTATCTCCTCTACTTATATCTTTTCGTTACCTTTTCCAATTAGTGCAATTAAATGTTATCTATCAATTGTTTAGGCCAAATGTACAGTTTTCTGTTATGTAGATTGCTCCTAAAGAAACTTTTTTTTTTCTAGTATACATAAACCCAAAAGCAGCAAACTCGCGCCTAAACCCAATCTTAACAAAGTTGGTTGCACCCCGCACGAAACGCTGCACTAACTAGAAACGTACGTAATTCTTGTTTAACGTTCGTAAGTTAATTATGTTGGCGGCATAAATCTCTAGTAATTGGGTTCTGGTTACGCAACTCTGAGAGGTAGGACGTGTTGAAATTATATATGTGGACGAAGTTTCATGATCTTTACGCTTAATTTGCTTATGAATTTAGGTGCGTGGAAATTATAAACGCGTGTTTTCAGAGCACAATAGTAGCAGTAGTACAATACTTATTAAATAACACGTGTAAAATGTTTTGTGGATTCATTTAGATACATTCAATAAATAAAAACTAACAAACAATACAGTTTCGTCTGAAAATACATTTTATTTGACAAATAAGCGTAGCTTCGACTTACCATGTACAGTCTAAAATACAATATGTTTTTGACAAATTTCATATTATGTTCAAACATGACCATTACTTTTCGTACCACAACAACTATTATACTACTATAATATATTATATACTAGTATAATAGTGTACTAGACATTTGCAAGAAAATTTTAAGCTCATACTCACACGCCTTAATAAAAACAAATATATGTTGCAGTCAAAAGTGTGAACTGGTCAAAAGAACTTTTAACTGACAAAAACGGGCAAAACTACTTTTGACTGAGCAAGGAAATGCGAGAGGCTATTTTTAAATTCAAATAACACGAATGACACATGATTAATCCTCACAAACGCACAAAGTAATACTCAAATAACTTTTAACAGATCCCTAAATTACTAATCCCCTCTCCAGCTGTCACTCAAAATTATAACTCTCTCGCATCAAATTCTATCGATTATAAAATTGCAACGCGAGATGATAATGATGGCCACGGATGCAAGTCCACATGAGTTATAAACAGCTTGTAGCATTAGATTTACCATATAGCCATAATATTAACACATCCGCTGACAGTACGTCGACAGGCGTACGTACTGTCAGCGAACGGGTTAAGTTTATGTCTGTATTATTTAATGTATTTCAATCCCTTATGAGTAAATGCAAAATTGATAAATTATAAAGTACCTAACGCCGAGGAAGAAAATTGTAACATATAGTAACTATAAAATTATACGCAATGAAGAGTGTAGAATGGTGAAAAATATTTCAACTTCAATCAGCAATTTTTAGCCTCAAAATCGCTAACATCCATGCAAACGACGAAGTGATCACGTGAATTCCTAAATCATAACTTAATTTAATTTATCTTGTTATTCTTTAAGTTTGGCGATCAAAAGGTTATAAGTTTGCAGAAGTTGTCATATTTCACCATATTGCTAAAAAACGGTACCGTGAGGCAAGGACACAGAGCCTCACCAACAGAATAAATGTAAGTCGAATACGCTCATCTGTCAGTCAAAAATGTGACGACTCTCACGCCTCAAATTCTATCGAATATAAAATTGCAACCGGAGATAGTGGTAATGATGGTAGGGACGGGATTAGGTCTAATCGGGCGACGGCGATGACAATCTGAGCGCCACGTGGCCCGCGCGTGTCGCCAACTGTGGGGCCAGTGCCGACGCCGGGCCACTCTGGGCAGTGGGAGGGTTAAAGCGGTTTATTGCAATTGGTTTTTGGTATAATCTGTTAAAGTAAATCTAAATAATTTTTTTACTTGTAAAGCATAAATATAACAATGGATTATTTTAGGAATATCATATGTTTCATTATTATTGATTACAGATGTTCATTTTAGCTACTTATTTCAAAAAACCTACCTGTTTAGTTACGGAGTCTATTAGTCGAACAAATATATCTTGCTCTTGTCGGATACCTGTAAACAAAAACAATATAAATATAACGCAATCGTACGGTAACTATATAACTACATATAATACTGGTCGACTCTAAAACAAACTGTAAGCACACTTCAATCGATTGTCAACCGTTATAGAACTACATAAGGTCTAATTTGATATATTTGTTGACACACTTGGCAATTGGCAGTTATTGCCTTCAACGTGGAATAACAGAATCAAGCCAATATCAGTCGTATTACTGTAAAATAAAGTCCATGTAAGTATTGTACAATATTTAACACGTAGCACGTAGCCGACTACGCGCTTGCTACGCCGTAGCAATGTCTCTGGCACAATTTGTTAACCTCCTGAAATTGCCTGCACTAGTCGTTTCCCCTCTGCATTTTTCACGCGACAAGAATTAAAATAGACGTAAAATTCAGTAAGAAATTGTTGTCTACAAACAAAGAAGGCTACTTTGTTACATGAAACTAAAATACTCAGACCATTCAAAAGATTTGCGGTATGAAATCACATCACCAAATCTAGGTTTTTTTTATAATAAGTTTTATCTATACCTCTATTTTTTTAGTAACAATTTATTTTATTAGAAACAACTTATGAAATGCTTTTGCTTTATTTTAAATAGAATGCCATAAACGTACGCCATGATCTAAACTGGGGCGTCAGAAGGGAAAGTTAAGTACTAAATAGTCAGTTGAAATACAGCTTAATAGGTTACAATAAACAATACTAGGCAGTAAAACTAAAGACTGATTTTTAGCTTTGAACTATACAAAGTTTTGCTTATATGGATGAACTATTTTTTTGCTCCCATTATATTCGGAACTAACAGGAACAAGCTAAACAAACGGATTATTAACTAGAAACTACAGCTCTATTCTCGGCAACCATAGTCTAAGATCCTAAGACGTAATCATCATTCATAGGCCAAGAGACCGTCTGTTCAGGGCCAATTTTCCATTATCCTGCTCTAACGGCAAGACGGCAAATATTTACAATACACACAGTATAAACCGACGTCTGTATTGTCTTCGATGTCTATTGAATGCCAAGATATCCCATGCAGTTTCCTAAGCCTTATAACAATGAATATAGAATTGAAATTGGGTTTCTAGAGTTCGCTTAAGATTTGACAGGTCATTGAATACCACATTATCCTATGCTGATCTCATCACCTGTATAACAATGGTGTAGGGTTTAAATTGCGTCAAAGGCAGTATTTTAGAACTTGGCAAGTTTGTGTGCGGTCCGACTATGACACTATGAATAAGTGACGTGTAAGTTGTCTCACTGGATTTCAGAAACTGGATCTTGTGTGTGTTTATTTGCCAATGGTTCCAAGATCAATAGGGTCAATGCTGCTTAATACAAGTCCTGTAGAACTATGTCGCACTCACCATTCGCGTAAAGTAATTGTAGCCTATACTGGATGCCGTTGTTTGTCTTCTGGCCTTCGGCTTCCTGCGAAAGACATCGAGATTAGGCATTTATCTAAAAGAACATAGGTACAGTATCTTAAACAAAATGTATTTGGCGTATTAATGATTAAATAATAAATCCATGTATTACATATTTTTAAACTTATAAAAATATTTTTAGTATTTAGTGGGTACTCCTGCCTTGCTTTCATATGTACTATATATGAATATAGGAGAAATCTGACGAGACTCGAAAACACAACTCTAGGATACCAGGTAGCACGTTAGAACAATAATGTAGTATATATTGGACATGAGGAAATGGTTAATAAAAGTCAACACTATAGGTTATATGAGGAGTGTCTTTTCAAAAAGGCTATTTCTTTATATCAGCAGGTATTATTTCTAGAAGAAGACTAAACAAAAACAAGTCCTATTGACATCGAGAAATAAACCCTTCTGAAAAAACACTCCTCAACGTGAAAAACTTAACTAAAGGACCATGTCATGGAGAATAAATATGGGCCTTACGTCAAAATTTGAATAAAGACGCCGACATGCATGTTCCAACACGTTACTACTACATAGGCCAGGGGCCTATTTCTCGAACACTTGTAATACAAGCGGAAGTCTCTTTCTAACAACAGGTATCAAAAAGTGACTTCCGCTTGTATTACAAGTTACAAGTGTTCGAGAAATAAGCCTCAGGTGCATTAATAGCTAAGTTTTTCACCTGAGACTTACTAAATGCGAGGATGTGTTGCGAGTTGCGAGAAATATGTGTTTGTTACGAACCAATTAGTTACTATAAGTGATAAACATGTCGCCATTGGGTGGGCGGTATAAAAACAAGTGAGTTAATCCGTTTCAACTAGTAGTATTTTTATGACTCACAACAGTTTTAGTTTAAACCAATGTTTGTTCCCACTTGAGCTGTGCTGTTTAAAAGTAACTCTTGCTACGCACATCTCTGGTAGAAACGCAGCCTTAATCTTGTCTCTGCCCAATATTTCATCCACGTACAGGTCGTTAATAACTTTTAACCATATTTTAGCCCCTTAGGCGTTTTTCCAAAAATCTTTCTTATTGTAAATCTATGAACTTTGAAGTATAAATACATGTTCCAAATTACGATATTGTTTTTAATAGTTTAGGCTGTTAAATTAGAAACAAATGGATGTCTATGTTTAGGTTACCCAATTGTCTTATTTATAAGTAGATAGAAGATGTAGTGGGACTATTTTTTTTATATTTCTGGCTAATGCCTTTAAACAGTATATTTTTGTAGTTAGATAGATGATATCAGAAATCAATGGAGCATCAATCAGGCTGCGTTTGACAGCGGAGCATTGAGCGCGTGAGTTTATATGTAATTACGATTTGGGCTGTATTGGATCAAGATTTTATTAAATGCTGTATCATTTGTGTAGAGGTTTTTATTATCAGAGCTGATGAAAAATAGCATCAGAAGGGAAAGGTAAAAGCTATTATAATCTCACACAGACCATAATCAATCTTGAACACTAAACAAAATAAGGACATTTTAGTGCATTCAGTTTTTATGCATTTTTCAGACTCTTTTTAAACTAATGTGTAGAGTAATAAAGGTGTTTTTAAAATTTTCTTAAAATAAAAATGTCAACATACTACAGAGCCAAATTTAATATCATCAAAATAAATGCCTATCGTAGAAATTTTGAAATCTGAATGATGAAATGTGAGTGTCAATTTGTTTCGAAAATAAAATTTTGTTCTTCTTCGTGATAAATTCTGGGTTATAAATATGCGAAATAGGTATACCTAAGTATGTGTGTACCTGGTCTTTCTCAATGAAACCGATGAAAGCAGTGCGCTCGATCTCAACAGGCTGGCCGGAGCGATCGTACAGCGCTACCACGAAGTGGAAAAAGTTGCTCTTGCGCAAGTTGCTCGGCGGCTGCTTCTCGAAGTGTGCGCGGCCGACGCCCACAGTACTGCGCACGGACAATAAACATTTTATTCTTATTATAATATAAATATTTCGGGACAATCATACACAAATCGACCTAGTCCTAGGGTAAGCTCAGTAAAGCTTGTGTTGTAGGTACTAGATGATATATATAATAGATAGATACAAATGAATACTTAAATACATAGAAAACTCAGGAACAAATATCTGTGCTCATCACACAAATAAATGCCCCGACTGGGAATCGAATAATACCAGATAAATCTAAAGACATGACGTGTCAAGTAAATTGCCTTTAGCACGTTTTGCTTTGTTATACCTACGCACGTCAACTCCATAAGTGTGACAAAGCAAGTTTGCACCTTCGCTGCGGCAATTAATTAGAATCGCAATCAAATACTTGTACGGGGTCGAATTAACCCCGTACCGCAGTGAACGTGTTAAGGCAGCTGTTATTATAGCGTTTACAGGACCTACTATCTATACCGGCTATACATGTTACTAAAATGTATATCCCTATTTTTTTACAGAATTACTGACCAATGCAACGTCTTACCATTACGATAGATACGCTATAAAATCGGAATTGATAATAGTAATTTTGTTTTTAGTCCTCTGTTTAATTTTGCTTAACAGTCAAAAGTCAGAGATACGTCTGGATCATACTTATCAGATAGAATAATAGATTAAGATAATATTTTATAAGCTCAAATTATTTAGTAACTAAAGATTTTAACCAGGCTCATTACTGCAAAGCTAGTATGAGCATAACAGTATATTTAGTTTGCTATCTGGGTTATACGGAATTAGGTTCGCGTCTTTCATATGGACATTGTGAAAGTTAAAAGCTCTAAAGACAAATATTTGATTTGATGAAATATCGACATAAACCGCATTTTCAAAAAAATATTATGTGACCACAGAAGTAGTTGACTATATCTGTTTGACACATCTACTCGATATATATACCAAAGCCATCTATGTTGACCTGCTTTATACCAGGAGTTATAATTCTACATTTAATTCAAACAAAAAAAACACAAAAGGTAAATCTCAGCAAAGATTGACAAAAGACTCGCGCTGAACAAAAAAGCCCGATGGTACCTAATCGCGTAACATCGTGCCGAAACTGGTTGCGATAAATAAAACAATGGAGTGTCGCGTGCGAGAGTATAAAATGGCAATCGCGAAACCAATTTGTTTACGCAAATTCTGCAGCAGGGAGAGATGAATGGGCGACCATAGCGTAATACGGCACGGTAATGCTGCGATAGTGCGGAAACGTTCGCATCGATGATATCCAGGGACTATTTTATGAATTAAATCTATAAAATTTACCTTAGTAGGTCCTAAATTGAATCGTAGCTGTACTTAAGCTTCTGGTATTTACAAAATCTTAATTTAAACCCATCCCAGGTGATAGCCAGATATTCCGGATCGAAACGATAAAAATAAATATACATATATAACATTGCTTCCTACTTTGACAAATGTTTGTCTCGATAAATGACCTAAATAACATATTATGTCACTCTACCACAGTTTAAACGTCACATGCCGATATATTTATTGCACACATACAACATTTTTACCTTCCAAATTAAGCAAAAATATCCCTTGTCTACTTTTAATAAGGTCTCATGAACTTATACAAAAAATTGGTCGGTAATAGTTCGCCATATGTCGATATCGAGGTGTGTGGCGCAATTTGATGTGTCAGCACTCTATTTTGTGTTATCGATATTTTAGTAGAATTGCTTATAAATCTTACGTACGAATTCTATGTAGTATCTTTTTATTGAAATGGTAGAAATACCATTTCATTTTCAAATTTCATTTCATGTGAATGAAAATTCACAAATGAATAAAATCTCTAATCGGTTAAGTATGTAGCGGTTCTCATTATACATTATTGACATCTTTCTCCAACCGTTCAGTTTTTTTACTATTAATTAAATATTTCTAAGTATTTTACTTACTCATACCCAATAGTTTGGTAAAATTTGTAATACAACGCAAACAAAGCAAGTCCCAAAAACTTGCACGGTAAGGGTAACTCAATAAATCATTTTTAAAAGGATTATAATCTATCCCCATTGTCTTTCTTAGCGTTTTACAGCCCTGCGGTCCATGAACACGGGTGTCTATTGACAAATAGAACGTTCAATGTTGAGAGAATGCAGAATTTATGACTATAATATTTTGGGGCAACCGAAAACGTGTGGCGGTATTTTTTGCCCCCGCTGCGGTAGTGAGATGTTACCGTTTTTGTAAACAGTGGAGACGTGTACTTATATTTTAAATTTTGTACGTAAGTTGGCGTAAGTCATGATTTATGATTTGCGAAGAAAGTGTCGTTCATCAACAATAATTGTAGGTTTTTCAATAGGCTTCCGTAGCTATAAATAATTTTTAATTTATTTTACTTATAACATTGAAGAGAACAAATAGAAAACTTAAGTAAAGAACCATGTCATGTAGTTAATTAATATGGAATTTAACGTTATAACATACACGTTACTACTAGTACATAACAGGTCCTTTTAAGGTTTTCACCTATCACTTTTTTTTCTCATTTGGAACTACATTAAAAACTTTAAATACCAATGAATCAAGTCAAGTAGGCAAACGTGAATATACATTTTCATGACATACATTAGGAGCAATTTAAGGATTAATTTATACGTGAAAAGGTGTAATCAAAATTTCGTGAGACATTGTAATACTTTGTAAATGATATTTACGCTCTAGTTACTCTCATTTATTCAAATAGTCACTCGCACGACATGTTTTGAAGAACATAGGTCTACATTTTCAAGCACTCCATTTTCAATGGCATGTCGCACGAATGACTAAATAAACGTGATTATCATTTATAAGGTGTATTCAATTTTTTTGTGATCAATTATTATCTATCGGACACAATTTACATTGTTGCATTCTACGCGATTTTCATGTTCAACTTCAGTGCTTGCGTTTAATTTATCAACGTGAGCGATTGGACACCGACACTCCTACTCAAACTAATCGGCCCCAGTTGTTTTGTTTAAACTAGCGTTCAAGTAGACCAATGCAATTTATTAAAAGCTTCTAATAGCGAAGTTAATGATCCGAGCTGGTTACAAATGACGCTGTCATCGCGCCCTCCGTGATGATACTGAATAATCACTCTGATTGTCCAACTTAATGAAAATATTGAGTGGCATGTGGTGTTTATTAAAAAATACTCATATGTTAAATTGATTTTGTAGTTACAAAAATACAATTAAGGTCATAATTATGTATAAGTACATTGTTTTTACCTTGTATAAATGGCATAGGTTGAAATAATGTATGTGCCCTTGTGTTTAATGATTTAGTTATTTAGATTAGTTTGGTATGTTTAGTAGTAAATAACCATACCTACGTATGCCTCAGATTTGACACATAAAAACTTATTTTTTAAAGAAAAAATAATTTCAAACAACATCTATATTGATCGTCATTAATATTATTAGAAAAAAATCATTCTTTTTTTCACTCCTATTTGCTAGTAAACAACTACTAACATCTAATAAATTATTCGTAATATCATGCTTCTGCACGACGGGTATATAGGTCCTACATCAAGACAAAACAACTACGACGGTTCAAATATGACCATTAATCAAATTAAAAAATTAAATATTAAAATTAAGTACAGTTAGAATAACAAACACTTGAACATCAAATAGGCATCCGACAGATGGGGCGGTTGCTCTCAGCACACAATGCGCGCTAATTCCGCCATCAATAGCTCCGTCATATTATACGCTAACTGTACCAAATGCTCACTCTTGTTGCACAAATACGTTATTTTTGAGGGTTGTTGGAAAAACAAATGTTTACTTAGTTATGGGCGCGATCGAAAATTGTATATTGTCTTTTGCTATTCCATTTCTAATACAATTATAATGTGCCAATATTTTTTATGTAATTTCAGAAAATAACTATCTAAAATCCAGCTCGATTACATAAATTTTCAAACATTACAACATAGTTATGGTAATGAAATGAAAGCAACCTACACGCTATTTATTTCTTATCTTGACTTTGATCTAGTACCTATTATGTTTAAACTTAGTACCTAGTAAGTTTTATTTATTGTAACATCGTGGAAAATGTTAAATTCCTTTATAAAAACCAACGCACCAAAAACATTTAGCTTTTGATACAATAACAGACCGTCCCCAAAAAACCGGGACACTGGTGTCCCCCCGTATGATTAATGGCGCCCTCTATGAATACGCACTTGTTACTGTTCATTATCGCACGCTCGCCCCTGATTGGTCGATAATGAAGTCATTGTTGCATCGGCAGGTCGGTAGCAGGTTGAATAATGACGGGGAAATAATGGTTTTGCGAAATGTATGGATGCTTGTTAGTATTTTTATATACTTGGTTTACAAAAACGGGAAGTTTGTGCTTTGTGTAGGTTGTTTAGATTTTTACTGCAATAAATTGTAAATATACACACCTACGTTCATTGAATACAATTACGTCAGTAGGTACAGAATGAATGGCCTAAGTATATATTTTTAAGTATATCCTTTACATATTGATGTATTCCTTTATTATTATTTAAAAAAGAAAGTTACTGGTATTGTTCTTGCAAAAAAAGTATGTTATAAGTAATTTTAAAATTTAATAGGTAATATCTGAATACCTAAATATACAATTGTGACAAAGCTTGAGAGAGCTTTTGAGGGAAACTTTTATGAAAACAAAATTTGTCGCCTGATATTCAATTATTTATAATATTTAAATTTATGACTTTAAATTTACTTTTGATTATATTTATTTGGAATGCTGTTGGGTATCCCAAGGTTTACTTTATGCGTATACATAGTTAAACTTTGAAAAAATGTTAGATGCATCCAGAATAGTACCTATTTAAAAAATAAGGAATTCTTAATACCGATAGGTTTTTCAACTGTTTGTATTGGTCGCCATCTAAACACTTCCTTCAAATACGTCGACCGATCATATTTATTATTGGAAATGATTTAACATTTATTACAAAACGCGAAGTGAAATGTCTAGTATATTACTTAACCTATCCGAAACGGCTACTTTATTATAAACACAGGCTTAAATAACCATAGTGTCCCCCTGTTAATCCCATACAGCTATTTAATGTCACACAGACATTTGGTGCCGTTTGCTCACTTTGCGGCTCTAATACGATTTGCCGTAACAACATTATAGCGATGCTCTTTTGGGTAGCTAAAAGGTTTATTAAAAGTGTAAATATAAAGGGATATTATACTTTTTCAATGTTTAAAACGTACTTGTTAGGTACTAACGTAAGGTAATATTGATTGACAATGTAGGTACAACATGTATGTACCTAAAATAGATATAAGTAATAATGATGGAATTGTTCCTGCAGTGCACTATTCTCCAATAAATCACAATTACTTTTTTATGAAATTATAGGAAAACATTGATAACTCATTCAAGCATAAAGTACAAAATACAGTGAAACATCCGAGTAAAAACTTAACTAAATAGCTACAATTGTTAAAAATGTATTTTAGTGCCTGAGGCTCTAGTGTAAGTTTCTTTTGACTTAAAAAAACGTCTCGAACGCGTAAGTGATAATGTTATTTATATGGGAAACACTAAAGCCCCATTAGAACTTGTATACGATTTTCATTACACTGCGGGCTATCGGCGTACGGCAAAATTCGGTCGCTTTATATAACCCCGCAATGTAATGAAAATAAAATCGTATACAAGGTCTTGCATGGTCTAAATGGGGCTTAACGCAATGTTAAAATAATATTACGTTAAAAACTTACACTCAGAGTCTGGTTTGATTACATAAAATTTTGAAACTAATGAAATGTTTGATATTTTAAACCTAGCCGTATACGGTTGCATTTAAATTATGTACGTCCAATAACATTCTTTTATGTTATCCCAAATTCGTCTTCTGAGGCTCTAGTGTAAGTTTATTTTGACGTAATAAAACGTTTACAAACGCGTTCGTGACGTAAAGTTACGTTAAAACGTTACACTCAGGGCTCTGTGCAACTTACTTGGTGTTGTCAACTAGAGAGCTCGGCGTCATCCACGCGCGGGTGAGCGGTTCTTCCTTGAGCGAGGTGACGGGGCCTCTGGGCTGCGTGTGCAGCCCGCCCGCGTCTTGGTGGTGCAGCCCGAACATCAGGCCCCCTGCACAAGATACCAAACATTCCAGATACCTATTGGTGCGTACCTCGATTTTCATAACCCTTTCTCATAATAAATCGATCTTGTCCTATAGTACTCTCATTAAGGCGTGTGTTGAAGCTACTAGATGATTTATATAAAAGTAAAAAAATATACATATACTTAAATCCATAATGTCCAGAACACAAGTACAAATATTTGAATAGCAAATGCCCTGTAGGTACAATTTATACAATGTAATATTAAACAGAAAACTATAGTGAGACTAAAACTTATTAATTGTATAGAACATGTCAAGCAATATTCGACTTATAAAACGTGAGTTACCCGCTTTTATACAACTTTTTTTTCCAGCATGTAATCTTTTCAGGATTATTATACGACGCTTAGCTCTTATAAAATTCTCTTAACAAAATAACTTGGTCAAGCTCTTTTTCAATATTTCGTCCGCTCAACTTTCTATGCTACGGACTATAAATTATATCAATATATTGTCTGGGTAGGTATATTAACCTATTAAATATCAATACGCATTTTTCATGTTCATATGTTGTATGTAATACATAGATAAAACATATAAGGCAAAATGTATCCATAGTAAAGTGACGGCTCTCAAAAATACCAAACCTATTAAATAAATAAAATTACTACCAGATAAAGAGAACTTTTTGTGAATAAAATATACCTTTTTTAATAAATAAAATACCTTTAAATATTAAACTCAAATTTATAATATGTTAACTTACTTTAAGCGATAGGTAAGTACCTACTTGTATGATGTTTTATTTTAATAGAACATCGGTAATAATAAAATACCAAGGGCTGTTTCGTTAAAGTAAGTAGGTGTTTAAGTTAGAAAATAAATTCTTAACTAAAAAATACTTTTTGTTCAGCAAATTACTTAAATTACTATTTTATTATAATCACGACGCCTGACGATGATATATTTGAATTATATAGAGAAAAAACTTACACTTTTAATTTATACGTTGTTTTTATTTTTATTTATCATGTTAAAGCTTACAAAGTAAATATTTTAACGGCAACGTTTATTTTGACTAAACAAACATGAAAAAAAATAGCAAATAACACATTAAATACCTACTTATAGGGATTTTAACAAATAACGTAATATTGCGCTCGAGGTATTTTAACCCATAAAAATGTGGTAAAGTTACGGATCACGTGGAAAAAATAATAAACAAACAAAACATTACTAATTATGTCTGAATGTTTCGAGGAATCTAGGTACTGCCTAACTACTTCACATTGCAAAATAACGCAAGGACTAATATGTAACTAAGTAAGTAACAAAGCAGAACAATTGGTCTAGAATTATTTAGTAAATAAAATATTTAGCAAAGTAACGAAATAAAATATCAACACTTGGAACTAGACAAATTGAAGAAATTAAATAATATTCTTTTCATATTTTTTTTGTATATTATTTTACACATTTTCATGTAGGTGCATATTTACAATAGAAGAGTGAGTACTTTATCTTTAAAGGTTAAACTAGCTCTAAACTTATTTAAAATGAAATTTAACGTACTTAAAAATAATGTTTGTAGTGAAAAATATATATATTATTAATAGTATTAAATATTACAAATAGAAAACTTCAACAGAAATCAAAACACGAAACCAACTAAGTAACTTGACAATTATTTCGTGAAAATTTCAAAAAGAATACCTGAAGATCTCGGCGCGGCCGGCGGGTACAGCTTCCGGCCCCATCCCACCGGGTCGAGCTCGAGCGGCGGCCACGGCGAGCCCGAGTACCCGCCCGCCGCCGCGTTCAGCTCGTCCGACCGAATCGCGAACCGGCCCGAACCACCCGCGAACACTCCCGGACCCGCACGAACGGTTCGCGCGCCGCTTTCGAATTTCGAACCTTGATTTTTAATTTGCGAACAAATTGTTTTTTTTATTTTTTTGTTATGAAATGCTAATGGAGTCGAGGTTTAAGGAATTTTTATGTCCGTTGCATAATTCTTCTATCCGACGAAAAAAAAAACCCGAGAAAAAAAACTAGATCGTAATCCGAAAACACTTAGAAAAACTAGAGAATATTGCACGTCGACCCAAAATAGCAAGTGTAAAGTTTGCAAACGACAGCTAGGATTCGTTATCGTATGTGCGTTAGGGGATCGAGTCCCGGTTGTGCGGGCGATCCCGCTGTGGATTTGCGGAACACTAACAAGCGTCGCGGGAGAGCGCCGAGTGCCTGCCGCGGAGCCCCCGTCCCCCTGGGGGAGGCGCCCAGGGGACACGCCCTCGCCTTCCGAGCGGGACGGCGCGATTGTCCTAGATGGCGCCACATTGCTACAACAATTCAAATTTCGAATTACTAATCAACGATCGTTTTTTGTTTTTTAACGGTCCATTTTCCGTTAAGAATAGATTTTGGAGGTTTATTTGCGTGCGATGCGAGCGTTGCCGAGTTGTCTAATGGAAGGTCGGTCCGAGGTTTCCCTCAGAGACCGTGCGGCGGCGCGCGGATAAGGGATGCCTGCACAGATGAGACGCACAGCATCTCTCTGGACCAGCCGCCCTGGGACGGCCCTCGAGGATCACTTATTAAACCACGTCAGACTGACGATGATGAAATTTCACTGGGAATTGAATATAACTAGTCGTGAGAAGTATTTATTTGCCTTATTTGTTATTATGAGCGTATATCTACTGGTTTATTTACATGGTAGGTTTGAAAAACCATTTTTGTAGCAATTTCAATGGAATTCAGACAAACTTAACTAAGATATGTACCTATATACCTAAGAGAACCAGCCTGCCAGCCATGCCCATGTTGGAGTAACTCTACTTTGTTTAGACATTTTATTCTGTCTTGTATGTTATTTAGTGCAAAATAACATTATATAACATTAGGTGCTTTTACAAATAGTTTTAAATATATTTCATCTTATTTTATCTCCTATCAATTAAAATTGTACCTAAATCACAATATTCAAAATTTACAACTTTACATACTTAAAAATAGAACAATACCGCTTTTATCAAGCGATTTTAATCGTACATATACAATTTACCAACATTATTTAACTGAATAAGTATGCCATCCAAACTACTAATACTTCCTAAGAAGTAGGTACATTAAAACTTATGAAATGCACATTACTTCAAATCTTTATGCCTATACATTTAGATACAGTCAAAAAAATCACCTAATTAGGTACTCAAAACCCTTGAAACATTCAATTATTGCAAGGGAATTCATACGAAAATGCATATTGTGTTGGTTACCAATAACCTATCAGGACAGGTCACTTTATTCAGGACAATGATGACTAGGCCTAGGTACAGTCAGCAGCATAAGTGGCTGAGCGGGTGTAGTGTTCAAAATGACCTACACGCGCTCTTATTCCCTTGACATATCTTATTCTGTTGACCTCATTTTGAACACATCTACCGCTTAACTATATCCGCTGCTGACTGTATAGTCAACCAATTTGATTTCTAGGCCACTTCGAACCTTGTCACAGTGACGTTAATAAGAGATCTTTTGCGTCTTTCATATAGATTTCACTGTGACAAGGTACGAAGTGGCCCATAAATCAAAATGGTTGACTGTACATACGTTGTTTACCGGAAACACAACAATCGGATTATGTAAGTAGGTAGGTATTTTTCTTTGAATTGACGAACATATTTTATATAATGTACCTACCTATGTATATGAACTTATTATACATATAATTCGCAATGTAAATATGAAATATGTTTTCTAATTACCTCTTTTATTTTTAAACAAACTCCACCAGTAACAGAATACCCCTTTCCCGACAATTCCCAAATTTCCAACATCAGTAACAAACTTGAGTCTCCTGAGTGCTGGGCGGTCTGGGGGGACGGCCCCACCACGCCCACCTCTGGCCACGCCCACCCGATGTGCCTAGAGACTACGGTACAAGACGTATTGAGAATACTATATTAGGACTTTAATTTATAACAAAATATGTAGCAGACTACCTCGTAAAATATAATTATGTTGAAAAATTTTCATACAGAGTTTACCTTTGTATTATATACAAAACAAACGTAACAAGAAAATAACCACTTGCGAATGAAGTAAATGAATGAAACGAAAAATGTTAATATGGTGAAAAATTTACTTGAAGGGTCCACGAAAAGAACATGTCTAGTCACTTTCCAAAAATGAGATCTTAATCTCAAAATGTAGAGCTCTCAACGTGCTATTATTACCTACACCTTTTGATATTATATTTGTAAACATGATTATTCTAGTTTTTTGCACTTGAAAATCATGTAATTGCGAAGATAGTATGGTTATAGAATCATTCCAAACTCAAAAACTGCTATATCTCGAAATGTTGTCAAAGTGACTAGACATGTTCTTTCCGTGGACCCTACACTTAATCTAATTACATCATATACTAAGGTCGATAACACCAAAATGGCACTCACCATATGGCGATGACTAATTTTTAGCCATGGCGCTGATTCCGGACAACCAGGGGGTTGCCAAAGCCAACGGCTATCAACGCTCCTTGGACGAGAGGTTGAAAATAATAACTGGGTTTAACATGCAAAGACTAGAGATGTATAGTCGACCAATTTGATTTCTAGGCCACTTCGAACCTTGTCACAGTGACGTTAATAAGAGATCTTTTGCGTCTTTCTTATAAATTTCCACTGTGACAAGGTACGAAGTGGCCCATAAATCAAATTGGTTGACTGTACAGTCAGCAGCAGAAGTTGCTAAGCGGGCCAGATGTTCATCAGAATAGCACCTTCTGCTGAAGACTGTACTGTATACAATAAAATTCGATTGATTGGCCAGCTCAATAACGGCAATAGTTAACCTGTTGATAGCATTATTATAACCTAGTATATAATTGTAGTATTATAATTGTAGTTGTAAGTTGTAGCTATACATTAAAAAAAATTACGTAATGGGGTTTTATTCCATTTCCAACAAGCAAATATGCAAGAGTGACATTATTAGCACAGTAGTTTAGGTAATTGAAATTTGGACATTTAAGAAATTATTTTCAATCCTAACCTTAAATGAACCTATTTTTTTTATATACTACGACGGTGGCAAACAAGCACACGGCCCGCCTGATGGTAAGCAGTTACCGTAACCTATGGACACCTGCAACTCCAGAGGATTCACATGCGCGACGTACGTCCAAGTCGTTGTGCTTCAGGCCAAGTCGTCGTCAGGTACACAGCACGATCCCATAGGTTTATACGCTTAGGTAGGATTAGATTTACGAAGGCTAAGTTTCCGCAACCCGACGAAGTTATTGCGACTAACTATTTTGCATGATGGATCGTTGACACTATTTTTGTGGCAACTCTAAACTACTCTGAACAGTGACAGTGAAGACCCTTCATTTTGCTGGCAACATTCGAAGGTAATTTCTGTAAGTAAAGAGTTTCGGATAAGTTGATAGACTAGCTGGCTTGAATGAAGGATGGCTGAAACAATTTGTAATGTAGGATTTCCGTTTCAACCTCAAAATGGCGTAGTCGTTTTTTAGTGTACCTCTAAGATGATGTAGGTAGAGGTAGAGTTTAACACCTCCGCTGCGGCAATTAGTTAACATCGCAGTTAACCATACTTTGTGAGGGGTCAATAGGCCCCCTATCGCAGTGAACGTGTTAACCAGTGGGTGCCACAATTTCCTGTCGTAGCTTATTTTGAAGCAAGGATTATCGTCACTCATTCGGCAACGTACTTGTGACTCCTCTGGTGTTGCGAGTGTCCAAGGGCGGCGGTAGTTGCTTACCATCAGGCGATCCGTCTGCTCGTTTGCCTCCTATATCATAAAAAAAATCATTAGTAGACACGCCACATACTATAACCAGACAACGTAGTATAAAGTTCGCCAAATTTAAATAATTCAAATTCAACAGAACAGTTACAGTTAGATAGAACATGAACAGTTAGATACCAAGTCAGTAAAGTTTCAGTCATTTTAATGTTTAATGAAGAACTGGAAATTATTCTGTTATAATATATTTAACAAGGTTAATATTACAACAATACCTACGTCATTCATCAACAATGTGTTGATTCTGTTAAGTAATCAAATTGATAAGAAGAAAAGATTTTAAAAATTACGTACAAGTACATTACCTACTTATTAATCCTCACACAGTTCCTCGTTTTATATCTCAATAGTCTCATAACGCGAATGGTGGAAATATATATGACATTTCTAGAGCCCTAGTAGCAAGTTACATTTTTTATTAAGTATTTCTGTTGTGTAAAAAAATATTGTGTGTGTCTGTAAATGTCAACAGTACCACATTTCAGTTCCGGTAATCTCTGTTCATTGAGTAATTAACATAACATAAATAGGCATTATTGTGCCGTGTGATGCCGGCTGAATAGCACCACCCCATCTCCTCCAGCGGGTATCGTAATAAGAGGCGACAAATGGAAACATCCTACGGACGGGCAGCAGCGTCCGACGAAACCCAATCTACAACTACTGCGGTCGCCAACCCGCCTGCCAAGCGTGGCGACTATGACAACTACCCCCCAAGATGATACAAGTCATATTTGAGGGAGGCCTACCTATGTCCAGCAGTGGACTGAATACGGCTGAAATGTATTGTACACCACATGTCAATGGAACAAAGTACAGACATACCACAAGCAACAAATATAAAAATATTGAGGTAAAACAATTGGCAATCTTATCGCTAAAGAGCGATCTCTTCCAGACAACCTCTGGGGAGCGGAAAACTTTGTACTTAACAGAAGTAACTAGTTATTTTAAAAATACTTGGCTTAAATTGAAGTTGAAATGAAACGCTCGCATACTTGCCCCCCAAGAAGATACAATTCATATTTGTGGGAGGCCCAGCAGTGAACTGCATACGGCTGAAATGTATGATGTATGTCTGCTCGCATACTATACACTCTAAGTACAAGCCCAATTCTCAGATTAAGTTTCTGATTTCATCCTTAACCAAATAATAATCTTGAAACACCCGACAAGCATGCATCTGACAGCCGATAAATAATTAAGTCTGCAAGCGTAATTTCCCTTCGGACCACCGCTTAGGCATATGATCTGATTACTATAGCGTTCTAGATCCATTGTTCCGAGTAAGGTGCCGGAAACCAACGGCGCATGCAAACACAACGTAGTGAAATTGTATGGGTTTGCATAAATCAGTGCAGCATTTAATCATAGGTATTACTGTTTTCAGATCATTACCTACACCAGAACGAAGCCATCTTACACATTAGGTAGAGACCAGACTCATAGTTTTTTTACTGTTGATTATTTTAGATAGCAAAATCGAAGTTTACTTAAACCAAAGTATATTTAGAATATGCTGAAAATGATATTGCTATACAGATTTCTACAAAATTAGGTAATCGAGGGAAAGTCAAGTTTATAAGATTTTTTACCACAAAATTGAAATTGGATTATGATGGACAGGCAATCAGATGAAAATACATAATTGTATTAATAACATGTCTAACAGTATTCACCGCCTTGCAGTGAACAGGTTCGCTATGTTAAAATATCTAAGCGCCATATATCAGGCAAACCAAAATTAAAAACAAGAAAACAAAAAGAAAAAAGACATACCTACTCATCGAAACTAAGAACAAATCAAATTATTTATTTTTTTGATATATTTTGATTTGCATTGATTTTTAAGTAGTAATACTACTATATAAATTAAAAGTTGAAATAGATAACACATACTTAAGAAAAAACGACGAGGACCGAATTGGTTAAGGCGTCAGCCGCGATAGCTGGAGATGCGGGTTCGAATTCGAATCCCGTCTCGAATACCGGAGGTCCTCGTCGTTTTTTCGTAAGTATATGTTATCTATTTTAACTTTTAACACCTACTCATCCTTTTTATTGCAGTGACAGTACTCAAGTAATTTCCATCTGGAAAACTCGTGTCTCCGTCGAAATACAACGGCACCCGAACTGTCAATTAATTATTGTATTAAATGAGTGATTTTCATATCCATTAATATTAAAGTTTATTGTTTAATATCAAATATCATTTTTCACTTTAACGTTTGACTCTCATCGAATTCCAATAAAGATCCGAGTGTTCCCGAAGGATAATAATTTCTCACTATACCTGTAACGCCCTAATAATCAAAGCTCAAGAACATACATAAACTTTATTTCGAAAGATCTTCCCTTTATAGATATCTAATTTGTTATTTTCCTACTAAGGTAGTATTAAAGTACATCCCTTTAACTCCCCATATACCCGTGACCCCGTCCCATCTCCTTCATTTTAATTCGAAACCTAAAGTCAGCTTTAAATTACGCTTTTTGCTGCCCTTATAACACCCCTGGCGACTGTACGGACTTAAGGGCTACCAAGTACTTTTTCTGGCAGTGTCAAGAAACATCGTCCTGCCTTTAGCTCACCCCAGGGGGCCTTTTCAGACCCTTAACATTTACGACGCTCCGATTGCTTTTCTATGAAGGCCCAGGAAGTGTCCAACTCGACAGATGAGACCGGAAGCTGATCAGGGTTTGATTAGTGTGAACATTATATTTCGCGCTAAGTGTTTTTTTTGTTGCATTTGTAGTGGTTTTGACAAGATTTGTGGAAATAAAAACAAACGATGGCGCTACCGCTATACGCAGATGTTTTTTTTTTTGTCCAAAAAAGGTGTGAACTCTAATGAACATCTGCCTTTTATATATCTCAATGAAGTAGGTCGTTAAACAATAATGCTTTTTCATGGAATTGCTCGTAGTTGATAGGCACTTATTTAAAACAATTTTAGTTTGAGTCTTGACATAACGTTATTTCGTTTTCAGTATATTTTCAACGCTACATTACATTACAAACACCGCATTACAAATGCTAATATTTTTGAAGCTTAAACACAAGTGAAAAGTGACAAGCCTTATAAATATTGTTTCATTGTTTACTTAAGTGTCAATCATGGTAATACCCAAAATTTTTAAATACTTTGCGGTTTGAGATCTCGTGCTGTGCAAATCAACAAAAGAGCAAACAATTTGTCGGTGTAAGTCTGTGGATAGAATTACAAGTAAGTAGCGATAATAGGTAGTAAGGGGTTGGACAGGCTGTCAATGATTTAAAAAAAGACGCCGACGTCGTTTTGAAACGGATCCGTAGTTTAGCTTTACGACTTACCACTGTCATGCTGCACAAAATTGTAGTTATGTGAATTAACATTACAAGAATATCACTTAGGTACTTATTGCCACATCATTAACCGGATTGAGATCATGATCAACAAACATGATCTTAACACTTTGGCGGACGGTACGCCTATAGGCGTCGCGTATGTTTTTGTTTCCTATATGGTCTATGACAGATGACGTCATTTACTGTCCATCAACGTGTTAAGTGTGTATTGTCAAATTATCGACTTGTTTTCAAACATCAAATTCTTAATTTTGCTGTAGATAGTGTAGTTAGAGATTTCGTTCGGTTGCATCATAATAATAACAAATTTAGATTATCTTATTCTTAGGTCTAACTGTAAGCGCCACTTGCGCCATCAAGGATTAGCGGTTAACCTAGAATAAAGCGTTGTCAAAAGTCTAGACTATATTTTAAGCAGAAACGTCGGCTAACGAAATACAGGAAACATAAAAAAAATCAACTGCCCCGGGCGAGACTCGAACACGCAACTCTGGGATACATGCCCAGAGGCTTAAGGCTTTTTTCAAGCCTCTATATCTCAATTGGTAGATCGATAGGAATGATTTATTGTTTCTTTTATTTCTAAGAATTAAAAGTATGGACTTCAACCGGATAATCTCGGGTTAGTTGGTTAACCCTAGATGGAGCACGTGAGCTTTAGTGAATTAAAACTAAAGTATATTAAAATTATTATTCTGTACGCATGTACAAACTCATATTAGAAAAATATTATACCACCAAAAATTGTTCTCTAATAGTCAGACTAACAGACGTAACCCAAAAAAACTAGCACTATGAAATATGTCAGTTACACAAAGTGTAAAAACGTTCATTCCGCATGGTAAAAAATGAAAATACTCTGAAAGCATCGCAGGAGTAATTCCCATTCGTAACCTAGCGCAGGTTTTCCGGAAATAATCTCTTAATCGAAACTCAAGCCGCAGTTTACTTGATTTGGGCTACATTAAAGCATGTCTGATTCTGTTTTTATAATACGACGTAGGCGCCTGATGGTAAACAGTTACCGTAGCGTAAGGATTCACATGCACTCTTTTTTAAGGACATCATACTTTAGGGAAAACCTCGGTAAGTGATTGAGAAATAAATATTGGAGACGGGAGGCGCTTAGTAGAAAAGTATTTTGCGGAAATAGTAAATTTAACCTTTGCAAGTCAAAGTTATCAACTAACTTTTTTTATCATAACTCGTCATAATTAGTCTGAAAAGTAGCCACAACTCTATGAAAAATTTAATTTAAGACTAAATATACCTTTTCATATTGATTTTGTAATTTTGGATAGTATTAAGTCTATTAGAGTCGTGCCTTTGCTTTAAATTATGCGTCCACAAAGAAAACTCAGGCGCCATATTAACATGAACATTTTTTTTACCTCTTACTTACGTATTTATATAAAAGCAAAAACTAATTTAGAGGTAGCAGACCTTATTAATGTTAATTTTTACCCATAAAAATAATCCCAGTACATGTTACCTTCAAACATATAGCATTAGCAATATAGGTGTCAACCATTGAGCGTCTACTAAATATAGGAAAAACAGTTTTTTGGGCAGAGCAGGCACGAGTTTAAAAAAGCCATAGTCAAGGTAGACTTTGATATACATAATAAGAGCACATCTATAACTAAAAAATAAATTAATTAGTGTTTGTATGGACGATTGATCCAGTGGCTTAGGTTATAATATGACACAATGACTATATGTTCGTTATTGTATGTTTTCATTGTTTACTTGCTCATTTTGCAGATAACGTATTGTTTGGTTTACATTTCTTGGTTTTGCTGCAGACACTTGTATATGCTTAATTGGGCTAAATTCCTCATTTAGCTTGTTTATAAGTGAGAACCTGTAATAGGCTCTTTAATTCTACTCTAGATTAAATTAATGTATTATGCTGTTAGTTTTCCATGTAACAAATATAAAATAAAATAAAATTACTTACAATGCCAAGCACCAGAAGGTTTACCTTAATAATCTGGTTTTCCTAAATATTTTACTCTAACGCTTGGCATGCAATCACAATCACAGCGAGGATAATGGTGTGGGAACGTGGCGTTTGAGGTGGAATATTCAGTGTATGACGAAGCGAGGTAACAAGTCGTAATGCGTTTAGCTGTTGCCCTTCTCTGAGCCAACGAATATGCTGTTGCAGACTAGACAGCTGTATAAAGGTGCTGGAAACCAAGCTATTTTTTTTACAAGACTGGCCAGCGTTTGATCTTAGTCACACCTGATGGTAAGTATAGACGAGATCGAGGGTGTAGTAAGCTGGCTGAGTAACAGCCTTTTTATTTATTTATTTTATTCCTCTTGCCTTGAAAACACACAAATTATATATTTCCGAAGTATATTTTCAAAGTATATTTTTATATCCCTTGCAATTTCAAATACAGAAGCGCTACCACGAGTTGATGAAAACGTACTAGTTGGCGTCGTAAAATGTTTGTTTGGAGAAATTGTACTGATTTAATAAATCGACTGATGTGACGTGCGTCAGCTGTGCGAGTTTACTTGTGACATTATCTATAAAAAGGGACCTTATTGTCGATGGCGCTTATGTCGTTGTTCAAGACGATACAATACAAACGCAATGCGATTCGACGTAAGTGCCATCGACAATGAGGTCCCTTTTCCTAGATAATGACACACTTATACATATACATAGTAGTGCTACTGATTTTCTTTAAGTAATTGTACGATGAACCGTATATCTATAGGTACACGGTCCTATTAAACGTTCTTGCATTAGTTGACGTTGTACTTTCCTACTATTGAAAAATATCGTTAATTACACATAGGAGGTTTTGTAAGTCACGTAGCATTTTAGATGTTACTTGTATTGAGACTTTAGTAAGGCCTTAAGTGAGAGTTGGGTACTCCTAATACTGATGGTCTGAATAAATAGTACAATTTCTTCAACTTACTGCCTATAAGTCAACTTCACGGTATTTCCAGACTGCTAAAGTGTCCCGGCTGTATTATTTCCACTCTGCGTAACATATCCACGAGCTTTATTATTACTTATTCAATATTTTAGAATTGGCCAGCGTAATACAGCGAAAAAACTCGGAAACCCGGCCAAATGGATTTTCCTTCCACTAACTTATTCAGGCTCACTCCGGGTACTTAGCTGCCGGGTTATGATGGTAATAATATCAGCGCTACTGAAATTCACTGAAATGCGCATCAAGGTGTAGGTAGTTACACTAAATAATTGAAGTAACACTAATAAATAATATAAGTACTTTAAAAATGATTAATCAATTAGATTTTATAGGCTTATAGAATAATGTTATTATAACGTATATGTATTTTTATTTTTGGAAAACTAAAAAATGAAATACTCAATTATTTTAATTTTATGACATCTTTGTGAGTACACATTTATTTGACATGTAACTAGATATAAATTTAAATTAAGTTTCACTTTGCATGCTGGGATACAGCTAATTGTGTGATGATTATAATTGTTGTAAGATCTTTTGTTAACCACATTTAATGCAAATAAAGAATTTACTTACTTACTTTACTAAAAATAATGCGATATTTACTGCAAAGTAATGTTTTACATAGTAGGGTAAATTGCCAGTTACTGACTCTATTTACCTATAAACAGAATTCATTTAAGTATAAGGTGGCCAGTAATTGAAGGGTGGCCAGTAATTGAAACCCCATTTGAAAATGTGTTCTATTTATAGGTAAACAGGATTCATTTTCAGTATAAGGTGGGAAGTTATTGAAAGGTGGCCAGTAACTGGCGATTTACCCTATGTATGTACTATGTATGTATGTTTTGATTGCATTGGATGGATTGATACCTGAATGTTATCTTCCTATGTTATACCAACATTTCCACTAAGCACTCAATTTGTTCAGTTCTTAAATCGAAGTTATCTAAATTAACAGAATTTTGCATTGATTGGATATAAAAACGAATTAAGTTATTAATTGTCGTTGTTGTTGTGTAACATGTCAATATAAAGAATAAAACAAAAATCGTCTTTCCTGTGCATTGAGATCCTGTGCTATTCTTTATTGTTATACAAGAGAAATTTATACTGATATTAAAAATACCTTAATATTAGTTAGGACCGATATAAAAGTTCCTATTATACACTAATTTATCAATATGTACTTATTTTTTTACATACGGTCAACCAATTTGATTTCTAGGCCACTTCGAACCTTATCACAGTGACGTTAATAAGAGATCTTTTGCTTCTTTCATATAGATTTTCACTGTGACAAGGTACAAAGTGGCCCAAACATCAAATCCGTTGACACATGCTGTCACAAAACAGCAGCTTATGGATATACCCGAGTGATGTCCTTAAAACTACGTCCAACAATGAGAGGTAGGGCACAGCGAAGTACCACGCTACGCAAGTACGCTTGAGTCTGAAAAAGCCCAACTGGGGAAGTACCTCCTCCTTTCAGAAGACCACAGCCATAATAGCACTGCTACCATTCAGGTATGTAGTGTTGTGTTCCTGATGGTGAGTAGATTCCAGAACTCCAACAACTTTTAGGGTAGGCAACGCGCATGTGAATCCTCTGGAGTTGCAGGCGTCCATAGGCTACGGTAACTGCTTACCATCAGGCGGGCCGCATGCTTGTTTGCCACCGTCGTTGTATTAAAAAAAAATATTGACCGAATATAAACTATCAGTTTTACTAGCTATAAAAAAACACCAGCCCCTTGAACTATAGAAATAAGCACTTGTGCGCAAATTCGCCATATGACTCGCGTGTCAGGCCGATCGTTTATCACGCGAGATGTGACATCTGAATTTATTGTGTAAAAAACAAACAATGCCCCGGGCCGGACTAGTGCCCCTGGATAACAATCTTGCTCATCCTGTACTTGCAGTTTGTGCAGAGTAGAACTATGCAGAGGCTACGAATACTTTTAACTATTGTATTAATTATTTAAATCAACATTTTATTTTAAACATCATAAGTACTACCAGTCTACCACCCAACAGTACGTTAGGTGGCCTATACTTTCTATCTTTTATGAGTAGTTACCTATCCCTATGTGTTATTAATTTATTAGTATGTCAAACTTACAAACATAATTTAAAGAGTGTTCGTGTAATATAATTTATATAATATACTTCTATAAAAGGAAAAGGAGATGGTTCTCTTTCTAAAAAAAGGAGATGGTATTTAATTTGTCTGACTTCTCTTTAAAAAAAATACCTAATGTATTTTAAGTACTAATATAAAACCTTACTATACCTCAACGTTCCGAACGCTTTATAGCGTTGTCAACGGGTTGATTGTATAATCCGTTTTCCGTTTGATTTCATAAATAATCATCGCGGCAATCGAAGTCAACAAGTAAGTATCGTAGTTACATTTCTCTCTAATCTACCTTACTCTGTGCAAACTTGTTCAAAACGGGGACGGGGCAGGGGTGCGATACAATAGGAGATAGCAATTTGATATTCAGGCCACATTTTTAATAAGCACCGACACTCGGCCCAGCGTAATGGCCCAGTTGGGCCCACTGTTAAATAGCTTTTTGTTATGCCATTAGTAGCCATTTTTTGATGGTCAAGCGGCTAGTGCGTAACATAATGTCTTGAGCTTTTTGTTATCGAAATGGGCATTACCACAACTTAAACAACACAATATTATTTTATTGGTTTCGAAAACCTGAGTAACATATGTGGTCTACTCCGTTAATAATTTGAAACGGAGTGGGAGTCAAGATATAGGTATTTAGATATTAGTCAATTGTTTACCTATTTTTTTATCGACTTTGAACTCTGCACATAGCCTAAATGTGCAGAGTTCAAAGTCGATACAAAATAAGCTAAAGTAAGCTTTATTTAAGTTCTAGTTAACAACACAAGCTCTATGGATCTTAGAGAACGGTTATTATTTTTCGTATCTGTAGTCAAATTTACGATTCAATTTTTTAGTAATATTAATAGTAACATTCATAAAATCAATCAATACTTTTTTGCAAGTTATTCGTGTGTTCAAATAAAATCTGTAACGCATATTTTAAAAGTCTATTGCTGTATGCCACTGTGATTGACTATATAAAATAATAGGTGATGGTTTCGGTAAAACATAATGTTATAAAAAAATCTCATAAAAACATAATAAAAAACATAATCTATGTCTAAAAAATATGTTTAGCCTTGGACCGACTCATTTATCTATTAATGACATAAAAATGCGAAGAACTCAATCAACATGGCATGAATATCACAGTCACTTGTTTCGTAACGAGCTATTGTTACGCATCTGTTACACTTGAGTGCTTTTTTATGTTTTTTAACTACGTTTTATAGATTTTCGCATAACACGACTGTACCATATGACATAGGGGTCGTGCTTAGTATAAACATTTAGTGATTTTTATAGATGCAGAAAGAATACTTTAATATTCTGTTTGGTGGTCTAATACTATGATATGTTGTGTAATTTTTCGCAAGTAAAGGACATATAACCAACACTTACAATTAAATACTTGTAATTAGTGCGTGTGTCTAATACGATTGATAATTGTTTAGATTTCAAAATATAAGTCGCTAAAAAACACAATGACCATGATATGCATATGTCATTTCATTCCTGCGAGGTAAGCACTTATCTTCTTCACTCTTCAAAAAATCTATACATATGTACGCTCAGGGACTTAAATTGTTGAGCCATTTAGGATTCACTTTACATTGGGCATTTCATGTAGTAATTACTAAACTAAAGACTATAGTATTGCTGGAACCATAAATGGCTCAATAATTGAAGTCGGTCACTGTACGAGGGTGGTTTGATAAGTCAGTGACTTTTTGCAGAAAAAAAATCTTTTTGACCTTTTATAATTTTATTTCTTTACATAATATCCTTTCAACTCCATATACTTCATCCAACGATGT
The DNA here is from genome assembly GCA_022674325.2 of Grapholita molesta. Lineage (NCBI taxonomy): Eukaryota > Metazoa > Arthropoda > Insecta > Lepidoptera > Tortricidae > Grapholita > Grapholita molesta. The sequence continues at coordinate 9,974,624 of CP053129.2, read as the reverse complement.
TCCAGCTTTTTCAACCCCTCCAAAAATATTTTTTATCAAACCCTGAAAAATATGCTTCAGTTTCAGCTATGATGACTTCCTCATTTGATGAAAATCTTCTCCCAGCGAGCCATTTCTTCATGTTTGGGAAGAAAAAAAATCACATGGGGCCATGTTGTATGTTAAAATGATTTTTGTTTTACTTAAAGTCACCGAGATATCAAACCGCCCTCGTACCTACGTCCTACACTATGCATCTAGAAGCTGGTCTTCGCCTAACCAAATCCCAACTGAACTAAGACAATACAACTTAGCTGCAGAACTAAGCACAACTTAACGGAACATCGTATCAGTTAATTAGTATTGCGGTAGTAACTTGTTTAACTTAGTAGACCTAATTAGAGCGTCTTGTACTTGTCTGGTAGGCGGCTAAGTTTGGAGGGGATCTGGGATTCGTTAATGTACTGTGATGAATGTAATACCTAATATATTATGTACAGTTAAGGACATCAGTGGCGGCGCGTTTATACAAGCCGATTCCCGCCGGCTTGACTAACTTTACTGCAGTTCAACGGTTTTCCTTGGACTCAAGAAGAAAAGTCTAAGACATTTCGGAATCGTCTTCCTAAGATAAAAATTGGCGCGCCGCCACTGGGTGCCACGTAGGGTGTGAGAATAGATATATATTTTTTTTATATAAAAGGGTTTACGTTGATTTTTAAGTAGGTACTAATGCACTAAGTATACGTAGGTTATGAATTTAAATAGAAATTACCAAGACCACTGGTGAAAGAGGCCAGTGGTTTATTTTCCTGTAATTCAATTACATTTTAAACAAATACATACAGCTTCTTAATTGGAAGTGTCCAGTTGGAATTTTATTATTTACTTATATTATGTTTACTTATGTTAATGGGAGTATTTCTCCTGACTTATCATTTATCGTTCGAGGGTTTGGTGGTCAAACCCGATAAGTCGAGTAAATGGGATTTTTAATTTAGAACTATACTTAAATTACATGAGATTGTCACTTCAATGAAATATTATATCGATTTATCGGGTTTGACCACGAAACCCTCGCGTTTGTATTAATATTGTTATATATTTTTCAATTTATACATTAGAGTAGGTACCTAGGTACATATGTAGGTACAAAAACAGCAATTGGTTAGTTTTAATAAATATAAATCAAGATTATTACAGCATATCTATGTATTATCTATATTTAAGACATTAAATTTAAGAAGAGTGTTCGAAGTTTACCCCTATTCATAAACGTCCATGAACCCTTTAACATTACTTAATATATGTTTTGTCTCTATCTGTCTCTTTGACAATTGTTTTTGTGTGATAAAAACAAAACATAAAGTAACTAATGTAGATTTGATATACGATTATGAATAAGCGGGGTACAGATTATCTTTTTAAGAACAGGGTAAGACTTTATCGGTTATAAATTTTGTAAGTAAACTGTATTTTTTTTATACAATTGATGGACGTGAGATGTCGCACCAAAGAGAGTTTACAAATGTGACATGTAACAGTAATTATAAATTTTATTGAAATTACATTATTTGACGACGGGTAGTGACCCTGCCTATGAAGCCGATGGTCCTGGGTTCAAATCCCAGTCAGGGCATTTATTTGTGTGATGAGCACAGATATTTGTTCCGAGTCATGGATGTTTTCTATCTATTTAAGTATTTATATGTAAATATCCATTCTATATATACAACACAAGCCTTACTACAGTAGGACTAGGTCTATTTGTGTAAGATTGTCCTGAAATATTTATTTATATATTTATATTATTTGTGGATGAGGTTTCATTTATTTTAAAGACTACGGACTGTAGATTTCAATATGAAGGTGCTTTAGTAACCAAGCAGATAATGCATTAATTTGTCTTAACTGGATACGTCTCAGACGCTTAGTTTCAAGTAATTATCAGGTAATATCCGGCCTCTTACTACTTATATTTAATTAATCTCTATTCTCGCAACAGTGCCCGTTTTGTTAAGATTTCACTACAAATCCTGCGCTACACGAGGTGCTTTTATAGACTACATTTAATTGTAATTTAGAAAATCTTAATAAAGCATGCTCTTTGAATATCCAGTTTGCACATATTATATTTACTATATTTGAGATATACCTACATTTATTTTCTCACTGAGTGTAAAAGGTTCTTCATCATTACCGCGTCAATATTTTTTCATCTCAATAGCTCTGGAAAGTCCTTTTTTATACATTAAAAACAGATAGCAAAGTGTGTTCCCCTCTCCTGAAACCCTCTCAATGCTCAAAATTACACTGGCTATGCTCGTGGTTCAATTTTGGTATTTTTCGCTAGCTCGGATCTCAATATAAGCACGAGAAGGTAAACACTAACTTTTCTCCCTTGTATCTATTTATAACAAATAACTATTTAACTGGACGACGATGAAGGATGATTTACAATGTTCATATTTATTTATAATCTTTTAACAAAAAGTAATATAGCATGTAATTTCTGTGAATCTACCAAGTAATAATTGACTTTAATGGAAATAAAAAAACAGCGTATAATAGATAAATATGTGTATAAAGAAAACGCCCACAACCCACAAAAGAATATTAGTAATAAAGATTCAAACTCGGTACATTCTAGTCTCTTAGGCTCTATGAGTACTCCCTACCGACTAGGCTAGGAGGCTGTTAAATGATTGTATTGGTTTATCTACAAACTACAACCCATCTGTTTGTCTCTTCCTCTATTATCTGTACTTAATATATATATTTAATATTATAAAGGCGAAACTTTGTGAGTGTGTATGTTTGTTACTTCTTCACGTCTACACAACTGGACGATTTAATAAAATTTAGTATAGAGTTAGCTGACACCCTGGATTAACACAAAGGTTACGTTTTTTCCCTCATAAACTGCGGGTAACACCGCGGGGCACAGCTAGTTTGCAATAAAGCCGCTTCTCCTAATCGCCTCAACCAACTTTAATTTTATTATTTAAAAAAAACTATATTTAATAAATGATTTTAATTAATCTTTATATAACAAGTATTTAATTTCCGTACACTAGTTAACACTAAAACCGCCTAATGTGTTCGACGATCCCCGAAACTAACGGAAGTTATAAGTTATGGAGCGACTTCCGGCCTGCTCCTTCGTACCTGATGTTTAATGCACGGACCCTAGGCATCCTTACTTAAGATCGAGGAAGTTACTTAGACGAATTATGTAACTCTAGTGAGAGACCCTGTAGCAATCTCTCTCTCTATCATTAAATTCAAATTAATTTTTTTTATTCGTGATAAACCACATTAAAATTACAAAAATATAACATAAAAACAATTACAATATAAAATAAGTGTAAATTATAAAGTTTACCACGAAATGGACCAGCCTCAGCATAAATGCTGACCCGAGAGTCAGCGCTGATCTTCCGGCAGGACAATTTTTCTGGGCTACGATCGCTTTATTCCATAGCATTACTCCCATCTCATTTTCGAATCTACTTTTCTGGTTCATTTTCTATATTTGGCGCAATAGAACATGTCGTCTACTCAGATGTCGCAAACGTCATGTCTTTTGCTTTGGGATACGCCATCCAGGAACCAAAGTAGCCAAATGCATCAGGATAAGCTAGGACGTGTATATGTAGTTACAATTACTTTACTACTTTGACTGCTACTAACTATATAATTCTGACTGTATATCAAATACAAACAAGTTCCATACTAATTGTATCGTTTTCCACTAGGAACACACGATCGGACAACAAAATACATATAACATAGCTTAAAGTTATTTTAACTTAGCATCTTAAAGCACGATTAGTAATGTTTACGAGTAGAGTCCTTGAGTAAAAAGCTTGAGTAAAATTAATCGTGTATTAGCAGAAACGTCTGCTAACGAAGCCATGAAATAAAAGGAAAAATAGGAAAATCAACTGCTTAGCTGATTTTACACATTATTTTTTCTTTTATTTCTATGAAAAAAAAAACAAACAAAGTTTTCAGTATATTGTATCGTAATATCATACAAAGCTTCAGTAAAAAAGTTCTATCTTCTACATGTTTGTTAGTAACGTACAAAATCTGTCGTTTCCCAAGATTTTGGACTTTTCATCATTATATTCACAATACTCACTTAGGAAGATACTTAGATTCGACATAGTGTGGTTATTTGTATCATTTTAACCCAAAATCATTAAACATTTAATTTCATTTTATGCATTTTGCTATAATATTTACATGAGTAAATGACAATTACTAAGTTATCACGGTTAAAGATAACATACTTTTTATAAAAATTTGCGAGTCTTAAAGCTTGGTTTCATTTCTTGTTGTATCATTTCTTATTAAATGTAGTAATAATAATAAAAAATCTTAATTTGTTATTATTAGAGTAAAGATAACTTGAAGTATTAAAAACAAAAATGTTTTCATAGATCATCTTCTTTACGTACGCAAAATGTTTCTAGTTTATTAAATAAATAAAAGCTCTGACAATATAAACGTAGCGTACATGTAGGTACTCGCGTCCAAAAAGTGTGAATATTATATTGTACCTTATAGGTACACAGTTATGATTATAACTTTATAACACACAGCAAAATAGGAAGCCAACCCCATCTAGCGGTTGCAATCAATTATACTCAACGATGTTACGTAGCTGAACTTTCTGCAACCCGTGTAGCTCTATAAAAGTAGATGGTTGTAGAAAAACCCGATAGATGGCGCACAGTGGCAAAATTTTTATTGAGCTGACCTTTGGTATATGCTTTTATATAAATATAGTGAAGTACAATGAGATGGCGCTAAATGAAAATTCGAAAAGTAAAGTAGGAAGAAAGGTTATGCCTATATTTTCACTTTTATTGTGATGTTTTCTAAGACCTATAGTGCCGTAGACATCTCAATGGTAAGCGGCCTTGAGATCCAGACGATACTAGACGCAGACTAAACAGTTTTCTCACAAACATACGGTCAATGATTAACGGTCTAGTTATGTCGGTAGACGTCCTCAAAGCAGCGTCGGGTTCAAAATAGCTCATAAGCAGGTCGCGCGCACGTGCCGTCGCCGGCGCAGACGTGTATATGTTTCCATTAGAAACAAAAATTAACACAATTATGAACTAAAATTTACGTGAAAAATCGGCTTTAATTCTATTTTATTTTTAGTGGCGATTGTTTTTCAATGTGCCCGTGATAATTATGAACTGTTTTGATGTGCGATTGCGAAGTTATTAAGATGTTTAATATTATTGGATGCAGTGTGTGGTTGCTGTTGTTTCTGCTGCGAATAGGAGATACGGCGACAGTCAACATCGGTTAGTGATCATCAACATCAACCCTGGAATAGATGTAGATAAGGGCAGTAGCGGTTGCTATGGAATTAGTTAGTGAACCGCAAAAATCACAAAAAACAAATGATAATAATCCTTCATTCGTCATTATCAGTATCACAGACAACAAAGTTCTACCAGTATCCAAATAAAATTTTATTACTAAATCCTAAACAACATGTTAACTTTTTTCTAAGCAGGCAAATTGTATATTTTTGTTATTGGCATTTATTAAGGCTTATTTCTGCCTATCATATTCGGTTATCCTGCTTTATTTTTGTGACAAAATTATGAACCCTAACTCACAGGAAATACCGTTACACTAGGTTATAAATATACCTTTATTCTGAGAATTTCCACAGCGGGTAAACATCTTAAAAGCTCGCCAATAAACAAATAAACAAACTGTGAACTCAAAGTAAAAAATACATATAGATTAAAGACAAGAAGTGATTGAAAAGTTTTAGCCTATTTAGTCATGTAGTAGGCAGGTTGGGTACTACGATTTTTAGGCCATGATAAGTGATAACACATCACACAATTTTCTTCTTGATGATCGTGTCAGTCTATCCTGAAATATAATTTAAATAAACATAAGCACACGTGTATATCGCAACAAAACTGTTCGCTACAGCGATTCCGATATTGGATATACGAAGGAAAAACTTATAAAATAAGTATTAATACAATAAGCTCTATCAACTTTTGCCAACATCTAATAAATTATACAATATCAGAGATCGAACTTCGAAAAACTTCAACAATTAGACCCATTGTGCAATTTTACAAGTAAAATTCAACAAAATTTTCACTTTAAGCGTACTTATTTTCTTAGTTGGTTGCTGGTTTCCGTTGTAGGGGTAGTAGCCAGGACACCACAAGATGGTTTGCTGCTGGCAGCAGCAGCGGAAGCTGCTCTCTCGAAACTGGAAGAAGTCCTGTCAGAAACGAGAGCAGAGATCATGTCTGATCAAGAAAACGCTGAGGAATTTGAATGGGTGGTCACGGTCGCTGGTGTCGTGCCCAACGAACCTGTGTCCATGCCAGATCAAGTCTGTGCCCAGGTATTGCCTATTTTAGTATTTTGTTTGTATACAATTAACTTAAATAAAATTGTGAATTTCTAATTTATATACCAAAAGCAGGTTTTCTCGCAACGGTTCTTAGATATGTTTTGTAATCCATTTAACCGTTTCCATGTTATCATTGACTTTTGAAATATTTGCTTTTCTTTTTTCGTTGGGGCGGGTTCCTTCATTTTTAAATTTATGTTATGAATAAGTAAATTGATTTTAGCCTTCTATTTATTTTAGTCTTTCTTCAACCTTGATTAATACCTGGATAGAACTCAAAAATTTACTTTAAAGACACTTTTGATTCCAGGTAACCCAAGGCGTGTCCGCCATTGTGGTATACGGCACGCCGGATGAGGTCGAGCTGACGGCTGAAGCGGCAGCGCGCAGCGGCGTGCCTCTGCTGCTCGTGGCGCCAGCAGCGCTCACGGTGCCCCAGGAGACGCTTGACCAGTGGGAAGCTGTACATATGTATCCACAAAGCAGTATTTTCATAAAGGTAACAAATAACATTTTCACCTCAGCAGCTCGAACATGTCTACTTTCCTCACTTCAGGGAGTGAGGAAAGTGGGACTTTCCTCACTTTTAGAGAGTGAGGAAAGTTGCTACTTTCGTCACTCCAGGGAGTGAGACAAAGTAGTTTTTTAATTGACGACCGGTCTGGCCTAGTAGGTAATGACCCTGCCTAAGAAGCCGGTGGTCCCGGGTTCGAATCCCAGTAAGGCCATTTATTTGAGTGATGAGCACAGATATTTGTTCGTAAGTCATGGGTGTTTTCTATGTATTTAAGTATTTATATGCATCTATTTATTATAATAGGACATAATGGACTCCTTTAACACCACTAACACTTTCGGACCCTCACAAATTAATCAAATATTATAATTTTGAAATGTACATATTTTATAATGAAAAATATTTAACCAAAATATTAAGTAATGAAGCCAAAAATGCAGTTGCAGATAAAACACTTAAATGAATGTGGTTAACTTGATGTTCATTTTTTACAAGATTTTATTTAACTTTATGTATGTATTTGTATATTTATCGGGATGAAATCTTGCTACTCAATTTTGAAGCAGACATCTTTAACAGATTGAGCTGAAATTTAGCACACTTGTGTAATTTCGGCTACAATGCAATATTATGGTACCACTGATCTGATCTGATGCTGAAGTCAGAAGGTAGCAAAAGCAACTCCTAAAATACACAAGATAAACCCGTGATGTTTTAGGCTCATTAGAATCCTTTCGAAGAGTAGATGACGATTGTGATAAAAAGTACAGTCGGCAATAAAAGCTTGACATTTTTGGCAACTTATTTAACCTTTAATATGTTCTCACTACTGAAGTGAAAAGTTGTATGTGTCACACTAGAGTAAAGTTATTTTACATCTCGTGTTTTTGAGTGCCTCGCTACGCTCAAGATTCTAACACTAGAATCACTCGCTACGCTCGTGATTCAATTATAGAATCTTTCGCTTACTCGGGACTCAAAATTAACACTCGCAAGAAAAAACAACTTTCCTCTCTTGTTGCACAAATAACTATTTCTCATCTTTGCTACTTATCTGCTGGTCGAGGCTGCTGGAAACTGCGTATGTGTAATTATAAGACATCCTGTCCATAAGATCACGTAATAGTGAGCTATGGTGATATATAGCACGCCCGATCGGATAGCCTGCTAGCCTAATATGGTCGGTTTTTAGGGTTCCGTAGTCAACTAGGAACCCTTATAGATTCGCCATGTCTGTCCGCCGTCCGCGGATAATCTCAGTGACCGTTAGCCCTAGAGAGCTGAAATTTGTTAGTAATATGTATATCAATCACGCCGACAAAGTGCAAAAATAAAAAGTGGAAAAAAATGTTTTCTTAGGGTACCCCCCCTTATACGTATAGTGGGGAGTGATGTTTTTTCTTCATTCTACTCCTAACATGTGATATATTGTTAGATAGGTATTTAAAAATGAATAGGGGTTTACTAACATCATTTTTGGATAATGTAAATATTTTCGGAAATAATCGCTCCAGAAGTTAAAAAAAGTGCGTCCCCCCCCCCCTCTAACTTTTGAACCACAAGTTTAAAAAATATGAAAAAAATCTAAAAAGTAGAACTTTACATAAACTTTATAGGAAAATTATTTTGAACTTGATAGGTTCAATAGTTTTTGAAAAAAATCTATATATATAAAAATGAACTCCTATTTCTCTTGGTCACGCTGTAACTTGAGAACGGCTTTACCGATTTGGCTAATTTTGGTCCTGAAATATTTATAATAGCTTAGCGAATGTTTCAACGGTGAGAAAGTATGAAAAAAATCGAGTAATATACTAAAAAACGAAAATATTGTTCCCCATACAAACTTTATCAACTCGAAAAAAGTGCCGCAGGATTTCATACCTCTTACGAGTTTTTGGTAAAATGGTCTCTGCTTTCGCTCGAGAAAGGCGGAAGCGCCGTATAATTTCATATATCTTAGGCTTTTTTGCGAGCATAATAGGTAATTTATATTATTCCAGCACTAAAGTCGTTAAGGCGATAGTTTCTTACAAATTGTTAATAAATTAGCCCTTATTACCTAAGATATGGCTGTCAAAATCTCTATTGAATGACAAGACACACTTCATCACTTGAGGCCCGGTACGTTATATAGTATTTCTCTTTTACTCCAATTAAGGCGTTAAGAGAGTGACATAGACAATCGTCTGAAATTTACGAATATGGTTTACTACACCTCATCGGTGACTGAATATATATAGACAGAGCTCTCCATACAAAAATGCCTTCCAAAAATGACCCCAGGCCGCTGACACTGACAGCTATCCCTTCTTCATAAATATGTCAGAGCAGCTTAGAATTTATCCAATAGACAATTTCGCGCTATTAAAAAAAGTTGTGATTGGTTCATAAAAGTTTAAAGTGTCAAACCTCATGCGCGGCGTTACAATATTATGGCGTTGTCAAACTTACAGGGATGATACTAACCGAGATGGAACCAATTTATTATGAATATTATTCTACACACGATTTTGTTATTGAGATTACTTTTTTCCATACTTTATAAGAAGGTATAACGTTAATAAGTTTAATAACATGAGAACACTGCCACGATTTTGAGTCAGTCTTTCCCCAGTAAGTACCACGTGGGTTATGTCGCTCTCGAAACATCGGAGGCGAATTTTCGTAAATTTTTGCGCGACTAAGCCTCGTTTATCGTTAAATTCAAAAGTTGAAACATATTATTAACGTGTAGTATATTATGTAGGAGCTGGATGCGAACAGCCGAAAATCGAACACGATGGCGTGAAATTGGGGAGGCCAATATCCAGCAGTGGACTGTGATAGGCTGATGATGATGATGAAGATGATGATGATGATGATGATGATGATGATTATGATGATAATGATGATGATGATGATATATGTATTTTAGATTAATCGTAATAGTGTGAGTACAGTCAAGTAATTTGTTTTATGACCTAGGTGGGTTAGAAATTAAATTTTATATCGTCTAGCAAACTGTCGCCATAAGAGCAAGCTAGAACAGGATGTTACTTATATATCGCACGCATTGTTTTGTTTTAATAACTAGGCGTTAATAACTTAGGGACGTTAAGGAACTTTGCCAAAAACGGATAACTACTGAGTAGTTGTTCATCTTTTTGCTTCTTGCAATCTTCGAAATATAGGGATGCAATTAACGAAATTTCTATTTTCGAGGTTCGCAGTAGATAGATTCGCAAAGAACATAATACTCACTAAGAAGCTGACACGCTTTGAGAATTAGAAAAGAATGGTAACTTTTCGCAAAGAGAATAAGTGCAATCACAGATAATACGTATTGACATTTCAATACTATTACTGAAATACAACTTTCGACCTTAAGGCATCGCGAATGTCTAATGATATGAAATAGGTAGGAAATTAATTTCCATGACTATACGTACTTACATACTTTTATAAAATTAATTGAAATAATAAATTATTTTCGGGGCCTTCGGGAAACTAGAATAATTATGTCGGAAAGTTTACAGCGGCACATTTACAGCGTACTTTTTTTTTGATATAAAAGCAAATAATAGGAATTGCTTGTTACTTGAAAATAACATGAATAATTTACTTGTTAATATAAAGGATGCATAACCTAATCCCCATTCTGTCACTCAGTATCATAAAGGCATAAGTCATTATAAAACTTGTATAGAGATACGACATTTGGTTCAGCGTATTATTCTTTACAACAATATGTTACTTTAAATAATTATTTATTATATTCGGGGTTAAATTTACACAAACCAATGGATTCCATCGTTTTTCTTATCTTTTTGTGCAGTTGTTTCGGGACCATTTTATCACACAAGAAGGCATTTTATAGGGTTATTTAATTTAACAATTTTATATTAGCTGACATCTTATGTCATAGAAAGCTTCTGTACTACTAAAGCTGTCAAACTCCGCCGCGGCTCAGTCTATCGTTCGCGGCACACTAGCCGTGGGGTCATTTTTGAGCTCAAGTCAGGTTTCTATAGTATTACTAGTTCGTTGCACCTCATAGATATATTAAAAATTCCTTGCGACACCTTATTTGGAGTAAAAGAGAAAGATGTTCGAAATATACGCACTTCGATGTTCGCGGTACCGCTACCGCGTAGCGCCGCCGCTTTATGTATAATTCCGCGTTTAGTTTTAATCGTAAATAACAATCTGCACTAATATTCATCGCCCAATGCGACCGTCCCCTGCGTACAAATACAAACACATAAAAATACGATAGGAAAGGATTATTCACTACATCTGAGCCCCGAGTGTATGTTTTTAACGTAACGAAATGTCACCATCGCGTTAGAGTTACCCATATTATATCAGTATCACTTACGCATTGGAGACATTTTTTACGTCAACAGAAACTTACACTAGAGCCTGTACTGTACTTTAAGCTTAAAAAATTTACTGTGTCTGTACTTTAAGCTCGCGCACATAGCTTACTTAATTTGCCGATAGATGTCGCTGTAGGTGGAACGCTCATACCCTACATGGCGGTTTTAAGATTCTTTCTGAATAATGGGATCGGAGCATGCAGTCTCCATGCCCATACATTAGGTTGAAACTGACTAACTGACTTCAAATGACGCTGGCTGGTTATCACTCCATGTTACAACCCCTTCTTACTACTCGTGGTGGGACTGATATTGACAACATTTTTTCGAATTTTCCATGTATAGTTCGGATCTATAACTCTTTTTTTAGTTGTCACCGTCCTTTGTGTGCCCGTTTTTAGGGTTCTGTACTTAATATTAATATGTCAACAATAATGTATCAAATAGCCCATTTTTAACTCTTAAGTGGGAACACTTACTGTGACGGACGAAAAATTACGGAATCCTACACTGAGCGTGGCCCGACACGCTCTTGGCCGGTTTTTATATATCACTTGTCATTATAGCTGTCACGCTCTAAGAAGTAAGTGAGTGCGAAAGTGACGGCATGCGCGATAGACGATAAAATGTCAACCATAGTAGACGTTCTGCTGTTGCTTGTCGTGACAAATGATATGACTTTATAATCTTTATATATTTTAACTGTTAAGTTTGATGTGATACTACAGTATAAAATATATAAATAAGTTGAGGAGGAGTAAGGAAAGCTGTAAAAAGTAACTTAAGTTTTGAATGTATCGTTTTTTCTATAATGATGAATTATGTGGGACTAAATTTTCATGTATCGTTTATTTCCAAATGGTACATGTGGAGGTTCAAGGGGGAGGCCTATGTTCAGCAGTGGAGGTCTTATGGCTGAAATGATGATGATGAAATTATCAAGCAAAAGCGAATGGGTATAACACAGTAAAACAAACACGAAAATGTCAGGAGTATTCATCACCCATCTTTATGTTGTAAAGGTAAAGTGAAAACACTAAAACTTACATTTCAGATATGCGCCAAACTTTGTCAAATGAAAGGCTGGATCAGCGCAGTCCTTTTGCACGAGGGCCCAGTTGGAGCCCAAATAGTGGAGGGCATTTCCGATGAAGGCGCTGAGACTGAGGTACTGGCGCGACGATTACCAGAAGAAGATGACGAGGAAGCCCTTAGGAATCTTTTGGTCATACTGAAGAAGGCAGAACACACTCAATTCATAGTGTGGTGTGATGAAAAATGTTGTGACAGAGTGCTCGCCCAGGCTCAAAAAGTTGGCTTGTTGTCGGAAAGACATACGTACATCCTACTCGCGCTTGATTTACATACATTGGATTTGGAGCCATATAGTCATGGCGGGGCTAATGTTACTGGTAAGTTTGGGTACTGTTTTGGGCACCGCAAATTTTGCTGACTGCGCAGATGAATGAACGTCATAAATATAATCAATTCATAACCATTTACTCATACTGTCATCGAAAATAAAAATATTTTATAATGATTAAGGTTAAAGAATTCTCTTATATGTTCCAGGACTGCAGTTATTTGATCACCTAGGAGAAGATGACATAATGAATAGATGGGAAGAAAAATATGAATCGCGTCTAAAAGGTGCGACGGTTGCAGAGGAAGACGTGGAAAAGGTATGAACCGAGCCAATATTTGCGCTATTGTCAGTTTCTCGGAATCGTATATTTATATTTACATTTGCATAAAAGACGTAATTTGTTACAAGTGTTACAACGCAAGCTATGCGTAATTCCTACTGCCTGATGACCAAGGATCGGACAAACGCCCGTCATTTCGAAAATATAACCCTGTTCCGTACAGCAGAGACTTCCTTGTCTTATGATGTTAAAATATTGACGTCCGTAGACTGTAAACGGACTTACTCAACGCATAAATGGGTCCTAAATTCACATCGTTATAGGCTCACAACTGAAAAATTAGGAAAAAATTTGGTAATTCTATTTTATTAGCGAAAGTAAATTACGGAACATCAATCAAAAATTAATTCGTCACTGGATATAAATTATGGTCCAATAAATGTATAAAATACTATTTTTTTATTAACATAAGGAAGTCTCTGCTGTACGGAACAGGGTTATATTTTCATAATGTCGGGCGTTTGTCCGATCCTCGCTGATGACCTGCTACTTTGAACAAGCGACCGTTAAAAAACTGGTCGATTATGAAACATAACTCCAGTTAATCCATTAATCAGTAAAATTTAAATTTCAGGTCGAGACACTAAAAACGCAGATCAAGAACGCCGCACCCACCGCACTCATTCTTACGTACGACGTAGTATTCCAAGCAGCACAACGGTTGAGAAACTTTGACGTGCCATCAGACTCCAGTGTAGACTGCGACCCTTACAACTATCACCTGTACGCCGATACCCTTATCAACCACCTTCGTTCAGTATGTTGACAAACTTTTTTTTTATTTACTGAAGCGTCACAAGCAACGTGTTTATAACTTCCGGAATTTATCTAAAATAAAATAAGTCCCCAGCCTTCTTGTCGTTGGCGGCGGAAGTGTACAAAACTTGTCACTAAATAGTTATTTGTTATACAAGGGTGCGAAATTGTATTTTAACTGCGAGTGTGGGATTGAAACTCGAGCAAGCGAATGGATTCTATAGTTTAACCAGGAGCAAAGCGAGTGGTTTTAAAATAGAATCCTGAGCGTAGCGAGTGTTTCAATACACGATAATTAAATTACAATTGCACCCGTGTGTAACACAAAACTTTTCCCCTCACTACAGCGAGGAAAGTAAAACAAGCAAAAAAACGTTTTGAAATCCCATTGACTTTTTCTTTGCGTTTAGATAGTACATTCAACATTTTTACAAAAGTTGCCTTTAGCTTGGTTAGCTTGTGGTGGCCAGTACGATTTTCGAATGTTCTAATTCGATTTTGAACTCGGTGCGTGTGCGAGTTACCGCCCCCGCCGCGGGGATAAGTGAGCTGTACTTCGCGAATTTAGACTTTAAAACCATAGCAATTAGAGCTATGAGAAGTCAACTTACTTTAATCACTAGTGGATAAAATGCGTTTTTAGCCTCTCGTATTAAAGGAAGCACTTTACGAGATAGTGAGGGGAAAATGTTATTCTTCAATGGAGACAAGGCTTCTATTCTCTTGGCCACAGATTGGGTGACTCTCAATCCAACTTGGCCGCTCCTCTAAAAACCATTCAAATATAGTCTTTGGACGACTTTTGTCTTTGGCGTGAAGCGGGTTTTTGACATCGAGTGCGAGCCTCATTTAGCATCTGCGGCTCCACGGTGGAGAACAGCGACCACCACGCGCTGAGTTGTTCCCGATATGTTGGGAGGTTCCCACGACACCAAGCCCTCAATGAAAACATCCCCTCTACGCTAGGACTATTTGACTTCAGCCGTTCTGATGGCAAAAGGCCCGATGGTCTGACACTGGTGCTGTGGGATGCCACGTGCGTCAGCACGTTTGCCGCTTCACCCCTGAGCAGCTGGCGCAACCACAGAGCTAGCGGCCTTACACAAAAGGAATAAACATTCAGCACTCAGTGGATATTTGTTCATTCCGCTGGCTATAGAAACTTCAGTTGTGCGGTGTGAGGAAGCGAATAATTTATCTGAAGGAGATGGACCACCGCCTGCGGGATACGGGCCTGAACCCTCGCTCCGGGTGGTTCCTATTACAAAAATTGTCCATTCCAGTTCTACTATACTTTTATTAAAAAAAAACTAACGTAAATGATAAAATAATTAAAGATACTAATAACAGATTACCTGTTCTATAGGAGGTATGGGACGGCGCAGCGGGCCAGCGACATGCCGGCTGGCTGCGAGTAAGTGAGCTGATGCGCGGCGGACGGCTTGAATTCATCGGGATGTGGGACGCCAACGACGTGAACTGGAACCGTACCGAGACTGACGCCACTCCGCTGGCGCCCGGTCTAATGACCAACCAGACTTTCAATATACTCATCGCTATGGTAGGTACTTATTGCTGGGTAACTAAGTAAGCTTAGAACCTTATATAGCGAATACAACTAGTCGCACATCTGCTACTATCATTAACTTGTCTTCTTAGTCTGTAATAGTGATACTAGAGATCGGGGTCGAATCTCGATGAGGCCTTGTTTTTTTATGTAAACGAGTGTGTGGATATGTGTCTATTTATTGCCACCTTAACCCATAGCAACATAATATAGGGCAATGGGCAAGCAACCTTAAGTTACCAGATGTGAAGATTGAAACAAGTAATTTCAGTCTACAATAATAAGAATGATGTTACATATTTATCATTACGTTATTCTATAACTATCATTTAGTGTCAATATGTGTAGATATTCAAAAATTATATAATATAAATAGATATAATTAAATACTTGACCTATATTAAAGCAGGACAGGTTAATTGAAAAAATTGTCAAGTCATAGCTATACCAAGAGCCACTTTTTTATTTTAAAACGATTGATTTGTTCTA
Source organism: Grapholita molesta (assembly GCA_022674325.2). Taxonomy (NCBI): domain Eukaryota; kingdom Metazoa; phylum Arthropoda; class Insecta; order Lepidoptera; family Tortricidae; genus Grapholita; species Grapholita molesta. The sequence goes on along the minus strand of CP053129.2, from coordinate 9,958,831 downwards.
GATGAAACCTTACGTGATGATGAAAGGCTCTACGGAGAGGCTTCGTGGTAATGATCGTTACGAAGGTAAGTAAACTTGTCAAAATTTCCGCGATATAGCATATGTAACATGTATAGTAGCTATGATCCGAGTGCTATGACTGCAAGAACTCTCTTGCTTTTACAGCAACAAAAGGAAACTAGGTAGCCTTATTTTTTCAGTGTGTCTCTGTGTATATCAAATTTAAATCAATCGCATCAAAATACACCGGTGCACGTGGCGCTACTGTTTAAAACATCACAACACTTAATTTCCATAACTCCTGTTACATTAATTTTAAACTTTTTCAACAACTGCGATATGATTTAAAATGTAGGCTACATACTAAGAACCACTGTTTATTGGACAGGATTCTGCATAGAACTGATTGAGAAACTGGCAGAACAACTCAAGTTCAACTACACTTTCTTTGAGCACGACTCCAACTATACCAAGATGTTGCTAACCCTCAATGATAAGAATGTAAGTCCATTACTGTACTTGTATGAAATTAATATTGTTTTTCACTGGAGGAACATAATGTTTAAAGTATTCCATAATATCCTACTATATGTATAAAATATGTATTAATATATACGTCATACAGGGCGCTAATTCTCCAGGTAAGAGAGAATTAGCGCCCTAGGGCGCGATGGAAAATCTCACTTTACACCCAGATGAAGACGTAAAACTATGTACGCAGCACGGGCGGGCGGTAATACAGAAGGCCTCAGATCGCTTGTTTACGGCCACAAATACTCGCGATCTGAGCCATTCTTTGTTTTACCGCCCTGGGTACGTAATATACTATTTTGATGCAGTGCGAAACTTCAACTGGACAGAGCAGGGACAGAGTCTTTGATACTCGTATGAATGGAGTAGCTGACTGAACATGACTTCATCATTCGCCTTTTATAACGTATTGCACGCCTTATATTGGTTATTTGAATACTTATTTAAATTTAACATTTGATGCTACGAAACACGCTAACTGAAAACATTTTTTTCCTAACTAGTGCGTAAAAAGTGCCCTTTGCGCGTAAATTTCACTTTTTAAGGCACTTGTTATGAAAAATTGGGTTCGATACACGTGTAAAAACTTCTTTAAGACTCGGGTGATTGTCACCCTCGTTTCACTCGGGCTCCAACTTTCACCCTCGTCGAAAAAAAATTGTTTTTCACTAGTATCGAAATGTACTATTATGTACATGAAGTGACAATGTTAAAAATTTACTTCTGTGCAGCGGGAAACTCACAGAAAAGGTATTCTCTATTGGGCAATAATGTATTTGTGCATGATTATCAATTAAGTTTTATATTCCAGAGTGAAATGCACTTCGCTATCACAGACTTGACGATAACGGCAGCACGCGAACGGATAGTGGATTTTACTACACCATTTATGAACTTGGGCATCAGCATAGTGTACAGGAAACCCACAGCGCCGGATCCAAAGCTCTTTGCCTTCATGTTGCCCTTTTCGACAGGAGTAAGTAATTTTATCTACGTACATGTCATAAGTGCTCTAAAATGCGTCCGGAAACCGTAGGCAATGACCAGCATTACCAACCATCAGAAATATTTCAGTGGGTAATGTTAACATTACCTACTGAAATCAGTAGGTTATGAATTTAAATTTGGAACAGCTGTCAAATTCAAGTGGGGTGTCTAATCTAGTATCTATAGATATTAAAACAGTCATTGATACGAAACGCCAATTCGTTATGTTTTTTTTAATATAAATCGAACGACATTTGAACTCGAGTGACAGTAGAATAGGGATTTCATTCGCTTGTCTATGGTTTTAAAAAAAAATGCCTGAGATACGAAATACGCAACGCCGCCGTTCCAAGCTGTCATTTGTTTTGTTCGTTGACTTTTTAATGTTTACAAGTAACCCTAGTAATAAGTCATTTCCCTACGGTTTCTGAACCCATCTTAAAACACTTAATGATATGTGTGTAGATAAAGTAGTGTATGTAACTATACATAATTAGGCATTACAACAATCGTGTGATATTATTATGAAATTCGCCTTCGGCTCGTTTCGTAAACCCACACTCTTGTTGTGCACCCTTCATTATGCACAGATACATAAGCTACTATTAAAATTAACTCATTTCTGACTAAAATTATTAATATGAGGTTGGCTTTTATGTTTTGACTGTATTGGTCATTTGGTTTGGTGATCTTGATGTATTAATATAATAATTCCGTTACCATGAAACTTCGACCTAATGATAGACCTAATAATAATCTAATAATAATAATCAACGCAGGGCAGCTTGTGGCGAGCTGTTGGAGAGTAGCGACTCCACGTATCTGAGCGCCCCTGGGGTGCCCTGTCGGACAGGTGGGACAGGTCCCCTGCCTCTGGCTTACCTTAACCTGCCGTCCAGAGTGGGGTCGCTAGAGCTGCGTTTTCGAGGGTAGATGTGGAAACCTAAGTGGCGAGTTGGCTATATGTTTAAAGTCCAGTGACACCTCTCTACCCTTAGCCCTATGCACCGGTGTTGCCCTTGAGCCATCTTTGATGTCGCTTTTTGTCGGGGCCCATCTCGCGCAGGGCGAGTCACCGTCTGCCGGGAACAAAATTGGATACCATTTTATTAGGCAGACGTCCGGTTTTTTTATCCATAGCTAGTCCATCCTTTCCATCCAATAGCCTGGTACATTCTAGATTCCATTAAAACTCAATAGTCCTTACACCATGGCGTGTGCTGTCTCTGTGCGCGTCCCATGATACGGACAGGGGCAACATCCGCTTAGTGTACCCCTTACATTTAATTAAATTGTCGAAAGGGCCTCTGCGCGTTGGCTCGATCTGGCTCCGCGTACGCGTACGCCTCCCAAATGTCCCGAACACCATTGTTCCGTGTACGGAAGAGACCTAATATATAATTTTATTTTATTTATTTATTTGTTTTATTTTAATAGGGAAACAAACAACTTTCTATAAGACAATATATACTTCTTCTTCTTCTTTTTCTAAGCGGAGTTACTGCATCTTCAATGTTGATGATCAATGAAATAGTTTCAGTTTCATAAAATTATACCGTATTAGAAAGGTTTTAAAACAATTGATATAGAACCACATTGAAAAAATAAACAGCAGTGGTTTGATCCATTTGATATTAAAGGGCAAATAATCATCAACAAAGAACTTGAAAAAGCATCAAACAATGCTGTGATACTATATTTTGTGTACTCCTTACCATTATTCATTGTACTCGTAATGTGATGATTTATTTGTTTGGCTTAATAGAAAAATGCATAGTACCATTCTTAATTAATATATTGGTTAAGGAGCTGTCACACGAACTTCCAAGTACAGTTAAGAAGGGTTTTTTTTATAACTGTTTTATTTTTTATAAACTAGATTAGTTTTGCTTTATTTAGTTTTAATTTAGTTTATTTGAGATTTATTTAGGTTTAATGTAATTTAATATTAATTTTTTTGTACAGGTATGGTTCTGCCTCGGGGTAGCATACGTCGTAACTTCGTTAGTGCTGTACGTGGTCGGGAGATTATGTCCAGAAGAGTGGCAGAATCCTTACCCTTGCATTGAGGAACCACAAGCCCTGGAGAATCAGTTTACACTTGCTAATGCGCTGTGGTTCAACTTGGGCGCCGTATTGCTGCAAGGATCAGAAATAGCTCCGGTGTAAGTCATAAGGAATAATATAATGATTTGGAATCTGAAATGTGCGTTGTCTAGGAAGATTTTCTGAACGTGTTTTCGTAGTCAGAGAAGTTTGTTGGCTTAAATGCGATAAATCGTAGTGTTTCCTTACCAATACGTACCAGGTGGCTTCTGCCCCGGTGGTAGAACCAGGTAATACTGGCACCCTTACTGCAATGAGGCACGCTGTAGCATCACCAGCTTATCTTCCCGCACTGGTTTCCCTGTACCCCGACGAAGCCAGACCCGACCTCACCTCAGAGTGGCCCACCATACAACGGCACAGGACGCACGTTACCCTGTCCGCAGTGCTGCGTCTAGGGAACGAACTCACTCGACGCGGGATCCTCCACAGGATATTAGCAGCATCGCACCGGTAAGCGATCTCTTGCGAACCAACAAGAGATGGCTTACTTTTGCCCCCAGCATGCACCTTCCAAAAACCCTTCCCTAACCCCCGGATCACAGGTATAGAGAGGATAAAGAGGTATGAGAAGAGCCCTGGAACTCGAAGAGGTTTTCCGTTTTAGCACAGTGTATTATAATCTTACAGTGAAGTGGAAACATAACACCCTAAACATGTCCACAGTGCGTACGGTTCGCGCGCCGTTGCCAGTGCTTGGTGGCTGTTTGCGCTGGTCATCACCAGTTCCTACACTGCAAATCTCGCGACCCTGCTCGCCAAGAAGAGCAATGACGTCAACTTCAAGAACATCAATGAACTGGCTAACAACGACAAAGGCATCAAATACGGGGCCAAGGGTGGTGGTGCCACTTATCTGTTTTTCAATGTAAGCATATGCGTTTTACATGTGGTATCTAAACTTTATTTGGCTATAAAAATATGGTTGCAACTCACTTTAAGTTTTTCGTCGGGCCTCGTGTTAGAATGTTCACTCACTCATTTACTTTGCTCCCTTAATTTTTTCTCAATCTATTTTAGAATTCTCAAAATCCGATGTATAAGAAAATGTTTGACAACATGGAGACGTGGGATATGCCAGCTGACAATGACAAAGGTATCGCAAGGTACGTAATATTTTAATAGGTACTAAATATTTTAAGAAAGTTAGTGTAAATGTCACCTGAATTGGGTCTAGAACTCATATATTATTCACCTTTGATAACCCCAATATTATCATTTAGTGCAATAAAGTGCTATCTAATATTATATAATCTAGTATTCTCCATTACTTTATTTAACTGTTCTTAGTTGCTACCTATTTATCGTGAATATTTGTTCCTGGGTTATAGTTGTTATACAAAGTTATGTGAATATAAGTATTTAACATATAGCTAGCTAAATTATTACAATATATCGTCGTCTAGTGCCTGCAACACAGGTCTTATTGAGCTTATTGTACTAGCTTAAATACTAGTTCGATCTGTGTAAGATTGTCCCAGAATATTTATTTATAACTAGTTCGAAGGAAGATTTCGACTACGACGACCCCGATACGGATCCGGAATTCTTTTTCTTTTTTCGGGCAGGAATTTCTCGAATCCTTGAGTTACGTCCGGAGCAGAGTTCTAATCAGAATTCAGTATAAGGAATAGTGATAATTGAGGACTTTTATTATCTTAGTATTTAAGTTTTTTTCCTTTGGTACGTTTTAGCTTGACTAAGCAAGCCTAAGCTTTTTGATGATATTTATATTTATTTAATAATGATTAATGTATAATTATATAATTGCCCTGTAGTATAACAGTCTCTGTCTTATGTCAAGGTCATAAGGTGCTATTAGATATTTTTGCGGTCTGATATCGTAAGATATTATAAATATGTAATAAAACCACCATATACTGGGTGTTTGGCACATGTACCGATCCGGATCTGGAGATACGATTTTTTTAATTTTTTTAGTTTTTAGATGATTCAAGAAAAAAAAAAAAAAACGTATCTCCAGATCCGTGGCTCCTAGAACCAAGGTTCCAAGGAAGAAAAGGAAAGAAATGATAGCACAAACCCCCCCAAAAAATTGTCAGTACATGTGCCAAACACCCAGTATGTATACAGACATCAAAAATACTACGGACACTCTACGGAGCCGTTATTGGAGTTTCATTACCTTCCCACATATTTTTATTATTCATCTACCTACTTATGTTAATACAAAATATTCGTGTTACTTGTTTATAGGGCAAAGAACGACACAGATCTTTTTGCATTTTTCATGGAGTCTACATCCATAGAATATTATGTTGAGAGAGATTGCAATATCACACAGGTAGGTCTAGTTTCCCAATTATTGTCCTTTTTCATACACTCATAAGTAATGAAAATGTGTCACTTCGTGTGGAAGTGTCTAGGGAAATTGATTGTTTTTCATTTTAGATTAACTGACGTAAATATTAAATTTTAAAAATCTTTAACGTTTTTTTTACTAAGTATTTATTAATAAGTTACAAGTTTTTTTTATAAATTTATAATTTTCAGATCGGAGGCTTATTAGATAGCAAAGGTTATGGCATTGCAATGAAGAAAGGTAAGGGAGTTCAATCTTGAATTCTATGAGCACTAGTGTTTTACATAAATACATACGTTTTTATTATAAGTAAACATAATTTATTTATTTTTCTATCATTTGTTTATGCGGCTGCTAGTATTAATCGTTACCTAAATGCGAGTATACGAGTACGTGTCCATTTCAAATAAAATATCTAAACCTTTTGCCTAAGAAGTCAATTTTTTTCAGACTCCCCCTACCGACAAGCGCTTAATCTAGCCCTGCTAAATCTTCAGGAGTCAGGTGAACTCCGAGCGATGAAACATAAGTGGTGGATAGAAATGCACGGTGGAGGTGCATGCAAAGTAAGTAAGGTTTTATAACCGACTTTTAAGGACGAAGTTCTCAACTCGTCAACATTTTTTTAGGACTGTTTAGTGTTTAATTTAATTATAAATCATTATTGCTTGTTTTGGTATTCTAGGCAGTTAGTTTCGTTACGTTAGGATCTAAACTTCAGAGAACACAAATTTATTTATTAGTTATCAATACTTTCTTACATTTTTTGCTTTACTACAATATAAATGTTTCTGTTCCGCCCAATAATTGACTGGTAGAGAATGCCAATAGGCATTAAGTCCGCCATTTGTATTTTTTACAATAAAGTTTAAATAATTAAAAAAAAATACACTCTCTGAGGCTCTAGTTTAAGTAAGTTACTTTTGACGTAGAGGCGAAAATCATTTTCAGCGTTCTCACGAGAACATTTTTCAAAAACTGTGACTGGTTTCCTTCGCTAAACATGATTAGAAGTTTATATCCATTAGTTGCAATATTCAAATAAAACAGGAGTAGATAATGATTAAAAGGAATATGGTCATGAATTGATAAAACATTGTATCAACGATCATTGCATACTTAAATAGCACAATGAAAAGTTCAAATGCACTATTTTCTACAGGCAACCTAAGTATTTTGTGTTTCTTGGTGATATGAACTAAATTGAACTTGCCTCATTAAGTGAAATTACGTTTCAATTTACTTAACTGTTGAAGATAACCATGAATCAGTGTTGTTTCAACTTACTCCAAAGTCTCTGGCATTTTTGTATTTATTTATATTTATAAAATATCACTGGCGTTTTTTTTTTACTATTACATATTTATTGACCCAAAAATGTCTTCTACTTGATCCTAATCAGAACACGATACCGGATAACCGATTTAACCTAACGTACACATTACGACTATACGAATAAACTTTTGACTTACAGGAAGGTGACGAGTACGAAAGTGAAAAACTGACTATAAAGAACTTCATAGGTCTATTCGTGGTGCTCGGAGTGGGTTGTGTGTTAGGCATCTTCATCTCCCTGGCAGACCTGATGCTTGCAGCTCGGAAACGAGATCGGGATCCAGACGCGTCGTATTGGAGGCGGCTTGCGGACGAATTGCGTTTCGTCTTCCACTTCCAGCATTCTGAAAAACCAGTGCAAGGACCGCTTATGCCTCCGCCTACCCCTGAGATAGTAGCTGTTGAAGAGATTCAGGAGGAGCATGAACAGGTAAGACTTTCTGCTATTATAATATTTTGGTATCCTAGGAGATCCAATGTTCCAAACATAATGACCACCAGGTCAGGTTTACCAGGTCAGATTTTCCAACCATAATGAGACAGAGTACTTGGTCGCCAGCGCCACTAGAGAATCTTTATGCCCCAATGGCCATCGGGCTTCGTGCAATGTGCTCCACCCACTGCCACTTAAGTTCAGCGATCCGGCCATAATCACCGCCATATTTAAGAATAATTACTTAGTCTGTTGAATGTGCGTGGTTCAATCCATCCTAAGACCTCGTCTTTAACTGGAAGCCAATTTTAATAATTCTAGGAAGTGGAAGAAGAGCGCGAGGACATGGAGTCACGCATGCGCTCCGCGTCCTTCCAATCCAGCGCACCTCGGCGTCGGCGTTCGTCACTTCATAATGCAAGCGTGCGTCTCGCGCGACATGCGCGCCGCGACTCGCAACGCAGTCGAGCTAGTCGGAGGCACAACGGCGACGTCTAGCGAAGTGATTTGGAACTCTTCTTTAGTGGGTTATATAAAACCTCTGGCTCGCTCAAGTCGGGCTAGCCAGAAAGCTCTAGTCGAATTATAGAACCTTATTTTCTTTATACTAAGAATTATTGTAGGCAAGCGTACAGACAAGGTCAAAGATACAGATACATTTAAAGTAACAATAGTAGATTGTTAACCAAAGGTAGGAAGTCACCCATTGACGACGAGGTATTTGGCGCTCGAACGAAGTGAGGGCGCTAATAGTGCGAGTCGAAAATGGGTAACTTTTACCTGAGTTAAGCATACTATTTTTCATTTCGATTGCGAGGAAAGTAAAATAAGAGCAAGAAGTAAGTAAAAAAAATGTCTCTTAGATAATAAACTGACTGACTAAAACACTAATCTTACTGCATCAGCTTGCTTAAGTTGAAGCATGTAGCTGAACGTTTAAGTTGTATCGATAAATCATTGAAATATATAAAGAATATTTCACACACACATTCTGACAAAGATTTCACTTATTTATCTGACCGCCATTTCATACAAGTTTGACATATAATCTCTTTGTATCTTTTACCCGTATTGTCTATGGTGTTGACAAGAGCTTATTCAAATGTATCTGTCATTACCAATTCTTATATATGTAGCTAATATCTAGTTTATTAAAGCCAAGTTTCTATTGGTAAATCGTTTATCTTATGTATCAATTTAATAAACTAGTGTAGCAATGGCGGAGTCTAAGATAAATACAGAAAACTTATCTAGATATCTTCGACCAGAAAGGTTCGACATTGAACCGACAGCTCCTGCTGCAGGGGAGCAATGGTCGCATTGGCTATATACCTTCACAAATTTTCTAACTGAGCACACTCCTACTGGCGCCACGGATACAATGAAGTTAAAATTACTAGCCAATCATTTGTCATCTAATATTTTTATCATTATCAAAGAGTGCGAAAGTTATGCATCTGCAATTAAATTACTAAACAAGGCTTACGTAAAACCTGAAAACGAAATATTGGCGCGCTACATCCTCGGCACAAGAAAACAAAAGCAAGAAGAAAGTGTTTCTGAATATTGCCGCGCCTTGAATATCCTCGCGCAAAAGTGTAACTTCAAATCGGTCTCAGCTGACGAACATAAAGAACAAGCTGTACGGTGCGCATTTATAGCCGGTATTCTCTCACCCAAAATACGTGAAAGATTACTAGAAAAATCAAGCTTGTCAATGGACGATGCTTATAATCAGGCGGTTAGTCTTGAAACTGCTGAAAAGGACTCCGAAACGATAAGCGTAAATAATCATAATGTCTTAAACGCCGTACAATCAATGACTTCACAAGAACCGCCGAGACCGTTCTCACCGAACCTTAATAATGCTGCTGTTCCTACGCCTGCTGCGCAGTTCTCACAGCAATCTACACGACGTTGCTTTTTTTGCGGTGGAAAAGTACACCAAAGAATCAAGTGTCCCGCTTTTCACACCTTCTGTCAATTGTGCTCCAAGAAGGGACACTATGCCTCGGTCTGTCGGTCGTCCCGAAGCTCTTCTTCCACGAGCAATGCTATCTCGGATCCTGTCAATCCTGTCGGATGCTCTCATTGCTCGCCACCTCAAATTTCTCGTGGAACCGAATATTCTGCTGCAAGCCCATCTAGCCTAGAGAAAGCTACAGTCGCTATTACTGTTAATAATATTCGCGCTGATGCTCTGATCGACACAGGAAGCTCCAAGAGCTATATTAATAGAAACATAGCGCAAATAATGAAATTACGACAACATCCTTACAAACAAACTGTAAATCTAGCATCCCTAAGTCAAATTTCACACGTAGACGGGGTTTGTTTTGCTACTCTTCAAATAAATAATCACATATATAAACAATGCCCTCTACTCGTGATGAACGACTTGTGCGCGGACGTAATCGTCGGCCATAATATACTCAGAACGCACTCCAAGGTCGAGTTCGAATTCGAAGGGACTAGAGAGCCCTTGCATATCTGCGTAATGGAAGCCGCTGTTCCACCAGCGTCAGTTTTCACGCACTTATCTGCCGACGTTACTCCAATCGCTATTAAGTCTAGACGTCATAACTATGATGAAGAAGTATTTATCAAAGCTGAAATATCGAAACTTTCTAAAGACGGGATTATAGAACCAAGCATTTCTCCTTGGCGTGCTCAGGTACTTGTTGCTGGTGGTGGAACTCATCGGAAGAGGTTGGTAATAGACTACTCCAGAACTATCAATAAATTTACATATCTAGACGCGTATCCACTGCCTAACATTGATTCTATAGTTTCAAACGTGGCTAAATACAATTACTTTAGCCAGATTGATTTGAAAAGCGCTTATCATCAGATCCCTATTTTAGAACGTGAGAAAATATATACCGCATTTGAAGCCTGTGGGCAATTATGGCAGTTTAAACGTATCCCATTCGGCGTTACTAACGGAGTCGCCGCCTTTCAACGTACGCTGGAACACATAATTATGAAAGAAAAACTGCAAGGAACTTATGCTTATCTTGACGATGTCACTGTCTGCGGTAAAAATAAAGAAGAACACGATCATAATTTACAACAGTTCTTGACTGCGGCAAAAAAGTATAAACTAACATTAAATGAACAAAAATGTATTTTTAGTAAAAATTCCATTAGCCTCCTCGGCTACACTATCAATAACAACACAATTGAACCTGATAAGGATAGACTAGAACCATTGACAAAACTTCCAACTTGAAAAAATGGGTCCAAAACTTTTCAACAAAGATTCAACCGCTTATTACTTACGATAAATTTCCTTTGAATGAAAATGCGAAGCACTGTTTTGAAGCTTTAAAATCGGACATAAAAAAGGCTGCATTAGTTGCTATTGATGATAAAGAAACCCTAACGGTAGAGACTGATGCGTCAGATTTTGCAATAGCGGCTACACTTTGTCAAAAAGGACGTCCAGTCGCGTTCTTTTCGAGAACCCTGTCAGAAAGCGAACGCAAACACGCTTCTGTAGAAAAAGAAGCTTGCGCTATCGTGGAGAGCCTTCGAAAATGGCGCCACTACCTTGTTCACAGACACTTCCTACTTATCACAGATCAAAAATCTGTAAGCTATATTTTTGACCAGAATCATTCAAGCAAAATTAAAAATGACAAAATTGAAAGATGGAGACTAGAATTGTCATGTTATAAGTACGACATTATTTACAGACCAGGAGTGGAAAATACTGCCGCGGACGCCCTTTCTAGGGTCTGTGCATTTATTGGCAACGGTAAATTGTATGAACTGCATGATGCTCTTTCTCATCCTGGTATCACTAGAATGTATCATTGGATCAAACTAAAGAACCTCCCTTACAACTTAAACGACATTAAACAGATGACTGCTTCGTGCCGTGTATGTGCTGAAATCAAACCACGCTTCGCTAAAGCAAAAGGTACTTTAATTAAAGCCCTGTCACCATTCGAAAGATTAAACATAGATTTCAAGGGGCCTTTGCCTTCAAATACGAATAACAAATATATACTTACAATAATCGACGAATACTCACGCTATCCTTTTGCATACCCCTGTCCTGATACATCTTCGGCGACTGTCATCAAATGCTTAAAAGAACTTTTCTTCGAGTACGGTCAGCCTCTGTATATACACAGTGACAGAGGATCTTCCTTTATGTCGGATGAAATACAATCTTTCCTTAAAAAATGTAACATCGCTACTTCTCGCACGACTCCTTACAACCCTCAATGTAACGGGCAAGTCGAAAAACTTAATGGAACTCTCTGGCGGACTATACAACTATCCTTAAGATCTAAGAACCTACCAACTGAGAACTGGGAACAAGTCTTAAAACTTTCTCTTCACTGCGTGCGATCACTCCTTTGTACTCCGATAAACTCTACTCCTCATGAAAAACTATTCAACTTTCCTCGAAGGACACCGGTCGGAGAGTCGCTCCCGTCTTGGCTTGTTCCGGGTCCCGTTCTACTGAAGAAATTTGTTCGGTCAAAAACCGACCCCTATGTCGAAGAAGTCGAGTTACTGCACAGTAATCCGAGCTACTCCTATGTACGTAGACGTAATGGCCAGGAATCTACAGTATCCAATAGACACTTAGCGCCGCTTCCACAAGTGGACAATGAGGGTCCAACCCCCGACAGCGAAGATGTTGACGAAGAATGCGAAAATCCAATCTTAAACGAAAGTCAAGAGAATCATGCTAAAGTAGATGTTCATACTGTAGAAGACGTCTATGGTACTCCCCCGCAAGAAGCGCAGCCTACTCTGGTCTTCCGTAGATCTACAAGACCTAGAAAAATGCCGCAACGTCTTAATGACTACATCCTCGGCGAAGAAGCCATAGAGGGGGAGAATGACATATAATCTCTTTGTATCTTTTACCCGTATTGTCTATGGTGTTGACAAGAGCTTATTCAAATGTATCTGTCATTACCAATTCTTATATATGTAGCTAATATCTAGTTTATTAAAGCCAAGTTTCTATTGGTAAATCGTTTATCTTATGTATCAAAGTTGTAGATTTTCTATTAAAACGTCCGGTAGGAGGCTCTCCTCCTTGAGCTTTATTTCTAATTCCGTCAGGTGTGAGGTCCATTTTAGAATCGCTTTAGTAACCCGTAATTATTAATTTTGTTTACTATTGTACTTTGCTTACTATTCAAGTATTTTCAATAGTTGCGCGGAATCCGGCCTTAACTTTTTTCTTTCTGCATAATTGTCATAACGCACAGAATTTTTTTTTTGCGCGTGTTATAGGCGAATTAATGGGTGTCTTAAACAGTATTTTAGTTTTATCGAAAAACGCGACCCTTTATTTTTAAAATTTAAGGCTTGTTTTATTTATAAAATGATCATATTCAATGTAACAATGACTAATAAGAAGGTAATATTTCCAATAAGTAATTATACATTCATTTTTGGCTGTATAAGTTACTGCCGTTGCTTAGCTACTCATATTAAAGTTTAAAAAAAACTTCGTAGGTTTATTCCTTCTTGTTACTGTAATATAGAACCAAAACACTTCAAAATTTGAAGCAAATAATACAAATATTTGAATTAATTGACATATTTTATGCATGATAATCGCTACAATAAATTCCTACAATATAAGAGAAAGAACTATTCTTACGTAGTTGCTTCTGGCGTCGGCAAATAAGGTTATTTTCGCCACTTTGTTCTACTGAGTCCTCACAAGGGGAGAACTAATAAGAACATGCCAAATTGCGACCCTAGGGCGGAAACGTATCACTTTCCACCCGCATAGTAGATAAACAATGACCCACTTTCCGAGCATGAGAAATGAAAAATATTTATACATGCAACTTACTGTCTTAATAAAGGTACAACATGTATATAAATTTTGCCTCTAAAAGATATAGATGCAGTCTTACCGTTAAGGCACAAGTATACATATTTTGGCACTGTGGTTGAGTTTATATCTTTAACCATTTTGCCTGGCATAAATAAAATTAAAAACGAGAAAAAATAAATTTCGTCGATATTTAAATCGAAAGAAAAATAGAAAAAAAAAAAAAATTGACTCGGAGCGGGACTCGAACCCACAATCCAGTGGTTGTGGGTTCGAGTCCCGCTCCGAGTCAAATTTTTCGCTAGCAGACGTTTCTGCATAATAAAAAATAATAAATTTCGTGTTAAAACATTGCAGTGGCAAATTTTTGTGTATGTCTGTTTTCCGACGTTTGAGTGTTTTTATTGCGTGGAAGGAAGGAAGTGTATCCTGTTTACCATGTTTACCTTTTATATATATATATGTATGTATATGAATAAAATTATTAAATTACGACATACCTGTATATGTCACACACTACCGTCCCACCCTCTACCTGACGCATCTCCCAGTCTGAGCAGGAACATAGTTATATGCGACTGAGGTCAAACTCTGAAACAATTAAAATATATAAACATATAAAAAATATATGCTTATATATTTACGGTGTGACAACGCGGGGCCAATAGATGATAAAATAATGTAAATATTTACCTAAGCTTTTATTTTACTTGAAATGTGTTTATGGTGATATTCAATGTACTAAATTAAACGCCTTATAAAGTAAAACATATTTTATATGTGCGTACAAAATGGTCAATGCAATGATATACCCTTATATTAACTAGAGTTAATATTGGTTGAGGATTACAATTTTTGCTCTAGTCGACCCTTTAAAAGGTCATCGATAAACGTCAAAATAAGATGGCAATAAAAACGGCTGAAAATTTAGCAAATGAAACAACTAAAAACTCATGTTGCGTATGAGTATACCTACCTATTTATTGATCAACTAAATTTAAATTACAACCCTGGTTAACGGTAACTGTTTCTTTTTCGACGAGTTGTTTTATTTTTCAAAGTGATGCCAAAACATATCGATCGAACAATGTTGTTTGAAAATTTGACAATGTAACTAGTTCTACGTTGCAATTGGGCCAATGCAGCCAAAGTCCTTAAGAGTGGCACTCACAGCATATAATACTCACGTGGCTCTCGTCAACATTAATTTAACATTAAACGTTATAGGGCTGGTGATCCAGGCGTACAACTCAAGCGTAGTTTACAGGTTGGATTTGTCATAAATATATTTAATAGTAGATTGTTAATCAAGGGTGGAAAGTCACTCAGTGACGACGACGTAGTTGGGCGCTAGAACGAAGTGAGAGCGCTAATAGTGCGAATCGGAAATGGGTGACTTTTACACGAGTTAAGCATAAAGACTGTGCACGATAAAATCTGGCCACATTCTCATGTTAATAAATCTATAATAAAAGTACGCTAAATTCTATTTTACACTTTAATAATAATATTTGACATGTGACCTAACTATTTACATTAGATATTTTACGTTTCCAACGGGCTTCGGCTGAATTTTCGAACCTTTCTCTTCACCTTCATCATCAGGTTTTGCACAGTAGTCTGAGATATCGATTTTGCTGCTGAACGCCACTGTTTTTTGAAGTCATCGATGTCTTTCGCTTCTTTGCCAGTCTTTTTTAGCTGACGCTTCACGAGAGCCCAATACGTCTCAATTGGCCGGAGTTCGGGGCAGTTTGGTGGGTTCATCAATTTTGGCACTATCATGACATCATTGCGTTTATACCATTCTGTTGCTGATTTAGCATAATGACAAGAGGCAAGGTCTGGCCAAAATGCGACAGGCTCTGTGTGACTCCGTATAAAAGCCAAGAGTCGTTTTTGAAGGCACTCTTTACATATATATTTTGGTTCACAGTTCCGGTTGTGATGAAACTTTGACTTTTACGGCCACATGTACATAACGCTTGCCAAACTAAGAATTTTTTCGGGAATTTACACTTTTTTTTCTTGAATTGGTCCGAAACACTTGTTTTATCCGATGTTGTATAAAACTCCTGGCCAGGCAACTGTTTGTAATCAGCTACGACGTATGTTTCATCGTCCATTACTATGCAACTGTGTTTTGTCAAAATTTGTTCATACAGTTTGCGAGCTCTAGTTTTAGCAGATTTATTTTGTTTTTCGCGACGATTTGGTGCTGTTTGTACTTTAAAAGCCTTTAAATCAGCTCTAGCTTTTACTTTTTGGACGTAGGATGCGGACATCTTTATTTGCGACCCCACGAACCGACATGTTCGGATTTTTCTTAAATGCATCTATGACCTTCTTATCCTTACTTGTACTAACAGGACCCCTATTTTTCCCGCTGCCTGGTTTCCGTGCAGTCGTCAAACGTTCTTCAAATCGTTTTAATACCACAGAGACTGTTGATTTGGCCGCATTTAACTTTTTTGCGAGCTTGCGACACGACAAATGCGGATTCAGTAAGTGTTCGGAAACGATTTGATTCCGGAAAGCTTCTTCTTTTGAGGACATCGTGATAATTATGAAACAATTATCAACAATGCTAATAGAAAATATTGCAACGGTATAGCAACCAAAAACAAACAAACAGTCATAGTATTAAAGCAAAAACAAAAAGTTTGGGATATAAATAAATGGCCAGTTTTTATCGTGCACAGTCTTTACTATTTTTCATTTCGAATGCGAGGAAAGTAAAATAACGTTTCTGCATAATAAAAAATAATTTAGAATGGGGTAGCACATTGTTATCGATGAATTCTCAATGTAAATTGAGACTTCGATGCCGTTAAGTGTTCAATACGCTGACGGTAGATGTGACTACACGTCACCCATGATGACATATACCACGAAGGATAAGATAGAAAAATTTGACAAGTCTAAGCGGTACTCGGATAGCACAATTGGAAGTGCTCTGGGCTAGTGATCCAGTGGTTGTGGCTTCGAGTCCCGCTCCGAGTCAAATTTTTCTATTTTTCTTTCGATTTAAATATCGAACATATTCGCTAGCAGACGTTTCTGCATAATAAAAAATAATTTAGAATGGGGTAGCACATTGTTATCGATGAATTCTCAATGTAAATTGTTTTCATTAGTTGCGCGGAATTCGGCCTCTAACTTTTTTCTTGCAGCATATCTAATTGTCATAATGCACAGAATATTTTTTTTCGCGCGCGTTATTGGCGAATTAATGGGTGTCTTAAACAGCATTTTAGTTTTATGAAAAACAAGACTTTAAATTTTTTAATTTTTTTTAATAAAGTAATAGAATTAGTAATAAAATGGTCCTAGTCAATTTAATAATGACTAATAAGAAGGTAGTATTTCCAATAAGTAAGTATACATTCATGTTTGGCTGTATAAGTTAGTGCCGTTACTTACCTGCACATATTAAAGTTTAAAAAAACTTCGTAGGTTTATTCCTTCTTGTTACTGTAATATAGAACCAAGACACCTAAAAATTTTAAGCGAATAATATAAATATTTGAATTTATTGACATATTTAGTGTATGATAATCGCTACAATAAATTCCTATAATATAAGAGAAAGAACTATTCTCAGGTATTTGTTTCTGGCGTCGGCAAATAAGGTTATTTTCGCCACTTTGTTCTACTGAGTCCTCACAAGGGGAGAACTAATAGGAACATGCCAAATTGCGACCCTAGGGCGGAAACGTATCACATTCCACCTGCATAGTAGATAAACAATGACCCACTTTCCGAGCATAGAAATGAAAAAAAATAAAAAATCCTTGGAAGTTATAGTCTGATAAGCCCCCGATAGTACGAGAGCCCACGACCAAAACCATGTCTCACAGCAATACGGCAAAAACCCTATAAAATCGTTAGATTGTATGATACTGAACCCGACTAGGTGTGTAGTAACGGTCGAAAGTGTAGCACCTGCGTGGGAGGCCATTATTGCTGTGTCAAAAAAAAAAGATATTCGGTATTATAGCAATACGTCTGATAGTGAAAAAGTACATAGATTTTATAATTGTATTACGAAAAAGTTTGTTTTCAGACATTTTGCGCGTAGCATAGAGCCTGAGCGCATTTTTGAAAATATCAACAAATTTAGCCGACCTGTATCATAGCAATATGGATAAATTTTTGTTTCAACTTTTCGTATTGCTGCCATGATTACCAAAAACCTGTTTTCAGACACTTTAAGTGTAGCATAAAGTTGTCTGATAGAGAAGGTGCTACACTTAATTTGTCTGATATAAATTTGTTGCACATATGGACAACTTATTTTATCATGTCCAACAATTTTCAGACAAATTGCTATGATACCGATCGGTAAAATTTGTTAACGTTTTCAAAACGGTCTCAAAATTTAATGCGTTCACATTTCCGTCTGAAAATTGTTTTGTTCGTATCAAATAACCAAAATTTACTAACAAAATATATTTTCAGACGTATTGCTGAGACATTTTTTTTGTCTCATTTTTAATTCTTTTAAGTGATTATACGAGTTTGCGCTACACCACTAACGTCTGAAAAATATGTTTCCGGTATCTCAGAACTATCATTCAACTACAGTCTGCAAATCAGACATATTGCTATGATGCAGTTCGGTAAAATTCTTTGACAATTTTGAAAATTCGGTCAGATCAAACGCTACGCGGAAAATGTCTGATATTGGTATTTTCGAGTTCAGGATAATCGTATCTATCGATTTGATGCGGTTTTGGCCGTATTGCTATGAGACAAAAATTTTGGTCGTGGGCTCTTGTACTACGAGGCCAGTAGCCATTTACTGCAAACAAATGTATAACAGTGTAAAAAGCAGCAATGAGCATCAAAAGACGATATTATTTTGACAGAGTATTTCCGCCTCTTTTGAAATACTACATTAACTGAAGGTCTACCGCAAACATCGAAGTTCTAAAATTCAGCGCATCTTTCTCTTTCAGGACTAATTCGAGTGACAGAGACAATCGTTAGAAGTTTGCGATTTTTTATATTTGCGGTAGGCCCTCTGGCATCTTCTATGTAGTTTGTGGTAATCTGTCTCACTGCTTTTGATAACAGGAAAGTGACATTTGGTTTACGTCTTAGAAATTCATGAATTTAGGCATACAATTTTTAAATACCTATTAAAATGTTAAAATAATGTTTAAATTCTCGGCTAAAATTATTTTGATCAGTATATCACTCCCTCTAGTAAGCTCACATTACGTAAATGACATCGTTTTAGTAACTACTCCGAAGCACAACAAAGAAAATGCGGTATTTCGTGTTGTAAACGGAGTACCAGCAAAGTTAGGTACAATTCCTTATCAGGTAAGAAAATTAAAGATAAATTAAATCTTACTATAAAACTTTCTTCCGGGCTACCCCGAGCGCCCACATGGTTAAGAGTGTCCAAGTAGTATAAGTAACAGTATGTTACACTTCGTTGTCCAGGATCTTTAACGCTCTTAACATACAGTGTTTATCATAATAACGGTTTACTAATTATTCGCCAAAAAACATTTAGCAAATTCTTAAATCCCCAAACTACGTATCCCAAAGTTTTATTTGGTCAAATTTTTATTTCGCAACTCAACGGTTCGCATTGATATCTTTTCCCAATTCATGATTTAATAAATTATTGTTTGACAAAATATTACATGGGATTTTTTTATACCGTCAATTATAATTTCGTCAAATGTTTTGATTGGCATACCTTTTTTAAGCAAAATATTGAATGTTTATTTCACCTCGGCCAAATCATCTACAGGTAAGAATCTCCATTTAGTTTTTATTAATGTATCCAGCAAAAGGTGCCAGATTAAGCATGCTCCGTTCGTTTTTAGGGTCATAAAAAATTAACATAACCTATCTATCTCTTTCCGTCAGCATTTAGGTTCCGTGAAGGTAGCAGTTCTAACCTAACCTAACCCACCTTTCTGGCAGCATTTCGGTTCTGTGAGGGTCGCAGTTCTAACCAAACCTAACCCACCTTTCTGGCAGCATTTCGGTTCTGTGAGGGTCGCAGTTCTAACCAAACCTAACCCACCTTTCTGGCAGCATTTCAGTTCTGTGAGGGTCACAGTTCTAACCTAACCTAACCCACCTTTCTGGCAGTATCTCGGTTTTGTAAGGGTCACAGTTCTAACCTAACCTAACCCACCTTTCTGGCAGTATCTCGGTTTTGTGAGGGTCGCAGTTCTAACCTAACCTAACCCACCTTTCTGGCAGTAATTCGGGTCTGTGAGGGTCGCAGTTCTAACCTAACCTAACCCACCTTTCTGGCAGAATTTCGGTTCTGTAGGGGTCGCAGTTTTAACCTAACCTAACCCACCTTTCTGGCAGCATTTCGGTTCTGTAAGGGTCGCAGTTCTAACCTAATCTAACCCACCTTAATGGCAGCATCTCGGCTTTGTAAGGGTCGAAGTTCTAACCTAACCTAACCCACCATTCTGGCAGCATTTCGATTCTGTGAGGGTCGCAGTTCTAACCTAACCTAATCCACCTTTCTCTTTTTTACTTAATAATTATTTGTCATTATGTTATTTGGCTTAGCAAATCATTTGCTACACAATTATTTACCACATAAAATTTTACGATATAAAATTTTGCAATATAAAAACGTATCTAAATAAAAAAAATACGAAGTAAAATTATGCCAAGAAATTGCTTTGCTAAATAAATCTTCGGCGAGAAGTTGGTTGCCAAATGAAATTTGACCAAACGTAATTCGGCAAAAAGGCAGTACACCCATAATAACATTAATAACTAGTTTAGGGCTCTGCCTCACCGGGATGCCATGGCGACGTCGCCGGCGACGCAAGCATAGCTACCTCTGGCATCCAAAGATCGCCGAACAGAGTAGCCATGCCTACTTTTCACTCAGTTCGACGATGTCGTTGGAATGGACGTAGAGGACATCGCACTTATTTATTATGTTCGTCGAAGAAGAATAGGTACAAAGAGAAAATAATTATTTAGCGATTATATTAAAATGGCGGCCGGTTGGCGACTGAGTGAGTGAGGTGCAGCTTATGTGCATACATTTTAGTGGCGATGTTGCCAGGCTGCCCGAGCATCCAGTCGCCACGTAGGGAGCCGTAAATCGGGGCTATGCTTGCAAATTAGCAACGTTGCCAAAGCGTCCCCAAGTGAGTGAGAGCTGATACATTTCTATATGAATTATTTGGATTCGTAGCTGGCGAAGTCGCCATGGCATCCCGGTGAGTCAGAGCCCTTACCGCTATCTATCTACATTGTGTTTTGCCGTAACAATTTGAAGCTCCATGAGATAGGTACGTACGGTGCGACGCGTTTTAGATTTCCAAATCGAATATATGACTATGGCGTACTATGAGCAAAATATTGTAATAGTACATTTCGATGCTAGTGCGGAAAGTTTGTCATTACTCCACGAGGCCCGAGATATTTATAGGCGATACTCGGGCCGAGTGAAGAATGACATTTCCGCGCGTGCATCGAACGACGTTTTTAATACAGTTGCGAAAAAATAAGAAACCCAACAACTCGTTCAACAACAACAAGTTCGATTATCGCAGTGACAATTTTTCATTTTTGACATTATAAAGAGGTGTCTTTTTTAGCTTTAGTTCGACAAGAGCGGATTTTTTTAAGTATTACTATTAATCCATTTCAATGAAAGTTTTTTAAAATGTATGTTCTATAAAAGACAAACAATTGTGAGTATGAAATATTTTCCTAAAACACTACGTTTTTTACTATTACTATTTACTTGTGTATATTTATAAAAACAATATCGAATGCTACCTTTGGAAACTTGAAACGTGCAGTAGAAAAAACGCCTCTTCTTTGACAGGCGTTTCGGCAGCTGTTCCGTTTCATTCTAACAACTTATTAAGAACGGGTTTTCAATATTAAAAATAAACTTGTTATAATGAGGAAGAGGTACGTAATAAAATATGACATGTTTATGTTTCTTATTCTTACATTAACAGTAGGTTTTTTTTGTTTATTAAGATGTATAAAGAAGACTTACATTAAAAGATTAAAACTCAGTAGTACCTATTCATGAATTGGAACAAAAGTAAAAAAAAAATTGGTACAGTAAAAAGCACTAGTGCGCGAAATCCAACTTTCCGCACGTTAAACAGCTACGTAAAGTACCTATTTTTGAGCACCTGTATTAAAAATGATATTTCCAAATTCTATAAAATATTAGAATTTCATGACAATAATATTTAATAAATATATTGAATGTATCAATGTCAGTTATGGCAATACAAGTCAACTTTTAATGCACAAGTACTCATAATATATCTCCTTGTTTATAGGTATCGTTTAAAGCATTTACGAGACAGAAAAAGTACAAGAGCTTCTGCGGTGGTAGTTTGATCGGAGGAAATAAGATTTTGTCAGCGGCGCACTGTTTTGAAAAGAAAGGAAATTTTTGTCAGCGACTATGTAAAAAGTAAGATCATATACTTAAAAGTAAACGTCTTAAATTGTACCATATCTTGAAGGTAAACGATCCAGATGGAAATTTGTTCGAGGGGTAATATGGCGTTTAGACCCGAGTTACACATTCTAGTTTTCACTTCGATTGCGAGAAAATAAAAATAAAATTTTTAACAATTAACGAATACAATTTTCGTTATTTATCCAGTTAACATATTATCAGAAAAAAGTAAATGTAAAGCTAAAGGCGTGAAAATGGTCAAATAAATAGTATATTGTTTGACAAGGGGCTAAAGCAGGCCATAGTAGGACGAGATGGTTATTTTCCCGAACGAAGTGAGGGAAATTTGTTTGAGGGGTAATATGGCGTTTAGACCCGAGTTACACATTCTAGTTTTCACTTCGATTGCGAGAAAATATAAATAAAATTTTTAACAATTAACGAATACAATTTTATTCACCCGCAATGAATTCTGAGTCAACAATGTTTAATTTGGCAGTCTTTGTATTTTTTTTCACTGCTTTGATACGGATATGATATATCTACGCCGTGAATAAATGCCATTGATAACGTATAATTGGGGCTTCAAAGAGTTGGCCAACAATTTAACCTTTTTTTAATACTTGTGAAGTAGGAACTAAAAAGCACCTAATGCTTTGAGAATTTGATTGCGTTTTCTCATTGGTCGATTTTAATATTGCGGTAATCTGATTCAAAGTTTTGTTTAATGATTTCACATTTTTAAATAGTATTCGCACCAAAAAAGAATCTAGAGTAGCGGTTAACTTCGATATGTATCGTGAATGGTGGATTTAATAAGGTGAAGTGTTCTGTTTGTTCAATTTAAAACGTCTTGTATATTCTAAATATGTATACATATTTTTCCTAGAGGCTAAATGTAGGTACTACTTGGCAAGCATAATATGACACACTTTTATAGCATGAGAAGTGAAAATATTTTTGTTATTTTTACTCGTGTTTTTTATATTATGGGGAAGAAATAAACATTTTCGAGAAGTGAATGTGTCATACTATGCTCTACATTATTGCCTAATAAAACACCTCATGAATAAATGAATGGCAATTTTTTTACACATAATATTATACAGATGTTCATTTATTTGTACAGAGTCAAATTAAAAAATTTGAAGAGGTATTATGCTGTGGCGGGAAATATAAGGAATGAGGGAGTCTATACGAAAGATGGGGATAGTCCTGAGCAATGGAGGAGAATTAGAAGGGTCGCCATTCCGAGAGGTTACTGGTTTCCTAAAAATGACATCGCACTTGTAGTAAGTAACAGAATATGTTTAATTCAATTCACATCTGCTGTTACAGTCAAAAACAAACAAAACAATATACTGTTAGAAATTGAACATTCTAATATTAAGAGCTGGTATCCGTAGTAGACTTGAAGGTTATTCATATAAATAAATTATAATGAAATAAAATTCCGCCACCTACTTAGTTTAAAATTATCCACGGATAGTACCTAAGTATTTTAATGTCATTACAATGAATAGTAGCTCATATATACATACTATCCGAATTATTCATTTATAAATGCATATAGGGTAAATCGCCAGTTACTGGCCACCTTTCAATAACTGGCCACCTTATACTGAAAATGAATTCTGTTTGAAAGGTGGCCAGTAACTGGCGATTTACCCTATTACATTCATAGAAAACATGTTATGTACTTAACCTAAAACAACATCGAAAATCGTGAGCACGATTGAAAGATAACAACGTCTCAATAGGTTAATTTGCAAAGTATGCCATAAATTCACCCTTGCCGAGAGATCTTTCCAGTAGCAAGACTGGAGATACTCAAATGTAAATGAGTACCTACTGTGTGAAAATTCCATATTCAATAAAAAAAACATTATACGTTAATCATACTCTTAATTTAAAAAAAACGAAAAAGTAAAAAACACTAGAGCGCAGAACCGAATTTTGCGTAGCTTAACAACACAAAAAAGTGCACTTTTTGAGCAACTGTACTAAAATATTTTTTCGTGCATTGCCAACCAATACACATGCACATAAGTAATTTTTTTTTTACAGTTTACAGATAAACGTTTTGAATTTAACGAGAATGTGAAGGCTATACCTCTTGCCTCGCGGGATATGGATTATGGATCTATAGAATGTGTGGCCTCCGGTTTTGGAAGAACGGAAAAATTTGTAAGATTTGCTTTAACGAGTAATTGACAACATTTTATATTTTAAACACCTGAAATTTTACATGTGATTCAGAAGCATTTTGCCTCCTGAACACTGTAGTTAATATATTTATCTACGTACATGTCATAAGTGCTCTAAAATGCGTCCAGAAACCGTAGGCAATGACCAGCATTACCAACCATCAGAAAGATTTCAGTAGGTAATGTTAACATTACCTACTGAAATCAGTAGGTTATGAATTTAAATTTGGAACAGCTGTCAAATTTCAAGTGGGGTGTCTAATCCAGTATCTATAGATATTAAAACAGCCATTGATACGAAACGTCAATTCGTTATGTTTTTTAATATAAATCGAACGACATTTGAACTCGAGTGACAGTAGAATAGGGAGTTCATTCGCTTGTCTATGGTTTAAAAAATTTTTTTACTGAGATACGAAATACGCAACGCCGCCGTTCCAAGCTGTCATTTGTTTTGTTCGTTGACTTTTTAATGTTTACAAGTAACACTAGTAATAAGTCATTTCCCTACGGTTTCTGAACCCATCTTAAAACACTTAATGATATGTGTGTAGATAA
The DNA here is from genome assembly GCA_022674325.2 of Grapholita molesta. Lineage (NCBI taxonomy): Eukaryota > Metazoa > Arthropoda > Insecta > Lepidoptera > Tortricidae > Grapholita > Grapholita molesta. The sequence goes on along the minus strand of CP053129.2, from coordinate 9,934,096 downwards.
ATTAGTGTATGTAACTATACATAATTAGGCATTACAACAATCGTGTGATATTATTATGAAACTCGCCTTCAGCTCGTTTCATAAACCCACACTCTTGTTGTAATGCCCTTCATTATGCACAGATACATAAACTACTATTTTATAAATTTAATATTGCTAATAATAAAAAATACAAAATGATTAAAACAATGTTGTAATTTTACGATTTCTACGACACAATAGTTAAATTATAATTTCCTTATTAAAAAAAAATAACTGTCATTAGTTTGAATTTGACATTGACAATGTCGAGTCCAGGCAATAAGCAACCCAGCAAATGACGACCCGACCCATCAATTGGCGACCACTTTTTTGTACGCGGATCGATAGGTCGTGCCTCTTAACGCCTTTGTACGGATCGAGAAAGCGCAACCCGTGTAGTAGTACATCATGGTCGCTAATTGATAGGCTGTTCATTCCGGGGTCGAGCATTCTTGGGTAGCGTTTTGATGATGATATTTATAACATTGACAGCGTCAACGTCAGGTCAATTAACGTTTTTTTTTCGAGACCAGACAAAAGTAAAGGCTCTAATCTGCTGTAGAACTGGAGTTACGCCGTTTTAGAATAAGTAGATATTAGTTAATTCAATTCTATTCCTAGTTCAAAACAAAAATATGAGCGTATTCCTCGTTTCAAACAAAATATAGAGAATCAATAAAATTATAGGGTCAGAAATATGAAATGTTGTCAAGTGATCTTTCGAACGACCTTTCACTTCTGCCCGGCTCGCTATATAGTATCCTTTATGTTAACTTATAGTCACATCCAGCACTGACTTCAAACATCTGTTGGTGGCGCTTAAAAAATAAAGTTCCATCAATAAAATGTTTTGTTAAAGATCATAAATTTTATGTTACAGTGATCATAACTTTCAGTTTTATATTCAGTACTTTCATTATTAGAATGCTTTCCAAAAAATCTGAAAACCTGTACCGTATTATACTTTTGTGGGCTCGTCAGTCTTTTCTATTCTTCCAACAAGAGATGTCCCGACAGCTCTCTACGCTTTCTTTAAACCGATGAAAGTGAAGTAGTCGAAATTTCGTATGGAAAATACATTATTTTAGTTATATATATATTATGGAATATGATCTTTAGAAAACACTACTCAGTGTTTTTAAGGATCGTTTTTTTATAACTCATCGATTGACAATTACTATACAAAATCGCATTCCCCTCTAGCATTCGCACAAGCGCTATACGTTTAATTGCAGTAGTAATCCAATCATTGGGGCCCCTTTAATTCAAGATGGCGGCTAATGTTTCAACCCCTCAAGGTCGAATACTTGCATTTTTCATAACTAGCCTATACTTAAGCAATATCAATGAAAACAGTTTAACCCCCACGGCACGGCAGTAATACCTGCTTAGTGGATTATAGGTAGCTCTACTATACTTGTTCTATGGAGACGTCGCGCTGTCAAAACAACACACCAGTACCAGGAGCCCATAAATGGCGCTACGTGTCATAGTACTGAAAAGAAACCAATAGCCAAGGTTGAAAGTACCCGATTTTGTATAGACACTGGAATGCCATTATTTCATAATTGATTGTTAGTAATTAAAATATTTCTCAGTCTACAGGATCAGACGTATTAATGTGGGCAAACTTAAAGCTGATATCTAAATTGAAGTGTTCAAAAATACATCGCAAAAAGATGCATAGATTCATATGCACTGATAGTTCATATACGAACGTGCTGCAAGTAAGATCATTTTTACCTTATTAGCTCCAGCATTATAAGTAGAATTTGTCTTAATAAAATAATAGTCGTGTGCCTAAAAATATTACTGGTAGTTCTAAGTTCTAACTATGTTCGAAATCTTAACAACTAATTGGTAACTATAATATTTTTATGCATATAATTATAGTGATACACCAGAAGGTCAGGGAATTTGCGAAAACTATAGTTTTTGTGAATTAAAAGCTATACAATAATATTAAATTGAGTTGATTCTATATTGTAATTATATCAAGATCTTCAAGAAGATTCTTCAAGATCAAGATCTTGAATTAATTAAAAATATGAAAAAAGTTACTTGAAACGACACGTCCCAAACACCAATCAGCGCATAAACTCTCTCAGGCACATGACAGTTTGGTAATCTGAGGGCCACATGCACATCAACGTTGATACCGGATGAAATAAAGAACTATTTAACCGTCCGTGTTATATTCCGTCCAGGGTGATTCCGGGGGACCTTTGGTCTGCAAAAATATTGGCGACCCGGCAGACAAAGGAGAGGGGGTTATCGTCGGTGTGGTGAGCGGCTCGCGTAGGAGAAGGGGGTCTGGCAAAAGCAATACCTTCTTTACGAGGGTAACCAGCTACCGGAGATTCGTCACTGGAAATCAAGCAAACTTAACCTTGTCTGTGCTGCACATTGTTTGGCTATCACTCATTATTTCACACTTTGGTTGATATTTGAGTTTGAGAGTAAATAAAACCACTGCCGAGTAACCATTAATTACTTACTGAGGTTTGTGTAACTTTTTGAAACCCAAAACTATTATCTAATAGAATCTGAACATTTGATTACGAATCCGGGAGAGTGTGTCATCAGAAGTATTGATGACAATTTCGTATGACATCTTAAATAATATTTTAATAAATGTATAATATGTATATTATGTATATTAAAATAATATTTAAATAATTAATATACATATAATAAAGTATCCCTGGCGCAAATGTGTATTCGTGCTATAGAGAGGCCAGGAAGCTCTTTAAGTCATCTTAACTTATACTTATTACCTTATTAGTCATACCTAATATTGTCCAAACATTATGTAGTATAAGTAAGGTTCATAGAACATCTGGGACTTGCAATACCATAATATACCCTATTTCAGACAAACTCCCTAGTGCCATCTATTGCATCATAAAAGTAGTAGATATAAACGTTTTGTTTATCCTTATTTCATATTTTTCTTTTGGAGAACATTCAGAACTAAGATTTAGACTAAGAATACCTGCTAAATTAGGCACAGTATTCCTTACCAGACCAGAGGTTTTAGTGTAAGTTCCTTTTGACGTAAAAAAACGTTTACGAACGCGTAAGTGATAATGTTATTTAAATGGGAAACGCAAACGCGTTCGTGACGTAAAATTACTTTAAAAACTTACACTCAGGGCTCTGGTAACAAATCTTAAGGTACAAATTCCATTAATGTAATTCTTACCTATAGAGTACCTACATTTTCTCAAAGTATTATAGTATGGGGTTCTTAAAAAAAATAAATATGATTTTCAAAGCTTCCGCGACGCGCCTGTTTCTTCTCTGAATTTCCATTGTTGGATTCGATATCTGGTGACATTAAACGTGGGAAGTATAATTGTTTATGTTATTTTACTACTCATACCTTCATGTCTATTCTTTTGGACACATTTTAGCATCTTAGCTACTCTCAATGCCTAACTGGAATTTTAAGCATTTCCTAGAAAGTAGTCCACTATACTTGGGTCATGCGAAGTGCTAAGCAAATAAAATATGTATAATCCGAACGCGCAGGGGATAGTTGTCAAATGTTCAAGACGTCATATGTTCGAGAGTGGGCGGCCAAACCCGTTAACTTAGCAAAGGAGATTTTTGAAATCAGAAACATACTTTGATTTAATGGAACATTGCCTACCCCTCGTTGTTCACCTACGTTGATTGTTAATTATATATGACCATCTATATTGAGATACCTGTCACATTCTAACAAGTGCGAAAGTGACGGATGACGCGATAACTATCTATCCTAACCCTTTGGATTATTTTGCAAGGTTTCACTGAAAGCACGCCTGAGCCAGCATCGATATAAGGACTACTACGGCGGTTCTGTTATAGCGGAAGAAAATAAAAGGAAGTAAATGCGTGTTGAAATCATTTCGCAAGTATGTTCATGTACAGTCAGCAACAGAAGTTGTTAAGCGGGCCAGATATTCAGAATTATCTTTTCTCGCTCTTATACGATAAAGTCATGTCAAGCACATTTTGAACCTCACCCGCTTAGCAACTTCTGCTGCTGACTGTAGTCAAGAGGAATAGTTATTTGTTATACAAGGGTGCAAAATTGTATTTTAACTGCGAGTGTGGGATTGAAACTCGAGCAAGCGAATAGATTCTATAGTTTAACCACGAGCAAAGCAAGTGGTTTTAAAATAGAATCCTGAGCGTAGCGAGTGTTTCAATACACGAGAAGTAAATTACAATTGCACCCGCGTGTAACACAAAACTTTTTCCCTCACTACAGCGAGGAAAGTGAAACATGTAAAAAAAAGGTTTTGAAATCGCATTGACTTTTTCTTTGCGTTTAGATACATTCAATATTTTTACAAAAGGTGCCTTTAGCTTGGTTAGCTTGTGGTGGCCAGTACGATTTTCGAATGTTCTAATTCAATTTTCAACTCTGGGCGTTAGCGAGGCTCGCCCGCGCCTGCCGCCGCCGCCGCGGGGGCAAGTGAGCTGTAGTACATATGTTTATAGCAATGGCACAGGGTGAACAAGTGTATACATATTTTTTCCCCTCACTAGCTACGAGAGGGTAAAAACGCATTTTATCCGCTAGTGATTAAAGTAAGTTGACTTCTCATAGCTCTTATTGCTATGGTTTTAAAGTCTAAATTCGCGAAGTACAGCTCACTTGCCCCCGCGGCGGCGTCGGGCGCGGGCGAGCCTCGCACACGCACCCAGTTGAAAATCGAAAAAGAACATTCGAAAATCGTACTGGCCACCACAAGCTAACCTAAGCTAAAGGCATATTTGTTTTTTGTAAAAATGTTGAATGTATAAACCCAAAGAAAAAGTCAATGCGATTTCAAAACGTTTTTTTTTTTTTGCATGTTTCACTTTCCTCGCAATGCAATTGTAATTTACTTCTCGTGTATTAAAACACTCGCTACGCTCAGGATTCTATTTTAAAACCACTCGCTTTGCTCGTGGTTAAACTATAGAATCCATTCGCTTGCTCGACTTTCAATCCCACACTCGCAGTTAAAATACAATTTTGCACCCTTGTATAACAAATAACTATTTGTATTTTTCTCTTAACAAGAATCATTAGGCCAATCGAGCCGCGATGAGGCTTGAACGCACGACCACAGTGACTTTTGGGCGTTAAAGGGTTAAACGACGTTTTCAAATTAAGAACTTACTTTACAGCCTTAAGGCGTAATTACTTACGGCCCGACTTGTCTACGTGTAATAACATCTTTTACGAGCAAGTTGTGTTGAAAAATGTATTATTGCCTACTTTCGGAAAGAAGTGTTTATGCTAATCTTATAGAATGTATTATTTATTTATTTAATGACAATAGCATTAAGTATAAAATAGGTATCCAAACAACTATTGTTGACATTGGATAACTATGATATTGTCATTAAATAAATAAAAGTCCATATGATCAAATAATACTTTGTTAACAGGCAATCTCGAATAAATTACTGTTGGCTAAATTTCGGCTGATACCGGTATGTTTGAACAGGTGTATATACATACCTACATGGCAAAAGCATGCGCAATTTTATATGCACCTCCGCTGACGTATCGAATGTGTTACAGGTGAGAACATTCTAATTAATCAATTTATTTGTTTTCGCTGTAGTTCTTACCGAAGTAGTTCTAAGTTTTACACGAAAACAAGTATTATTTTTTCGTAGCGTTTGTCCCGGTCTGCGATTCACTCTGAAACCTAATTCAAATATTTTCCCAAGACACAAATTTTCACTAAAGTACCTACTTTTTTTATGAGAATATTACCTAGTTTTATAAATTTTTGAGTTGGGTCGCCGCCTTCATGAGAGGGCCCATGAACCCCGTTCCGGTCTGTTCCTGGCTCAAAGGTTGTCTATCGCAGTTCAACGTGGAAACGCAGCGAGTGTAATGGGTACCTTTGCGCAGGAACGGTCAGAGGCGACTGTTTAATTTATGTAGTATTAAGTTAGTTTTAAGTTTAGTTTTAAATAATATTATTAATTATTTAAAATCCTATGAATGTGTGAAACTAATACTATATTTCCCATAACTCATAACTTTCAAAGTTATCAAAAAAATATTTTTCAACAGGCACTTTTGGAAGTACTGTGCGCTGAAACTGTGGCTTGTACCTGAAGGCCTACCGAGAAAATCTAAATTCGCATATTGTCTCTTAAACCATAATTCCACCTTAATATAAGAGAAAGACGCACGTAAATTTCGAACTTCAATGTTCGCAATAGGGCCGCATAGAACAGTGGTTCAAAGAACATGTAGAATTGTATCGCAATTCACACTGCACGGTAAGTAGATAGCTAATGCAACATATGGGGTCAGCTAGACAACAATAAATAAACGATAGTATATCAACTCAAATAAGGGTTCTATTGGACTAGTTCAGCGAGTACTTTCTGCATGCTTGACTTGGACTTGTTTTTACTTGGACGTTTACGTGTTTATACTTGGACTCGTGAAATAAAAATAAACGAAAAACTGTATGTCTGTCATGTGTGTGAGAGTAATCAACTAATCACACTTAAAGATGCTTAAAACACGAGAAATCGTGTAGGTATTGTACAAATTTAGATGAATTTATCGGATTATAGAATTCTTCCAGAATACTCAAAAATTTTCTACACCTTCTTGTATATATGGACCTTTGGGGAACCCACTGTTCAAGTGACACTGTATAGGGAACATAAATGAAGTCTGTCTTTTGTATGATTAGATTTATTTGCATTCCAAATTAATGTCATTATACTAAGTACGGCAAACCTTGATTTATCGATGATAATCCATTATTGCCTTACCTATAAAAGCGATGGCAACTTTAAGTTTTTGTCCCTTGGGTAGGCTTCTACTTATTGTTTCCGATTCCCCATTGTGAGCTCAACGTAAGCTATTAATGCAATATCATCGTTAAGCCAGTTTGCCCTGCTATTATCGATATACAAATCAATGTCATATAAATGAATAAACAATTTATTTGCGATTCCAGAACTTTTTTATCATTTCCGAACATTTTTCGCCAATCATGATAGTAGCAGCATTCGTGTTGGCCCGGATGATTTGCGGCATTATACTTGCATCTGCCACTCTCAGATTCTGTATTCCATGGACTCGTAACTCGGAACTGACGACTGATGCGGCATCCTCACATGGACCCATTTTGACAGTCCCAACAGGATGATACAACGTGGTAGTAAAGTGTCTCGCGACACACTCGAAATATTCTGTACTTTTAAAGGCTAAATCTTTGCAACCCGGCAAGGGAAGGTAGGCAAGAGATGCGTTTAACGCCTGCAACGCGGGTGTTTCAACTATCTCGGACACAAATTTCATGCTGGCAACAATTGTTTGCATATCGTGCGGGTCGTCGAAATAATTTGGATTTATCAGGGGTTTGTCTTGTGGATCAGCACTTCTAAGTTTTACCGTTCCGACTGACTTTGGATTTAGTAATACAGACCAAAACAAAAGCAAGGGGTTGTCTTCGTTTAATTTGTACGTAATGTCTAAAGTAGACTCATCGAATTCATGAATTTTATATATGTCGAGTACATCGTATAGTTTCGGGGGAAATAATAGATGATGAAACTGGACATTTGGTAGCGTATTATTTAAATCATAAATGTTTAGAAAAGTAATCACTTCCGTTGGTCCGAGGTTGGAATAAAATCCAGTCTGATTGGTTAGGTACTCCGCCATAGAAATACTGAATCCACCTTTGGTAGCTGGAGGCATATCTATTTCGAGGTTAATTATGTTCGAAATAACTACATGGTCTTGCAGATGATAGCCTACTGGTAAGTCTTGAACAACAGGTATGCCGAGTTCTTCTAACTGTTCTCTCGGACCAACGCCAGATAACATTAACAACTGAGGTGAGTTAATCGCACCAGCAGAAATTATAACTTCTTTAAGGGTATAGATACGATAAGTTTCTCCTGCCCTTTGAATTTCAATCCCTATCGCCTGGTTAGTGTCTGCATTAAAAAGTACTTTTGACACCAATGCTTTCTTCAAAACATACAGGTTACTTCTTTCTTTGGCTGGAGTCAAGAAGGCACGCGCAGTACTCTGACGACGCCCTTTATACACAGTAGTTAAGGTTTTCAAAGTTCCCACGGTATCTTTTCCTGCGAGATCAATTACAGTTGGTACTCCAACTTCATTGTAAGCCTTTAAAATTACATCACTATACGCATTAGACCCTGGAAATCTTGCTATATTAAGTAGCCCATTTTCGTTATAATATTTTTTCTTTTCTTCAGGTGATATTAGGTCGTCATGCAGCGCCTGACTCTTTTTAAATAAAGGCAATACGTCATCGAAGCCCCAGCCGTCGTTTCCCATGTTTTTCCAATTGTCGTAATCCTCTTTTAGTCCACGGACATAAAACATGGCATTTATACTACTGCTTCCTCCCAAGACTTTACCCCTTGGCCAGAAACATTGATTATTTTGTGAACTAAGGCAATAATTGTGTGATGGTTCTGTTCTATATTGCCAATCGTTTTTGGAATGAAAAATGTCGAAGAACGCACCGATCAGCTAAAACATAAGGTTTTTTTCTATACTTTAAATCAAAATAACACGCATAACTTTTATGTTAATGGTGTACAGTCAGCAGCAGATGTTGCTAAGCGGACCAGGTTTTCAAAATGATCTTAACACGTATGATCTCTGAAGTATAATGTCGTGTTAAAGTCATTTTGAACACCTCGCCTGCTTAGCAACATCTGCTGCTGACTGTACATAAAGGACTCATATATTTTTTTATAAATAACTAATTGATATTAAAAAACCCTACCTCTGTATCCAAAGTTGGGTCATCGCCTGCTTCCACCAAAAGTATTTTCCATTCTGGATTTTCGGAAAGTCTATTGGCTATAACAGAACCCGCTGAACCAGCACCAACAATGATAAAATCGAATGTAGGGTCTGGAACAGGAAAAATATTAAGTATATTATTTTACATTATTAAATTACAAAATTCTACCTAAGAAATAAAATACCTCTTCAGCCCTAACTTGCCGGGTAAATTTTAACTTTCGACCTACTCGCACGTTTTTAGATATTGAAGTATATTATTTGAATTTTTACTTTAGCACCTGCTAAGCACCTGCTTGAGTAGCATTCGCTTAGCAGCAAACTCCGCTTTTAAAGGCTTGTCGTATATCGGAGTCGGAGGAAATTCCAGAGATGACTTGCCTGTAAGGCTCATTAATTCCAGTGGTTAAATGGGAGCCAAAGATTTCTGACAGTACGTAACTAACAACCTGAACGTCTGGAGCGTCAAATAAAAACTTAGTTTTTATATATTTAGAAGAAAAGGGCACAAACAAAATTCCAAATATGGTAATGGAAATCCTGAGAGATACGGCAACGAATGGAGAGCCAGTTAATTTGGCGACGGTAATAAGGGACGCGATTATATTTACGAGGACCGAAGATAAATCGTATGTTATTGTTGAGAAGTCGATCTAGTTTATTGAGGGCCTGTTGGGTGAGATTCAAATGGCACTACCAATTTTGATCACTGGAAATCGTCATAATCAATAATTGACATAACCAAAGCATGCACCAGCATCTTTACCTACTGGGAGGAAACTTTTAAATTTATAAAGATTTCTAAGAGTACTCGAAACTTTCCGACCTATATCTATCATTTGACCGCCCCAAGAGTCAAAAGACAGTCAAAAATCAAGCCTATTCAGATGTTTGACCGATTCATAGATTTGGCGATGGCTTTGTAGAATATTGGCCTGTCATTTGAATGGATTAAACATTTGAATATATTAACACAAACACCTTTAACGACGAAATGGCTGTGTTAAGATCACTGGCGTCAGCTTGACAATACAGCTGCAGATCGTCTGCATACAAGAACTGATAAGTACACCGAATTATCATGCTGATAGCTGAAATGTACATACGGGGTCGTGGCGATGTATGTGAAGTCAGGGTCTATTAAGAGGCATTACAAGTAACTATCTAAGTCTCTAGGATAATATACAAGTATGAAGAAACTAAACTTAATTGTTGAGTAATAATTAAGGATCATTGACAAGTCTAACATACAAATATACAGCACAGCTTTCGAGCTGAAAATGATACTGAAGTTTGATGGTGTGGTATACCTGATAGTATTTCCTCTGATCGGTCACGTGGCCATTGCTTAGGAGTCGTTAGAGCACAGTGGGCTGTAAGAATAGTGTTAACCACCGACACAAACTGGAACCCACTGCTCTGTACAACTTCTGAAGCCAGCGATGTGAAAGTTTCATTGCAAGGACAGAACTCCATTGCAACAGTTGATATGTCTACTACAGTTTTTGAGTGTTCAATCAACCGGAGACGACACGGGGACTAATTTATAGGCGAAAAAGTCAGCCATTTTAGGCGGAAGACGAACGCACACAATTACAGTGTTAATACATATGCACACGAGCATAAATTATACGCAGACAACCACAGACACATACACATACAACGTAAACGAAATGAGATCAGCTTTGAGTAAACTTACCCTGTAGTGCGAGGCACGTGTAGAAATTCATTTTTAAATTATTAAGCGTCGTCAAGACTATCAAGATAATGGAAATTAGTATTAAAATGTCTAATATTGGTGCAGCTGGATCAAAAAGATCCAGTTGTACCAATATCAGACTACTACAACTAGCATAAACGATACGCACACAAGTACAAGTACCTACTCACACAACGTGCGACTAGCGAGACTTATTTTTAAACAGTACATTTTACAATTTGGGCGTTTCGGACCAGTTTCGTATAATAGCCAATTTGGAGTTTAATTTTAATCTGAGTTAGTGTGATTTTAGTCTTGTCACATTAATAATGGGTTTACTTCTACATGAAACAGTCTTTTTTTTCATCTTTTTTAGGAGCCTTTGTCTTCAATACCATGTCGTCTCCGTTAGACATGTATCCTCATTATATTATTATATAATACAAAAATAAAATTGCAAAAGCAAATCGGTCAGTGGTCAATAAATATTGCCGGTTTAGAGATGGGTTCCGCCAATATCGAATGGAAGACTCCTACATCGGTCATTGAGTAACCCTAACGTTGAAATAGCTGTTCCCTCTTTGATCGAGTTTTGACACATTCCATTAAGAAGCGCTGCACATCCTCAATCATTCCGCAGTCATCGCAGTTTGGGGACTCTGATTTGTTCATAAGGTGTGCAAACTAGTTTAATAAAATGTGTCCGGATGGAAGTCTGTGGGCACGGACAATCTTTTTAATGGTCAACTTCACAATCCCAACCAAGGAACCCGAATAGGCTCGCACTGTATGGTCCTGTACCAGATGCCTTTCTCTTGGGATCTTAAATCAAAGTATTCTTTCCAGCGACCATACAGCTTACCCCTATACAGAAAGACTACTTACCTCCGAGAAATCTGGTACAACATTTCCCTCAGAAGCAGCCGCCGCCGCTAACCAGTCAGCCTCCTCGTTTCCTGTCTAGCCAATAAATATGTGACGGAACACACAGAACTTTAACACATTTTCCGGAATTTTGTAATTTTATTATTTGTTCCAAAATTTTATATGCCAGCGAAAAGCACCGTTCACCAGGAGTATCGGGTGAAATGCTGAATGGAGCTTTTGCTGTCCGTAAAGATTACCACACTACAATTTTGATTATTGATGTACAGTAAATCCTGATAGATCGCACTCAGCTCCGCGGTCACTATACATACTCCCGTCGTTATTTTAAATTGCGCTTTCATTGATTTAAATGGATCAAAAAACGCAGCTCCTATTTTTTTACCGCATTTCGATGCCTCGGTTTATATGTATTTTAAAATAATTAAAGTATTTTCTATTTAGTTCTTGAATCACATCATTATAAAGGGCATTAATATTGTAAGTACGTTTTGAGTTCACAACTGATTCTAAACTACAGTGTTAAATTTCACGTGACTCAATTTTTGACATCCAGATGTCTAGCTGAAAAATTGGAAGAGGAAATGTCGAGTGGACATACTCCTCAGACACACCATCAAGTACTTCAGCAACTAAAGGTTTCTTTCTTGTCTTGGTCCAGTAGCCTCTTTGACATGAAGCCCTCAACTCACGAATGTCATCTGCAGTGGCTCATTGTTTGATGAGGACAATGATTTCAAGCAGAGCCTATTGGCAAGGAATCATCTTTGAAGATGCAGAGGAACAACACTCACCTCACATTCCATGACATGAATAGGTGTAGATCTAAAAAACCTCCAATCACCCTTAAGGGCCGAAACACATAACCGCGCTAAAATTGGCAGTAACGTCAACGCTGATTTTAGTGGCGCGGTGCCGCACGGCGGCGCAGCGTTGCGGCACCGCAACGCTAAAATCGGCAGTTTGCGTTGTGGCGTCGCGAAAAAGAGTGTTTTATTATCTGGTAGAGTAACCTCTCTGCCCTGGCGCGTCGTAGGAAACTTATTGCTTGTTTGTTATTAAGAAGAGATTACTCTGTTTTAAATAAACGACAACGAAGATACTGGATACATCCATTTAATGAACTTTTGTCATTGCTGGCTAAGTAGCTAAGCGTATACGTTGCGCGCCCTTTACACAGACTTCCAAGGATGAATCCCGAGTTCAACTTTTTGTATACTTTTTTGCGAGCAAAATGGGTACTTTATATTATTCCAGCACTAAAGTCGTTAAGGCGATAGTTTCTTACAAATTGTTAATAAAGTAGCCCTTATTCCCAAAGATATGGCTGTCAAAATCTCTATTGAATGACAAGGCACACTTCATCACTTTCGGCCCGGTACCGCGAACATCGAAGTTCGTATATTTCGAGCATCTCTCTTTTACTCCAATTAAGGCGTTAAGAGAGTGACAGAGACAATCGTCCTAAATTTCGCGAATATCGTTTTTAGCGGTAGTCCCGCAATTTTCCGGACCGATACCGCGAAAATCGAAATTCCTATATTTCGGGCATCTTAACCTTTTATTCCAACTGCAAATAAGGTGTCGTGACAAACACATCGTTCGAAATTTGTCCGATGTTGTTCGCGGTAGCGCCGCCGTTTCATGTACAATGTCCTGACTGACTGACTGACTGACTGATCAACGCACGGCCCATTAATCCGCTTTACCTAGATGGCAGATTTTTTCAAAATAGGTAGTTTATATAACGTAAGCACCCACTAAGAAGGGATTTTTGGAAATTCTACCATTAAGGTGATGAAAAAGGGGTTGAAATTGTGTATGGGGTAAGTATAAAATTTAAAGCTAGAGACTTGAAATTTTGTGTAAATACTCCTTATTAAAATACAAGAAAAGCGATTTCAGCGTTTTTTGAAATTCATCCCCTAAGAGGTCAAAAAGGGGGTTAAATGTTTGTATGGAGATGGAGTCAAATGTGAACTGAGAGTCGTTAAACGTTGTTTAAACTGCTTATTTAATGTTACGAAAAGTAATTTCAGCTGTTTTTGAAATTCATCCTCTAAAGGTTCAAAATGGGGGTTATATAGACAAGAAAGTCCTGTCTGACTGACTAATCACGGAGTTTTTTTTTCACGAAACTGACAGCGATTTAATTTTTTTAAACATTTTTCGCTAATTGGGTGTACCAAATTTTGAAAACTCCCATCAACGCCTAGCCCAAACTGCTTAACATAGTTAGATGGCTGATTTTTTCATAATAGGTAGTTAATATACCGTAAGCACTCATTAAGTAGGGATTTATGGAAATTCTACCATAGGGGTAAAAAATGAGTTGAAAGTGTGTATAGGGTAGGGTAGGATCTATGGAGTCAAATTTTAAGTTAAAGAGTTAAATCTCTTTTATTGCCTTCTTATTAAAATACCCTAAAAACCTGTCAACAATTTATGAAATTCGTCACCTAAAGGGCCGAAGAAAGGGGTTGAAAGTTTGTATTGAGGAAAATTTAAAGCGAGAGATTTGATAATTTGTGTATAAACTACTTATGCTGTTTTGATATCTATCCCTTAAATGCGTTAATAAAAGTTTTAGTTTGTACGCAGCGTGTGAAAACCAGTTAAAAGTATTCTTCTGCGCGTGCGAAGCCGCGGGTAAAAGCTAGTTAAACATAATTTTCAATACAACGCTCTCGTCTATGTATTACACAGTTCAAAAAGGTAACATGTGCTTGCCACTCGTAAATTAATTTGTTTGAGAACTGGCCACCTTTTCATTCCGCGACGGTACTATAAAATTGTTGTGAGCCATGTTTCTACCACTTAGTTACAAACGGATAAACTCACTTGGAATTATATCGCACTAGGCGACATAATGAAAACTTGACTCTTAAATGGGTTCCAGAGCTTACCCGAACGTGTCGCCTAGTGCGATATAATTACACGTGAGTTTATCCGTTTGTAACTAAGTAGTATGTACTTAACAAAAAGTTTGCGATACCATATGTTTAACTATTAAAGTTAAGACAATAAGTCAATAACTAATACTTTTTCATGTTACTATTCAAAAGTTACCATCAGTGCAATAATTATGAAAATTTTAATAGTAAGAAAATTTCGATGAGAAATCTATTAGTCAAGTACCTACCTACACATTTGAATAAAATTAACTGAAACCGAGCATAGGTAATCAATAAAATATTAACATTTTCAATTTTTTAATTTTACCTGGCATATAACCATAGGATGTGTGCCTTACTAATCTTAAAAAAAAGTATCAATCGGCTCCCTAATCAGCAGTCGTGTTCGAAATCGCATAAATTTTCTTTTGACAATATTTTGAATTCGCTTAAAATACGAAAAATATTTGAAGAACATTATTGTACTTTGTCCAAATTTACTGAAGTAGTTAAACAATGTCTTGACTGTTCTCTGTTCCAATGTAAACATGCTTAAAGAATAGCAGCCAGTGTTAACTGAATAAATAATAAAAATAAATATTGTAATAGCAGCCGGAGACAATAAAATTTGCCACAGAATCTTGCGAAAGTCTTCTTTTGTAATTCCACAATCAGTAGAAATGAAACTTTAAACTTTAGTGAAATAAGGTTGTATTTTATGTAAATACAACCTTATTGGTATTGTACCAGGTGTTTTTATTTCGTTAACAAGACACTTGTAAGTAAATTAGCAATTGGGCATTTTCGCGAGTAGAATTTGTAGTTAATCTTGAATATTGAGTACCTATCGATATCTTTGTATTAAATATTCATTTATTTCGACCATCAAACCTCTTCATGTATATCTAGTAAATGTCTACCATAGATATAGTAAAAAATCCTCGATCTCTACAACATCTATAACAAACTATACATATCGCTATATTAACAGCTGTCTTAATGACAAAGATGACATTTTTGTATCCCATTTACCATTAGGCGTTGTATCTCGAAATTATCCATTACAATGTTTAGATTATGTTCAATGTCGTGGCAAAAATTACCTTAATAAGTATATTCCTGCCACTAGTAGACCCAGAGACCACGTCTCCGAGTACAGATCAAGAAATTGTTTTTCGTGTTGTTAATGGAGTACCTGCTAAATTAGGCACAATTCCTTACCAGGTAACATATTCGTATAAATGCCATAAAAATGTGATTCGATTACTATTAAGAGTGATAAGTGTGCAATGAAATTGTAATCTATAAAATCATATTAACATATCAATAAAATTAATCGTTTAACAGCTTACTATAACTATTATCGTCATAAATATACCTAGATATTTTTGTAGTACGATTTACACAGACATACAGGTAATACAAAGAAAAATATAGGGTAATATTAATATGTTAAAAAATAAATAACAATAACAAAACTTTAATTAATAATTATATAATAATAATAACACCATTGTTCCGTGTACAGAAAAGACATATAAATAAATTATTTTGTATTTTAAATATAAAATAATAAAAGTAGTTTGTATCAAAAGTGTATGAATTACGTTCAATTTGTTCAAGATCGGTGGCACGCGGCATCTAGGTAGTTAGCTGTTATATGACTGTGTGTACGTCTTCTTGTTGAAGTAGTATGTATCAGTTGAACGAAATTATAGAGATTAAAATTCATAGTTTTTTCGCGCGATTTTGTCATGACACTCATGACTAGAACGAGATCGCTGTGAAGTACGAGTACTTTGTGCTAACAATAACGACAAGCATCCATACTAATATTATAAATGCGAAAGTGTGTCTGTTTGTTTGGCCATCTTTCACGGCAAAACGGAGCGACGAATTGACGTGATTTTTCAATTGGAGGTAGTTGAAGGGATGGAGAGTGACATAGGCTACTTTTTCCAGCGGGAAAACATCTCATTTCCACGGGAAGACTCAATATGTTAAGGTGTGTTCTCCATTTTCCTCTTACCACGCGGGCATCATCTAGTTTCCTATGAATAATACCTTATAGGTCCACCATACTTGAGTCAAAATGCGATATTAGTCCTATCGGAATTTTGTCAAAACCTAGCGTAGGGTAACAGTATAGATTTATACATTAAAAATGTTTTTTCCCGAACCTTGATTGTAGTTTGTAAATATGACAATCAGTACCTGCAGAAAAATGTCTTGAATAGTATTTATTATGAAAAATATTACACGTAAAGAAATATTAATATTAAGTTGGAATATATCACTAAGGTAATGGCACCAATGTTGGACACTTTAAGCTGACAGGCACCAATGATGGACACTTAGTTCTTATTTCAAAAATCATAAAGTTATAAATTGAATATGTCCCAACAAATGCACAACACTTAACTCCTTTGAAGCACTAATGTTCATGATTGGTTCCGTGTCCATTACTGGTGCCGTCACCTTAGTATGATAAAAAATCGTTTCAAAAACTTCGACCGACATTTTTGATTCCCCTTCAATGAGTAATTGCTTGGGTTATTTTTGCTTAACTTAGTACTTTCAGTACCTATTTTATTTTAAACGACGAATATCACCCGTGGAGTCGCGGTGCGATGGGATTCTACAGAAGTGCAAAGGCTGTTACGTTATAACTGGATTTTTCATCCATCCTTTTCGGACTCATGGAACGCGATGGCTCTCTTTTGCGAAGAGTGCAAAAGAGAGCCATCGCGCTAAGGCTGTCCTTAAGCGCAGTGGAATCAGATCTATGGATAAAATATTAACTATCCCATTCTTTCTGATTATTTTGCAAGATTTCGCTGAAAGCACGCAAGAACCGGCATCAATATGCGAACTTCTGCGGCGGTTCTATTATCGCCGAAAATAAGATTCTGTCCGCGGCGCATTGTTTTGAAGCGGAAGGAAATGTGTGCCAGAAAGCATGTCACAAGTAAGTTCATGTGCAGTCAGCAGCAAAAGTGGCTAAGCGTTTGATATGTTCAAAATGACCTACACGCGCTTATTCTCTTTACAATAGAGATGTGTTGACGTCATTTTGAACACCTCAAACGATTAGCCACTTCTAGTGCTGACTGTACAATGTTAATAATAATAATAAAACTATTAAAGGTGAAATAAGTCAACAGACTGTTCAATAGATGAAATAATTAAGCCTTCGAAATGCCGAGTTCATTTTCGAATTTATATTTATAAATACAATGATTATGCAAACAAAACGTAACGTGGAGCATAATCATGAGCCGTTCACTTTGGCTAACCGACGCAGACTGTGAACAGACCGGCTCATGATTATGCTCCTCGTTATGGAATGAAACATGTCGAGCAATATTCGACTTATAAAACGTAAGTTACGCGCTTCTATACAATTAATATGTTTGAATCTCACGATAGTTTTGTGTTTAAAAAATAAATCAACTAAATCAGAAACTTAGCAGCCTTCGTGGTCTCGATTCGCCGGATTCCTGTCTTTCCAGGTTCATGTATCGTCAATGATATTGTATACAATAAAGTCAGTTGGCGAGAGACAGCATGTGGTTACAGGAGTACCTATCCTTCACTTAATCCCCCCGAACAAAAAAAAATTTGAGAGCACACATGAAAAAGAAACTGCGCACTTGCATAACTTTTTCTTATTCATACGCACCATTACCAAAGTAAAACACAGATTTAAATTGTATCACTACTACAAATCGAGGGTTTGGTGGTGGTCAAACCCGTTGTTAAGTCGAGTAAATGGGATTTTGAATTTAGAACTATACGTGAATTACGTAAGATTGTTACTTCAATGAAATATTATATCGAATTATCGGGTTTGACCACGCAACCCTCGAAATATGCGTACACAGCTGTTCCTTACAATACATGTCTCCGGTCGCTAATTATAGAAAAAAAAATCAAAAGAGTAGTCGTTACTTACCTTGAATATGGTGTTAAGTAAAATCGTTACATCGATTCTGTAATCCATTCTTCATGTTTGCCTTAAAACGCTAAGCGGGATTAATGATAATGATTTTGACATGTAATGAATGTTATAAATAAATTATTATGATTATGGTTACGATACCTAATGTTGCCCATGAGCTATCTTTTGAGCTTTTTGTGGGAGCCCATCTCGCGGAGGGCAAGTCACCGTCTGCCGGAAATAAATTGGAGCGGTACCGCGAACATCTAAGTTCCTATAATTAGGGCATCTTTCTCTTTTACTCCAATTAAGGTGTCATGAGACTGACATAGACAATAGTCCGAAATTTACGAATATCGTTGTTCGCGGTAGCACCGCTGTATACCATTGTATTAGGCAGGCGTCCGGTTTTTTATCCAATAGCACATCAGTAGCTTTCTATCCTTTCCACCCAATAACCTAGACCATTTTAGATTTAATTTAAACTTAATAGTCCTTATGCCATGGCGGGTGCTGTCTCTGCGCGTTCTATGACCCGGACAGGGGTAACATCCGGTTAGTGTACCCCTTACATACCATTAGATTGCGCGTTGGCTCGACCCGGCTCCGCATACGGCTCCCAAATGTCCGGAACACAATTATTCCGTGTACGGGAAGGAAATGATAATGCAAATAAACAAATAATTTTATGTATTTTAATATTCCATCTACCTACGTGCATTTGATTGTTGATAAGCTTTACACCCAAAAATAAAGACCAACTCGACCAGAAAAATAAAAATAAAGTGACTCTTGACGCGCTAAGCATTTCACAGCTAAATACACTAAGTAAGTCTCATCATTATTTTTAAATCGGCTTTGTAATTCAATCAATTTGTGTAAGAATGTCCTGTAATATTTATTTATTTATCGATCCTAGCTATCTACCTTTCCAATTTGCATTAAACGTTTTAGTCTAACAATGATGACAATTAATTACATGTGTAGGTATTAATGTTCCATATTCTTGTAAATTTGATTGATTACAATATTTTTATGTTTTACACCGAAAAGCAATGAATGCAGGCGTTTTGGCGGTGCTCATCATACGCCGAGAACGATCACAAGACTGCGATGGATTATTGTAGGTAGTTTTTCTAAATAGACTGCACATTGTATAATGGTTCTCGGCAAGGGGAAGTAACTTGAAGGCTACTCCTGTTCTATTTGCTCTAACGCTTAACCTATTTATATTCAGATTTGTATGGAGATATGTTACGCCCCGAGTAGGACCGGCAACAATCGTGTTTTGTTAAAATTTGGTAAAATTTGTTAAAATTTGGTAGCAAAATGAAATATTTATGACGCGGGCGTATATCCAAAATGAAAGAAGGGTCTCTACAAGTTTAAAATAGTCATCTAAGACTCGCTTAAAAGCTCAAACCTTCAAGCGATTATCAACGCCCTAAAGGTAGCACACCGCGAGCACAGGCCCGGTACCGCGAACATCAAATTTCGTATATTTCTAGCATCTTTCTCTTTTACTCCTATTAAGGCCTCATGAGAGTGACAGAGACAATCGTCCGAAATTTACGAATATCGTTTTCCCAGGCGACTAAACGGCGCTGCTTTTCTGTCCAACTTAATATGAAATAGAATAATGTATTACACCGTATTTTCGCACCAACATCAACACTTCAATTGAACTTTATTTGTATTTCACTCTTACATCATAACTATCATAAGCGCAAGAGAGACAGCAATGCCCAAAACGTATTACAATAAATCTGTATGTAATTTTAAAAGCTCTGTCAATTACCGTTCAAACGGTCAAGATCAATCGTAAAAATGGCGGATAGTTTCGAAAATGGACTCATTATAACGGCATACAAGCATTATATGACTAATTTTCGAAATTTCATACTTTCATGATTATTGATTACCTACCAGAATACACCTTAACAAAATACCATTTTGCACAGAGTCCAAATGAAAAATTTACGACGTGTGTATGCCGTGGCGGGGACTCTATCGAACGTTGGAAGATACGTCAAAGACGGTGAAAGCTCTGAACAGTGGAGAAAAATAGCAAACGCATTCATACCCCGTGATTACTGGTTTCCTAAAAATGACATATTAATAGCAGTAAGTTTTATTTTGCGGAACAATGGTGCTTGGTTTATTTACGAAGAGGTGAAATTTACGCGTATAGCCCGTAACCCTTCTACATTGTAATGAAATGAATTTATTGGGAATGTTTATGCAGAGACGTGTGTAGAGTTCACACACGTCTGGGTAGAACTTCGTATTCATGTATCACGGATACAATAACATCGCTCTGCCAAAGGAGCCTGATTTTGCCTTATCCGTCGCTTGCCTCTTTGCCTTTGCCCTAAAATTAATGATGAATTCTCAACGATGGAGGATTTCTATGGAGAAATTGACAATTTGTAGTAGTTCTAACGAAACCGCGACCCTCCGAACTGCTGGCTAAATGTATATTTTCCTAACTAGTGCGCAAAAAGTGCACTTTTCGCACGCTGCGTAAATTTCACTTTTTAAGGCACTTGCTATGAAAAATTAGGTTCGATACTCGTGTAAAAACTTCTTTAAGACTCGGGTGATTGTCACCCTCGTTTCACTCGGGCTCCAACTTTCACCCTCGTCGTTTATTTTCACTAGTATCGAAATGTACTATTTTAGTACTAAGTACACAAAGCGAAATCTGTCGAGTATAGTTACTTCACGGGCGTACAAATTCTTGGAGCTCTGAGAACCTTACTCACCATCAGGAACACAACACTACATACCTGAAAGGTAGCAGTGCTATTATGGCTGTGGTCTTCTGTAAGGAGGAGGTACTTCCCCAGTTGGGCTTCTACGGACTCAATCGTGATGGTACTTCGCTGTGCCCTACCTCTCATTGTTGGACGTAGTTTAAGGACATACCGGGTCCAAAAATGATAATTGTTCGTTCGTTGTATGCAAAATGTTCGTTCAGAACACTAAGTCAAAACACAGCTTTAGCCAGCAATGCGGGAATGATATATTCTATGGGCATTGCATATACACCGTGGGCTGTTTAAACCCGACCGATTTTAACCATAGCTTCATAAGCTTAAATGAAGTAAAAAAAGTGGTACAACATGTAGTCCAAAAACGCATATTTTTTTAGATAATCGCGATTTTAAGAATTTACCAAGTTGAAAAATCTCAAGTGTAACACACCCTAAGAATGTAAAGTAACTTAAAACGTTTCTGCGCAGAAACACTAAAAACTCTGTTCACACCAATGACGCGTCCGTTGCTATGGTTAAATTACAACAAAGCTCGGTTAGCCAATGACCGATCCCGCGAGGTGCACGGACGCTGACGTTGCTATGGTTACATTATAACAAAGGATGATTAACCAATGACCGATCACGGTTTTACCGAAAACTGATGTTGCTATGGTAACCTTATAACAGTCCCGTCTTAGGTAGGAACATTAGAGCCTGTCATCAATGTCAAACTGTCAGAATTTTCGTGGCTAAAGCCCTGAGATCTGTAGAAATGGCGGATTGACCGATAAAAGCCGATTAGTATTACACGACTATACCTACATACTTGAAATTAGTTGTCATAAAGTAGCAAACAATCCATGACACATACTCACTTTTCACTGACAGTGCATCGTGTTGTGTCGGAGTGATTCGTTAAGTGTTTGCTTACTTACTCTGTTTCTCTATCAGGAATTGGATTTTCTTATTCACACTCTGACCTAAAGATTTATTCACAATGACGTGCTAAGCTTAATTTATTTATTTTGTTTGAAAAATAAAAAAATAAAAACTGCGTAATTAGGCCTATGTTCATATAACATTATTCAATTGTAATATCGTCAGAAATACGTGGTTGGAATCGGTCGGGTTTAAATAGCCCACCCTGTATATCATCTTATATCATCCTTAACTCTCAGTACTTTTTGGGACCAAGATTATAAATATATATATATATATATAGATTCCGGGGTTTTCAAGTCCCATCATGAAATGAAATACGTAACCTGTAACAACCTTAAGCGTGTTCACTTTTGCTTACGTATCACCATGTCGCCAGACGTCGTCGTATATAATGATCAATCCAGTACACTTGTGTGATGAGAATGGTGATCACGGTGTACTATTAGATAGACAATCAAACATGTGTTTTTTAGTTTACAGATGCGCCATACGTGTTTAACGATAATGTGAAGATTTTGCCCATTGCATCGAAGAATTTGGATTATGGATCCGTTGACTGCCTGGCATCAGGTTACGGAAGGATAAATGAATGGGTGCCTTAGTTTAATTTTTGGTTGATAATCAACACATTAGTGTTAGCAGCAGGACTGACACTTAACAAGAATTTAATAAGATTTTCGTCTTGTCTTACCTGTTATTAATCCTTGATTAACAAAACATTTATTGTTAAATGGCTTATCGAGTGCATGAATAGATCAAGCATTATGATGTTTAATTTAATGACTCAATCAATAGGGTATATGTAACTTTTCACCATTTATTTGTATTATTTTTATTTTCAAAGTTGAACATCTAGTGCTGGTTCAAAATATTATTGGTCTTAAACGACTAAACAGTCGTAAAAAATACTAAAACATAACCAAGACTGCCTTTTTTTCTTCAAAAATCTCAATATAAAACATCGCAAACTTAATATTTTTAAAAAGAAGTCTCTATGCGAACTTTATATACTACCTATACTTCAGAAGATCAGCGGCAGTGCGTCAATGGGAGTTTTCAGAAAAAATGCTAATGTCCTCAATTAGCGTGACATGTAACAAGTTAAATTATGTCCGTTTTGTAACGAAATAAATAAAAAAGCAATATTATTACATTTCCTCGTATATAAAAAATGATAAAATAATACTTTCTTAACAGATGCTATCGGATAAGTTACTATGGGCTAAACTGCGACTGATACCTGCAAGCACGTGTTCAATAATCCATGGCAGAAGCATGAACGCTTTTATATGCACCGCATCAGATGCGACGAATGTTTTACAGGTGAGATCATTTTAAGTATCTATCGTAGTTCTAAGTGAAGTAATTCTAAGTTTTAAACGAAAAGATACGTTCATTCTTCCTACCGTTTGTCTCGGTCTGGGATTCACTCGGGGAACCATTTTTTTTTTCAAGTTGCATATTTTTCCCAATGTATTTTTAACGAAAATATTTACTTTATGAAACAAACTTTTCGCAAACTCCTGTTCTTGTTCAAATACCTATCGAACGATACCCCAAAAAAAGAAATGAGAAGGAAGAGAAAAAACATCTCCACTTTACGTACGGAAGGTACTCGTACTTTTAAACATATTTTTAGATATTTTCATTCTGTGGTAGAATTGATAGTCGGTGTAATTGATATCTATACAATACATGTTACTTATGTCTCACAATGACAAGGTCCTCACATGGACCCATTCTGTCAGTCTCAAAAGGACAACGTGGTATAGGTGAAAGACTTAGCTAAAGCACCTGGCCTATGTATGTCAATAAGCACCAAACTCGCAGACTCATTGGCGATCCTGAGTTAGTGAGTGTAATATTACAGAGCCTTGAGCACCATCGCAGGGTTGCTAGTTTGTCTGAGTTTTACAGGATATATTTTGGAGTATGTGCACAGGAATTGCACCATTTAATTCTGCCATCTCCGTGCCACTACCGGACGTCCAGACGAGGGGAGCTGTTTCATCCTTACGTTGTGAATATTCCATTCATTCATTCGCACGAATCTATTATTTTTTACCTTCCTAATACGGACTGCTAAGGAATGGAATTCGCGGTGTTTCAACTATCTCCGAAGACTTCTTGCTCGCAACAATTATTTGTAAATCGTACGAGTCGTCTAAATAATTTATATATATCAGGGGTTTGTCAACAGTTCTGAGCTAGGCCGACAAAGGACAAACAGACAAAACAGACATACATCGCGAAACTATAATTAAATATTTCATAGTTGACTACGGAACCCTAAAAATACTAATACCGTACTGCCGTGAAAATAAATAACATTTGAAACACCACGCTCTTAGAATTTTATGAGCAGGTAAGTGTAAGGATAAAGAATAGTAATATTTCGATATTAATTCGTCATCTGTCACCAAACAATTAGTAGAGGAGATATAGCGTTTGGGGTCAAAATAATTGCCACAGAACCGGAGTTTGGTGTTTTTAGTTCTTTGTGTGTATCTTTTTGACATACTAAAAATATACCTAGAAAAATATATGTGTGCAAAATGCGATTTTCCACACGGCAAATATTTGAAAAATTGAAAATTCCCCATATAAAACCCAAATTTTGTATGGTCTCAAAGTACAGGAAATTACACACAAAAGAAGGTTATGAGGTTAATTTAATAAAATAAATGTAAATTAAAAAGTGGTGACTAAAAAAAAAAAAAGATTTTTCAAGCAAAAATTTTTTTTTGTTAAAATTGATAATGAAACTTATATAGACTATATACACATCAATATGCATAAAGCATGTTTAATACATGAATATTTCCTATTATACCTAAATAATACAAAAAATAGACTTTTAATTAACAAGACAAAATATAGAGCTCCTCCATAGACTGCCACATGGAGCAATCTTCAACATACTGCGGCCACTGACTACCAGCGTTAGTTTAGCGTTTGTGGATGTCCGATATTGCGCTTTCCTAGATGTAGTCGCCACTATACTAGGACTTTTCTGTCCTAACGGCCATCGACCACCACTGCCACTTCAACAGTGCAATTCTACGAGCCATGGCGGTTTTTCCGTCTTTTTTTTACGGAACATCATTGAACTGCATCTACGTGGCGATAGTCCGAGCGGTCACGGGTCTTCCTTAATGCTCCACAGCCGAGTTTGATATTGCCTTTTCGAAGTTTAATTTGCCTAACTGGACTACATGTCCCAGATACAAATATTCGTCAACAACTTCGACAGCAACGTTCCCAACCGATATCGTATACATGGCGACAAGGACATCTTTGGTGCTTCTATTATGTTAACTTTCAGCCCTACCTGTTCTGAAACTCTACTAAGGTCCTGAAGTGCTCAGACATGACAATGACATAGTCTAGGAACCGAAGGTGAGTGAGGTGTTCGCTCTTAACATTGATCCAGTACCTTAAAGGCATCTTCCAGTGCAGCAAACAGGTTCGGAGAATGACATCTTCCTGTCTTACACCTCGGTGCGGCTGGATTGGCTCAGAGCTCTGGTCCTGAATATCGGTGATCGGTGAAGAAATAGAAGTACAGCCCATGTCTCGATCGAACCACGATGTAATCAGCCACTATGCTTGGCGTTCGTGGACTATGAGAAAGCCTTTGAAGGGGGGTTGGAAAAAAACAACTACTCAATATGTCAATTGAGCCCTACACTAGAATTTTTAATTAATATATTAATAGTAAAAATGGTCGATACTCCCGTAAACCGTATACAAATGAGTAATGTTGTAGTGGCAGATAATAATGTGTCGACATATGGCATAGAATGATTGAAATGTTCTCTATTGCTCTGTGATTTAAGATTATTAGATTTACAAATAACATTAAACAATTGGAAAAGATACATGGAAGAACTTTATAAGTCCTGTCGAGTTCGATGAAGATGATATGGAAGATGAACAGCTAATAGACTAGAGATGATAGAATAGGTAGTAAAATAGGTAATAGATTGGAAAATAATACTTGAAGAAGAGTTTTTGAAAGCCATGTCGAATATTCCAAATGGTAAAGCTGCAGAAGATGGCGGAATTCCTATTCTAAAACAGCATATAAGTTTAAATATGAAGAACACGTTAATTGTGAAATTTAAATTAATTGACAAGATTAGCAGACGACATTGCGCCATTTGCAGAGAATAGTAACAAGTTACAGCAGACACTTTAAAAATGATGAAATCTTTGATAGATTCAGCCTTAAAACTAACAGTAATACAATAATTTTGTTATTACCAAAAACCTCATAACAAATGCTGGACAGAAATCATGACTAATGGAGAGGAGACGTCTTGCAAAATTTGTTTATTACAGATAAAAGGTGAGACATAGATAGGGCATCTGATGAGGTATAAGACCTTTTATTTTAAAATTTTGGATACCAAGATCGAGAGGATGATAGACCGAGGAAGGCCAAGATATGCATATCTCAGACACGTTAAGAAGAAGGCTGTTGTTATAAGGCTAGCAGAGGGAAAAGTAGACTCCACCAACATTCTTAAATATTGATGATGATATAACATATTGAAAACTGCACAAGCTTATTTTTAATCTTCTACCATCTGGTTATTTAATTTTAATTTTAGAAATTAACGTCATAACCTTTTTTACCTTTTTTTCCTGTAATTCGATGCCACACACGATTTTTAATAAATTTATGAATTTTCGAAGATACAATTTTTGTGGGGCAAACGAACGCATTTTTCACAAATATATTGCTGATATGGCAATGGGAAGGCCACGTAACTCGGAGAGTCGATGGCCGTTAAGACAGAAAAATCATCGTGGCGACTACGTCTAGGAAAGCGCAATATTGGACATCCACAGGCACAAACGCTAAACTAACGCTGGTAGCAGTGACTAGATTATGTTGAAGATTGCTCCATGTGGCAGTCTATGGGTGAGGTCTATATTTTCTCGTGCTAATTAAAATACAGCCTATATGTTTTGTATAATATATCATGTTTTAAATATGTTATTTTTATAACGTATATTGATGTGTATAGTCTATAAAGGTAAAGTTTAATTTTCAATTTAAAGAAAAAAAAAAATCTTGAAAAATGTTTTTTTTTTATTCACCACATTGTTATTTACGTTTATATTATAAAATTAACCTAATTATAGTTTTTAGTGTGTAATTTCCTGTAATTTGAGACCACACAAAATATGAGTTTTATATGGAGAATTCTCAGTTTTTCAAATCTTTGCCGTGTGAAAAATCACATTTTGCACACATGTATTTTTCTATATTTTTAGTATGTCAAATAGATGCATACAAAGAACTAAAAAAAACAAACTCCGCTTCTGTGGGAATTATTTTGATCCTCACCTACAAATTTTCGTACATCTCCTGTACTAAATATGAATTTGTTCTTCAAGTCCACTTAAATATTTAATTATTTACCAAAATTTTAATATGTTAGGTAATGTCTGTTTTGTATAACGAAATATCTTGTACAGCCATATCAATATAATTAACTTGTTGAGTCAACTTCACGTAGTAACAAAATGTCAACTAAATTATCAACCACATTATGTTAAGTACTAATACGAGCAGTACTGAAAGTGTTCATCGCCAACTTTCATTATATCTTATGACATCTGCATGACATGATAATTGATAACATATAAATAAACTATATTATCAACACAAGTAAGGGTTCTACTTCTATTATGTATAAATCCAAGTGGATGCTCGTACTCATGATTTGAAAAACAAAAAACGACAAGTGCTGTCTTTGACCATCACATCAAACTGTTCTAACTTCTTTATCACCAGTTACAATTACACACAAGTCTTGTTATATACAAATAAAGATTGGTTTTTCAAGATTCTCTGGAATTAGAATTGGAAAAAATATTATATATTTATTGTCTATGTAAATTACTCATAACTCCAGAACTGCTTTATCATATCGGAACATTTTTCACCAATCATGATAGTAGCGGCATTCGTATTAGCTCTGACAATTTTCGGCATTATACTTGCATCTGCCACTCTCAGATTCTGTATTCCATGGACTCGTAACTCGGAACTGACGACTGATGCGGCATCCTCATATGGACCCATTCTGACAGTCCCAACAGGATGGTACAACGTGGTAGTCAAGTGTCTCGCGATACACTCGAAATATTCTGGACTTTTAAAGGCTAAATCTTTGCAACCCGGCAAGGGAAGGTAGGCAAGAGATGCGTTTAATGCCTGCAATGTGGGTGTTTCAACTATTTCGGATACAAATTTCATGCTGGCAACAATTGTTTGCATATCGTACGGGTCGTCGAAATAATTTGGATATATCAGGGGTTTGTCTTGTGGATCAGCACTTCTAAGTTTTATCATTCCGACTGATTTTGGATTTAATAATACAGACCAAAACATAAGCACTGGATATTCTTCGTTTAATTTGTTTGTAATATCTAAAGTAGACTCGTCGAATTCATGAATTTTAAACACACTAAGTACCTCGTATAGTTTAGGAGGAAGTACGAGATGATGAAATTGGATGTTGGGTAGTGTATTATTCAAATCAAAAATGTTTATATAAGCAATAACTTCGGTTGGTCCGAGGTTGGAATAAAATCCAGTCTGTTTGGTAAGGTACTCCGCCATAGAAATGCCGAATTCGCCTTTGTCAGCTGGAGGCATATCTATTTCGAGGTTAATTATGTTCGAAACAACTACATGGTCTTGCAGATGATAGCCCACTGGTAAGTCTTGAATAACAGGTATGCCGAGTTCTTCTAACTGTTCTCTCGGACCAACGCCAGATAACATTAACAACTGAGGTGAATTAATTGCACCAGCAGAAATTATAACTTCTTTTAGAGTATAAATACTATACGTTTCCCCTGCCCTTTGAATTTCAATCCCAATCGCCTGGTTAGTGTCTACATTGAAAAGTACTTTGGAGACCAATGTTTTCTTTAAAACATAAAGGTTACTTCTTTCTTTAGCTGGAGTCAAGAAGGCGCGCGCGGTACTCTGACGACGTCCTTTATACGCAGTAGCTAGGGTCCTTAAAGCTCCCACGGTATCTTTTCCTGAGAGATCGTTTACAATTGGTACTCCAATGTCATTGTAAGCCTTCAAAATTACATCACTAAAAGCATGTGATCCTGAATGTCTACCTATTTTGAGTAGCCCGTCTTCATTATGAAATCTGTTCTTTTCTTCAAGTGATATTAGGTCATCATGCAGCGCCTGACTCTTTTTAAATAAAGGCAATACGTCATCGAAGCCCCAGCCGTAGTTTCCCATGTTTCTCCATTCATCGTAATCCTCTTTTGGCCCACGGACATAAAACATAGCATTTATACTACTGCTTCCTCCCAAAACTTTACCCCTTGGCCAGTAACATTGATTATTTTGTGAGCTAAGGCAATAATTGTTTGATGGTTCTGTCCTATATTGCCAATCGTTTTTGGAGTGAAAAATTTCGAAGAACGCACCAATTAACTAAAACATAAGATTTTGTCTGTTTGTTAAAAAAAACTTATATGCAAATATTTTATGTTGTGTACATAAAGACAAATATTATTTTTATAAATAACTAGGTACTACCTATTTCAAAAAGAAAATACGTGTTATAAGTGTCATAGCTTTTTGCCCTACCTCTGTATCCAAAGTTGGGTCATCGCCTGCTTCCACCAAAAGTATTTTCCAGTGTGGATTTTCGGAAAGTCTATTGGCTATAACAGAACCTGCCGAACCGGCCCCAACAATGATAAAATCGAATGTGAGGTCTGGATCTGGAACGAAATAATAATTTTAGTTAACATTATTTCATAACAAGTTAGACGACAAAATCTGCCTAAGGGCTCAACCCTTACTTGCAGGCTGCAGCTCAAGGTTTATTTATATTACGCTTCAAACATAATTTATTTTCGCTCTTCTCGTATATATTTTTAAATATTACATTGTTTAGGATGATTGATGACAGGCTACTTCTCGCCGTATTAATGTTTTCCAATTACGTTCTAAAGAGGTAGAATAGTTATGAAGATCAACATTTTGAATGTACTTAGAAACTATATTTGCTTACCGTTCCATGTAAGAATATTGCTTAATGTTGATGGTTACCTGATAGTACTTCTTCAGACCCGTCACGTGGCCACTGCCCAGGAGTTGTTAGAGCACAGTGGGCTGCGATAACAGTGTTTACCACCGACACAAACTGGAACCCACTGCTCTGTACAACTTCTGAAGCAAGCGATTTAAGAGTTTCATTGCAAGGCCAGAACTCCATTGCAGTTGATATGTCCACTACAGTGCTCGACTTATCTTCAAATGATGATACGTAATTCATTTCCCATTATTAAATACATATCTTGTGAAATTGACCGTAGCTAATGAGATAATCAGGACTCATTTTGTTGTTAGGGGTAATAGCTACTTGTAACTAACGAACATAAATGAAACAAAAAATAAATAAACGAACAGGGAAAAAAATAAGTGACTGCGACAAAAAGTATCGTTAAAATGCGTATTGTGTGTTACTACATTTTTTATAATAATTCTAGGTTGCCTAATAACTAAATACTATTAGAAAAAACTTCAGCAAACTATTAGAAAAAACTTTAGCAATAAAAAAATAGTATTTTATACATTTATTGGACCATAATTTATATCCAGTAACAATAGTAGATTGTTTGACAAGGGGCTAAAGTAGACCATAGTACCACGAGATGGTTATTTTCCCGAACGAAGTGACCAAAAATTGTTCAGTTGTGAGTATAACGATGTGAATTTAGACCCAAGTTATACATACTAGTTTTCACTTCGATTGCGAGAAAATAAAATAAAGTAACATTTTAACAATAAACAAATACAATTTTATCGACCGCAATGAATTCTGAGTCAAAAATGTTTAATTTAGCAATCTATGTATTTTTTTCAGTACTTTGATACAGATAGGATATATCTACGCCGTGAATAAATGCCATAGACAATGAATAATTTGGGCTTCAAAGAGTGTTCCAACGATTTAAACTTTTTTTTAATGCTTGTAAAGTAGGAACTAAGAAGCACCTAATGCTTTGAGAATTTGATTGTGTTTCCTCATTGGTCGATTTTAATATTGCGGTATATCTGATTGGTTGATACTTTATGCAAAGTTTTGTTTAATGATTTCACATTTTTAAACAGTATTCGCACCAAAAAATAATCTAGAGTTGCGATTAACTTCGATATGTGTCGTGATTGGTGGATTTAATAAGGTGAAGCGTTCTGGTTGGTTAATTTAAAACGTTTTGTATATCATAAATATGTATACATATTTTCATAATATGACACACTTTTAGAGCTTGAGAAGTGAAAATTAATTTATTATTGACATTCCGAAATTTACTTTCGACAATTACATAGAATGACCAAATTTTTTTCTAAATTTTCAGTTATAACGATGTGAATTTAGGACCCATTTAATGCGTTGAAAAAGTCCGTTCACAGTCTTATAGAATAAATTATTTTAACATCATAAAATAAGGAAGTCTCTGCTGTACGGAACAGGGTTATATTTTCGAAATGACGGGCGTTTCTCCGATCCTTGAACAGCGATATTTTTGTTTATAAAGTTTTTAATTGTTATTGTAATATTACCGAATTAAAATTTCAAATAGGCCAAATGGGTCAAGGGAATTTATGCCAAATGGACAGAACCCGTATTTATAGTGCAGTTTAATCATTTTAAACGAACATCGTTTACTATCATCAGCATTAAGAGTTCGCAAATTATCGACTGCCATAATTAGTTAAATAGGGAACATGCACGACGATGCTGCCGCCGCCTGGTGATGTTAATCGGAACTACTAACGCTGTCATAACCTAATGTTGACATTTCTAGAAAAAAGAATCAATTTTACCAGTTAAAAAAACCTACTCTGGCGAATTTTAATACATTGTTGTATTTCTGAATGCACTAACACATCCATGAAAAATAAACACAAATCAAATGTCACTCTATTATCACTTTCCATGGAATAACGCTAACGTGCCATGGTTATGTATAAAAAAATGGATTAATGCAGTAAAGAAACATACGTAACTACAAGTTTTAAGATGGCTTTAAGTATTCAGAAACAATCTGTAAAATTATTAGTGACAATACCCAAGAGTTTTGTAGTTAGTAATGTGAATCTAAAATAACGTATAAAACTGTTCAGAAAACATCGGAATGATTAGTTTCCAAGAACATTTACAACAATAAGTATTGCGTGAACACAAACGTAACAAACACAAAAAACACAAAAATTTCCAAATAAAAAATAAGTTGAGTACCTACCTATACAACTTTAAATAAAATGGCCCACTTACTTCACTGTACCTACACACAACAACACTCTTCGCTGTACATCGGTGGACCTTATGCCTTACATAATAAGGTCCACCAATATACCGCTTAGAGTATTGCTGTGTGTACTATTGTGTACTTATTCTTATTATATTCCATGCAGGGTGACTCGGGAGGACCACTGGTCTGCAGAAACACCGGCGACCCGAACGACAAAGGACAGGGAGTGATCGTCGGTGTAGTGAGCGGTGCTGTACTCAAAAAACGTGGATACAACACATTTTTCACCAGAGTAGCCGCCTACCAGAACTTCGTCAATGGAAACAAAGCTCCGATAATTTTACCTGTGCTCTACGTATTTTGGCTGTCATTAATTATAATAAACTTTATTTAAAATTCTGTTCTAATTTCCAAAGAGATACCACATATCAGTGTTTAATTCCTACTTCCGAAAGTTATAAATTCACCTAGATATTTTTCTAGCACGAACGATTTTATGTAAGGGATTGACAAAATAAAAACATCGACAGTCCTGTTATCGATAAGTACCACTTCAACGTCATACACGACAAATATAGGGTAATAGGGTGGGTTAAACATAAATAACAATAACAAAACTATCAATTTATTTTTATGTTACATACAATTTGGAAATTATACAACGCAAATTATAAAAGTAAATTGGATCAAACGTGTACGGATTACGTTGAATTTGTTCAAGATCGCTGGCACAAGGCTTCTAGGTAGGTAGCCGATATAAGACCGTGGTTGTATGAACGTCTTGTTGTTGAAGTACCATGTACTTATAGATAATAGGATTGTCGATATTTTTATTGTGGCAAGCACTAAGCAAATGTCTTTCCTGCTAGAAAATTATCTAGGTATAGTTTTAAGTTATAAAATATACATAAAAAGTCTCCCAATTTGGTGAATGCGTACCAACATTACCCGGATCAGCGGCGCTACCGCGAACAACGTTATTCCTAAATTTCGGACGATTGTCTCTGTCACTCTCATAACACCTTAATTGGAGTAAAAGAGAAAGATGCCCAAAATATACGAACTTCTGTGTTCGCGGTACCGCTCCAGGCGGCCGATTTTCGAGCGTCGAGTACGAGACATTTGAAACGCTGTCAGAAACGAAGAGATGTTTTAAAAAAATATATATAGATAGAAAATAATAATCGTGGGTATCTAATCTAAACTTTAGATTTTGGGCAAAAATAATGTTAAGAAATTTTCCTCTTTAAAGATTTTTGAATTGAAATGCACGGGTGTCAAAAATCGGCCGCCTGATTATACTAAATAAGTACCTAATTATTATTAGTCATAGAATTTATATTTTAATTGGATAATATAAGGAATTTCTATACCGTAAAATAAGTACCTAAAGTTTCTTATTCTAATGTTATATGCGATTTAATTGTCATTTTCTAAATATTAAAGTAAAAGAGAAAAATAAAAACTACAAAACCTGAAAAAATAATAGTGCCTAAATAAAATATGTTTTTACCAATATGCGTCAGTGGCAAATATTACCAAAAAAGATCAATTTTACTGGAAGTAATGAACAATTAGTAGTAAAAAAGTATTCAAGTTAAAATCTATAAGCAAAAGTTCTTAATAAGCTTTAGGTTACAAAATGGCAGTATTTCTAAAGTCAATCCCCAATAAGCATAAAGCGTAACTTTAGTTCTCCGAAGCCGCGAAGACAGCTAAGGCCTAAATTAAAACTGTATCAGGGCAATTTCACTTTCAGGGACACCCAATTAACTTAATTGTCAAATAAAAGTGAAATCAGTGGTCAGTTTAGTGGACAATTAAGCTTTAAATTTCAATATAATCTACTGTTTTATGTTTAATCCATAAATAATACGTGTTATTGTAATAGAAAAATGCGAATAAAGATGATTTACATAAATATTTCAAGCTTAATATTTCAAGCAAGCTTATTTCAAGCAATTGTCGTCACTAAACTGACCACTGATTTAACTTTTATTTGACAATTAAGGTAATTGGGTGTCCCTGAAAGTGAAATTGCCCATCAGCGGCACTACCGCGAAAAACGATATTAGTAAATTTCGAACGATTGTCTCTGTAACTCTCATGACGAGTCATGACACCTCAATTGGAGTAAAAGAGAAAGATACTCGAAATTTACGAACTTCGATGTTCGCGGTACCAGGCCAGTCCTCTTTGTGTCCTTCTGGTTTGGTCTGGTTAGGCCTGGGTTGGCCTGGCTTTTGCTGCTGACTGTACAGTCGGCAGCAAAAGTGGCTAAGCGTTTGAAGTGTTCAAAATAACCTACACACGCTCTTATTTTCTTGACAATAGAGATGTGTTGACCTCATTTTGAACACTTCTGCTGCTGACTGTACCAATACACATCAAGTGTCTACCTAGTGGTTTTTCAGTAGAAACCTGTTAACTATTGACCACACAAAAGACGATTTTTGTTTTAACCTATCTGATTTTACAGACTAATCTTCCTATAGTTGTAAGGTAGGAAATATAGGTATTAATGAAAATAATATTACAGCTTTGTCAATAGAAACCTACGTAATTACAACGCACATGTGTTGTTATTAACAACACTACGAATACGTCTCTAATTTGAACAAAAACAACATTTTCGAGGCCATTAGATACAATCGCAGGATTTCACTTTATTTTCTTCTTATTTATTTTTTCCTTCATGTAGATTAGATAGATAAGTCAGCAGCAGAAGTGTTCAAAATGAGGTCAACACATCTCTATTGTCAAGAAAATAAGAGCGTTTGAAGTGTTCAAAATAACCTACACACGCTCTTATTTTCTTGACAATAGAGATGTGTTGACCTCATTTTCAACACTTCTGCTGCTGACTGTACCAATACACATCAAGTGTCTACCTAGTGGTTTTTCATTAGAAACGCGTATAAATATGCAATTTATCTTTGTAACTTAAAGATCGCAATCATTCCAAAAAATGTGTTTGCTATTATTTTTAAAAAGGAACTTCACATAATATGATTCGGTCTCCGTGCCTTTTTGGTCAGGGAGATTAAAAACTTACAATAAGTTGTTACAAAGTGCGTTACCGGCACTCGGGTTTTTTGGCACTGATACCGGCACTGATAATAAAGTGTATTCAAAGTGTATTCAAAGTAGGGCTCCTGGTATCCGTGATGTACGCCGACCCGTAGCTACGTGTTCTTAACACCGCCGGTACTAAGATTACGAATTGCATGAACACGGCCAGGTACGTGTCACGTACCTGCGTTCGCATCCGGATTCACGTGACACGCCGTGACACGCCATGATACGTAGCCCGTACCTGCGTCCGTGTGTGGAGCTTCGGGCTCGATTCCGTTGGATACTTATCGCACGTTTCGTAATTTCGCCACGCCCGGGAGAAAAATAA
Organism: Grapholita molesta; assembly: GCA_022674325.2. NCBI lineage: Eukaryota > Metazoa > Arthropoda > Insecta > Lepidoptera > Tortricidae > Grapholita > Grapholita molesta. The sequence goes on along the minus strand of CP053129.2, from coordinate 9,898,418 downwards.
ATAAAGACTAAGTTTTATTGAATTGAGTTACCACTTAGTATATATTACGGGCGGACCGAACCGGCGTGTTCTTAAGATACGTGAAGGCGTGATCACGCCTACACGGATCTACACGGATTCACGTACCCTAATTTCACATAACCGAATGTCACGTGCGCAACGGACCAGAAAACCGTTGCCGTGATTCACGAAACCGGGCGCACGGCTACGGGTTCGCAAATCACGGACACGACCGCGAGCCCTAATTCAAAGTGTATTCAATTTGCAAATCATAATATACATTTCAGCCATATGCAGTCCACTGCTGAACATAGGCCGCCCACAAATATTTACAAATCCGGGCGCAGGCCGCCCACAAATTTATAAATACTTGTATCATCTTGGGGTAGTTGCTATAGTCGCCACGCTTGGCTGATGGGTTGGCGAGATAGGGTTTCGACGGACGCTGCTGCCCGTCCGTAGGATTTTTCCCTTTGTCGCCTTAAGACACCCGCGGGAGGAGATGGGGTGGTGCTACTCTAGTCGGCCGGCATGACACGGCTTCGACACCCGCGGGAGGAGATGGGGTGGTGCTAATAGAATGTCCTATTTTTTTGTGCTCCCATAAGACAAGGATTACGTAATGTATGGGTGCTGATCGAAGACATGATGATGATGGTTTATACAGACTTACAACCTAAAGTTTTTCCTCGCATAGTGTAACATTGACACCTTACTCAAACAGTTTTAACATAACGAGTTTACCCTTAACCATCAAAGTTGGTAACACGTTTAGCGTAGTCATAGAGGCTGTCTGTAAACTGTAAAAAACATCACAAAACTTCATTTTCCAATATTCTTATAATACGGCTTAGCTATGTCTATATAACAGCGATTTATGTTTACGCATAATGATAACGAATCTCGAATCCTCAAGTACACTAGTTCGACTGAAATAAGCACTCGCTTCTGCTCAATAAGGCACTGGTCCGACCGCGAGCTAGCAAAACGATACAAACGGACAAAAGATAATCGATCCAGCGTAAATAAAAGAAACTTATATCTCATAGCCGGGCGATCGTAGTTCATCGCCGGGCGATGAGCTATAAATGGGACGATTTACACGGGAGCGTTTAACTTTTGTCCCTTGAAATAGCTGATAGCTCATAGCTTACTAGCTAGCTCGCGGTGGGACCAATGCCTAAACCCTAATTTTATCGAGCGGCAAGGGCGCTACCGAGAAAGACGATATTCGTAAACATTAACTTGACCACAACATAATGTCAGGACGTATATCGGTGCGCTCAAGTTTTTAGCCTCTACGGGGCCACGGTACAATGCTAGTTCAATTTGTATTCAGTGTCGTAGGAAATAAAGTATAATTTATCTCGTTTCAATATTGAACGAAACAAGAAATGCAACTCTGTTCCAATTGCAAAAGCTTCATGTTTCATTGAAGTAATTGGTAGTACAGGTAGGTCCGTGGGCCTTAGGAGGTTAATATGTGGTGGGAAAGCGATGGCAACAACTCCTGCCCACCGTTCCCCTCGCCGCTGACGCGACCTGCGCGGGCGCCACTCGCCAGTGTCAGCCATGGAGCACGCGCGCCTGTCCTCGCTCCTCGTTATAGCGCGTAAGTATGCATTTGAGACTGGTGTTTACATATAAGAATTCTAACACCTTACCCATAGATATAAAAGTTGTGTTTCTAGTGATTGAAAGTTATATTGTTTTAAACAACTAGTGTTTGTAAGGACGTAAGTATTTTCTTATTCATATTTGCAATTCCTTTTAAAATAACAGACCGACTTATCTGTGCACAAGAAATCTGAGCTGTAAGTTCCTAAATGTTTTGGCCTGACCTACCGCCGCCATTGAAAATGGTATTTTGACTTTTCGTTTGCGATTCCAGAAATTATTATTTGCAGCTTATTTTGTCTGTAGTTAAATCAGTGTATGTCAGTGTACATAATTTTATTTTTATTTTATTAGGGATAACAAACAACCATACAGTTAAGTACCATTATTAGGCATTATGTAGCTGTAACATAAACTACTATTATGAAAAATGACGGCTTCACTAACGTTTATTTAGTCACTAGCGCGACATGTTTTGGAGAGCGTAGGTCCTCCATTTTCACTTACTGAATGCCGAGAGTCTGTTCACGTCGCCGTTCCGTCACTGCCACCCGGACCGTGGTTTACATTACTTCGACCTATGTCTTTGGACCATTTAGGAATCAACGCTCTCATTGTTATACCAAAATGTAGTTATTTTCCTAGTACTTACATAACTCTTAGATTAACCTAACACATTAGTCTAATAAGAAAAGAGAACATGTATTTTTAGTAATAATTTATTTATCTAATCTACATGTAGGGCAAATTTAATTAGAAGAAAATGAAGCGAAATCCTGCGATTGTATCTAATGGCCTCGAAAATGTTGTTTTTGTTCAAATTAGAGACGTATTCGTAGTGTTGTTAATAACAACAAGGGCACATGTGTTGTAATTATGTAGGTTTCTATTGACAAAGCTGTAATATTATTTTCATTAATACCTATATTTCCTACCTTACAACTATAGGAAGGTTATTCTGTAAAATCAGATAGGTTAAAACAAAAATCGTCTTTTCCGTAGTCTAGTTTAATTTTAATAGTTAACGGCTTACATGATTACAAGTTATGTTTTTGTGGTAGAGTGTTACGTAAGAGGGGGAGCGGTTTATGTTGAGATTTCAAAGAATCAAAACTTTGGCTATAAAACCCTTACCTCTCACAATGTCCACAGTAAAGACGCGAACTTAATTGATCTGTATGATGACGACTCGTATTAATCTTCCTAAAGAAGACTTGTGGAACTGAAACAATTTACTCGAACCTCCACTTGTATTTGTGATTAACATATTTTTATTTATTACTGACGAACACAAATCGGAAAAAACAGTTTCTATTTTTCTGTGGTGACGACAGGTCCGGTGGTCCTGGGTTCAAATCACATCAGTGAGGGCATTTATTTGTATGATGGGCACGGGTATATTTTACTGAGACGTGGGTTTTTCTATGTATTTAAGTATTTGTATATTATATACCAGATGTTATATAAAACGTGATACAAGATTATCAAGCTAACATTTGGTCATGATTTGGAACATTTTTACTATGGGGTCAACTTTGCAAATTGTAAAAAAAAAGCAACTCGCTCATACATTTTCGTCAAGTTATACTTGACCTATCTATGGAACAGCTCAATTTTTATTTAATTTTACAAACTTGACACCATAGTAAAAGATGTTCAAAATCATGAACAGATGCCGGTTTGATAATCTTGTATCACGTGTTTTATAAGACCCAGTATATTGTCGACTGGTTACCTAAAACGCTAACGTGGAGCTCAATCATTAGAACGTGGAGTGCAATCAGTAAGTTCATTTTCAAACAGTAGGCAGTCACTATACACTAAGATACGCCCTTCCTGTCAGTGCATTATTGGAGTCAGTCAACTTTCCTTTCCCATAGTCACTTCGCGCATTGATGCTAACGCGCGTTGAATAGACAATGTCACAGTACCTAAACGCCGACCACGTTATTGTTACTTGCGAGCAACTTTAAACATCGATAGCATTTTTCATACATAAAAAAATCGATACCTGCTTGATTAGGTAAGTGGGTTTGTACATAACTACATAAGTAAACTAAAATACGACTGTTTACAAAATATGAATCGATTTACGTTACTGCAGTATTCGATTATTCTATAATCGACTTTTTCATTATTTTGAATCGATAAACGAAACTTTTATACGGAGATACGTGCAACAGAAGGTATATGACAAGCAGTGGCGTAGCGTGCCTTGTCGGGGCCCCGTATAAAATTTTTTTTGGAGGCCCTTATATGGAGGTAAAGATTTTTCACAAAAGAAAAACAATATTGTGAGAAGAAATATTTATTTATCACATAATTTACCCATTTACAAATAAAAATCGAATTTTAAATATTCACTCTCCTTGCCTTTTTTTTGGCAAACTGATTTATTAAATCATTTATGGCTGATGATGATTTTAGTTTTTCTAAAGTTTCTGCCTCTATGGACAATAGTGAGATGTCTGACACTTTTCCAGAAATATCCAGAATATTTCCAGTATTAAGATTAAATAATTTGATTGTTTTCCATGCTTTAGAACTCCCTGAGTCATATCATGTATTAATTCAATAATGACGTATGAGCTCAATCCCGTTCTAAACGCGGTTCGATAATACGTTTTCTGTACCCTTACCATGAGTTGTGACATTGACTTTTTCGATAACGAGTATCAAGTTTACTATCTGTGCCTCTCGCTCGTACTATTTTAGTGCGAAAGAGATGCTCAGATAGTAAACTCGATACTCGTTATCGAAAACCTCAAAGTCACAACTCATGGTGAGGGTACTGAGACGTTGTCTACTCTAGAAAATATTTACCCAGCGCCAGCGGTTGTCTGTTCTATGACAGATGTGATCGGTCCACTGCCAAACCAAACAGCCAACTGAATCAAGTCTTAAAAAAGTGTAGGAATCTTTTTTTTTATTATGCAGAAACGTCTGCTAGCGAATATCTTCGATATTTAAATCGAAAGAAAAATAGAAAAGTTTGGACTCTAAGCGGGACTCTACCCACAACCACAGGAAAAAGCGTAGGAATCGAATTAAGAGAGTTAAGTTACTTTCATTAATCATAATCGTGTAGTTTCTGCCGTGCCTGGCTCTCTCCCCTCCGTCTAGTTTAAATAAGAATTACCTTCGGAGTATATTTCTTCCGTCAGTCATTTTAATGATTACATGCTAAATCATGTTTATATAAGTTAACACTATTGTCAAGAGCAGAAACATATAAACACAGCCACCTGTTTTATAATAAGTATAATATTCCCATAACATAGATTCCGGGACATTGTCTTCGGTTAGCGCGTTCTATAATTATTTATAATTTCATTAAATTAAACAACTAAACACGTACCTATTATATTAAATCTGATTCATCTCGATATTTCAAGCGTTTGTGATTACCGGGAGGACGGAGGAACACTGCTAAAAGGAAAGGGTTAAAACGTCTAGACATACGAAATATAAAAGGTTCTATAGATTTCGGAGTTAAGGAATGATAAACTTATTAAATAAGTTAGTGATTGAACGTGGGGTATAGAGAGATAAGCAGGCAAAAGCTAACCGCCCCACATGCTGAATTCTAATATGAATTCATAACCATAAAAAAGGATAACCGCTATAATATAAGTAGATAATAATAAAAATAATATAGACATCTCTTTTTTAGGGTCATACATAGATAAAGATAGGATCACAAATATTTTTTGTTATGTTATATTTCATTTGTCTTATGAATATGTTGTCTATGACGTCATGTGGGAAAACCAGCGGCGCTACCGAGAATAATTGACTTATTCGTAAGTTTCGAACGATCTTCTCTGTCACTCTTATGACGCTTTAATTGGAGTAAAAGAGAAAGATCCCCGAAATATACGAACTTCGATCGGATCGGATACGGACCTAAGCCCATAACCATACAAAGTAGTTCCTAAATTACTTATGCGTTGTTTTCTACGATTGTATAATTTTGACTGCATCACTGATTGTGGCATTGGAGCGCTTCAGAAATGTGTATTTGTTCGATAAAATTAAGTAAATGCTGTGCAAGAAGCAAAGAAAAAAACTTGATCTCATAACGGCCATAATCGAGCAAAACCGACAGTTACTCAACTTAGAAACTTATAACAGTCGTAAGAGTAGATACTATTATTGGGTATGTTCAACGTAATCGCGTTATGCTTTTTTTTTCCTCTTGTGCATGAGTACCTTTCCGCGGTTTTTTACATTGTTATATTAAAAAACTGAAAACAAGCAGAATTATTACGAGAATCCCAGACCGTAGTTGCGTAATTTATCTACATAATTCTTACTTTCTTGAGTCCCTCGATATTTTAGTTTACTTTTGAATTCAATAAAATTACAAATTCATTTTCCGTCGTTTTTTATAAAATAAACTCTTCCGTCTTTTTTATAAAAAGGTTATACGCTTACTGTTATATTATAACTGCACCCGGTTTTATTATTAGGTACACGATACATTCACCTTCTGTACCTACGTAGGTACCTAGTACATTACCTATATTTTGGACCGCGACTATAGTACGGCTCAATGTCCGAACAAAAGTCAGTTTTATGGTCCCATCCTGAAGAAAGCATGAAACTTGGCATGAATGTACCTGTCATATATGTGCTTCAATGCAGATATGGAAGCATGTCGAAAAATTATTTTTTCCCTCCATTTCCCCCCTTTTTATCTCCCTCATTCTGGTTTTTCGAATTTTCTACAAAAACCATAAGACTGAGGAGTTTACTCTTCAGAGACCAAATCATCGTCGATAAATTACCTACAAAACGATACTACATTTTATAGTGGTAAGATTAATATATTTCTGTATACAGGCACCAACGTATTATGAAATTGTAAAAACAGGCACAACTTTTTCTTTCTTGCTCCATTTATAGGAAAACGACAAGAGTGGTGATAAAATAGTCTAAAGAAGTTATATACCTTATACATTAAGCTACAAAATGACACTTATTTCATAGTCGTAGAGGCATTATTTCCAGAGTTACAGCTTACCGCGTCTGACTCAAGTACAATTTTTTTCCTTTTTACAATACTATCTTTACAGATTTAAAGCTAGGTATTAATTGTATAAAAGCGGGTAACTCACGTTTTATAAGTCGAATATTGCTCGACATGTTTCACTCCGTAACGAGGAGCATAATCATGAGCCATTCGCGTTGGCTAACCGACGCAGACTGCGGGCCGCAGCTCTCCGCGACCGCGCACTCGACGCCGGCAACAGCTGAGGGCGGGGAGGCGAGAAACTACCCTCATTTTCAGCAATATTGTCAATAGTAGGGTTGCACACTACACTTACTACGTCCGTTGTCAAAGGTCCGTCCACACAAAACGCCGACGCACCATGCAAAACAGTTCTCCAACTAAGGGACACAGACCATCCACAGTCACAGTTAAAGTTCGGATAACGACTAATTTCAATAGCCCCCCGTACTTTGCGCTGAACTACAAATTTTCCTTCAAAGTACGGTTACCTTATCGAAACGTATGTAATGAGTCGAGTCCGAGTCAATATATGCTCCGTCACTGCAGAACCACGGCTGTCCCTGTTTTCATGCTGCGTATGTGTTCTGATATCCTGGTGGCAATGTTGCGGCCCGTTTCTCCTATGTAGCTCTTCCCACAGGAGCAAGGAATCCTATATACACCTGGACAGTTCAAGGGCTCTTTGTCCTTCGGCGAACGCACCAACTGCCTTAACTGCATATGAGGGCGGAAAATCGTCTTGATGCAATATCTCCGGCGTAACAAGTGTCCGATCTTATCCGTCACGCCCTTAATATATGGCAGGAATAAGGGCAGTCGTTCCACTACAGCAGGCCGGGGACGAGCCGAGGCGTTCATAACACGACAACACTGCCTCCATCCATAGCCATTGCTCTCCAATACGCGCCTAACGTGTCCTAGTTCACGGTCCAAAAACGGCGGGTCGCAGAGATTTAATGCCCGATTAAACAAAGTTCTGGGTACCGAACATAAGTGAAGAGGATGGTGGTGCGAATCTGCTCTCAGATAACGATCTGTATGCGTTGGTTTACGATATACCGTGGTTTGTAAACGCCACACGGTTTACGCATGACCAAAACATCCAGAAACGGCAAGTTCCCGTCATTTTCCTCCTCCACCGTGAACTGGACCTTACGATGCATAGAGTTGAGATGCTTCGTGAAATCCTGTAGGTCGTTTCTCGAGACAATAGCGAAAATGTCGTCAACATACCGCCGACCTACAGGATTTCACGAAGCATCTCAGCTCTGGCCATCGTAAGGTCCAGTTCACGGTGGAGGAAAATGACGAGGAACTTGCCGTTTCTGGATGTTTTGGTCATGCGTAAACCGTGGTGGGCGTTTACAAACCACGGTATATCGTAAACCAACGCATGATCGTTATCTGAGCAGATTCACCGCCATCACTCTTCACTTATGTTCGGTACCCAGAACTGTTGTCAGGGCATTAAATCTCTGGGCGTTTTTGGACCGTGAACTGGGCTGTTAGGCGCGTGAGAGCAATATGGATGGGCAGTGTGTCGTGTTGCGAACGCCTCGGCTCGTCCCGGCCTGCGGTGGAACGACTGCCATATTCCTGCCGCCATATTGGGGCGTGACGGATAAGATCGGACACTTGTTACGCCGGAGATGTGCATCAAGACGATTTTCCGCCCTCATATGCGGTTAAGGCGGTTGGTGCATTCGCCGAGAGACGTCAGGCTATATGGTTCCTGCTCCTGTGGGAAAAGCTACATGGGAGAAGCAGGCGCAACATTGCCACCAGGATATCAGGGGACACATACGCAGCATGGCAGGGACGGCGTCAGTGACGGATGATATGGACTCGGACTCGACTCGTACATACGTTTCGATAAGGTAACCGTACTTTCGAAGGAAAATTTGTAGTTCAGCGCAATACGGGAGGCTGGCCAGTCGTTATCGAACAACCGTGACTGTGGATGGTCTGTGAGTTGGAGAACTGTTTGTGTGGTGCGTCGGCGTTTTGTGTGGACGGACCTTTGTCGGACGGACGTAAGTGGTGTGCGGCTGTGCAATGTTGCTGAAAATGAGGTGGTTCGCCTCCCGCCCTCGGCTGCCGGCGTCGAGTGCGCGATGCGGCTGCGGCTCGTCGGTGTAACGCGGTAACTCATGATTATGCTCTCGTTACGAGTGGCTGTCGGACGCAATACGTGAGTTACCGCTTACAATTAATATGTTTCAATCTCACGATAGTTTTGTGTTTAAAATTTAAAGCTAGGGTCTAGGGTTTCAAACAATTTATTAAAAACACAGTAAATTACAGTTTTAATCATATATATATTTATATCAATGCATATCACAAGAATCTCCCCCACACTTACAGAGACCAGTACAGGGAAGACCGTACTTCCTACAAATGCATCGTCCTTTAACGCAGCTGCGGCATGAACACTTCGTCAATTCCTTTACGGATGATGACGTTTCTTTGTTTGTAATCCAAAATGGAATCCAAATACCGTCTTCTTTCATCCAACCCCATTTCTCAAAGTTCGGATATTCAGGATTTGGTATCAGACTTTGACCCCAGATCAATCCTGCTTGCAAACATTCGCTCGTCGTCGGGCCGAGTAGGCAAGGCTACAGCCCACGACACCGCCCCGCGCCCCTACATGCCCCTACTGTCGCCATAGCCAGGGCTCCGTCACTCTTGCTTTAAATTTAACGACGCCACCGTAGATACGTCCTCCCTTAATTCAAAACAAGAAGAAGCTGATACCAGACTCTTCCTCCATGTTTCGCACGCCGTGCAGCATGGTCAAACAGAAATATTAATTAAAACGGTTGATACAGATGTGGTGGTTGTAGCTCTTGCCTTATACAGCGGGCTTAAAGAAATGGGTTTGAACAAATGTTGGATATCATTCGGAACAGGGAAAGCTTTACGTACTATTGCTATTCACCAACTCGTGAATAAACTCGGCCCAGAAAAATGCAGTGGCATGTTATTTTTCCACGCATTCACAGGGTGCGATACAGTATCTGGATTTTGTGGAAAGGGAAAGAAGTCCTTTTGGAAAACTTGGAATTCCTTCCCTGAAGTTACCAGAATATTTGAAACCTTGTCACGACCTCAAAATGAAATGGAAACCTATCAATTGGATGCTTTGGCAAGATATGTCATTCTGACTTACGACAAAACTAGCGAGGTAGAAGACATTAACCAAGCTAGAAAAGCGTTATTCATCAAGGGACGGGCAATGGACAGGCTGCCACCAACACTCGGTGCTCTTGAGCAGCATACAAAGCTAGCTTATTTGCAAGCAGGATTGATCTGGGGTCAAAGTCTGATACCAAATCCTGAATATCCGAACTTTGAGAAATGGGATTGGATGAAAGAAGACGGTATTTGGATTCCATTTTGGAGTACAAACAAAGAAACGTCATCATCCGTAAAGGAATTGACGAAGTGTTCATGCCGCAGCTGCATTAAAGGACGATGCATTTGTAGGAAGTCTGGTCTTCCCTGTACTGGTCTCTGTAAGTGTGGGGGAGATTCTTGTGATATGCATTGATATAAATATATATATGATTAAAACTGTAATTTACTGTGTTTTTAATAAATTGCTTGAAACCCTAGACCCTAGCTTTAAATCCGTATAGATAGTATTGTAAAAAACAAAAAAATATTACTTGAGTCAGACGCGGTAAGCTGTAACTCTGGAAATAATGCCTCTACGACTATGAAATAAGTGTCATTTTGTAGCTTAATGTATAAGGTATATAACTTCTTTAGACTATTTTATCACCACTCTTGTCGTTTTCCTATAAATGGAGCAAGAAAGAAAAAATTGTGCCTGTTTTTACAATTTCATAATACGTTGGTGCCTGTATACAGAAATATATTAATCTTACCACTATAAAATGTAGTATCGTTTTGTAGGTAATTTATCGACGATGATTTGGTCTCTGAAGAGTAAACTCCTCAGTCTTATGGTTTTTGTAGAAAATTCGAAAAACCAGAATGAGGGAGATAAAAAGGGGGGAAATGGAGGGAAAAAATAATTTTTCGACATGCTTCCATATCTGCATTGAAGCACATATATGACAGCTACATTCATGCCAAGTTTCATGCTTTCTTCAGGATGGGACCGTATTTTAAGTTAAGGACTCGTACTACTAGGCGACAGGAGGGGGGAGTTATCTCTCTCAAACGCTACGTTCCCTTTTGTAAAAAAATGCGGTAACGTTATAAATTCCGCTATCGAAACCAAATCGAAATGACGTCATACCGAAATAGACGTTTGCACCTTTATAAAGCGGTTATGCAGTTACTTCAAAGAGCGTGGACACAATAACCTTTCAATCCCGCGTTGTTTCGGCGTTCGCATATAAAATTGCACGCTGCGGAGACGCGGCGTTTACGGTGTGGGCGTAACGATTACTATGGAATCGCGAGGAAAACGTCGAGTGGGCCCCTCTAGTGTACCCGGCCCTACAGGGCCATGAGTGTAAGTTTTTAACCTAACTTTACGTCACGAACGCGTTTGCGTTTCCCATATAAATAACATTATCGTCACTTACGCGACGTTTTTTTACGTCAAAAGAAACTTACACTAGAGCCTCTGACAGACAAAGTCAAAACAAAAGGTCTTATCTACAAACAAAACATTTCAGAACTTTATACTTAAAACAAACTTAACTGCCAGAACGGCCTCCTCGCCTAGTCGGTAGTGACTTCTGCCAACGAAGCCGAAGGTCCCTGGTTTGAATCCTGACTAGGACTTTTTTATGTGCTAATTCTATTCTAAAATAATTATTTATTAATTTCAATTTATAAACAATCCCCCTTATTCATAATTCATAAACGTTTATCAAACCAACATTAGGTACTTAATCTATGTTTTGTTTTTATCGCACAAAAACAATTGTCAAAGTGACAGATAAGGACAAAACGCAAATGTTTTCTAATGTAGGTTTGTTATACGTTTATGACTAAGGGAGTTTACAATATATCACAATTAATTATATCCTCCTAAGGCCCACGGGCCTACATGTAGTAGTACTAATTACTTTAAAGAAATTTGAATTTTATAAAATTGTAACGAGAGTTTTATTTGTTTCCTTCGACTTTGACACAAAACAGATTATACCTTCTTTATTTTCTACACTATAAAGAACGAATTCGAGTAGCATTTTCCTTGTAAGTATGATGGGCGATAGGAGGCTATGTTGATTGGAGTTTGTTTCCCGCTTGCTGCATGTTAGAGAACAAAGAAGCGAAATGCACCACATACACCATGTTTCGTAGATTTTTATTAGACAAGTTTTTTCTATGCTATAACATAGGTATAGCATTATTATTACAAGATCATCGAAATAATCGTATGGCTAAAAGTAATTATGTATATTTCTTAGCTCCCTCGTTTCCATTGGGAAACGCCACATTGGTATTAGGTACTGTTTTATTATTCAAAGTATTTGTTTGACTTTGGATAGTCATCTTTTATTGGTTGTGACTAACAAAAGAAGTGTAAATAAAAACCTGTTGAGTTGACTTACAAAATACCTAGGTCATATAATATTTACATTAATACAACAGCATAAGGCTAACAATAATTAGGGACTTACATCACATAACACGTAAAACATTAGTATTTGAAAATGGGACTTAAATTGGTTGCAATATTTAAATCGGTATTTAAAACCCTTTAATGTTGTTAGACTAATTTAACACGTTTTATGCGAAAAGAAACACATATGAGGGACGTTCAACAAAAAGTGAGAATGAGTATGTTATAAACAGAACAACTCTTATTACATGTCCATTTATTTTTCAGCTTAGTCATCTTTTAACATAATACCATTAGTATATCTTTTTTTTTAATGTCTCATCTTGGGTACCTACTTAAAATATCTCGCAAGTCGTCGTCTTTAAATTTCTGACCTCTATCTTTCAATCTCGGAAATAGGTAGAAATCACTAGGGGCGAACCCAGAATCACAACGCCATTGAAACGGCGGACTTCTGTGCCGGGGCATTGTCCTGGTAGCACAGCACAACTTTCGAGAGTTTACCTCGCCGTTTTTCGCGGATCCCATTGCGCAATGTTGTTATTTGTTTGGCATATAAAGTGCCCGTAATAGCGGGTCCTTGCTCGAGATACTTAATCATTACTATCACTTTACCATCCCAAAAAAGAGAGCCTATGATCCTTACCGGCAGATGGACCATGAATTTCTTCGGAGTTGCAGATGATGGCCTTTTCCATGTCATAGACTGCAGTTTCGTTTCAAGGTCGTAATGATGGAGCTATGTTTCCTCCATTGTTATAAACCGCGCCAAACAAAATTCCCTGTCTTGCTGCATCAGGTCCGAAGCTTGTTGAAAAATCTCGACTAGTTTGTTTTTACGTGTCTGTAGGCACTCTTGGTAGCCAACCCGCAGATAAATTTTTCATACCGAAGCGTTCATGTAAATATTATGCACAAAATGTGGAAATCTTTACATTTTCAGTTATAAAACGTACGACCACCCGCCATAACTAAGTTTTCGTTTTTTTTTACAATTTCTTCGGTTACAACTGTAGTAGGGCGTTTGGACTTCCGGAGCGGGCGTCCTAAGGCAGATGTTCTACCACGTCTAAATATTAACCTGCGACTGTCGAATACGAAGGAGTATTAGACCCTAAAGTGTCTCGCAAATCCAAATGGACTTGGTAGAATTGTTTTCCATCCATTGTCGCTAACGTACTGAATAGCATTGCAAAGAAAATTACCGTATTTTTTTAAACAAACGACAGTTTAGTTTTACCGGCCAGTATTTAATATCCTAATATTGAAAGGGTCCATCACATTCTCACTATTTATTGAACGCCCCTCGTATATAAGTTGTTAAAGAGTCAACGTGGAGAATTTAGCTCAATTTCTCTACTTCACAACAAGCATTCTAACGTGTGTGTGACCGTAACTAGACAATCAATGGCAGTAACAAAGGTTGTGATTGTGATATATACTCGTATGACAATAACAATAAAGGCGGGTGAGAGCTCTCAATAGTGAATCCCATGCTTTTACGATAATAAACAATGCACGGTTCTCCGTAGCTAAGCTACTGAATGAGTTTGGTGTCTGTCACCGACCGTGGGTCAAGTACCTTGGGTGGGATCGCAAAAAGCGGGCCTTGAAAACCAGTTTGATACCAGCTACTGGAATAAAAGTACAACGCAACATGTTCGCGCGCAACTTGGAATTATGGGTTTATAAGTAGGTGGACGCGCAGAATTCCGGATTCTAGGTTTTTTCATTAGAAATTAAGGTCGGTTCAACTCTCTAATTGTAACACGTAAATAAAAGTACATCGAATTTTTAAAACATGTCCACATCGTAATGTTGTCGTAATGTAATGTATTCTTGAGCTGCATCCTGCTCTAACATTCTCAATAATTCGTACGTTACTTTGATTATTGAAAACCTTTTTTTTTTGTGATTATTAAATTTCAGCATATTAAATGATGATTACCTACATACTTACCTACTGTATAATCTACTCCTAGATTTTAGTGTATAATATATTTAAGTGTTTGTATATGCTTTTTGGCAAACCGAGGATGAAGATGCTATACCAATAAAAAGTATTATTATACTTTACTTAATTTGCTTCGCATGAAACAGATATTCAATTGTATTTTTCAATCTATTTCAGTGTTGCAACTCAGCCAAACTGAAATCTCAAGTACTCTACCAGAATCATGGTACGCCGCAAACGTTATAAATGATGGAGCATATTCACCGAAACCGATTTCTGAAATATTTTCGACGCAATCGACTTTCTCGTCGACGAACCCTATCATCGTGCTGCAGTCCTCGACACCCGACCCGACTTTATTTACTTCAACCCCACCAAGTTTGTCGACATCATCAGTAAGCACGTTTAGTACAACGGAAAGACCTTCGGAAAGACAAACCGAAATATCAGTCGTTCCTTTACCAACCGAGCAACCCGTTCAGCCATTATCGCAAGAGCCTGTCACGTCACAATCTCCACCCGTAACCATTTTTGTGGATCCGCCGACAACACGAGAACCCCAGCCACCACAACTTCCTGAACTTTCACAGTTCCAACAACCACCCTCACCGCCGTCACCTCCACCAGTCTTATCAACTCCTCAGCAAATCCAAATACAAACAGCACCCCAGGGAACACCACCCCCTCAGATAATCCAAAATCAGCCGCCTAATTACATCCTCGTGTATCAGCAGGCACCTCAATTCCAAGGTTATCCTCAAGGTCAGCCTCAATTATTGCTTCCACCCGTAACTTCTACCTCTTCTGCTCGTCCACCAGTTACTTCTACCTTATCACCAAGGCCTACATCGACACTCTTAACTTTACTATCAAACCCTACGACGCCACCTCGTAATAGTAGCTCACCTCAACCTCCCTGCACAAACAGCTCAAAAACTGGATCTCAACTGCCCTCATTCCGTATTAGGCTGGTAGCTCCAAGCGGATCAGTTACCAAAGTCAAAATTAATCCACCGATTACAACCACCACAAGAAGACCTACTACCACGAGAACGCGAAGAAACAGGAACAACTACGATGGCTGCGTCAGCGGGTGCGGAGGCAAGAAGGTCCCTATTTGTGCCAGCCCCTTGGCCGTGTCTCCCATCGACCCAGACACGCTTAAAGGGTTCCCGTCAGTATGCCACATGGCATGTCACAATTCGTTTAGGAAGAATTGTGAGTATACAATATTTTCTTACAATATAGTGCCTATCCTTATTTAGATTAGGTAAATCAGGCGTAAAATTAAAGATAATTAATTTGTAGTAAAGTTGTACAATAACCGGTAACTTTGAGGAAGGTTAAAGATTGAATTTATGACCGGAGGACAATTAACTTTCGGTTTCCCCGGCCGGCGTTATAAGTGAAATAGTGCGTATCAAGCTGCGAGCGACCACAACAAATGCAGACCGGTTCGCCTGCGCGAACGTTACCTCATTCGCGTGTTGTAACGGGCCCGATTACTGACAGAATTAGGTGTTGCTCACGTACATAGGTTCATGTACAAACGTCATCTAAATGACAGCTTAATCCGTTCAATTGTATAGGTTTTACAATTTCACACGTAATTGGACCATGCGTGACATGTAAGAATGTGATAATCCGATAATAATTGAATGATGCATCAGACTGTTGCGTAAACGTGTAAAATATTGCTTTTAAAGCAAAATTCGTACTAAAAAGAAGAAGCCTAATATCACCCAAATTTATGATTTTATTACAAAGTTAATGGAACCGTGATTGTGGATACACACCTATTACGCGGTTTTTATCGGTCGGTAAACGGTTGGCAATGAAAAGAATCTGCTATTTTTTATGAAAAGCAACATGAATCGTTGCCGGTTCATCGTCATCAGCAGAAAGACGTCCACTGCTGGACAAAGGCCTCCCCCAACGATATCCACAACGACAGGTCATGTGCCGTCAGGGTCCAACGATTTCCCGCGACCCTGAGATGTTCGTCGACCCACCTTATTGGGGCATTCCAACGCTTCGTCTTCATGGTGTTAAAACTGAACTGTGACAATATGTTGAATCTGTCTCGTTTTAAAACAATCAAATGTTCCGTGATTTGTTTTTCGGTAGCAGTCTACCGAAAAACAAATCTAAAATATTAAGATACAACCAACTTACAATTATCAATGAACATACATCTAGGTATTTTGTTTTATTCCAGTGTACGAAAAGGTGATGGACGGCAGATGCGGTCGCCTACGCACCCGGATCAAGCTCGTCGGCTCCAAAAACAAGCTCAAGAAGGACGATCTCAACAAAGCTTCGTACACCGTTGTGCAAGGAGGCCCTTCAGTCATCGAGTTCTCACCTTTAAATTCTTAGAAAACTGCTTTTAGATTCATAGTGAATATAGTTATTAACATATCCGCGTGCCACGATTGAGTGAAATTGATATTTGTGTAGGTACATTAGTAGAATGAGTCTGAATGTTGTACCACAAATAAAAACGCGATGGCGCAATTCAAGTGTTGATTCAATTTCTAAGTTATTGAATTATACCAACTCAGAAATTGTTACCTACTATTTATTCTACGGGAACTAGAAGTATTCGAATTCTAGTGGAATCTATTTTGCTCACGATTTTGAACAGCAAGCAAAAAATTTGCAGAATCCAAAACCGGACTTAGAAAGTGAAAATGCTTCCTTCAAGTTCCTTCTTGGGGATCACGTACCTAAGTAAGACTATCTTACCTATTCTCATTACGTAATGACTAATGACTCTAATGAGTTATGAAAGCTAAATTCATTGACGTATTAGATCAATAAAGTTAGTGAAGTATATCGTGACGTTAATAGAGGCTAAACGAGTTTGTCGATAGGAAAACTGTCTTTAAAACATAAAAATTCCTACGCAGTGATTCAAACACATTTCTAACGTGTCATTGCTATTAGTTATCAGGTCAGTAGTACTAGATTTCACGATAACAATGACCCTTATTACTATGACGTTAAAGTTTAATTTTGTTATTATTACTGAGTTACGTGAGATGCAATCTAAGAATATGTAAAATATATCACGAGAAAAGGCAGAAAAACTGAGATTTGCAATATTACGATTTCTCGTGTTTCAATGGATGACATTACTTATCGCAAAATGCTACGTAATTCATGCGATCAGATCAATTTTTGTTCACACAAATAAATAATCGGCTTTCATGTGTTACTACTTATTTTAAAACAATCTGATTCGAAAGCAATTAGTTCTTGTGGCCCTGCTGATAACCGAATGTTACTATCATATTATAGATACCTATGTATAAGGGTTGTAACGTTTTCCACAAGGGCCACAGATTTTTTTTTAATCACCTAATGGCACGGTTATTAGGCTTGGCCGATTTAAAAACAATTCTTATACCTTAGAAATATGGGAAAATTTTAAAAATTAACTGCCTCGGGCTGCCCCGTTGCTCTACCAACTGAGCTACAAACACACATCTTGTGGCTGCTAATATCTCCACCACTTCATCTATCGTAA
Source organism: Grapholita molesta (assembly GCA_022674325.2). NCBI lineage: Eukaryota > Metazoa > Arthropoda > Insecta > Lepidoptera > Tortricidae > Grapholita > Grapholita molesta. Next base: position 9,880,747 of record CP053129.2, on the reverse strand, counting down.
ATCTGTTAACACTTTTTTTCGACTTACTTTATAGGTATAAATGTCGACGGCCGATCGTAATATACGCCAATCATAAAATGCCTAGGCATATCGTAAAACGTAGAAAAAAATACATTCCCAAAGTCAACGGAGTCCCGATATGCGGGGCTCTTATACCTGGACAGTTTGCCGTTCGGGCATCTGGAGAAACCTGACGAACCTAACTTTTAGTTTGACGCGACTAGCATCAAAATATGACCCAGAAATATTACGATTTTACGAGCGGCCGCCGACATATACACTGCCAGTGCTCTGGTAAGATCAATTTAGTGTATAGTTTATGTTAAGCATTTGATATGAATGTTATTGTGTTTGCCGAATGTTATGAATCCGTCCATATTTTAATAATAATATAAGCAGGATGTTTTTGTACTTAGGCTTTAAATTAAAATATAAGGAAATTAAACTAACCGGATTTTTCATTGAAAAAAAGTTTTGATCCCATAGTATTAATTTATTATTTTATTAATATTTTTCTTGTTATATTCTACAGTATATACATTAATGAATTCAGTCTGTATTTAAAATTTATTGAGAACGATTTTATTCTAACAACATACGGATTATTTCACTTAAATACTGTTTACAGAGCATAAAAAAATGTACTGGAAATCGATATGGAATAAACAGTTTTTTAGGACAAGATCATTTGATCTATATATCTACAATGTATTTCATATTCATTTTAAAAGAATATAAACCAATTTTGTCATTTACTTAATCAGGTACAACCCTTCGTAATTCTGGCATTATATAATTTACCAAACGCCTGAGTCAGGTGTTTTCATTTGTTTATATTCTTAAAAACATATGGATACAAAATACTTATAAAAAGGGAGGTTTCAGAAAAAAATGTCCCCAATTATCGTGATTTGTAGAAAAGTTAGCTATGTCAGTTTTGTGACGATAATTATGTATTAAATTTCTGTAAATACTTTGATTTGGTGCTCGTTTCATAAATTTTACGCAGTAATGCAATGCAAAAAAGGCAAAAACGAGAATCCATAAAGAGATCATGCATGACATAATTTAAAGTTTTTCACGTCACATTCATTGGTGGCACTTATTTCTGAAAACTCCCTTAAATAAATATTTATTATAACTAAAAATTATACGTTGGTACGTATAATTAGTTGATTACAATCAGAATGTCACTTTTTCTTAATTCATAAATATGATGTCAGTATGGTATTTCCGGCAGAACGATTTATAATAAAGATGCTATTCACTATGTGCAGTAAAAAGCATAGCAATAGCCTTCATAGCAACGACAATTTTCAGTCTTAGAAAAACTGTACTATTTAACTTATGAAAACCTATTTGCACAAAAAGCAATTCAGAATCTAGTTACCTTATAATAAGATTAATTTTCGTGTGTTACATTATAGCTTGTACAGTCGCCATCAGATATATCGGAGCAGTGGAGGTGGTCACAAATATCGAAACATGCACTTTATCGCCTTGACAATAGAGGCGTTGTTCCGATATTTCTGACCACCTCCACAGCTCCGATGTATCCGATGGCGACTGTAATATTAGCATTTATTCATTATGGCGCCAAAACAAAAGGTTGACGATCTTTCATTAGTGATCAGTACACATAATAATTCGATCTAAAACCACGACGTTCAATTTCAAAATGCAAAGAATCCCTTAACAAGGGGAATTTTGTTAATAATGAGCGCGAGTCTTCTTAGATGCTACAGGTAATCTAAGGCAGAACCTACTAAGATAGTACACCACTAATAATGCTAGGCACAGTCAACAGCAAAATTGGCTAATCGCACGAGGTGTTCAAAATGAGCTTCACACTATTTTATTATTAAGAGAATAGTGCGCGTCAAAATCATTCTGAGTGCCTGGCAAAATCACTCTGTTACAAAGGTATAAGGTCTACAAAAGGTCATTCACAAATCCAACTATGCTTTTAATATGGAGGTGAAGCTGCCTAATGTATTTTTTTAGGAGTCCATACTTCCTATGGGGCATAGTGGAAGTATGGACTCCTTACGACGTCCCCACATTGGACGTACGCAGACAGGTAACGTGTTAAGTTTTTTTTTTCCTGTTTGTACAGACCCTCTGCTCTTCAGTTCTCCTGTGTGCTATGTGTGGTGCATATTGGAAAGAATCGATCTCAAACAGGGAAGACACTCGAGCCAATTTGAAAAAGACTCGCGGGGCGGACTGGTCAGACTCGGGATCAAGTCTCAAAAGACAGAAGGTCCGAAAATTCTCGGATCAGGACGGGAAAGACTTTTATGCAATGTTATGTAGTAATAAACTCATATTTACGCAGTGCCAGTGATCACAACAATAACTTAACAAAAACGTGTTAACCTAAATACATCCTTTCCGAAAACCTTCATACTCGTACTAAGATGTAATCACAGATCATTTCAATTACAACATGGACCATATAAGACAACTGGTGATTACCACAAATAAGGGCTCCCACACCAGACGTGAGAACTTAGACTTATACTAAAGAAGTCATCGATAAATATTTGGTATTCAAATAAATGAATTCTGTGCTTCACTGAAAGTTTAAAATTTACTGACAGTTTTTTATGGATTAGATGCTGTTTCCTAAATTACCTCTGATCAAGTTTTAGGGATGACAACATAAGTAGTAATCCCATCATTTCCAGTTGATGGGCTGCTCAAATCGTACACGTAAAAATGTAATAATTTGCGCTCCTAGGATTTTCAATGCGGTATCTACACAACTATAATCTAAGGATGTTCACTCTAAACAGCAAAACGCAATTGTTTTCTGGACTACAAACAATTTAGGAAATAAAATAAAATTTAAATTGTGTTAAAATCGAATGTTACAAAAGAAATTAAACTCTGTTCTAATAGGGAATATTACGCAATACTCCTTGTAGGGGGCTCCACTAGCACAAACTATCATGACGCAATTGTACTCAAATGAAAGAGCGTAAAAAATAAGGAGTTTTGAATCGATGACATAGCTCATAGAGGCAAAACTCGTATCGTTGCGCGAAAAGGGTTAGTTTAATGACAAATTTTGCCCAATTCAATTTGACGGTTGACAGCGACAGTTGCGCACCCCGCGCACTTCATACATGTTGAGTCCGGCGGCATACCTGCCGATGTGGGATGGGTTAGAACGTCACCGTCAATTTCATTTAAGAACTTGTCTTGTTACAGGCTTTATCATTACGTTACTAGCCTGAGCTTATTGAAAGCCTTCTCAAAAATCTTATGTGCTAATGCGGCGCTCTGGGGACAGAATATTGCTGTAATACTCACTATTGCAAGAATTTCATATTCCATTAACCAATTGGTACTACAGGCCTGTGGGCATTTATCAAATTACGATCTAATTTGTTAGTCCAGTGTTCTAAAACCGTTGTTGGAAGTTGCCTTGTTGCTGATTCCCCTGTTGCTGCTGCCCGAACATCATCTGTTGTTGGTGGAAGTCCTGCCCGCCGCCACCCGTGTTGTTACCCTGGTTCGGCCCTGCATACACAAAATAATTGTATAACCAATTTCAGTCGGTGGTAGCAATATTAAGTTCAAACATTTTAGATAACCTAGATACAAAAAGGTAATTTAGATTCATTTTTGTAATATTTTAAGAGTTAATTTTCCTCGCGGTAGTGACGTGAAAAATGTTGTTTCACAAGGCAGCAACGTGTTTCTCTCTGGGCTTGAGACTCTCCCAATGCTCAAGACTCCACTTTTTTAATCACTCGCATCTTTCGTTAGCTCGGGTCTCAACATTCGGATGAGAGGATAAACACTGACTTTACTCCCTTGTAATCAAATAACTATTTATTTGCTTTACTATAAATATTGATTACCTGGCATTCTCATTCTCTTAGCGTTGCTTGCGCCGTGGTCATGATTATTTGCTTGCACCTGATTTTGCTGATTTTGCTGAAACCAATAAACAATTAAATTGGTGCTGTATGTATTGGTGTTCTATATTAAAGAAATTATATGTAAGTATGTAAAGTCTTGTACACCCAGCAACACTCTTAGGTGTAGGACCTTATTATATAATATAAGGCATAAAGGTCCACCAATGTACAGCTATGAGTGTTGCTGTCTGTACTAGAGTAAAACTAAATGAGTTTCATTTATTACTAACTAGCAAACAGGTGTGATATTCTCTCAAGGCTGTTCAAGGAAGTCGTTGCATAAAAGGAGGTTTTGACGTTTATGCAGTAACGATTCTTCTGCCCTGGTCCTCACACTCTTTACCTAGTGCATGCAAGACCAGTCTTATTTGTATGTTTTGCCCATTGCCTAAATTCTAGAGTTGCCTATACAAAAATAGGCCCTACAGCTTAAAACTTTAAGCCCAATGGCATATCGAACTCGAGACACGAGATGAATTAAAGGCTCGGCTACCAGCAGCTATACATTATAATTAAAATGCGTAAATGCGATATGTGACAGGACCGTTGTTAGGATTGGCTTCGTCAGGAGCGGTACCGCGAACATCTAAGTTCGTATATTTCGGGCATCTTTCTCTTTTACTCGAATTAAGATGTTATGAGAGTGACAGAGACAATCGTCCGAAATGTATGAATATCGTTGTTCGCGGCAGCGCCGCAGACTCCTTGACGCGCCCCATTCGCACACCTCGTCCTTTGCAATCGCGGTGACCGGATCGGTCAGGAATATATGATCATAGTCACCGAGTCCTTAATAAATTTTCTCATTATTTCATTAATCTAAATATATATAACTCAAAAGTGACTATGACTGACTGACATAGTGATCTATCAACGCACAGCCCAAACCACTGAACGGATCGGGCTGAAATTTGGCATGCAGGTAGATGTTATGACGTAGGCATCCGCTAAGAAAGGAATCAAAATCCAATTCTTCCCCCAAGGGGGTAAAATCCCTATTATGAAAGTTTGTCAATTTTTAACCAATCGGGCTGAGACTTTGCATGCATAAAGCTACTATGACGTAGGCATTTGTGGATAAAATGACATTTTCCGAACAAAATGCATGCATACAAAACTACCTTTTGAACGATAGTGTGCTAAAAATAACTGAAATACTTCTTAACGCGAGCGAAGCCGCGGGCAAAAGCTAGTTTTATATAAGTGAGTAGTAAGTTCCGACTTACATTATTTTGTTGCTGCTGTTGTTGATTTTGTCTCGCTTTAGATTCACCCTTGTCGTCTTGGTCATCATCAGTCAGGAACTCTCTCTTTGGATACGGAATGGGACACCCAGCAAACACATCCTGAAAAATGTATTACATATTTGACTTATTGTGTAGGGGAGAGTGGGTTACAGTGGATCATGGGTCACAGTGAATTTTTAGAAATTATTTTGCATTGTGGTACTATAAGTACGAGTAAATTGTCCATTAACTTGGCTCTTTTCACGCCCTTATTGTACTGAAAAACTTGACATTGTTTTTACCTACCCCATGTTTTTCACGTAAAACGAGCCTTCCAACTAATATAGACTTACTTTTTATGACATTTATAGTTAGAAATGATCGCCCGTTTGAGCGCCGCATACGGCCCTTTGAATGTACCTTAGTAAATTTGAGTAAGGTTTACTTGTGCGTGTTATACGAAAATACCTGGCGATTAACAGGTTAAGGACCTAATAACAGAACATCGTCGATTCGCCATTTTTAAATGTGTTATATAGGATGGTTCATTTTTCCAAAAGTTTGATTTTCATGTGACTTTGATTTTCCCCTGGGTCTCACTGGTACAAAAGATAAATAAACCAAATTTCAGGAAGATTCAAGAATATTTAGAGGTTGCACATGTCGACCACTTTTATCTGACACTGGTGGAAACACGAAATCACTCTTAATATTTGTTTTATTTTTTTTAAGTGCAATTTCTGATTGTTCACATATAAATAAAACAATTGTAATTTAAAATGGGAACTAGAAGAGGCATTAGGCTATTAGCAAGGATAGGACAAACGCCCGTCATTTTGAAAATATAACCCTGTTCCGTACAGCAGAGACTTCCTTATGTTAATAAAAAGATAGTATTTTGTACATTTATTGGACCATAATTTATATCCAGTGACAAATTAATTTATGATTGACATTCCGAAATTTACTTTCGCCAGTAAAATAGAATGGCCAATTTTTTTTCAAAATTTTCAATTGTGAGCCTATAACGATGTGAATTTAGGACTCATTTATGCGTTGAAAAAGTCCGTCACAGTCTTATAAAATAAAATATTTTAACATCATAAAGTAAGGAAGTCTCTGCTGTACGGAACAGGGTTATACTTTCGAAATGACGGGCGTTTGTCCTATCCTTGGTTATTAGAAAAAGTGCCTAATTGGGGTTTTTTTAGGAACTCGCCTTCCTTCAAAAGAACAAGTGCTTTTAGTGTTTATTCTTCATCACAAGGTCGACAACGAAAAACTCTCAGAAGCAGCTAAATCCACCAGTGCCACAAACAGAAGCCAAATGGCTTAGAAAATTGAAGATTCAATTAACAAAATGAATAATTTTTAGTATTACACTGGGATCGTAAGCTGCTGCCTTTCGTTGCCCAAGGAAAATGACTTTGGAAGATAGAGTTGCAATCATAGTAACCGGAAAAGATTTCGAAAACTTACTTGGGTTACCTGTTGCCCTTAAATGTACAGGTGAACGTATGTCTGATGCAGTTATCAAAGAAACAGAGCAAGATAAAATGATTGAATATCATTTGACACAACATCGTCAAACACAGGTTTAATTCAGGGAGCTTGCATAAAATGCATAAGAATCGAAATATTATTAAATCGAACACGTTGTGGTTGGCATGTCGCCATCACACCCACGAACTAATAGTGAAAGGAGTGTTTGAAGAGTGTTGTAAATGTGGTCACCGACATGTGGTCCTGATATTCAGATTGAAAGTTCCCAAGTCTGTGGAATATACTGGACAAGAAGTCGTATACGACAATGCTAGATGAAGAGACTCCCGATTCCTTCAGCTTTTGACCATTTACCTCGACGCCAACCTGCAATACCAAACCTCTCGCCAACCTCTCGCAATTGCCAAAAGGCACCTTTGATATTTCTCAGAAGCAAACGATTAGAGAGTTAAAACCTAACTTTTGAAAGAAAAGACCTGAGAGTGATTGTGAGTGATCAAAACAAAGACTTCTCTTCTTTGAGTCTTTTGAATTGTTTGGGGTTCACGATGTGACTGTATACTGTGGTGACTCTCTGAAAAGCTATGTAGATGCTGTTCAGGTAGTCAATAATACAGCAGAAAGAGGTATCGCGTTGATTAAAAAGTTTAAGGAATCAGTTTGAGATGAAAAACAAAAAGATTTTTTGTTGAAAGTCGTCGAACATCACAGTAAAAATGTGCCTTAGCGAACAAAATAAGGCACTGCGTCGTACAAAGTGAATTAATATAAGATCTTTACATTTAATTACAATGTTATTTAATTATTATTTATATTTCAGTTGTATTTTAAACACGTAATTTGTAATTTATGGAGTTAATAACATTAAATTACAAATATCGTCATTTTTCTTTACTTTTTCATAAGTGGCCAATGTGTGCAACCTCTAAATGTAATCCAATCTCCTTGAAATTTGGAATAAATATTGCTTATATCACTGAGACACGAGAGCCGAGCAAAGTCTGTAAAAATATATAACTTTTTTTTTTGCCTAACAAAATGAAACACCCTAGCTGTTATATAGTCATCAAATTATTAGTAGCAAGTAGCAAATATATTGGTACAGATCCAAAGTTGTATAGCATTAAGGATCTGTCATAAGTTGTCACAATATATTTGGCTATTTTGACTGTTACTAACTATATGATGCTGACGTTTCTGAAAAAAACATTTCTTTTTTTTTATGACATAGGCGGCAAACGAGCAGACGGATTGCCTGGTGGTAAGCAATTACCGTCGCCCATGGGCACCCGCAACAGGGGAGTCACAAGCGCGTTGCCGGCCTTTAAGGGGGGTTGGAGCTCTGAGAACCTTACTCACCATCAGGAACACAACACTACAGACCTGAAAGGTAGCAGTGGTATTATGGCTGTGGTCTTCTGTAAGGAGGAGGTACTTCCCCAGTTGGGCTGCTCCAGATTCAAGCGTGATGGTCATCGCTGTGCCCTACCTCTTATTGTTGGACATAGTTTAAGGACATACCCGGGTCCAAAAAGTAAAAAGGTCCCGGGTAGTTAGAATATTTGCAATACTGTTTAGTATTGTTTATTTCAAGTGTTTCATTTATACTGTAAAATTCACTAGAACACTCATTATTGTTCGAAAGTGAATGCTCAAATGTCAGTTTTTGTTATTTTCTTAACAGAAATGGAGCCTTTCAGCAATTTTAATTTGAATCATTATAGTTAGCAAGTCTAGTATCAATTTTACCTGAGTCATTATAGTTAGCAAGTCTAGTATCAATTTTACCTGAGTGGGCAATGGATCTTCAGAAAAATATGGGTCTTGCATTGCCAATTCGGATGTTATTCTTCTGTTTGGGTCCATCAGCAGTAGCCTCTGCAGTAAACTAAATGCTTTGCTGTCAGGCTTAATCTTGTGCCTGTCCATATATTTACCTAGAGAACAATTTTGATAACTGAAAAGGAAACAAAAAGATTGTGAGTGATTGTGTGTGAGACATTTGGACTGTCCAACTGTTTTCCTTGGGCTTATGAAGAATAGCTAAAGCCATATTTACTCTATATAGCCTGAGAAACAAATCAGCCCACCACAACTGTTAAGCAGAGAAAGATTTTGGGGCCCTAGTGAAAAACTCACACAATGTATTTTTTTATACACACAATTACCCGCACTGGTTAGTCTTGAGATGGTTTTATTAAGTACTACACAAATACTGCCTGAACTTGAAGGTCAGACAATAATCACATAATGTCTTTAACTGGTGACGCGCAAGATAGTAAGCGTTATATAGTTGCAGCATTCAAAGTAGTCAAATGTACGATTCTCACCGACTGGGCGGAGTCAACGCGCGCTCAAGGGCATTTAAATAGTTCCCAAAGAAGTGTAGAGCTTCTGTACCGTAGTCAGGCTCCATATTTGAGTGTTTTTGGCACCGCTGCAGACCTATCGGACGCTCGCGGCGGTGGACGGAGGTTCTCGGCCGTCGTTGCGCGTAATCGGCGCCGTTCGGCCGCCCCCGAGCGCCGCCGGGCGCCCCGCACGCCGTCGGGCGTAGGCACATCCGATGACGTCCGATCGGCGATAGATTTATTCACCCCGAGAGAAGCGGTCGTCTACCGCCGGGCGCTCGAGCAGCCGCTGACGCGTGGCGGCAGCCGACTCCGCCCGACCTGGTCACTGGACGCAGTCGAATTCCGCCGGCTGCCCGAGCGCCCGTTTTGACGCGGCTCCAACCGACTCCGCCCGGCCCGGTCAGTGGGAATCGTACAAAAGAGTTGAGTAAACCATATAAATTCTATGGTGTACCAAACTTTATGAGTACTTTGGATGCTAACAACTATATGATGATGATTGCACAGTAGGGTTAAAAAGTGCATGGACAAGTTATGAATTAAATCATTCATAACTTTTCAAACTTGAACCTGATGACACGCGGTTACCATACCATTATGGCAGTTGACCTACTCAATCATAGTTTTAAAACAAATATTTTTACTTACTTAGATCTTTTAAAATCTTTGACTAGAGTAGCATGCTCTGGCATCTTTCTGATATCCTCCCAATCTTTCTCCTGTGGAAAGCCCATAACATTAAATATCCTATCAAGCTGGTCATGGTGGTATGGGTTGCTAGTCTTTATATCTTCCTGACGGCAGTGGAAAATTGGCTCTGATGTGAGCAGCTCAGCGAATATGCAACCTATGGCCCAGATATCTGAAAATAAAAGTAAATCATTTCAATTATGAAAAGGGTTGCCATTGGTACAATCTTTGCTTTTTTTTTCTATCTGTTATATAATCCATACCTACTTAGTCATGTCATATCTACTGCAACATTGCAAGCACAGATGACGTCAAATATTAACAATGACTATCTACCAAATTATATTTAATTACTTGATGATTGAAGAAAGGAAGAGAGGAATTTGATATTCTGTACCAGGTAATGATAATTGATAAGCTTGGAAGAAATATTGCACACTACATTATTGTAGTTCTGGCGAGAAAAGGAACAACTTCTCTCGTGTTCAGAAATGTATACTAACTGTATGTCTTAACCCTTAATATATATGCCTCTTGTTCTGTTAAGGGTTCAAACTGGTTCAGGTTATGTCTTATTTGTCATGCTGGTTTCCAAAATTAAGAATTTTGGTTATTCAAATCTTGATATAGTGCCTGAATATAAGGTAGTTTTGAGAGATTATTGAAATATAGCAAAATTATACATTAATTAGATACCTCTCAAGTGTATGTGAATGAATATATTTTACAATATTTACTATCCTAATTTCTATATATCTTTTGCATTATACATAGATAACTTTATCTTGGCCAGAGGGAAAAGAAATAATATGCCGTGCCCATGTGGCCACACTAATTTAGTAGTAGAAGTAGCAAAATAATTTACCAATAGCTTTAGTATAATGCCGTGCTCCTAGCAACAGTTCTGGCGCCCTATACCAAAAGGTGACTACAACTGGATCCAAATCAGCTAGAGGTTTCAATGGTGCATTGAACAGCCTGGCAAACCCCATGTCAGCTATCTTCACCCTGCCTCGCTCTGGACCTTCACCCATTACTAAAATGTTGGCTGGTTTCTGCAAATGAACATAAAATATAAGTTTAAATAAAATAAAATAAATAAATAAATATTTCGGGACAATTTTACACAAATCGACCTAGTCCTACGGTAAGCTCAGTAAGGCTTGTGTTGTAGGTACTAGACGATGGTATATATAATAGATAGATACATATAAATACTTAAATACATAGAAAACACCCATGACTCAGGAATAAATATTTGTGCTCATCACACAAATAAATGCCCCGACTGGGAATCGAACCCAGGACCATCAGCTTCATAGGCAGGGTCACTACCCACTAGGCCAGACCGGTCGTCAAATATAACAATACAATAGTTAATTATATACAGTTAAGCACAACATAACATACAACTCAAAAGATGTTTGAATTTAAATATTAGTCTGTAAATTGCATTCACTATAAAAAGGTTTAAAGAAATAAAATTTGTCATATTTCTTAGCATTAGACAGCTGCATTAAAAACATGTTAATTCTTTCGGGTGAGAATCGTCTAAAGACGTCATCTTATACTTCTTAAAAACAACTTAATTGAGGTTGCTGACCCAAACAGGTTAATGTTCCAGGTCTAATTTGATACAAGAATAAACAACTTACCAAGTCTCTATGTAAAACCCAGTTAGAATGTAAATAATGTATCCCATCCAAAATCTGATAGAGTAAACTTTTGACCATGCCCTTAGGGACCATAACTGACTTTTTGTTAGCCTTTGCAGCCCTGTGGAACTTGATGATGTGCCACAAGTCATGCTCTGCATAGTCAAAGAGTAGCCACACCTTCCGATCCGTATGAGACAAGAACACTCTTATAAGATTGATCACATTTGAATGCTTCAGTTCCCGGAGCAACTGTAAAAATATTGAAAATTATTATTGTGTAGCAAACACGCATTGTCGACATACTAAATCTGCATGTACACACTTAAAGCTGGTGACTGGTTAAATGGTACAAATTGCGTTTAATCTAAACCATGGAATAACATAAATAGCACTAATGTTAGGTCTCAGGTCAATGTAGGTTTATTTTTTAAATTTATAAAACAACAATGCCAGTTATAAATATTCAGCCAACCTTACAAACGTATTGATAATACACACCGCGATCTCCCGACAAGCGGACATCGAAAGTCCAGTTCCTTCGATTTGCTTCAACGCATAGTCCTTTGTATCTGAGCCATCTTTTCTTCTCGCCTTGTAGACGTGTCCGTAAGTCCCTCTACCAACTTTGCAACCTTCGAAGTCGAACAGATCCTCGACTTTCGACCGCTCATTTTGAGTTTTTACTTTAAAATCATAGTCCATCATAACGGAGGCCATTGTTTTATTTTGAAAATTGTCACCCATTGTTCAAGCGGATAAAAATTATTAGTAGTAAACAAGTTGTTTATCATTTACAAACACAAATAATGTTGAAACTTCACAGAAAATAGATTGAACTTTACTGGATGTGGTTGTGTATAGTCTTTAAAAATAGCATGATCAAATTAAAATGTATATGAAGTGCCAAAGTATTATGCCTATAGTAGTTTAAATTATAAAATATATTTCACTTTACTAGCTTATTTCTAATTTAATAAAGTAAAGTAAGGCAAGCTTTAAGATCTCGAAGAGGTTATACTGTATAATGTTGCCATAATATATTCAAATATCAAATAAACAAAAAGTTATTAAAATCGAAATTAAAAAATAACTGCAGTATCATTTATTAATTCATTCACACATTATTCATTCATTTTATTCACATATCAAACCGGAGGTTTAGTCGTCCTCGTAGGCGGTAGAAAAAGGAAGTATGATTCTGTCTATGTATATAATTATATATGCTCCAATCGGTTACTTGACACGAATTCGTACCTAAATGTTATTCACCTCAATAATTATGTCAATCGTTCCTGGCCCGGTCCGCGAACATGGAAGTTCGTATATTTCGAGAATCTTTATCTTTTACTCCAATTAAAGCATCATAAGAGTGACAGGGACAACCGCCCGCAATTTACGAATATTGTGTTTTGCGGTAGCGCCCCTGTCTCGTAAAGATAATATCGGATCAAGTACTTACGAATAGTACAAAAGGTCAGATAAGATTAAAATTTCCTTTAAATTATACAATATTAAGACGTCAGTATATGTATAACATTTACCCGTCATATTGAATTATATATTTACATAAGTATAAAAGTATCAGATCACAGTCATCTGCCTCAAACCATGTAACCATAATTTTGTTTTTACCTCACTAGTTAGGAAAAAAACTCTTTTTTTCTTTAACAGATGGGGAAGTTGCATTTGATTCACAAGGGTGCAAAGTAATTTCATACAAATTGTTTATTACTAATCGAGTGTTTATGGTGGTTGGAAGTTCTTTTATTTAATGTTTTAGAATGATAAATTATGGATACAAAATATTTTGAATGTTTTTTTAAAGTTTCAGAGTTATTTTTTTCCTCGCGGTAGTATTGTGTGTTTCACTCGATAGCAAACCCGTGCTTTGAAACCATCCCAATGCTCATGATTCCACTCTTTGAACCGATCTTTCGCTAGCTCGGGTCTTAATATTAGCACGAGAAGGCAAACACTAACTTTGCTCCCTTGTATAACAAACAAAAATAACTATTATTACATACAATTGTATTTACCAATCCGCTCGTGGAAAAATATGAAAATGTGAAAAAATATAACGTTGGTAACACTGCGTTTAAATTGTCAAATTTGGGGTATGCATATAAAGACCAATAGAATCAAGTTGATTGTTTATGGTTTATTAATTTCCACCAATAATATTGCAGCCAATTTAAAGACAGTATAACGAAAGCCAATGAAAGGCAACCTAAATTTGAAAAGAACTGTTAGCGGCGCATAGACATTATTCGTCCCGCGAAAAACGATATTATTCGCATAGACACCATTTATTCCTTCTAGCCTAGAGCTAGCTACTTTTTCTACTATAATACTAGCTATTTTTTCTAGCCTAGGATAGGATATTTATAATTATAACTATCGGATGATTTTGTCTGTCACTCATAACGTCTTAATTAGAATAAAATAGAAGATGCTCGAAATATACGAACACCGACGTTCGTGGTAACAAGCAGGCTTATCGCAAACATCGAAGTTCTATTAATTTATCTTTTACTCGGAGTCCGTAAAAACCACGAATGGTCAGCACCGTCGGTCCGCTCAGTCCGTCGAAACCCAATTATTTTTTTACACCTGCGATTGCCAACGTGCCTGCCAAGTGTGGCGACTATGGCAAATGATGATATACAAGTCATTTTGGAGGAGCAGTGGACGATTTACGGTTTAAAGAAATAATGAAGGCATACCTAATTACTAATTAGACAATTAGAGTGCCAGAATCAATCATTTGCACATTATCTAACAATTTGATACTGCAAATTGGTTAGTAAACAATAGATACACGTTGGATGTCTTTACAACATCAGTAAACCGACTTAAGTAAACCATAGTAAACACACCACATTTATTGAGACTTGGTGGTGGTACTTGAAGGGTGATTGTTTCATTTGTGTTCTTAGTAGCCATTAGATTTTAGTTCACTATGGAAAACAAGTATGTACTGGTTGCATACCATGCTTGTACACCTCCTGTCCAACACTTAAGAGTTAGAGAATTGACAATTAGAAAGACAAAAATATGCAGTATTATCTATATTTGACATTGTTAAAAAAAAAAACTATAAACAATACTTTAACAACTATTCCTAAAACATAATTTATATACAGTCAACTAGCCATCATCTATTGACCTTTTGTGTTTATAAAGTTCCTTAATTATACAGTCTGTGGCAAAGATACTTACTAACAAATTCAAAAGTATTTTGTAATGGTGTGGGTAATTCTTAGTAGGTAGGTAATGGCTTGCTGTACTGGGACAATTAGTATTCATATCATTTCTTTGCTGTCATTATTACTCCACCTATGAGAGCTGCAATGGTAAATCCTTGGGCTACAATGCGAAGACGCATCATAGTCTGAGACATCTTTGATTTGCCTTGCCTGAATGACCATAGCCCATAAGATAATGCACCTGCAGTTGCTAAGCAGCCTGAAAATTAATCGAACAATGAATCAGTTATTAATTGTATGAATCTAAAATAAGTCGGGATAAAGTATCTACTACCAAAGGCCTATGTAGATGCTGAGCTATTTTACCAGGGGTACATCCTAATATATGACTATGTTCTAGATATTTATTTACTTATTTATGTATTTTGAACATTATTTCAGAATAATAATAAAAACATACAATATACAGACTTAATACCTCAAGGTATTTTCTGCCACTCAGTCTTAGGGTCCAACAGAAATTTACAGTATTTATTGATAAAAAAAATATTTTCAATAACTAGTCTGTTATATTTTGGCTATTCACCAACTCTAGGTATACCAACTAAAAAAATATGAAATCCAGATTTTACTTCAAAAAACAGGGAATGTACAATTTACCTATAGGAACGAACGGATTTTCCTCAAATTTCCTCAAAAATTTTTCTTTCATCGTTTCACCATGATGAGCTCTTCCCATGTCTTTGCGCAGTTGCACCCAATCCAAATCGGTCGGTTCTGGCTCGGTCGTCATTTTAAACGAAGTTACTGATATTCTAGGTGTAAATCGGAGCAAATTACTCGTTATTATTAATTTGTTTTAATGAAATGTGACTAAAATTAACAACAAAAGACAGTGTGCACGCGTGACATAAGATTAATAAGCTGTCAAAACATCAGCTGAGACTGAGATGTCAAAACAAATAAGACTTGGGATAAACCACTATGACTAAAACTCTAGTCTATAAAAATAAAATAAAATTGTTAAGCTAAAAATTTAAGCGAAATAAACGAAAAAAAAAGCACAAACGAATATTATTATATTTATTTCATTTCAAATGACTTTTGTCTTTTATATAAAGAAAAAACTATTTTTTTACAACTGGCAATAGACGTCAACTTTATTTTTAATTTTTAGACCAATAGAAACTAAAGCATTCTAACAATCGTTCCATGTGATTGGTTAGGATGATTGGTGATAGGATTTTTGCCCATTGGCGTGCCATTTATTTGACAGCTCAGGTTAAGAAAATAACCACGAGAAATAACGCTGTACGCAGTGTACGCTGTGTTGGATTGACTGATCATTCGTACCTACACGTTGCCTTTATTTGGTTTGCTTAATAATAACTTTAAAATGTTCCATATTTGTGCTAAAAAGTGTAATTCAAACAGTGTAAGTACATTTTCGTGATTCGTGATATTATAAATTTGCTTCGATAAATAGGTATAATCAAATACGTAGTTATAATCGTTACGTATTTCGATTTTTGATTAGCTACCCTACCCACTAGATAATGATTTGATACGCATATAGAATACGAGTTAAACATAATTTTTATGGGGAAACGTGAGTAATGCGTTACCCATTTTAATATTATGTTGTGTAGTATATTATATCAAATGCAAAATAATTTAATGCCCTATAGATGTAGTTGAGCATATATAGGTATTAGCCAATTTGCGTTAAGTGGCTACAAAGTCCTATTATATAAAACCTTGCACTGCAATATAATATATACCTGTGGCTGGTATTGCATCCGTGATGTTGTGATTGATAATTTGAATCCTTGAACTACTTTAGGTGTTATAAAACAATGCTTTTATTGGAACTGTACCAAAGACCAAAGTTTTGGTTATTAAAATAAGTATCTTCCTCGCGTTGTCGCAGCATTATGCCACGGTTCATGGGAGCCTGGGGTCCCCTTGGCAACTAATCCTAGGATTTGGTGTGGGCACTAGTTTTTACTAAAGCAACTGCCGTCTGACCTTACAACCCCGAGGGTAAACTAGGCCTAATTGGGATTAGTCCGGCTTCCTCACAAAGTTGTCCTTCACCGTAAAGTGATTGGCAAATATCAAATGATATTTCATACATAAGAACCTGCGCGCTTCGGTTTGCAAGTTGCACACTATTATGCCTAGGCCACCAGCGCTCTCACAAATAATTGAAATAACTAATATAAATTTTATCAAATAATGTTGTTCATTCCATTAAATAAAAATATTTCTTTACAGATGACTTCTGCAAACCAAGGATCAAAATCAACTATCACTCAAATATCCTGAACATATAATTCAATATTGTTATTTATTATACTTCAACAATAACTCGTTTTTAAAGTTTCTCTAATATGTTAATGTCAAACACTGATAAATGAGTGTGCCTTATCATTTCTGCTCAAGATAATATTTATTTACCATTCAGCCTTACTCACAGTAAGTGAAAAGGTGTGTCTTGAATATTTAATATCATTGCTAAAAGTGTTTTGTTATTTTGTTTGAAACATACAAGAAGCAATAATGTCGTCCAGTGATGCTGAGATTAAGGATGGGTTCTCCCTGCCTGTTTGGATGAAGACAAAGCCTACTAAGTGAGTATTTAGCTTGTACTTTAGTTATTTAGTTACTTATTTGATCTTTTTTGCAAAATATAAGATGGTACAGTTGATAGATTTAATGCCTTAAGACATTTTTTCCAATAATCAGCCTAAATGGAGAGTAGGTGCGGAATGATTGTGCATATTAGCCTTACACATGATTACAACATTAAATAAATTGTTAATATTTTTTTAACATGCATAAGGTTTAATTTACAAACTATTCTCAGTGGAGCAAATCTTACGAATGTATATTTTAAATTTCTGACTTCACGGTTGTGTCATTGTCGCATTATATTAATATTTTGAAAAATAAATATAATGCCTTACAAACTAAAAGACATATTATATTATGTCTGTAAATATGATTACTTAAGTACATTTTTTTAAGTATTAAAATATGGTTTGACAAGTATTTATGGTTAATGCCATAAATATATTAAACACTTGTCAAACCAATGGGTAATGTTGATTATTTAAGGTACCTATATATACCGATTTATATGTTTTGACAACACACAATTTTTTTTAAAATTTTAATTCTTTGTAACAGTGTATTTTGAAATATTCTATTTATTTAAAAGTTTATCAAAATTCCTTAACTTTATCACTGTGAAGGACTGTAATAGTTGCAGTGTTGCTTTGTAATATATCATTTTGTTAATATTTGTATTAGAATTTTCATTTACATCATTGTTCGGCCTTGGCAAGCAAATTATTAGGTATTTACATTTTATAACTAAAATATGCAAAAATATTGAACACCTTGTGTAGCCCAACATCATTGCGTTTTGATACTGATGCCAGATCCATTAAAGTAATTTTAGATTTTGCAATATTGGTATTTCGCACACAATCACAACCTTAGTCACATACTTCTAATTTTGTCTCTGATTTAGTATTATAGCTGTCCAAGCTGTATATCAAACACCAAAAGTTTTCTCATAAACTTTTGGTGGCGGCTCTGAATCAAATTTTAATATCTTAAACAATTATGTAATAACAAAAAATAAACTGTGAGAAGTAAATTACTTGTCCCTTGTGAATGCTCTGGTACCAAAACTGTGTGAATAACCTACATAAAAGTCTTTATTATGATATTATCTATTAAAATCAATGAGTCTGTCCATTAGGCTTCCGAAAAAAAAAGCCAAATTTGGCCCTTGATTTATTTTAGGAAATTAATATTTATCTGCTTCTAACTTCAACATAAGCAAGCATTCTAAATGTGGTCAATTTTGGTTTAGAAAATTCTTCTTGATATGGACAGTCACTTAACTCGAAGCGATCAGGAGAATCTAAAAGTTAATGTATTTTCTAGTACCTATAGTTTATGTTAACAATCAATCAACATTCCTCTGACCTCAAGTGAAAACTACAAATGTTTCTATCTAATAAATTACTTTATCTGATGTATGTGATGATAAGTACCTTGACGTCACGGTCTATATTTACACGTCTTATTCTTAAGATAAACAACCTAGTTACCTAATCAACATCTTAATGAGATAAATATACAAAGATATTTTATTTTTATTTGGTTGCATTAATATTATTCTGGGACTATTAGTAAGTACGACCGATCTGGCCTAGTGGGTAGTGACCGTGCCGAAGCCGATGGTCCTGGGTTCAAATTCCAGTCACGGCATTATTTGTGTGATGAGCACAGATATTTGTTCCCGATTCATGGGTGTTTTCTATGTCTTTAAGTATTAATATGTATCTCTCTATTATATATATATATCCTCCTCAGTGATACGTTTCTGGAAATAGATTTGTAAATGGTTGATACCTTTCCTCTTCAATTATTATAATTACAAAGATATAAACATTTAGTCAAGGTATATACAATATAATTAATATTACATACATACGTACTTAGAACATACGTTATCAGCAAATAAAATTCCGTTTGGCCGAGACTAAGAGTGGAAAATACATAACGATTTCCTGTGTCCGATATGCAAATCTTTGATTTCATTACTTTTAGACAGATGTTTGTCTGTAAGTAAATTGAAATGGATCTGATATAAGAATGAATATAAGAGTTAGGGCACAGCGATGACCATAACGCTTGTATCTGGGGCAGCCCAACTGGGGAAGTACCTCCTCCTTACAGAAGACCACAGCCATAATAGCACTGCTACACAGGTATGTAGTGTTGTGTTCCTGATGGTGAGTAAGGTTCCCAGAGCTCCAACCCCCCTTAAAGGCCGGCAACGCGCTTGTGACTCCCCTGGTGTTGCTGGTGCCCATGGGCGACGGTAATTGCTTACCATCAGGCAATCCGTCTGCTCGTTTGCCGCCTATGACATAAAAAAAAAAATGTGTCCGATTTTAGCAGAGGTCGCCAAGGTCGCAAGAATTGTTAAATGTATTGAAGTTCGGGATGAACTGAAAACCAGCGCTGTGACAGCCAGTCTGTAACTCAGCAAACGCTGAGTCCATCCCTGTTGTCGCACTGTCTTAGATTTTTTTTGTAGGTACATAGATTACTGTCTTTGGTTGTTTTTAATTTCTGTGTTATCTGTGTATAGTGTGTGTGGCAATAAAGCATTATTCTATTCTATTATATTCTATTAAGGTCTGTGCTTAGTTTCTTAGACAGTATGTAAATTGGTGTAATTAATACACACGACAAATGCATTTGTTCTATACTTCTATGTAAGCACTGTTATTTATAATATAGATTATAGATATTTCCTCTAGTCACAATAATATACAAATACATGTTATAGGGAAAGTACTTTGTGCACCTACCATCAAAACTACTTATCGGTTTATTTTACTACGGCGTCTATCACGTTTTAAGCCTCGAGTCTGTCTACAAAGAAATGTAAACAGTTTTACCCCATGAAAGTACCGACGAGACAGGCGTGACGTCACGCCGCGTGTCATGTGTGCATTTCCCATTACAATAGGAATGTTCAGCCAAGTTTTTGACTATCTACATAGCTTGCCAACTGCGTAAAAGTACAAAATTCTCTAAGGCGGAAACAGATTTCGCGAAAGGAATGAGGAGGAAGAAGGAGAATTTCTTGTTGGTGATCATGAGTTATTCATAATATCTATCAATTCAATACATCTGATTTAATTAGCTGTCCGATTTTAATATCTATGCCTTTTTTTCTTCCCTTTACCCAGATTCTGCGTTTCACTGCGCATAGTAATTTAATTTCCGGGCCACTTCGTACTTTGAAAGAAGAAATCTATGAAAACCGCTATATTTAGAAAACCGCTATATAATTGTCACTGGGACAAGGTACTGAAGGTACTAAATTGCCCAGATATCAAATTGGTTGAATGTATATTATTGGTTTAAATATGTAGGTACAATCATAGAACATTAATTCAAAGCTAACTATATTTCCTTGCCTAAAGCTATTGACATCCGAGACAGGTAAAAACCAAATATATTAGTCGAATAAGTAATGATCTGTTCAAGGGAAATGAAGGTGACTTTGACACACACGCGTGATTGTTTTGTTTTGAAGTCGAGAACCGTCTGAATAGACAGCTCATACGTGCGATAATGATTCCATTTTTGATTTCTAATGTTCTAATGAAAATGATGACTTGTTAAAAATCGCGGGACTCCACTGGAAGTGGGTAGCGAAAAACCGGTTATTGTGGTTCGTTTTGGGGGAGGCCTATGTCCAGCAATGGACGTCCTTTGGCTGATATAATGATAATGATGCTGTTCTAATAAACACCAGCATATGTTCTACATTTCCATTTATTTATTTACTTAGATTACTGTCGACATATTGCGATGTTGTGGGTATTATGGGTGTGTACTTTTCCTATATTAGCTGTGACGTGACTTGTTAAATACTTGTACATATAAAATGTCTCCTTGTGTTCGATCAACATGTTTTGCCTAGTAACTTACACTTGTTATTCACTTGCAAAACAACTTGGGGGCTTGGCGTCTACGTCACATCGCGTCAAACCAGCGGCGCTACCGCGAACAACGATATTCATAAATTTCGGACGATTGTCTCTGTCACTCTCATAACACCCTTAATTGGAGTATAAGAGAAAGATGCCCGTAATATACGAACTTCGACGTTCGCGGTACCGGGCCTGTTCACTTGCGTCGCATTTCATTTCGAAATGTAATTTTTATGATTTAAGCCTATTAGGGTAAATATACCTATATCATTAACTATGACTAACCTTTTCAACCTTAATTTAAGGCACTTAGTGGTTACTTTCCTATACAAATAGAGGCTAACGAGCAATGAATATAGGTACCTACTTGGGAAAGTCATTGAGTGGTTTCTCTACCTAGTTTACCGTAATTATATAATGAATCAATAGTCGTTTATCATTCGAATACCTACAGGCTAATTCATTTACAAGTTAGGTTGTATATCTATTAAAAAAAAACAATATTTATAAAAAAAAACATTCTAGCTCTTAATTAAATTAAACGAAATTATAAAGTTTTCTTGAGCTTAACAGTTAGTCATTGGTGGTCTAAATTTGAACAGGCTGTTAGATCTATCCTACCTAGAATTGGGCAGTTGCCAACGTAAGCAATTCTAACCTTTTGCATGATACAAGAGTACTTTCCTATATTTACGAATTTGATTTCTGTACCTACCGTTTTTAGGGTTCCGTAGTTAACTAGGAACCCTTATAGTTTCGCCATGTCTGTCCGTCCGTCCGTCCGTCCGTCCGTCCGTCCGTCCGTCCTCGGATAATCTCAGTGACTGTTAGCCCTAGAGAGCTGAAATTTGGTAGTAATATGGTATATCAATCACGCCGACAAAGTGCAAATTATTTTGAACTTGATAAGTTCAATAGTTTTTGAAAAAAATCTATGTATATATAAATGAACCCCTATTTCTCTTGGTCACGCTATAACTTGAGAACGACTTTACCGATTTGGCTAATTTTGGTTTTGAAATATTTGTAGTAGCTCAGGGAAGGTTTAAACGGTGAGAAAATATGAAAAAATCGAGTAATATACTAAAAAAACCAAAATATTCTTCCCCCATACAAACTTTATCAACTCGAAAAAACTGTAAGCGCCGCAGGATTTCATACATCTTACGCGTTTTTGGTAAAATGGTCTATGCTTTCGCTCGAGAAAGACGAAAGCGCCGCAGGATTGCATGTCTTAGGCTTTTTTGCGAACAAAATAGGTACTTTATATTATTCCAGCACGAAAGTCGTTAAGGCGATAGTTTCTTACAAATTGTTAATAAATTAGCCCTTATTCCCTAAGATATGGCAGTCAAAATCTTTATTGAATGACAAGAGACACTTCATCACTTCAGGCCCGGTACCGCGAACATCGAAGTTCGTATATGTCGAGCATTTCTCTTTTACTCCAATTAAGGCGTTAAGAGAGTGACAGAGACAATCGTCCGAAATTTACGAATATGGTTTACGACACCTTATTTGGAGAAAAAGAGAAAGATGTTCGAAATATGCCAATACATTAGGTTGAAACTGAGTGACTGACTTCAAATGACGCTGGCTGGTTATCACTCCATGTTAGGTACAACCCCTTCTTACTACTCGTGTTGGGACCGAAGTTGGCAACATTTTTTCGAATTTTCCATGTATAGTGGGGATCTATAACTCTTTCTTTAGTTGTCACCGTCCTTTGTGAGCCCGATTTTAGGGTTCTGTACTTAATGTTAATCAGTAAACAACAATGTATCAAATAGCCCATTTTTAAGTGAGAACACTTACTGTGACGGACGAAAAACTACGGAATCCTACATTGAGCGTGGCTCGACACGCTCTTGGCCGGTTTTTACAAATTAAAAAATATCCGTAAGTTGTCCAAACGAGTAAAAAAACCTTAGGTCAAACTTCTTAGACATTCTTTAAGTAATTTGCCGTTGGTTTGCTTATTTAAGAAAATCTTATTTCAAAAACCATATGTTTAGTTTCGTTTATTTTTATATTTTGCATTTTTATTTTGGTATTTAATACGTAGTAGTAGGTTGTAACAAACGGCGTAGGTATTAAGTTATAATTACTGTAATATATATATATATAGTTAGGTATATACTCCAGGAAAAGTGTTTAGTTTACACATTTGGACAATCATGAACATGTCTGCCTCTAAGTATAATGTAACATAATAATAAAAAGTATATATAATAGTCAACATCAAAGATGTTTATTTAAGAACTTTGTATAGGTGTACCTAGGTACCTACCTAACTTTTACAATTTGACTATTTGGTATGACAGTTGGATTGGACTTGACGTTAAAGCGACTATGCTAACTGTACCTAACTGTGATTATGAAACGCCAAATCACAATAGTCACTTGTTTTTAACGTGTCACTTTATTGTTCTATTTTTGGCAATGACGTCACACGTGCACTGATGTAGTCATTCTTGATACGTTGGCATAGCGATTATTTTCGCTTGAGTTATTGTTCAAATGATAACAAATACATAAATATAAGTGCCTTTCCTGTCTATGATCGAGGTATATCAGATCATACGAAGATAAGTTAGTGACATTAATCTGATTGATCATTTTTGTTTTTTACTTTCTTTTTAAAAGTAAGTAAGCAATGAATCTATGTATAATTATAACTAGTCAACTTCAAGGTCTTGTTTATTTATATTTCTTAAATTTCCACTTTGAAAATGCAGTTATTGCACCTAAGTTATTATAGTAAGTTTGTGTATTTTCATAAATGCTTGGTTCTACTCTAAAACATATATATTTTGTCATTGTGGTTAGATCATCGCCTTCAAAAAGTTTGTCAGTATGCAACGTTGTACAAACTAGTCGTTAGTCTACCCAAGGTAGGAGCAGTACGTACAGTATAGAAGGTAAGGATAGTGGTCGGCTTGCGACATAGACCAAGCAATTTCGAGGCCAAGCTCCGAGGAATGTAGACTAACCGACTACAAACTTGGTTATATGGACTTTCTTAGACAAATATGTTTTTTGAATGTCCCAAATATAACAATATCATGTTTTCGATAAACTTTTTATCTATAGGTTAAATGTTTCTCCTTTTAACAAATGGAGTTGATGACAAGAATTAACTTTTCATTTAGGTAAAATCACTTACTAATTAAAATGTTAATTTTATAAACTAACTACCATATTTTAAGAACTACTTTGTTTTCCTTTAGTTTACTTATGTTGAAAATATTTCTTGATCGCCTAAGCTCCTAATTATTATGCAGATTTAGTATCGCCAGACTTGCCTGAGCAGTACCAGGTACTAAGATAATTAAAAATGTTATTTTACAACATTCACGATAAGTTAATTATAAAACCATATTTTGGTTTGAACTGAAATAACGAATCGGTCTATTGCTCAACAACACTATACTGTATACATGTAGGTATATAAGATTGTAGAATATTATCTTGAAGAAATACTTTTACTATACGATGCTGTTTTGCATATTATCACCACTTTAGAATGTCACGTGATTCGCGTGACGTCACTAAATCTATCTTTATTGACATAATCGTTCATATCATACATACAGCATGTAACCGTAATGCTAGAAAAATAATTCTGGAACCCATAATGCGTCCGATATCATAAAACAGGATTATGCACACATTAGCGCGTATTATACATAGTGTAGTCCAAAATAGTAATATGAATTATTAGCTCACGATAATTGATTCTTTTTACTTTATCAATAGTAGTAGTAGGTAATATTATAATCGAAATGTCTGGTTTGACGTTTCATTATTAACAATTTTCACCTTTTACGGGTTTTAGTTAGAGTACGTTACTCCATTCATTTCACTGCCTACGTAACTACTATATAGGTATAGCTATAACTATAAATATGCGAACATATAAGTAATAAATAGGTATCATAGTCACAACGAACTGTCAAGTCTTATTATGACCCATTTCCACCCCATAACTCACGTAAATCTCCGTAAACCACGTAAATGAAGATTCTAATAGGAATGAAGAGACATTTAAAAAATAAAAAAATCTTCACACGTTAATATTAATATGTTCAAAACGAGCAATATATATGTATCCTATGGCTTAAGTACATGTCACTGGATCTTACGCATATCGATTATTAAACGATTTAAAATGATATATTAATAAATTTAAAAAAATCACATCAGATTTTAATAATAAAAAAAAGAATGTGTGTATATTGTGTATCTTTGTCCCCATTATTTGACATTAATCCTCATAACGAAACGAATTGATTGATACCATAAATAAATTGATAAACATTCATCTAGTCTGATGCTATCATTTTATTTATAAACAACAAGTAACAGTTTTTATTTTTTGTGGTTTCCCAAAATATTATCAAGTCAAATAAATAGTAGTAATCGCATCCCATTGTTTAATTTTGGACGTACATTATCAGCATTTTTATTAAACTTATCATATGCTTATCTTATGTTATTCTAAAGACCTTAGTAACACGAACGACGATTGCAATGATAACAAGTGAAAAATAAACATACGTAGTATAATGAATAACACCGAGAGAGTAGTTGACTCGTGCAACTTTAATCATTATTACACGGCCTATAATGCTTATATTGGTTTAGTCCTAATTATAGGTACTTTGTACATATTAGATCACCCCACTCGAAGTTTGTTTTAAGGTGGATTTAGATAAGACCGGACTAGTTTACGACTACTTGGTAGGTCTTGATTGTCTTTTCTGCATTATACCTGCAGCAATATTTGAAAATTTAATCGTTTCACATAGCTTTTTATCACCGTTCCATTTGACCAGTACCCTTACCATGAGTTGTGACATTCAGGTTTTTGATAACGAGTTTCGAGTTTACTATCTGTGCATCTCGCTTGTACAATTTTAGTGCGAACTAGATGCAGAGATAGTAAACTCAATACTCGTTATCGAAAACCTCAAAGTCACAACTAATGGTAAGGGTACTTACTGGCGGGCTAGCCCATGGACAGTATCTCGAGTTGAGATAGATTACCCGTCCCTTTTCAAGTAATATAGTTTGCTAGGCCTACTGGTATTCGCATGTTGTTATTTTTTGTTGCTGTAGAAACAAATGTCTTATTTTTTATATCTTCTTTTATACATAATCCATGAATTTACTTTGGATTTAGCAGCTAAATATCTGAAGTAAGTATGTGGGATAAGACCGGACTGTTTCAAAATTTTGGAAGTGGTTATATACTCATGTAAACTATCCGGTCGTAGTGCAACACATCCTATCAATAGTTTATCGGTCGTTGTTCTCCACTAGCAAAATTCATATTATAATCAAAAATCACAATATAAGTAGTTGCAGTCAACATACTCGTACTCATAGTAACAATGGTC
Organism: Grapholita molesta; assembly: GCA_022674325.2. NCBI lineage: Eukaryota > Metazoa > Arthropoda > Insecta > Lepidoptera > Tortricidae > Grapholita > Grapholita molesta. Next base: position 9,854,243 of record CP053129.2, on the reverse strand, counting down.
GAGCAAACAGATACACTTAGCTAATAGTGTTTATGTTATGTTTAACAAATAGGGATATCTTTACCCTGTTGTTTTCCACTCTAATGCGTACCAGCATATTAACTTTATCATTTAATCTAAAATATAAACATTGATTTTATTATTATGATTTATAAAATTATTTATTAAAAAATATTTACCTCGGTCAACATCAGTTTATCTTTTCAATACCTCAGATCTCAAGGTTATTAGTTATTTATTTATTATTGATACATTCTGCAATTGAATTGTTTACAAATAAGTTGACAGTAAATGAATGTTTTTCCAGTATCTGCTTTTGGTAACGATAATAAGTAAATTAATAATAGGATCATCAGATACATTTTTATACAAGAAATCGTTTCTGTTTTTAATATGCTCTTGATGTGTTTTTTTTTATATATAATCCATGAATGTTACTGGATTTTATTACTTGGACTCTAGCACATTGAACGTAGAGGCAAAGTTAAAGGGATACATATATATCGATCGACCTGGATACCGCTGGATTATAGGTACTTGTTCGTGTATTACAGTTTCAGACGATTATAAATGCATTTTAAACGCCCCAGGATATGTATTGCTATGTTTTTGGAAATAAATTTAACTAATGTCTTCTCTGATAGCAATTTAATTTAACACTCGATGTCGACCACTTTTGTAAAACATAATATTTAGGCACTTTGTACATAATGATACTAACGTGAACAACTAACAGGCTATTTTGATGTTAATGACACATATATTACTTAGAAATAAAAAGTGGAAAGTTTTTTAAATAGTAGTGAATTCATTTGACATCTTTCATTCTTGTGCCAAAACGTTAGACGATTTCGCGTCTGGCCTGTGACAGAGACGCTATTCTGATATTCTCAGCTCATTAACGTCCTGTCTTTGACCTCTTCTAGCTTGAATAACTGGTGTATCTTTTGCCTTGGGATAGTGGATTTGAGTGTTGCAGGCGCTTAAGACACTATTAACGATACCGCCGTACTAATTAGACACTAGGCGACGTAGGAGCCTAACGCATTAAGGGCCTTTTTTGCTTGAGATCGACTTTAAGTCACGCGGTTTGCCGAGGGAGTGCGCCCGTACACAGTTCCCATTGGTCGGTTCATGTATTGACGTCACAAACAAAATAAATGTTATTTTGAAATGTTATCGAGAGATTAGATACGTATTATGTGCTTACAGCACGGTATATAACGCATCCGCGGTTACTCCACAGTTTCAGTCTGTGACGCCTATTAAACGCTCCTATAGTGTTGTTGTGTTATTTTAGCGCCACCTCTTGAACATCGTGTGTTTTAACTCTGTAGATATAAATAAACTCCCGTTCGCATATTCTTGTTTTGGGACAGTACAGTGTGTTACTACCGTACGATTGTGGTGATATATTCGCTTAAAAATGTTTAGAAAGCAGCGTAACGTGTTGGCTCAAGTCAACAATTACTTTACGTAAGTGCTTTATCTTGATGGGGCATTGTGTTATAAATTGTTTCATGTCAATTGTTTACGTTATCGTTTTACATGGATTGTTAGGAAACCTTGTGCGGATTTCTGTTGCATCTTACCGCGGAGGCATGCAAAATTACCCATACTCCATCTTGCTTGACCCTAGGAACCTAACCTGCACCTATAGATTACATGTACAGTTATAACTTAGCGACAGTGACAACTCTGTTTTGATTTCTTATTGACTCCATTACGTATCACACTATAAAATTGGATGAATTTCAAAACATCTACTAGATGTTTTCCACCCTTTTTCTTTAGTCCTAAAAAGTAATATAGTGTTTGTATTAAGCTGCGGCGCGTTGAATTATCGAGTTTAGTTCTTATCTAATAAAACGATCTTGCGACACCGTAGATCTAGATTCACTTTACCTCTAACCTATTTTTTCCTTCCAGAGATTTCGAACCCTTTGCCGCCTCGCCCCCCGGGCAAGATGACCCGTTCTTCTTCCGATACCCGAACACCAAAGCTATCTTCGGAGCCAACGTAGAGCGAGACGTCGCTAAAATCGTCAAAGAACCGACCGGGATTAAAGAGAAGGATTGGTCGAAGCACACCAAACCGTGCCAAGATGTGCTCCACGGCATCGCGCCAATCAACACAGCTGGTAAGTCTTTTATTACAGTTGTTGAATTTCTAAGATGCCATACATTTTTTAACCTTATCTCATTGGAACAAAGCATAAAACTGCGTACATATCCTTGTAATAACCCCAACTCTAACCTTGGCATTGTCTTTCTATGAAATGAACTCGAAAGTTCTTTAATCTACTACAGTTGAGTTGAGCCGGTACTTATTACAGTACGGTCATGGTACTTATACCATTATAATTTCAAATCCAATGATCTACTATTATTTATTTTGTGTCAGATATGTAAAAACAAACACTGGTGTTTCTAAACAGAATCTTCTGATTGATTAAAGAAGGTCAAAACTAGAACATTTATTAATTATTTTGATCATTAACACATTTCTATTCATTTATTTTTCACAATGATCACTAACGACCAATTAAGGAAATTGTTAATGCACAACATTTAAGTTGAAGACACGTCTGGCCTAGTGGGTAGTGACTCTGCCTATGAATCCCAGTAAGGGGACTTATTTGTGTGATGAGTACCTAGTGAGCACAGATATATTTGTGGATGTATATTGTTGGATGACTACCTGCAACATAAGTCTTCTTGAGCTTACCATGGGCTTACTTACTGCCAATTTGTGTAAGGATGTATTGTGTAATATTTATTAATTTAAACTATGATATAGAGGTGTTACTAATTTAGTGCATTTGATGTTTAACATGGTCCTTTAACGTAAATCATAAATAAAGGTAGTTTTTAACTTTGGCATAGTAATTTTTAAAATCTGTCCTTATTATTTCGTGCTGATAGCTAAATTTATTTTTCCGACATGTGCCTTTATAAAAAATATAAACCACATCGTTATGCGAGTAAGTGTAAGTAAGTAAGTATTTATATGTTATTTATTGTTTTATTTATTGCAGCCAACCAGATATCTCCGAAGGTGCTGGGCACCGACGAGGAGTTCAAGGGCGAGGGCGCCGCGTGTGGCAACTCCGTGGTCAAGGTTGGTATCGATTTCTTCAAGATAACACCTTATAGCAACGAGAGTTACGTAGAAAATCTTGCGAGGTATCCTTCCGTCTCTTTTCTACAATATAAATTGTGAAGTTTTATAATTGTATCATATTGTTGTATTCAATTATTCATCCATAATTATATTTAAATACCTTGGCTTATCGGTGGTATCTCTCTTTTATTTACACGGGAGCGATTATCTTTTCTTCTTTGTCTCTTGTCCCTTGAAATAGCTGATAGCTCATCAACATCATAAGCTTACTAACACGCGGTGGGACCAGTGCCTAAGATTATTATGCTGCATCACGGAATTACCAAGAACGTTTGATATTACCATATCAATATTTTCGGTGAAATAATTATTAAAAATAATTTATATAATAGGTACTGTCACTTTTAGTGACTTACGACTTACTTACTTAAAAGCGACTGCGAATAACAGGTTTACAGTACCTATGTCATACTCATTTTTGTAGGACGAAATGGTGTGTTTTTGTTTTTTGTTTTATGAAAACGTAGTGCTATTATAAATAGCTAGGTTATACGATAATATAACGTAACATTCAGTGTTTTTTTTTAAAATAAATTTATTGATAAGGTTGCTGCCAGTCGGTTATTGAAAACATGGTTATCTAATTTGTAAATATAAGATGATTCATTACGAACAGTACGTAATACAAAAAATGTTATGTAACTACTAGAATACTATATTATTGAAAAGCTTATGCAATGAGTACTTACCTACATTGGTAGGTACTATATTAGGTAAGTATACCTCTATAACAAAACCTCAGTTAGGGTGTATCTCGCCTTGAACACGGTAAATATCTAATTTTAAAATTTAAATAAAATCAATAATAAATAAATATTACAGGACCTCTATACACAAATTGCCTCAGCCCTACAGTAAACTCAGGAAGGCTTGTGTTGTAGGTAGTCGGCTAACGATGTATTGTAATATGTATATAAATACTTAAATACATAGAAATCACCCGTGACTCAGTAACTAATACCTCATACTGCTCATCACACAATTAAATGCCCTTACTGGGACATGAACCCAGGTTACATAGGCAGGGTCACTACCTACTACTGGGCCATATGAAAATAAGGTCATCTATTAGAAACATTGTTTTTGGCAACACTTGAAATAATTTGATAGAATTACATGGGGTTCTATCACTTTCAGACTGTTTTTACTATTTCTTTTTAAACTCGTGTAAGGCCTAGTTTACAATAACACACTAGTTACACCTTAGTATACTTAAGTGTTTTTTTTTTCTTTTTTTTTTTTATAAAAACCTGACAATTGAATTCACTGCATGGAATCAAATTTCCCCTAATAATTGTGTTTATAATATGGTGTAAAGATTTTGTCAAATAAAATCGATTTAATTTGTTAAGGTACTACCTATTATAATTTATAAAGTGCGTATTTATTTAAAACTAAGCTGCACTTTTAAAATTTTGCATAAAATGTTCGCTAAGTGTTTAGTCTAAAAATACAAAAATAATAATTATTCGACCTATAAATCCTATGCCCCACGATACACTTCGCTGATTACGGTTAATTGACTGATTAATTAACAGACATGAACCTAAGACGTAGGGCGTGATAAGGACTGCTCAGGGGGTCGGTTCAGCACGGTCGCCTCTCGTGGTCATGATAATGGCGTCCCGAAGAATTTAATTACAACCACTAAGGTGGTTGCAAAAAAAAACCTAAAGAAAAAAAAGCCTAATTTTAAGATAGTTGACCACTTCTTTTATAAGTCACGAAGACGCACTGACATAAGGAAATAGACTCCTACACGCGAACAAATTATGTACAAAAATATGGCACTTAATGACATTTCTATCACGTTCCAGTTTATGATAATAATGCTAATTTATAACCTTCTTTTAGATAATATAAACAAACAAAAAAGAGCTCAGTGTCCTAATTATTAAGTATCAAACTTCACTATTGATAAAGTAATAACTTTTCAGTCATTGTTGACACTTGCACTGACAGCGGTTCAAAGAAGATTAATTAAATGTGCCGCTCAAGTAGTTCGAGCGGCTGTTTTTTAGAGCCATTTTTGGGGCTGATTGTGAATCTAGGTTTAATATACATCGATGTGAAGACGTTCGTTTAAGCCCGTTTCACATCAAGCGCGGGCGCGTGTCAACGCGGGGCCCGCGGCAGGCCCGCAGCGCGATTGTTCAGCTAGTTTTAAATGAACACCTTCACACAGCGGCGGGCGCGGGCGGGTGCGTGTGGCGCGGACCCGCGCACGCCCGCGCCCGCCGCTGTGTGAAGGTGTTCATTTAAAACTAGCTGAACAATCGCGCCGCGGGCCCGCGTTGACACGCGCCCGCGCTTGATGTGAAACGGGCTTTAGACGTTTTAGCATTTTCATATTTTGGGCTATCCTTTGAATCCAAGTAGCCTGCTCCAAAGTTCTTTATTCGTTGTCTGGTTAGAGCGTGACACACCTACTACTAAGTCCAATAAGTATAGTCGTAATGGGGTCTGATAAAACCACGGGAATGGTCTGTCACGACCTACTCTCATGCCGATATCAACATTTGTTGTGACTTGTCATTATTTGTAAACATTGCATCATCGGGTTTGTAGTCATATTTATACTCATTGTTTTCGTTAAATTCAATGCAAATGTTATTTGCAAAGTTTTGTGATTTTGATTATTTTTAAAGAGCGGTGGTGCTTGATTGTCTGTGCCGTCACTGTTATTTTTATCGGTTTTCTTCCTGGTGGCCTTGTAGGGCGGCTTTTACTGGTGCAAGTACAAGGTCTCGATGACCTTTAGTGACATCTTATATATACATATTTAAAGATATACTGTCTAAAAATCTCGTAATCGTAATCTGTATTATCGGGAGAAAGTAACTCTAGATTTCAAGGAAATAATCGCGACGATTAACACTACATGTGACACTTCAACTAGTCCTAATTTATTTATTAATATCATTTTGAATGATGAGACTACATTATGTCCCTAATACCTACACAAGGTAGATTACATTTTGTTTTGTTTAAACGAACTCCATGCCTTGAACGCCAATTACTGCAAACCTATTTATGATTTAATGACATACCTACTGGCAGGAGTGATGACAACCTAATGAGATCAAATCCACTTTTATTAAAACGTCAACCATATTTAAAATGCCGCTGTGAATTCCCTATCAATCATATTAACAGTTATGTAATATGTTTGTTTGAAATATACAAAGGGTTTTTAAGGAGTTATGGTTAATTGAATCGGACTTACCTACTGGTTTAGCATTTTTATCATCATTTAAAACACGTGCACGGCTCATATGCATGCGGTTTGCTTGTACGGTCTGAGCGATAACACTACCGCAGTGAGGAGTACGTTGCAGCCATTTCAAGCATTTATATTTTTCATTTCCTTTCTGTAGTCAGTGTTAAATAGCTGAATAGAATTTGAGGTATCAATGTTATTATTAATACGAGTGAATTACAGTAAAGAGTATTAGCACGGTGATATCATATTTGTTGATGTTTAAAGTTATTGCTTTTTATAAACAGTAGCAAAGGAGTAGTTGCATTCCAAATGTTTAGTATTTAATTTGATACGTCATATTAGAGTGTGAAAAACTAGAGGCTATATATATGAGTGTAGAACAAAGAAACAACCGATTACAGTAAGTAATTTTTGTACTGACGGCGTAAAATATAAGCTCTTTTTATATAACGTTACAGTCAGTTCTACACACTGTTACGATATATTTTGACTCGATTCTCTTAAAGTCAGATTGCACCATTCATATTAACAAATGTCTTAAGTTGAACACGGCGACGTAGCTCTCCATAGAAAACTGCCAACCTTTTCATATATGATTCAAACAATAACAAACGATTTAGTGGGACAGATTCTAGCGTAGTCTTTATCAGGCATCAATAAGTTAACCCGTTGACCACACAAAGCGGCAAAGAACGAAAAACTGTGTCCCAGCGGCCACGGCATAATTTGTCGCTTTACAGTGTCATTTTTAAGACACTGCAGGGCATCAGTTTTCCTTCGACAAGCTTTGCATCAATTTCGCAATTACATACTTGTTAAAGTATAACAGCTATATGACTGACGACAAAAACCCGACCTTAAGCTAGCAGAAAAATTAGCATATAGTAGCCAATGTATAGCCTAGAATTTTGCATCACGCTCACCCATGTTAGAAAGTTACAGATAGAAATGGTCTAGAACGCAAAATGACCACTTATTTATATCACTCTTATATCACTAGGTAGGTTAGGTTCGTTAGTTTTCTTCAAATGGCCGAAGGCCAAACGGTACAGAATAAGAGCTCCGCAATAGCGGAGCTCCGTCGACATAGCTAACTTAAAAATAAAGCGGCGAAAGTGATGTAGGCATTTTGCGTTCTAGACCGTTTACGATGTAGACCTTTTGCGATATAGGCAAGATATTACACTAGTCATTTTGCGTTCTAGGCCATCCGGATATAACCCTTACAGATAAATAATAAAAACGCGGCCATCTTAGACTAGCAGTAAATAGTAAATGTGCTTGTTTGCAGGTCGCTCACCAGATGATCTCGTCGACGCGCTCGCCGCGCGGGTTCACGGTGGCGGCGCCGGCGGACGACGACGAGGGCGCGCCGGACCCGCGCCGCCTGCAGGCGCGCCGCGGCAGCAAGAGCCTGCCCACCACGCCGGTGCACTCGCCGCCCGGCAGCCCTAACAGCAGGCGCAAGAACAGGGCCAATCGGTGAGCAGCGCTTTATGTTAACAACCAGATCGAAGGTGTTTTCTTACAAATTGTATGTTATTATACTTATTATGCATATAGTATCCGAAAGTTATTTATACGAGACCCTTTCTGACTAGTCTCGGCTGCACTATTGCACTTTTTACCCAGTAATTAAAAGGCGAAAGGTGCAAAAGTGAATACATATTTTAACGTCGACTACACTTTGATGCTTGTCAGTAACGTTACGCGCCCCACTTAGAACTTCGCTTCAATCTTTGACGCAACTCAAGTCATAATTCTACGCATTTTTGTTCAAAACTTTCCAGAGGAATTTGAGGCAACCCCATGATTTTCAGACTGTGACTAAATAAGAACTTTAGCCGTGTTGTTGAACTATTGAATCTAAATCAGAAAAACAGTTTACTCAAAAGAGACTCTAAACTAAAAACTGCAGAGCTGATATTTATTCATTCGCGTGATGTTTTCCGGTCATAATCAGTGCTACACTAAGCCCTTAGATTCAGCATTCTAATCCGTGCCATAGGCAGAAAATAACACTATCGCAACCAAGAACCCGCCTGTCGGGCACACTGCTCGTACGCATGTAGCCGATTACATGGGTTTCCCCGTATGTAGTGAAAATCTCGCCGCGTAGAGGCCGGTTTCGAAAGTGTAAAAAAAAAACAACAACAATACCTACGCCGTGAATGCAGCTATAACTACACGATACCATATTGTCTGCGTGAAAAAAAAAATGACAATGCTTATCTATGTACTTTGTCCTACAGCTACTTTACATCCCCGTTCGAGCCGACGGACGATGCGAACCAGCGCTCCTGGCTGACCATGGCGCTGCTCGGCTTCAAGAAGGACCTGACCACGTCCACGTCTACGCTCGCCGAGGAGGACGCGCTCGAGGCCAGATTACATGGTCAGTGTCATTTTACTCTTTTTAACAAGTCCAAGACACCTTCAGTCCACGTACACGTAAGGTAGTTTTAAAGGCGTAAGGCATACGTACAGTCGCGGAATGAAAAGGTTGATCACCTTAAGATCTGTTTTTGCTTGCTCAGTATAAATTATCAGTATCTGCTTTATCGACCTAGTAAGTATGACACCTGTCCATCATAACGAGACTTCACTACATGACAGATACTTACGACCGCAATGGGAAATTGACCTCAGCATTTTAGAGAGGCGAGTTAAAATTAAAAAGAAAACTTTTTATTTCATTCATTCTTCAGTTATTTCAGGAAGCTTAAAAAAGGATCGCAATATATTATGTAAGCGAAGAGGATTTATCAATCTTGAGACAACGTTTTTATATCTAGTTTTAGTTCAAGTCTTAATAGTCAAGGAACATTCGTCTTATTAAATTTGAACTTTGTTTTCAAACAGTTAAACATAATTTTCAATACAACATTCTTGTCACAGTTTAAAAAGGTAACGTGTGCTTGCCACTCGTAAATGAATTTGTTTGACAACTGGTCAACCTTTTCATTCCGCGAATGAAGCGGAATGAACCTACGAGTTAGCTTATGATATGTGACTACCTACATCAATCCATGCTCTCTTTTGTTTATTGTTTGCGGTTTTGGGACTACTTATGTTGTAACTTCGTTTAAAATGACCTTGAAGTGAACTGAACACAACTAACAAATAACGTCGCATATTTTTACCAAGCAGATATTTAGTTAATGCTAGAATTCACGGTCTACTGTTTATGACTTCAGTTCTATAAGCAACACTATTGGCAGTTTGCATCACACTATAACATAATGTTTAGTGATTAAACTCTATATGAACGATAACGATACACAACAGTATAGAAATAGTTTAGTTTATTAATAAACTAACATGACCTCGCTTGCTTTTCAGGTTCCCTCGCAGAATCAGTGGAAAGTCTCGGTCCAGCGCCCCGCAACAGAAACGCCGCCGCATTCGCGACTGCTGCCGCTGCCGCTAACGCTACCGCTGCCGCTCCCGCTCCCGCCGCAGCGCCTGCGAAACCCGCGCCCTCTATCCGCCCTCGACCCTCCGAACTACGGGAGATGAACTTTTGGTCCCCTACTTCTATGTAAAGGCTGTATGGAGCTCGTAAAACATATTTCCTCGAAAATTTTATCTGCAAGCTTTAAAAATTGTTGAAAATATGAAGTCCAATTTATAATGAATTTTATGAGGAAATATGAATTTATGAAACCTTCCTTGGTTAGGTAACGCTACGCTGCTTTTTGAAATATCGCTAATCTATTGTGTTAAATATGACTTGCTGCATTTATATGCAGTTCATAAGTCCTCAAGGTGAACCATTAATGTAAAGCCAGTTGCACCAAACATTCGACGATCTGAGTAACTCAGAAATCAAGTGTGAAAGTTCTTAAAATGAAATTATGCAATCGTTTTGACGGAAACTGTTTGGTGCAACCGAACTTAACTGGTGCGATGTTTATGCTGGTATCTTTTTACCTCCTTATCAATAAAAATTAAACGTCATAAATTAAACGTCATAATTATTGTAGATTATCGGCTAGTGGCCTTCTATAAAGTCCAGCCACCACTTTACAAAACGCAAAGCCTACTACAACTCAATGGAATGCTCATAGTAAATATGTTATGTCATTTACTTGATGTAATATCACTTTGATATTGGTGAAATCGTCATTAATGTAAACTATATTTTAACTGACTTCCGGATGAGCCACAAAATAACGAAATCTTCTTGAGAAAATTTTGTTTTTGTACATGAACGTAGGGCGCCGGCAAGCCCGGAACTGCCGCTTTGTGGGTTTTTGTAAGATCCCGATACCACTTTACAAACGCAACGCCTACTACCGAACAACGGCAAACTCATTGTTTTAATTAATGTAATATCATTTCGATATTACCGGAATCATCAATACACATTTGATTGAAGCCATTTTTTTATAAACGAAGATTACTGCCATTAAATATTAGCACCAACTTTCGTGAATCAAAGTCTTGTTAATTTTCACATCATAGACAACATTTTGTTGCGATTTAACAATTACTTTATATATTATGATGACGATATATCGATTTCTCTGACTATATAAGTTTTGATATCATCTAGATGTGTCCAATCAAGTGATTTTCCTTTATGGAAGGCATTCAATCAAATGTAAACATGTAATTTACTTAGCTGGCTTATCAGTAATGATGTAAATTAACTATATCCGCTTCATTCATAGTATGCACTAAGAGCTATGAAAATCGATACGTTTTGTACAAATATTCAATTTCACGTGTACGAGGGTTAGACAATGTCTGCACGTATTCATTGTTTAGAAAAAGACTAAGTTATTTGTGTGTTTCTATCTGTTTTGCTCTAACGCTCTGGGTTTCGTAACTGCCCGATGTTATTGTAAATTTTAGAAATTGCCGTCATTCGATTTAAAACCTATACAATTATTTCTTAAAAATCATAGGGATGTCAGCGTTTAAGTTTGTCTATGAAGAGACAGTAGGTACTGAAGTGTTCTTGAAGGACAGTGGGTTTTGTAATTTGGTGTTGTAATAAAAAAATTAAAACTATTTTGTACTATAAATGTGATGTATAGAAAGTTTAATTTTTGATGATATACTGTGCCAAACATAGCAATTTGTCTATTTAGTAAAGGTTCAGCGTAGCGAGTAGGGTATGAATCTTTCGTGTTAGATATTCCACTATTTTTAAGTCCCTGTGTGTTGTGAATGAGTCGAAATTTTCTTTTATGACTGAAGGATATGACACTAAATTGTTATTTATAGTCGACTCAAGTTTTGATATTATTTTTAAAATCGCATAGCATCATCAAATCATTTATGTAATAATTCTGAGGGCCAAACATACTGGGAAAAGTGAAATCACAATTTTAGAATTTATTTGATTATTACTTGGTTATAGCAGTGTTGTAACTTTGTATAATTAATTAATGTTCGTGGCTTGGAATAATGTTTATTGTTTAATATAATGCTTCATTATGATTAAGCTAAACGTGATGACTTTCAATGTAATATTCATAAGTAGCTGTCTTTTTATCACATAATGAATTAAAAGTTAGGTATCTCAGAGGTACACGTAATAATATGTTAAAAACAAAAGCACATGTAGTTAACATAACAGATTTTAATCAAATATAATTGAAGGTTGTATTAATTTATGCACTTTTGTTTTTAGCAATTACACATTCATTTAATTTAGGCATACTCAACACTATTTATCAAAGTAAGAAATAGTTTTTTTTTCTGTAATTTGTTTGATCGAAAGTATGAGCAAGAGAGCCGGTGTCATTTTACTCACGTGCTGAAGAATGATATTATGTATTTTAAGTTGTTTTGATGTTAAATATAAAAACTAGACAATTCAGTAGGACCTTGAGCAGAAATTATAAATTAATCTTAAACTTTTCTTGTTAAGTATAACAAAAAAATAGCACATGAATTGTGTTAAGTTGAAATAAATATTCTTCACAGAATTAATTAGTATTATTCATTTAATTGCCTCATCTCAACACATGTCTATTTGTTACTTATCCGTTGGTAGCGGCAAATATGTGAAAAGGTTAAAGCAGAGGTTCCCATACTTTTTTTTCTCGTAGACCTCTTTCAAAATTTTACTGGTTTCGGTGGACCCCCTTGCTGCTACATTTCTACTACATACCCATAAGTCGTCAGCCAACGTAGACCCCCATCGAGCGTCCAGTGGACCCCTGGGGGTCCACCTGGACCACTTTGGGAATCACTGGGTTAAAGGGTTAAATATCAAAATATTACAGAGCTAAATAATAATTTTGGGCATAGTGGAAATGCAGTCCTTCGGGATCAGATGACAGCGCCAACCTGGCATAAAACACCCGCATCAAAGATTATTATGAGAATCCATTAAATGATAATTTGTCTAGTCAGCGTCAAATAGTTAATAGCGAGCAAAGTAGACATTTATACATAGTGTGATTTTTAAATAATAATGTTTGATTTTAGTGAGAGTCGGGGCATTCAATTTCTAGCAGTTTCTCGAGTTAGAAAATCATAGGTTCACGACATAATAATCAGCCTGTATGTGCGCACGCATCTTTATTTGTATAGAGCAAGGGTGTGCTACGTTGTATTTCACCACTGACTGCTACTAACTATAAAATGCTGACAATCGTAGTGCATATGCTGACAAGAATGATAAGTGTGTTGTTACGTCGACAGCCTGCTAGGCTGCTACAGCTACAGTCGCCATTAAGCATATCGGAGCGCCAGCGTACCTATTCAATAATATCTGAACATGTACTTTATCGCATTGACAATAGAGGTTTTGTTCAGATATTTGTGACTGCCTTGGCCGCCGCTCCGAGGTATCTGGTGGTGACTGTTCAATACTGTAACGCATGGGAATCTTATGGGAATTGATGATATTGCCTATCTGTACCTCTGACATTGGGTTTGGGACACTCACCCACCACAACGTATAATAAAATAGTTGTTTGACATTAGTCATTACCATTAGTTAAATACTGACCCGGTACCGCGAACATCGAAGTTCGTATATTTCGAGCATCTTTCTTTTTTACTTCAATTAAGGCGTCATGAGAGTGACTGAGACAATCGTCCGAAATTTACGAAAATCGTGTTTCGCGGTAGCGCCGCTGGTAACAGTCCGCTCATTTTGCGCAACGACCAAATCAATCACTAAGTAACCAGATTTTGTGTTTACAGTCGCAATCAAATACAGGACTTTATCGGAGCGGCCAAAGTACTCAAAAATATTTGAACATTTCACTATCACCTCGACCATAGAAGCGTTGTTAATATATTTCTGACCACCTTGGCCGCTTCGATAGAAAATATGTCAATGCAACCTAGTGTATCCATGCGCGTTTTTTTTTATGACATAGGCGGCAAACGAGCAGACGGATTGCCTGGTGTTAAGCAATTACCGTCGCCCATGGGCACCCGCAACACCAGGGGAGTCACAAGCGCGTTGCCTTTAAGGGGGGTTGGAGCTCTGGGAACCTTACTCACCATCAGGAACACAACACTACATACCTAAAAGGTGGCAGTGCTATTATGGCTGTGGTCTTCTGTAAGGAGGAGGTACTTCCCCAGTTGGGCTGCCCCAGATTCAAGCGTGATGGTCAACGCTGTGCTACGCTACCTCTCATGAAAGCGCCAAATGCGCCATACAATGTGCAGCACAGTGCCGCACAGTGCCGTACACCGGTGGAATCGCACCTGTATGACGGCCACGTTACGTCAACTACAATAACTTAGACAAAATAAATACATTCTCTCGAAAAATATAGGTCTAAAACTCACACGAGGGTAATATTCTTATATGGCGAAACTAAAAATTTACTGTTTTGCGGAAATTTGCGGCAGAAGTTTGATTTTTTCACAGTTTCAAGGGACTGTAGACCTGAGTATTTTATGTAAATTTCAGCTTGACACCTCAACGCGTTCCTGGGAAAAAGGGTTTTGTTTTGACAGACGGACGGACAACAAAATGATCCTTTTTCCTTTCGAGGTGTGGAACCCTAAATATGTAGTCATCGCAACTGTGTACAGTCAGATCCATATAGTAGCAGCCAAATAAGTGAGTCAATAAGTTAATGGTGACAATATATGGAAATGTCATGAATAGAAGTAAGAACAGCGACTAATAAACATAAGTAGACGTAGTATATGGCAAAATGGCTACCAAAAATGATTGCATTATAATGAGTTATTTCTTCACCCCTTTCCTCGGCTTTAAATATTATACAATAAGCAAGGTAGCGGGACCTTAAAAAAAGTTGTCATTGGTCCATCTAAGTTTTGATTGGATAAAATAAGTAAAATAAACTGTCATACCTACGTCAATAGGTAAAGGACTATACTAGGTCATCCCAAAGGACTACAGTATGGGGTTCTTCAAAAAGGGTGTAAAGAGGTTTTTACGGGGTCGGCAACGCGTGAATGATGCCTCGGTATTGTAAACGTCCATAGGCTGCGGTGACCGCCTACCATCAAGCGGGCCGCATGCTTGTTTGCCACCTTTGTGGTATAAAAAAAAAAAAAAAATTTTAGACTTCGCCTTTTTGGACCACTTTGGATACTTTACTAATTAGACTTCCGATATTAGGGCTATAAGGATCAATTGCTCATAAAACTCAGTTACTTTTAGTCTACTACTAATCGAATTTAATGATATAATTTTTTTCATATAAACTATAATAGATACTATTTTCAATGTACGACATCCAATGAACCAAATGACATCGTCTGTCACACTTTAGTTCAATACAAATTAAGTACCTAAGTTAGGAGCTGTATTTTTTTACAAATCTAGTAGTTTTCAAAAGTTGCAAATTAAAAGTAACTCTGTTTTATCAGCAAAATCGATCCAAACTACATTTAAAGCTCCAATGTTAAATTATAAATCACCGAGTAAGAACTATCAGCACCATATAGTTAGTAGCACTAAAAGTACCCTAATATAATTGTTTAGGTACGTAACCCTGTCTACTCATATAGAAGTAAATATTAGTGGTACCGATATATTATTTGGCCACATGGTTCCTCCTAACTCTTATTTGTATATTTTGATCGATACAGTCAGCGTCATACAGTTCGTAACAAAGTACTCAAAAATTTGGTACGCCATAGAATTTATATAGTGTACCGAACTATTTGACTACTTTGAATGAATAAACTTTGAACTACCTATATGACGCTGACTGTACATTGGTTGCTATTAACTAGGCCGGCGACTGTACTTATGTATAATAACCGTTTCATATTAACACGATTACGAAGTGCAATTACCCACTGAAATATGCTGAAATCATTTAACTTAGGCTTGCCTACATAACGTCATGAAACAATTTTATTTCATTTTCGTAACAAAATAGGGCGCTTTTTCTGTCGCGTGACGAAGTCTCGTGTATTTTTATGATTACTGAAGCAATGGCCACGTTTTTTATCGTTTTACTGTGTGTTTGTATAACTGGTTCACTTCAGCGCCGCCAGTCAGTGGTTGTTAGTAGCAATTTTAACCAAATAATGCCTTATATTTATTGCCTAAGATTCACACCAGCCACTTACACAACTGAAAACAATAGAGGTAAGTACCAAAGATTAAAAAAAACCCCTTGAATATCCAGTTTTTTCGTGCTACATGATATATCAATAAATTGCTGTTACAATTCATAAGCCTGGCGACGTACTGGATATTAAGTACCTATGTAAAAACTACGATACCTACGCGTTGACTTGAGAACCTCCTTTTTTTCGTCTGTTAATAATTGAGCAGGTTTTCATAAACCTATACCGTTAAAAATCAAAATGTTACATTAATCAAAACCAAAAATTGCGATTACTTATTTTAAACTAATCTCTTTTTGTAGGTATACCTACCTACGACTCGGTAATGTACGGACTGTCCTAATACACATAAATTCTTAAAATAAATAAATAAAAATGAATATATTACACACCTGTAGGAAATGCCGTATTTTATCCTTGAAATGTAACGTTAACCGATTCTTAAAATTTCGCTAACGTTACTCTCGCGAAAGTCGGGCGCCCCGACCCAAGTGAACGGATTATACTGTCGACATTATTACAGGTATTTTGCATGTCTGTATGCTGAAAGGGCAGAATTTACACGCGACGCCAACGCACGCAGCACCAGGTCCCTAATTTATTCGAATACGACGGGTTCCATAAGAGTCAGTTAATGGCTTGTAAATCCATCTTCGTTCGGCCTTGATGGAATAATAGATTAGCTTTAAACGATAAGAATTAATGCATATTGCGTAGATTATCGGTCATGATAAGTCCAATTCTTAATAAAGGAAAAATGGAAAAATCAGTCTCGGGCTAGAGTTGAACTCACGGCTCCTGGATACTTATCCATCGTTTTGCCAATTGACCTACCGAGAACACACCCGCGATATCTACATTAAAATCTGTAGACACCCGCTCGACATCGGAGTCTCAATTCATACTGAGAATTCACCGAGCTGCAGCTACCCCATTACAAAATTAATCTTGTATTAAAAGCACAAATGTCTGCTAACGAAACCGTAATGCTTACCAATATATCATAACCATAAGGGAAAATCAAAATCAATTGTGTCGGACGGGATTCGAACTCACGACTTTGAAATATAAGCTTGCCAACTGATATCTTCTCCAGAGGAACTTCCTTCGCTGCTTTGATCTCTCGTTTGGCTCGTTTTAGAGAATCTTAATTTGCATGTGACTTTTGACAGGCCCTGAGCTCCAATTCACTCCACAAAGAATAGTAAAGGGGATTGAGATCAGGACTGGAAGATGGCCATTCTTCCGCCACTATGCCTGGCAAATTGGCTGTTAACCGAAATTGGGTGATTATTGTCTTGTGGGCCCGTGCGGAGTCTCATACGTAGACGTTCATTTAAGTAGTGAACTTTTAGGTAGTAGGTAGGTAGGTACCCCTGTAGGTAGTAGGTAGCTAGGTAGGTTTCTCTACCCCTGGTTTACCTTAAGATCTTGTTTCAGTATTCTATTTACTGACATACAAGAAGCCTGGAAGACACCTGGAAAAATCTCTCACTGCTGACTAACATATCGCGTTAGTCAGCAGTGAGAGTTTCTTCCGGGTACGACAGGGATTTCTGCGAATCGTTTTCTTATTATTTTGATGTTCGCAGTGTAATAAAGTTGCGACTTACTCCTAATCTTTTACACCACCGTTAGTGGTGGCAACCACTAACAAAAACAAAACCAAAAATGTACATTGGTTTTTTTCCCGACTGCAGTGAAATTACAGATGCACTCATATATTTTTCACCTCAGCAGCTCGAACATGCCTACTTTCCTCACTCCAGGGAGTGAGGAAAGTGCGACTTTTCTCACTTTCAGGTAGTGAGGAAAGTTGCTACTTTCGTCACTCCAAGGAGTGAGACAAAGTAGCTTTTTAATTGACGACTGGTCTGGCCTAGTAGGTAATGACCCTACCTATGAAACCCGTGGTCCTGGGTTCGAATCCCAGTCAGGCCATTTATTTGTGTGATGAGCACAGATATTTGTTACTGAGTAATGGGTGTTTTCTATGTATTTAAGTATTTATATGTATCTATCTATTATAATAGGACATAATGGACCCGCTAAACACCACTAACACGTTCGGACCCTCACAAATTAATCAAATATTATAATTTTGAAATGTAGGTACATATTTTGAAATGAAAGATATTTAAACAAAATATTAAGTAATGAAGCCAGTGCAGTTGCAGATAAAACACTTAAATGAATGTGGATAACTTGATGTTAATTTTTTTACAAACTTTTTTAAACTTGATGTATGTATTTGTGTATTTATCCGGGTGGAATCTTGCACCTCAATTTTGAAGCAGACGTCTTTAACCGATTGAGCTGAAATTTAGCACACTTATGTAAGTTCGGTGACAATGCAATATTATGGTATCATTGATCTGATCTGATGCTGGAGCCAGAAGGTAGCAAAAGCAACTACTACAATACACAAGATAACCCCGTGGTGTTTTAGGCTCATAATGATGACGATTGTGCAAAAAAGTACAGTCGGCAATAAAAGCTTTAATATGTTCTCACTACTGAGGTGAAAAGTTGTATGTGTCACACTAGAGTAAAGTTATTTTACATCTCGTGTTTTTGAGTGCCTCGCTACGCTCAAGATTCTAACACTAGAATCACTCGCTACGCTCGTGATTCAATTATAGAATCTTTCGCTTACTCGGGACTCAAAATAAACACTCGCAAGAAAAAACAACTTTCCTCTCTTGTTGCACAAATAACTATTGTTGCCTTCATCATGAGAAAAATAATGAAAGTGAGTATGAAAACAAAGCACGAATATTCCAAATTGAAATAAAAAATTAAAGCTGCCAGTGCCATGTTTGTCTTCAAAATGAACAGGAACTAGGTATAGTCTATTTTCTAAAGATTTTTGTAGGAGAAAAATGCAACTTCAATAGACACAATTAACTATATTTAAATACGAAATATATTAAGGAGCCCTCTATTTTGTCCCATCTTTTAATTCTCTTTTCATTACTGAAATCGGATTTGCATTTGGGCGCCCGTGGCACTTAAGAACTGCCTAATTTTCGTCGTCCGAAAAAATAACTTGAGGACCGAATTAAAATATCAAGTTTTTTACTTTACTTAATGATTTTAGCTGGATGTCGTATTTAATCTAGAAGCG
Source organism: Grapholita molesta (assembly GCA_022674325.2). NCBI lineage: Eukaryota > Metazoa > Arthropoda > Insecta > Lepidoptera > Tortricidae > Grapholita > Grapholita molesta. The sequence continues at coordinate 9,835,172 of CP053129.2, read as the reverse complement.
GATGGTTAATTTTTAAAGAACGCTTGTAAATAAATGAGCGACAAATTCACAATGAATTAGTATTGAAATCAAGTCTGGTGCGGAAGGATCTAGAATTATCCATATTCTACCTTCTGCACATACATTTCAGTCGTTTTAACACTCAAACTCAGGCCAGGGACCGTCAATTTTACTGGGTAAAATTTTGACTTTTATCCGATTCATATTATTTAAATAAGGATACAGATATTTATTAAACAAACTATATATTAAGTAGGTATAGCAAAATATTTATAACAAAGCATTCCTTTATACCTATGACCAAAAAAATATTTAGATATAATAATAAATGATGAATATCTCTCTCCATTATTTTTTTAAAGTTTTTTTGGATATAATTTGGTACGTACAATATGAAGTCGCGTTGCAAACATTACAAAGTTAGTTGTAATACATTGATGTCGGTTACTTTGGTCACAATTCTGTGAATTCTAAGATATCTACCTGGCTATCTTCTATACCTGTGTAGGTAAGTATGTACGAGTATATACTTACCACATAACTGTACCTACCTACTCCTTACCCAATTTGACGTCGCTGGAATTGGGACACTGCTTCCCGAGCACGCCTTACAATGTTTTTCACAAGAAAAAAATAGGTACATTGTTTCTTTTCACGTCGCGTTATGAAGGGGCGTTGAGTTGATAAATGCAGACAATAACACCTTCCTAGCATAGAAGGATGTATGTAAAGAACATTCTGGATTGTTTGTACCCTTCTGGAGTAAAGTGAGATAAGGACGGGCTCATCTGTGCAGCTCGGTACGTGACACGCAACAACATCCACTCTTGACCTCAGGAAATAACAAAAACTCTGTAAGCCCCGCTACGAGGATGCCTCGTGTTTGTGATAAAATGTAACACAGATTTTTCTTGCGTTATTCCATTTTTTGCTGCAAATTATAAAAGCTTTTGCAGTTACCAAGAATCCAGGGGGTAACATATTTTTGGCAGTGATTAAGTAAGGAATAAATTTAATTAGGAAGAAATGAAATATTTTTTGCTTTACTTTTTAATTAGCAGCTTAGCACCATGCACTGTCTATATTACAAGTTAAAAATGGAAATAGATGATATATATATGTATATATATATATATATATATATATATATATATATATATATATATAAACATATATATATATATAAATATATATAAATGTTATTTTATAATAATAAATTATTAGGTTAAGACGATATTTGTATTTGACTATTCGAAAATGCCTGTTGCTAGGCTTAGTTGAATAAAAAAATAATGAAATTGAATTAATTGAATTGATATACATGTTAACCTTATAAATGAATTGAGCAACAGTGTTATAAAAAAGATGGTCACATACATAAATTCTGAGTTATGTTATGTATCAACATATGGGGTCGATATATGCAGCAAACACTAATAATATCACTTGACAATCTGTAACCAATACAACCTGATCGATATGATACTCGTAGAAAGAGAGTCAGTCCCGTCAATGGTATACTATTTTGACAAACATTAAACCTACTAAATTTACTTTGTTATATTAGCCGACCCAGTAGTCTTGTAGCCTTTTGTTATATGTGGAAACTGTTCAATCAGGAGCAAGCACTCCATATACAAATTGTAGTGATATTTAAATCTGCAACTTAGAAAAGGAGAACAAAAATTATTTTAAATTGTTTTTTATTATGCAGAAACGTCTGCTAGCGAATATCTTCGATATTTGAATAGAAACAAAAAAAAGATTTTCTTTATTTTTTTTGACTTACAGCGGGACTCGAACCCAAATTAATTTAGAAAGGTACCCCCTTTCTACCCACATTGTTATCGATGAATTCTCTATGAAAATTGAGACTTCCATGCCGTTAAGTGTTTATTACGCTGGCGGTAGATGTGTTTACACGTCACCCATGATGACGTATACGACGAGGGATAAATAGAAAAAATTGACAAGTCTAAGCGGTACTCGTATAGCACAATTGGTAGTGCACTGGGCTGGTGATCCAGTGGTTGGGGGTTCGAGTCCCGCTGCGAGTCAAATTTTTCTATTTTTCTTTCGATTTAAATATCGTAAAATTATTTTGTTTCCAAAAGTAAAATCTGTTCCAATACATCCAATTTAAACATTTTTGTATGAAATAATATTATGACGCGGCCTTCAGACGGATAATATCGATACTTAAATTTGAACTTAAAACACCATGTCAAAAATAAACTAAATAGTTTAGAAACTATGATGGAATATACGACACAACCATATCCACATACTTACCCAATTAAAAAACCTACAAAATACCTACGGTTACATCATAAACCATCCTTTTATAATTTTTGTAGTTGGCTATAATATAAATAAGCTTAGAGTCCGGAGCTCTGGAAAAGGCAATTTTCAATTGTTTTTATAAACCGATGAATGGATATGTGTAGATCCAGCAATAGAAATAAGAAACGAAACAAGAACGATTGTATCGTACTTAAAATTGTACCGATGCTTTTTTTAGGCTAGCTCTTAGTCTATGAGCCAAACCAGTATCTCAATCACGTCTGAGCAGTTCTAATGACGTCTGCTTCATTCATCTTGCACAAAAGGACCCACAGGATGATCAGGATATTCAAGTCAAGGACCGCCATCTTCAGTTATGTGGCATATATGACAGTGTTAATTGAGTAATGGAGATCATTTATTGCGGCGGACAGAACGGAGCTAATTACATTATTTATGGTATCCATACTAGGAACTTTAGGACACAGAGTGTTTAATGAGATGTGCTTACTGTCAAAGTAAAAGTTTTGACGACAGATCTGGCCTAGTTGGCAGTGACTGTTTGTGAAGCCGACAGTTCTGGGTTCAGATCACAGTATGGACATTTATTTGTGTGTATATGTTCCTGAGTCATGCCATGAGTGTTTTCTATGTATTTAAGTATTTGTATATTTTTATTATCGTCTATTATGATAATTTTTTTAATAGATATACAAGAATTACAATATTTTAATAACTACATGAGGCATTGTGCGAGGAAGCCGCCAGCTCATTTCTGCAAAATTATTGCGATCGTTGGCTAACAGTGAACGGAAATAAAACATGGAAGCATTCTGTCCCTTCAATAATAGCACCACGTACGTAGGCGGGCTTAGCTTATAGTTTACCTGGGTGGGCGGGCTTAGCTTAGACTTCATCTGAGTCGACTTGAGTGCGATTCGTATGACAGTGAGTGACGGATGCCAAAAATTGTATTTTTATACAATGTTTTAAAATACAATTACACTAGTTAAACATGCCCGCTTGTGCAGTGAAGTGGTGCAAAAGCCAATCCAATAATTCTAAAAATAGTGGGATAAGTTTACACATGTACTTAAACGGATAATTTCACAGAAATATACAAACTGATATTACGTCATTTTCTCTGTGGGGATGATGTTATGCCAAATGAAGAACATTATTATATTGTGTAATTGGATTTTAAAATTTAGTATGTGTATTGTTAGAGATTAGGTCGAAGGTACCGGGTTCAATTCAAAGCCGGGCGGTACTGAGCTTTTCGGAAATTATGTATGAAATATCATTTGATATTTACCAGTCGCTTTTCAGTGAATAAAAACGTAGTAAGGAAATTGAACTTAATCGCAATAAGGCTTAGTTTCCCCTCTGGGTTGAAAGGCTAGAAGGCAGTCACTTCCGGAAAAACTATTACCACGCCAAATCATGGGATTAGGTTGTCAAGCGGAGCATCGATTTGAGAGACAATAAGCCAGATATCGTGTTGATAGATCGATCACAGCACCGGGCAATGCTCGTCGATATCACCGTCCCATGTGACGTGAACCTTGTGAAGGCCGAAAAGGACAAATCCAGCAAGTACTTCAGACTTGGCTCACGAGGTAACCGCCATATGAGAAATTGATTCGGCGATCATTGTACCGATAGTTGTTTCCTCATAGCGAAGAGTCTCGACAAACATCTTGAGAGACTCTCGCTACGTGGTTGTGGTTGGATCAAGGGTGAGATTCAGAAGGCAGTAATCCTGGACACGGCGGGTATAGTCCGGTGGTTCCTCTCTTTGCATATTTTTTGGATGTATTTTTATATTCTACTTTTATAAAAATATTGTAAAAAACCTAACGTAAGAGATAAGATAAATAAACGATAAGTAATAATTACCTGGGGTGCCCTTTCGGACAGGTGGGACAGGTCCCCTGCCTCTAGCTTGCTTTAACCGGCCGTCTAGAGTGGGGTCGCTAGATCTGCGTTCTCGAGAGTAGATGTGGAAACCTAAGTGGCGAGTTGGCTATCTGTTTAAAGTCCAGTGACACATTTCTACCCTTAGCCCTATGCACCGGTCGCTTTTTGGGCTCATTCAAAAATCATGTGATCGTTTTTGGGGGGGAGGGGGTCAACGAAATATCACGATTGATCACGATGGGGGAGGGGGAGTCCAAGACCACATCACGTGTACTTTAGTTTAGTTTTAGTAGTACTGAAACGGAAGAAGGAGTAAATAACGCATAAAAATACAATTTAAAATTATTATTTGATTATAAAAATTTTATTTATATTTTACAACAACATTTTAATGTATTCATTATTTGGTATCAGTTATTTGACTGTCACTTTAATGTATTGCATAAACCTATCCATGTCATCTGAGGGGCTATTGCTAATCACCTTGTTCGTTCGTTTGTCTCTATCGCTCTTGCATATAGGAACAATAGAGAGCTAAATAGTCGAACGAATGAAAGATGTCGTTTAAAATAGGATCCCTGATGAAGTATGATTGGCGAATATTTCTGCTGCTGTCAAAAGCCTATTAGCCGAAATGTTGGTGCACTTAGAGATTGGTAGTTATTGCCTAAAAATGCGTTTCTTTTACACGTTATTATTTAGAGCAGTGTAAAAGAGATGACTATTATTTCGTTTACTATTTTCGAATAAACGCTGTGTATATATAACGTCATATTTCAATGTGAGCGTATTTGTGTCTGTGAGATAATTGTCCCAATAATTTTAAAGGTAACGTACGCGCATGCTGCTTCCATGTTTTATATTTGTTCACTGTTGGCTAAGTACCCACAATACATTATACAAGCCTACTGAAAAATTGACAGCCCCGCAGGGTCAGTCAATTTTTATAAGGATGTCAATAATATTTATTTATTTATATTTAGTTAGTAGCAACCAAAGTAACCAAATAGGTCGGTACAGAATGTCCCGAATTATTTATATATTTATAACAAGCAGATGTTTTTGCAATCACTAATAATTATCTTCGTATTCGCTTCAAATTATAACTACGAATAAGTTCTTTAAAGGAGGTACTTTGGCTTACCCTACCTGTATAACCTACTTTAATACTTACGAACCTTTGTTTTAGACACAATTTAGGTATTTCTACGATTTTGTAGCACGTCGACGGGAGAGCCAATAAACTAGATCCGATTACCTTCAAGTGCAAGAAAGCGGCAAAAAAAGCTTATTCAGAAACATATAATTTAATACTAATTTAACCGATTTAATTCTAGTTTTGTATTGTCTCTTACTCATTGTAACTGATATCTAGGCCGTGAACTATATATTCGTAAGAAGATCAAATTTGCAAATTGCTAAAAAGATGTTCTATAGGACAAAATTTTTGGAACGTTAAATTAGTGGCTACAATGCTACAATATATAATAAGTACCTACAAGACGTGTGATAGGTTAGTCACTGTCACTACGTCACTACATAGGACGCCATATTGTGTGATTTGTGTGTGTGAGCGGCAGCGAAAAATTAAGCACACAAACAGTAAAAAGTACCTAACAAATGTTTCATGTAGACTTGTACGAGGAAAAATTGTGCGCAGTTTTTTGGATTATTACTTTTTAGCAACATGCTTCGTCAAAAAATTAAGTTGTGCATTATATATTTAGCTATATCTCCAATGAACTAATGTATAAGCGGGTACAGCGGAGGAAAACGCCAAAATTTTTAAACGTAACAAATATAAGAGCCTAGGCAGAGAGTAGGTACCATTTTGTACTGTTTGGCGTAGAGACGCTAGGTCCATGCGGTCCCAGCGCGCACAAACTTTTTGCAGAAATCGCGAAGGGTCTGGTTGATGTAACTGGTGAGCTGGTGACTGAAGAGGTGGCGGCTTCCTCGCACATCGTATCAGCATTGCGATACAACGAGGAAATGTCGCCAGCTCCTAGTAGTACTCGTAGTTTTCATAATATTGTGGTTATTTTAAATAAAGATTTTAGCTACAGTTCAAAAACTTACTTCACTGTCCATAGATAGCATGTATTCTTTTATCAAAGTTATGAAAATACTACATGACACCAAACCAAAAAGAGTCAGACAGAAACCTTTCTAACAAATGGGCTTAAAAATATTTCAGTTGTAGAAGCGCCTGAGCCCAGGAATAGCGCCAAGTGACAGAAGAACTGATGTGTTCTGCCCCGGAGTTGAGAAGTGTACATTTATTAAATGTCTGGGTTAAAATTTGAACTTTTACTTTGCAGACTAGTTCGCACTAGGTGGGATATTTATGGCGTTTAATATTGCAAAGTGCTGGGTACATTATTTGTGTTTAAAACTAAAGTAAATATGTTTTGTAGAAATTGAGGTAGAAGATGATTTAGTGCAAAGGCCGCCCTGTAGATTAAATAATATAATTAGCATAATTTAGTTGCCGTAGGGACCGAGCGCGCGTAGGGTCTGCAAAGAATCGCGTATGGTTAAACCACCATTACCTACTTTCATCATACTCTAAAGAGCCGAACATGCATTGGGAATTAATTTATTGCAAGAAAATACGATTGGATGTTTGGTATGTTTTCCAATGAACATACGGCTTTTTTCGTTATAAGGAAGCAGTATGATGGTACCAGTAATGTCAGTAATAATAGTGAAAAATCCGGCCGGTACTTTCGCACACTGTTCACTAACTGCCACTTAGATTTTTTCAATTAGATTAATTAATTCTGTGGCAATAATGAACAAAATATATTTAAGATTTTGTTTGAAGTCTGTTTTGGTTTACTAACTTCTACTTTGTCTCTAAGATCATGTTGGCTATTTAAGAAAATTAAAACGATAAAAGTATGCATTATTTTATAGAATTACTTTATGTATAACACACCCATTTTAGTGCGTTAAATACCTAATTTTACCGGTTTCGCGAATATGCTATAGCGTAACTTCGTTGCTTACTAAATTGTATCCACGCTTGTTCCGACTCGGGAATGATCCGCGATATATCACCCGACCTCCACATATATTCGCGGCATACGTTAGATTTTACAGATCACGGGTCTCCTAGACAAAGTATAGTTTATTTTTGGCAAGGCTAAAGGTTGATTAGAATTTTGGCAAATCGCATGACTCAAGTTAAGTTGTGATATATCAAATTAAAAAAATATTAATGATTTAATTGATGCAGTCATGCATCAATTAAATCATTAATATTTTAATTATAGCTCTAATTAATCCACAAACACCAATCAGCGAACAACGAAGTTCGTATATTTTGAGCAACTTTCTCTTTTACTCCAATTAAGGCGTCATGACAGACTATCGTCAGTATTTTACGAATATCGTTTCTTGCGGTAGCGCCTACTGCAAGTTGCCTATTGTCATAATCTGTCTCTTTTTTCTCCGAAGGAAAATTGGCCAAAGAATCTCTGGCTCCTACAAGAGCCTTTTCCTTCGGTCTGTCATTTAGATTTTTTTTTTCATTTCGCTTGTATATATGACTGATCTTAGCCACTGTCCCGCACTACTTGGAAGTTTTTGTGATTGCGGTGGAAATCTCTACTGCTGACTCTGATTATCTCCTGCTTATTCGAATCACAAATAAATTACACATAAGCACACAGGGTACGCTACGCCATATGAGCAGCAAACGGCGAAGTTCCTAAGCACAAATGGCCTACATGCTTCGCATATCGCTTCTTAAACGGAGTCTACGGCTCGTAGTCCTTGATGCGAGTAGTACACACACGACCTACGTATCCAGTACGTGACTAGACTGGGAAGAAATTCGATTGCTCGCGCGGTTGGTCTAGGTGATCATCTCGAATCAATTTGAGATTAAATCTAAATTTCATATGAATTGCACACCATGTCAAATTTATTAGTAAGGGTGGCGGTTGTTATGTAAATTTAGATCGGTGCTTATAACTTGGGAAGGAGTGGGGTTCTTTTTGTATGATTTCTCGGCGACAAAACTAAACTTTGGATAGCAATATTTGCCTTGTAGGTATAAATCTGAAACATTTCTGTCTATGCCCCACCCTTTATCTAAAAGATTCGTATAAGACAGTGTCTAGAGCATTTTGCACTAACTATCGCGTTTTTTTCGTAAGATACTCGTAATAATGTAGTAAGCTAAGGTTTGCTTATATATCACTGCTGTTCCTACTCCACGTGACACGAATTCGTTCGCGAAATAGACTCATCCGTTCGCACAACCAATGAGAATACTCACAGGTCCAGTAGACACACAACCGGTCAATATGGCCGGATTATCCGGCTTTATGTTTCTGATGAATAATTGTGTCCACCACCCGACCCGGATTAAACAGCTTTGTGCTGATTTAATTGACAATCCTAGTATATGTTACCTATTAATAGGACAAACAGGACACTGGTAAGCCGATCGAAATTATGAAGTCTTGTCCAAAGGTCTTAACGGATATAATGACATTTAAAAAGCGAATTACGTAGAGCGATGGTCACGGATTAAAAAATATGTAGTTGAACCGACTTAAAAAAGGAGGAGGTTATATTCCTAAAGGTTTTAAAGTAACCCACTTGAGCAATAAAAGTCTCTCAAAAATACTTCAGTTAAACTAGATATGTTTTGTGTATACCTTACGAAAATGGCACATAAGGACAAAACACAATTTTGATGAGTAAGACTTTAATTAATAAGCGTTTAAGTTGATATGACGTGAGTTTATTCGACTACTAGTTGTAAGTAGTGTAAAATGGTCATTTTACGTCGAAAATTGTTGACGTTAATCGACTATAGTAGATTTTTTTTTACTCGTTTTTTAATAATACTCCATGGCAAGTGATAAGAGTAAAAAAAGTAAAACAATTGAAGCACCTTGTGCATGACAGGAGCTGTGGTATAAGCATTGTCAGAACTTTGTCTTTTGGTAGCTAAGATGCCAATCAGTTGTAGAGACGCAAGCAAAACAATAGAACAATCTATTTAGAACAGATTTTTTTTTCATGTGTCGAGATGTCCCTACATTCACCCTTTATATCATATCACATTCACCCTCGCCCCTCTTTCCCGACCGCCTTTCATTACACATTTCTATTTAATTGCAATTAAAGTTTGCTCTTACATATGTTTAGCTAAAGTCACCGACATAGCCCACCGGGTTAGCAAGCTAAAGTGGCAATGGGCAGGCAACATTGCGCGCAGAGAGATGGCTGATGGGGTCGAATGTGCTTGAGTGGAGACCACGGACTAGCAAGGGCAGCGTAGGACAGACGACCTCATTAAGGTCACCCGAAAGCAGGTTGCTTCCAACCGGTACATTTGGTAGTCCAACGGGGAGGCCTATGTTCAGCAGTGGACGTCTTGTGGCTAAGATGATGATGATGTTTAGCAATGTTATCTCTGACTCACTTGTGTCTGACAAACTGTCTAGACGCACTTAGTGCTTGGTTAGCAGAAACACTATAAGCGTCGTTATAGCCTAAACCGTAGTCCCACACAGTTGCTGCTGTCGCCCGTAGAAAATGGGTGGTATGCGTAATGCATTCTTCCCCTTAGTAGAAGGTAGTAGGCTTAGTAGAAGTAAGGTAAGATCTAAATTTAATCGTGTCACTACATAAAGTAAATTAACACTTATATGTGTTGTTCACTCGTCTTCAAAGGATTGTCTTTTAATACACCAAGTTGTGATTATAGTTTATTTAATATCGGATAGGGTATTTAATTTAAAGCTGGCATTTAATGAACGGGATAGGCATCCAAATACATGACTAATTTAATCAGGAAGGTGATGCTGATGATGCGTGCATTAGGTATAATGCAGTATAAAAAATCTTCAAGTACTCGTGTGAAGTCACGTGATATACAATAATAAAATAAAAGCTTTATAGGTCTCCGTTATTCGTTATAGCCAGTATCGGTAGGTACGGTCGCCATCAGATATATCGGAGCTGTGTGGTCATAAAACTGAACAACGCCTCTACTCTCAAGGCGATAAAGTGCATGTTCAGATATTTGTGACCACCTCTATAGCTCCGATATATCTGATGGCGACTGTGCCAGCGACGGCGCGTTCATACAAGCCGATTCCCTCGACTTAACTAACTTTCCACAGTTTCCTTTGGAATCATGAAGAAAAGGCTTGAATAACCGGAAAGTTACTGAAAAGCGTATCTTACCTTACGTACCTACAAACTTTCTTTTAGCTTTTTTAGGGGTTCAGTTATAGTTTAGAATTATTCTAGTTTTGCCAGGTCTGTCTGTCCCCGGCTATGGTCAGAATTGTTATTTAATCTTAGTAAGCTATAATTTGATTTGAACAGAGTGGTAAAATAAAATGGACAAATAAATATGGTAGTACCTTCCCTACATGTGAAGTTCAACACTAAAATATAAGAAGTCAGTAGTGGGAGTATACGGTTTCCCGAGCACATCTGTGGTAATCTGCGAAGCAGTTTTTTTTTAGTTTTTTGTGCTCTACCCTTGGCAAATATATGATTACAGTTTCTCCGGCGGCATTTTTGGGTGGTCTGATTTTTATCTCATGGGTTTAAAATATAGTCGTAAATCACTAAATTTATTGATTTAACATGTGTGTCATTCCGGCGTGCTGTGTTTTTGAAGTACAAATATTTATTACGGTTCAAGTTTTTGCTATGCAGTCTCCCACGTCGTAATAATAACTTATGGAATGCAATAAATGTGCATGGATCGTGAGAACTAAAAAATCACTAAATTTTTTGATTTAACATGTGTGAGATTCCGGCGATGCTATGTTTTTGAAGTACCGTTATTTATTACGGTTCAAGTTTTTGTTATGTAGTCTCTCACGTCCTAATAATAACTTATGAAATGCAAAAAATATTGTTAAGTTATACGACATGGATCGTGAGAACAAAAAACATTTTAGAAAACCAATAAACGATAATGGTCCTCATATATTATTGTGCATCCAATTAAGGAACATTTTTAAAATTCGGATTAGGTTCAAAAACGTTGCAACGTGTCGTAACATGCACGCACAGCTGTCTGTTTTAGTAATCGTTTTTTGTTTGATCCGAGACATATATGTGTATGTGTGCGTATGTGTGTGTTCAATAAAAGCAGGGCTCAAATCTATGGGAGCATCATTCTTTCCAACGTGTTTGCTTGAAAACAGTGTCAAGTGTTAAAAGTATACTTAAAGTAGTTTAAAGTATTGAATACGAGTACTCATCATAAATAGTGTTCATTTTTACACGCTACTTACTACTTGCAACGAATTAAGATGGAGGTAAGCCCAATATTAACTCACTTTTTATATACAAACATTATCTACCTGTTTCCATTTGTATCAAGCCCCTCACTAATGTTTTTATCGTTCTTGTTTTAGATATCAAACGAGAAATCTCTTGAGTGCACCTTCAAAAACTATTATTACGACAATTCGAGTGATAATGAATCTGAAGCTTTAAAGCCCCTTAAAATCCGAACCCAGAAACGAAGCAACAATATTGACATATTTTTCGAAAAGCCGAAAAAGAAACAAGCGGCGGAATGTTCGTCTACTGTCGCGCAATTGACAAACGGAGGCACAAATTATATATCTTCTCGCGTAGATGATATTTCAAAGACCACTCATCTCATTAAAATTGATGTGTATGATATGAAAAAGTTGCGAGGTGTCCCAAACGATCAGCACTGGAAATTTGCAAATACTAGGATCAAATACTACACGCAGACTGAAGATGATGACTATTATTCTAACACACAAGAGTTAGTTTATAATATCACGAAACATATTGCAACTAAAAAGGACTGCAAAAAATATTTCATCGACACAAAGCCATAAACCATCCCTTACTCCGCCCACACGTAGAGATCCCCCACCAACGAACAAACTATTTTGGGACTATATATAACTAACAACGCATGCAAAGGAAACCATACCGTATACCTGTTTATACCCGTGGAAGTCAAAATGGATTTACAAAGTTCTCTTTACGATGCAGATTTAATTAAAGTTTGCGAGGAGATAGAAATGAAATACGCGAACAGATATTCACCTGCCTCACCGCCCTTAATAATCAGTTTTAAGGGAAATCCACTTTTAATATCCTGGGAAGAAGAGGAAGATACAGACACAGATGACACGGCGACATCTATTAGCGACGAAGCATATGAGCCTGTAGACTACACAACGTTCGCTGCCTGTGCTGCATCATGTTCGTCGCCGGTGCCGCATCACAGTGACTCGGAGTTGGAGGAATGGTGTGACATACAGTTCTAGTGGTTTTTTTAAATTAAGATTGTATCTTTGTGTATATATTTATGTAAAACGTTTGTTAATGTGCATGTTAATATAGGAAAGACTTGTGTAATTATGACTTATATTTGAAATAAAAAAATTTAATGATTGTATTACGTTTTATTTATCTCGTACTGGCAACAAGAATTAGGGGTAAAAAATAAACATATTGTTTGATAATATATTTCTTTATTACACTAAAATAATGATATATACATATTTTTTACAACCCAATCATTATACATCGTATTATTTAAAAATAAGCTTAAAAAATCAAACATTGATTTACCATTGAATTTAAAAAATATATAAAGCAAACAGTATTCACCACAAACAGACGTGAAATTATTTTGAATAGTCACATGGTTATAAAACCACTTCTTTGAATTTCTTTTTAAAAATAACTTATGATAACCAGAAGGCTTTCTACCAAAAGAATCAAAATATTCACCATTACCATTAACATCAATGTAAATAGCTATCCAATGTGAACCAGGCTTAAAATCCGGATCTAAATTGCTTATGATATAACATGGAAGATCCATGAAAACAGGTATTCTATTAGCTGGATAAACATGTGACTGAATCGTAGGACTAATTTTTTTCATACACAATTGCAATTCCTTGGTGTCCATTATACAGTTCTTATTGAGTACATAGATGAATTCTATAGTATGGTTTAGAAACTAATGATATAATATTTCTTAAATCTATTATTATATAATAATGCATATATCAGTGTCTGTTCAAATTAACTATTATAATCTACACTTACATCCCGATGTTTGTTTATTTCAATTATATTATCAAACTCCGCATAAACTATGCAATTTACAGTTGTGGTAAGGGCACTTTCAAATCGAACTTCTAATCGGACACTACCATGTCTTACAAGATTCCAGTGGGAAGTAGAACTTGCTGATAAATCAGGGGTTAAATCGAAACACATTAAACAATATCCATTTCCATAGTCTTCTCTAGTTATGGAGTTCCCTTCGTTAAGAAAATGAATACCCGTTCCAGAAAACAGGGTGTGATATGTTGAAACCATTAAACCGGTATTAAAAGATGGTTGTAATGTTTTTGAAGGAACTTGATGACCGTCTACATACAAACTAAATAAGTTCATATCGTGGTGGTGGAAATCAAAAGGATTACTTTTTAAACTACCGTTGAATGCCGTATTATCAACAAAACCCACAATACACCTTTTGGGACTTGACCTAGGAAAATATTGTCAAGTGACTTTCCTTGCACGCCCGATGGAATAGTAAGTACCTTAACTTCCGCTCTTGTGATAGGATACTTAGCAGTCGTTGAAGCTAAAACCTTTTGATGTGCAATTAAAACGCTTGGGTTAATTTTTGTCCTTCTAATGATTAAACTTGCATCCATTATACGTACTTTAAGTTTTTTATCTTGGCTACACATGAGATTGAACGATTCCTTGGACCGTACTAATTTAACACGAACTTCGACACCATTTATTAAAAACTTTTCTTGATTGAAAATATCGCCGTGTAAGTGTCCTATCATTTCAACTTCTTTACTGTCTTTTATAAATTCTTGTCGTTTGGTCCAACCTTTATTACTCGCGTCAGTTGCATTCATTTTACCCGAAGTGTCTTCGTACCATAATCCGCATGTAAGATGAGACTCTTTTGCTGCTGGTCCATAATTTAGTAGAGTTTCCATATATGACCGGTATGCATACGTATTATTAGGCGGTGATATTAATTTCTGATTGAGATATATGTCCAACTGGTTGAAAAGTGAATGTAACCAATTATTAACTGGAGCAACATGAGTCTCAGCAGATTTGATGTTAGAACCATCTTGATTCAATATCTTGGCTTTGACATGTAGTAAAGTGTGAGATAAGTCAATGTAGTCGTCACCTGATCCAGGTACTTGAAATTCAATAGGACCGTCATCACTAAGAGATGAAATAGGTTTATAGTGTATCCATTGTCCATTTTCTATACTAGTTTGCGTTGATGGAAGGGCAAACAAATCTAGCTCGGATTTAGCGCATTCGCATGAATGATTATGTAAAAATGACATGTTTTAATTTGAAAAAATATCGTTTATATATTTTTTATTTTTCTTTGTACCTCTCTCTCGAAATGCTTTGGCTGTAATGGTGCGCTCCTGTCTTTTTCGTTGCATTTTATACCCAGAACCTGACATTAAAGAATCAATTTTTTCATCCGCTTTTCTTTTTAAATTACTGCTTGCATTCTTAAAACGAGTCTTTAATGATTCATCGATAGGATGTGAATTCATCATGTCGGACAACAGACCAACACCGGCATTTAATGCTTCTTTTCCAACAGTTCTAAAACCACTGGACAACAGAGGAAATACTGACCTAAACAGTCCCCCTAAAAAACTTCCTATGCCGTGCCCTCGTTGGTGGGGGACACCTTTATATACAATACCTACTCCTGAACCAGCTTGATGTGAATAATAATGTTCGTATGGACAACGAATATTTTCACGGTTATGATTCATTTTATTCGTTGAAAATGTAGCTTCACGCATGAAGTTCCAAACTGGAATGGAACCTTTCCACCCGTATGCATTCTTATATCAATTTCAATTGTATCGAATTCTCTACGCATAACGGGTACATAGTGTGCAGGGGAAAAACTATGCATTTTATATGCTCCATAAATGTATTTTGTCGGATCAAGTGGTATTATTCTTACTAACGATGTCATAACATCTCCCACCACTTGAGGTTGAACGATATCCGAATATATAAATAATTGTGATGGTAAGCCTAAATATAAATTAGCAGGAAATTTTCCAAGTTGACATTGTATGAGGTTCGTGTTTGGTTTAAAACCTAGTTGAAGGTTAAGTATTGGCGTTGCTTATACCGAAACTATTTCTTTATGCGAAGTAGTCACCTTGATAACTTTCGATATTCCGTCATAAGAAAATTTCACCTTGTTTTTCAATAATGAATTTTCATTAAAGGCTGATAAGAAGTGATCCATGTCATCATATTATGTCGTTGCCGGTATATGGGACTTATATTCGACAGTAACAGGTTTTTTTTCATTTTGCAATAATACGTTCTTTTTTACATACACTACGTTTTCATGTTCCTGAACGTTGTACAAGGAACACGGGTAATGAAACTCCACTAATCCAACAACCCATTCTCCTTCTAATTTTATTGTCTTTGGGAGTTTAGTGAGAAAGTTTGCAGTTGTATTATCAGGGAAATATTGAGTTGAGCTGTTGCTCAACAAAGTTAAGTAAAAACTATCATCACTCATATTTCTTCCAAACTCGAAGCAGATATCCAACTATTGAATTTATTTGGATAACCTTTCCACTTCACAAGCACCTCCTTTCTGTTGCCAAGTCGCCTTGAACTTATTATTTTATCTATTTTATATGTCATAGTGGGGTTATAATTAACTTTTTGTAACTCTTTAGAATAGAAAGTGCCTGTGATTGGTTCATCTTGTAAGTCCTTTAAGGTATAAACAAAATGAGGGCTTCTATTCAGTATTGAATCAATAACAAAAATTTCATCGCTCCAATTAGTTTCATAACCTTTTTGAAATATGTGTTTATATTTAGTTATTCTGACATGATCACCGACATTGTAACTTGAAGTATAATCTTTTTTCAATGTATTTCGTGGCGAGTCATATAAATTAGTCCATACAGTCATAATGTTATTAAAATTGACATCTATCGGGCGCATTTTAATACTAGAATGATAACTATGATTATATGAATAAAGTAGATCTTGTAAAATATCAATGTATTTATAAGTGTTTTTGTGAGTAAAATAGCGCCACATTTTCGTTTTTAATGTTCTTTGAAATCGTTCTACAATACTTGCCTTAATGTCGGGATTATTCGTTGTATAGTAGTTTATGTTTTTAATCTTAAAATAGTTCCTTACTTCTTTGGAAACGAATTCAGTCCCTTTATCAGATTGAATGTGACGTGGGGTCGCTCTAGCTTCGGCAAATATATCGTTAAAACATTGTTTAACCGTCTCCGAATCCTTTTTCATGGCTCTTGCAAAAGCATATTTACTAAAGACATCAATAACACAGATAATATACTTAAAACCATCATTATATTTACTATATGTACGCATGTCACTTAAATCTACTTGCCAAAGTTCATTATAATTGGAAAGAATGTATCTGTTTCGTGTAAAACGTCTTTGAACTGGTCTATGTAATGTATAGGTTTCCTGAGACCGTAACCAGTTTTTTACTTCGTCTTTGTTCATTCGACCATGCATTGCTTTAACTAAATTACCTATACTGCTGTAACCAGCTGGATTAGAAACATCATAGTAAATCTGATCGATATCTAATAGGGGCTCCATCTCTCCCAATCTATTTTCTTTTTTGATGCTTCAGGAGTTTTGTGTGGAATTGGTGTAGATGCCCCTTTTACTTGAGTCGATGTTGATCTGGTGTTTTTATATATAGGTGAATCTTGAACCGGGTTGAGCTGAAGACTATTTATATATTCTATATTAGATTGATTGCCTATGTACGACGTGGGAACTCCAATATCATTTAAAACTGAAGCGAATTCTTTCCAACCAGTGGGTTTTATTTTTCGTTTCAGGGGTCTTACAGTGTCACTTATCAAATCAGTTATATTACTTTCTGGGATAACTTGATTATTCACTACGATTTCCCCTCCCTCTTTCCACCAAATCTTTGGTTTATTTTTTAAAATGGAATCAAGCAGGTAGTGACCTTTTTTTTGGTAAGTTTTCGGGATTAATTTTAAGATATGAGATGGAGTAAACTGTTCAGGATAAGTTCGAGTTGAAGGAGTACTAGTAGCGTCATATTCGTAGGGATTTGGATTAGATAATGTCACATTATAATCAGGTTCATCTCTTTTAATCATAGATTTATCTATATACTTGTCATAGTCTTCATGAACTGGTTTAATATCGTCAACAATAATAGGTAGCTTGAAGGGTTTCCTATCGGTTTCGGTGAAATGCAAAAAACGTTGCAGCGCTTGAGAATATAATGCCCATTTTTCACGATCTCCCATTTTATTTTTAATATCTTTTGCATGTCTGCGTCTACACGGGATAAAGAGTTTAAAGGTGCGTTGTCATCGTGTTTGAGCTTTTCGATAAAATCTGGTTCTACTAGAATCATTTTTTTCGTGTTCTCCATTTTAATTATGCCAATGAACTTAATAAACTAGTTAAAACAGCACCCAGTATAATTGGTAAAAACGCACCACCCTTTTGAACTATAATAGTTTTTCTTAATTTTTGTTTACCTTTAGATATCAATTTCCGTAATATATTTTTATGTTTATGTAACTTAGTCTTTTCTGTATTGCCCAACGGCACTTTTCCTTTTAAAACGTTGTAAATGCACTCACAAATAATATTTATTTCATCTTCGTCACATGCTTTCAGTAAAGCTTTGCGATATTTTGGTTTTAGCGTATGTAAAGCTTTAAGTAAATGTTGATATGTGATTACTCTATCAGGCATCATTTAGAACTGACAAGAACAGAATGATTACTAGCATATTTAAACCCCTTTTTCGGAATATATACTGTACAACATTTATCAAATGGAAATAACTTAGTTTTAAAACGGCATATATCATCAGTGCTTTGTTTCAAATCGATCATTAGGTATCCATGGGGTGACGTAGTGGCATCTTTGTAGGCCTCTTCAACAAATTTCGTATTTTCAGGATAAACTTGTCGGGACAAATACCGTATTTGAGTTTTATCTCTAGGGTTTTTAAAATAAACAATATATGCTGTGTTCAAAGATATGTCACGTTGTCCTCTTCCTTGATGAAATAAATTTTGTGTTATATAAAAAACGCTTAAATTCCTGTGATGGCTACCTTTAGTAAAAATATCAACAATACGTCCATCTGATTCCCTCATTAAATCATCAATTATAAGTAATTTAGGTTGCTTCCCATCAAACATACTTAAATCGGGAATACCTTGAATGTAATCAATACCATTTAAGTTATATAGTGGTTGCATTTCATCATAACACCACAGCACTTGACTGAATTCTACATTACACATTGTTCCTACATTCCCCACAACCACTCGAACCAGCAATAATGGCCGTAAATGGGTGAATAAAATGATGCATTATAGAAAATGGTCTTTCTCCTTTAAAGACTGCCAGGAAAATAAAATCCAATTTTAAGATTATGTATATATATATATGCACAAAAAAATGAATTATTGTATAAAATTGTTTCAGGACATACATTATTAAAAACAATAATACTTTTAAGATATTTTTTTAATTAAAGTGATGTTTGAAAACAACTTAATCGCAAAGAAATATACGTATACAATTTCTATTAATAATAAACACAAAAATACGTTTTAAATATGTATTACATCTACAAATTATTGTCTTATTCCCACTCTAAGACTTATGTCTATTTTATTACAATCTAGTTTTTTAAAATTATATAAAAAAATAGTAATTAAAAACTAAAACACGTATAACAAAAATCGGCCCCCATAACCAACGAATAAAGTCAATAAAAAAAAACTTAAAATACACACTACGATTGGTAAAATTATTGAAATTTCACTACTTTAATTTGTAGTGACCCCAAGCTAAGGTGTCATATGATTCTTTACAAAGATGTCTCTTCGTGTCAGAATAAGACAACGAAACTTTATTGATCTTTTGTGTAAAAATTACATGTTTTATAGATCGAAATCTGTACATTTCAGATAATAAATTTTCCCTTTTATTTAGACAGTCTTTGTAATCTTGCAACTGAAATTTCATGGTAACACATTTATTAACACCTTTAGCCTTGGCCACTACATTTTCGTCAATATTTAATGCGTACATTTTAGATCTTAAGCCGACAAACTCTTTCAAAATCTTGCCTTTACATTCGTCTTTAAAATATCCTAATATTTTTTTATTTATACATGGAAAACCGTATGCATTATTAGGAGCATAGTCAGATGTATCGAAATATTTGTTCAAGTCTTTTTTTATATCATAGTAGAAATCGTTTGTAAAGATTTGATAAATAAAACTATCTGTATCTGTATATAGCAGTTTAAGATTATTCTTGAATTTTTGTTGCATATACCCATAATGGAAGTCGTACATTAAAGTTTTTGATAAATCTAATATACAAAATCCTAAGTATATAGGTTTATTATATACTAGTTTAGTTCTTTTTAATTGTACTGCAGCTAAGCTTTCAGAAAAAATAGAGATACTATGGAATTCAGGACGAGCGACATAGCTTTCGATCCCTTTGATGTGACCTTGATTTTTCCACTGTGTTAGCAATTTAACATCAACCCGCTTCTCAATATTTTCCATGGTTTTCCCAAAAACTGCATTGTTCATTAGTTTATAGAAGTCTTTTTCAAAATCGGTTTTTGCAGATGTCCTTAACGTAGTGTTCAAATCAATATACTTTTTGAGCCAGTTTGTTTGTTTAAATTTTAATATTCTATGGACTTTTGTTAATTTTAATCCATTGTTTAAACATTGTACAAGATTTCTATAGTGTATAATATATTTTATCTACGTACATGTCATAAGTGCTCTAAAATGCGTCCAGAAACCGTAGGCAATGACCAGCATTACCAACCATCAGAAAGATTTCAGTAGGTAATGTTAACATTACCTACTGAAATCAGTAGGTTATGAATTTAAATTTGGAACAGCTGTCAAATTCAAGTGGGGTGTCTAATCTAGTATCTATAGATATTAAAACAGCCATTGATACGAAACGCTAATTCGTTATGTTTTTTTAATATAAATCGAACGACATTTGAACTCGAGTGACAGTAGAATAGGGAGTTCATTCGCTTGTCTATGGTTTAAAAAAAAACTCCGCCGTTCCAAGCTGTCATTTGTTTTGTTTGTTGACTTTTTAATGTTTACAAGTAACCCTAGTAATAAGTCATTTCTCTACGGTTTCTGAACCCATCTTAAAACACTTAATGATATGTGTGTAGATAAAGTAGTGTATGTAACTATACATAATTAGGCATTACAACAATCGTGTGATATTATTATTAAACCCACACTCTTGTTGTAATGCCCTTCATTATGCACAGATACATAAACTACTATTAACTTATTGTTCAAATTTGGAATTAATTTTTTTTGTTTACTATTATCTATTATGTGCTCAGCACAAAATGGCAAATCCGAGTGAGAATCATGCAATGCATCTGGGTATTCCATATCGACTTCTAAAATGTACCCATAATCGGCATCGTTTGAAATGTTAAAGTCCGTAGTTGGGTCGACCCACTCAAATTCACCAAAAGGAAGATATTGTGACATCGCCCAACCATACAAGTTATTAGCATCCAAGTAAATAAGATATGACGAGGGTTCATTTGGATTAAACTCTGGCATATAGTAATTATTTGACTTCGCGTAACGATTACTGCATTGCGATATACCGCCTCGGAGCCCTTTTTTAACAAACGAAACTTTATCAAAATCAGTTAAAAGTTCAAGTTGAATTCTCGTCATTTTTAGCATAGCATCCCAGCTGAGACCAGGAGCTGTAAAATAATGAACTGGGTCCAAGCTGTATGTGTCTAGACACACGGAACGAAAATTTTCAAAGACATCAGTTAATAGAAGCACATCCGTTTTTAAATACAAATTAGAATAATCTAACATCGTTTTACAATCGAAATGGGCCCATACATTTAGTGCATGTTGATAGTCCTCATTAGATATTACGCTATCAGTTAAGGAACTGTAAAAATCACTTATTTTTGGCAACGATGACACTTCAAGAGATTTATTCGATTTCATAAACTCATAGGGGAATATACCCTTTTGCTTCAGAAGATTAAAATCTTCATATTTAGGGTATAGTTTCCTAAGTTCATGGAATTGGTCTTCCTGAAGATTTCGGGCTAAACTATCTAAACTACTCGACATAAACCTAAAGGAATCAACAAATCTAAGTGACAAACATTTTTTACCAAATTTTAGTTCTTTGCTAAATGATATATATTTTTCTTTATTTTGAGGTATAATATCGATCGACCCTTCACGAAAATTCAATGCTTTAACAATAAAATGTGCATCGTAATTACTTAGATTATGAAAAAATACTGGCACGAATGAGGGAGGTATAAATTTATTATTACAATCTTTATGTGTCACTCCATGGAATTTGCCTGTACACCAATCATAACTGAAAACGCTTTCGGATTCTAACGTATTATCACATATAAAACACTTGGTATTAACTTCTCCAATTTTGTTTAAATCACTCTGATTTAATGGAATAGGCGTTTTCCGAAAGTGAATATACTTTATTAATTTCGTTAAATCATTATAAAGAGTATCCATAAAGACCTTAGGACAATCTGGACCTGTATATGAACGATAGCTTGAAAGACTATCATCAAACGAACACTTTATAAAATAGCCAAAACTGTAAACTTCGTGTTGTTGAACGTTTTTTGTATATGATGTTGATGAGCTAGGATCACACGATGATATAGGATTTAAAAACGCCTCGAAATGTGCGTAAATAACAAACGGTAATTTTAACTTTCGTTGATATTTATCAAAATCAATTTTACTATTCGAAATATCTTTACCAAACCAATTTTTTTTCTTTTTATCATGACTTGGGAGTTCAACAACTACGTGACCACAATCATGTTTTTGATGATTCGTAAGTTGATCATTTGAGTAAAATGCCAATAAACACCCATCACATATGTGAAAGCTATACTTTGTTGTTGATATCTGTCGGCTTACTAATCGAGATAGATTTTTTATGTAACAGTAATGCCCCTGATTACCATTAGATAGGTAAAGTAAATTTATATGTGTCGACTTTCGACATTTGGTAAAATAAAGTGGACCGTTTACTTCATGCGATTTTGAAACGTTATTATAATGTAAACCGAAAACATTAATGCTTATATTATTTAATTTTTCAACTTTATGAACGTCCGTTAGTTTAACCGGGAATGGTATATTGGAAAAATTTAATTTATTTTGGTGTATAATATAGGATGACACTCTCTGTGAACTGTTCCTTGCCGGATGCAACGCAGAAAGAATCGCCCATTTTAAACACTCGTGGTCATAATTTTGTACGTTGATAATTGCTTTTTTTGTTTTGATATCGTGTGGTAAATCAATAAATGAAGAACCACGTAATGGATTAAATTGATTGACGTTCATGTCCAAGAATTTTATGTCTTTAAGACTCCAGCCACTGTCTTTTTTTTCAAAATTTGAAATATTGTACATAAGTGAGATTTTTAAATTTTCTAAAAAAATTTCTCTATTATCACCTTTGCAAATAGTCCAACTCAAAACATTGAAATCGAAAAAGTTGTTGATTCCTTTTGATTCTTGTATGAATTCTGCATGTAATATAAAACTAACCTTGAAAATTGTTAGCTGTTGAATGACGTCATCTATTAAATTATTTAAAGAAGTTTTAATACTCTCAAAAAAAAGTTCTGGCGTTTCAAATTCAAGGTTAGTTTTTTCTCGATTTGAATATATTCTATAAGTTAATAATCTATTTCCAAACGCAGCTTCAATAAGTTCAACATTGGGATATGAATGTTGGAATTTTAAGCAGTTATTTTTATGAATATTACTTCTTAAATGCTGGGCGTAGTACCTTCTTGACACGTTTCGTTTGCAGGTTTTGCACTCGATAGTATCTACAGCGGCAGCAGTAGACTCAGATAATGATTCAGCTAGTCGAGAAGTTGATGGTTGTGGCTCCATGGTGGCTGCTGGATGTTGGCTTGATGAATCACGTGGTTGAACAGTTTCTTCTGACAAACGTTTCCTTTTTATTCCACGTGTTACGCATCTAAACAAAAAAAAAATATTATAATCTGTACAAGAATGGAATAAAGAAATACAGCTCGCAAAACCATTTGCACTGATTACCTGACATTAAATTTGATTGACAAAGAGAACAATACGCTTCCATGGTTAATACACCATCTATCTCATCGTAAGGTGAAATAGATGATCGCAAAACAGTAACGTGTCCACTACAAGGGGTGATATAGGGCTTGACATCATGATCGTTAGCTATACTTGGATCAAGTTTCCCACTAATAAACCACAATCTTAAATATTTATGGAAACTACTCAATAACACTGTTTTGCTAAACATTTTAATGTTGTCTCTAGTAAGCTCCATCGTTACTGTGAATTTTTGTTAAATGGTACAGATCATTCGGGATTTTACTTATATTGGATTCATCCCCCCACTACTAAGGAATCAGTAAAGTAAAACTGGTTAAAACACGTTTCAAATGCTGTACTCACTTTTTTTGCTGTTGATTCTCGGCTTCCAAACAACGTTCATAGAGTTCATTATCAAAAACTGACTTGCTGAGGTCTGAAAGGTCTTCACAGCGTTGATAGAGGTCTTCATCGTAAAGAGAACTTTGTAAATCCATTTTGACTTCCACGGGTATAAACAGGTATACGGTATGGTTTCCTTTGCATGCGTTGTTAGTTATATATAGTCCCAAAATAGTTTGTTCGTTGGTGGGGGATCTCTACGTGTGGGCGGAGTAAGGGATGGTTTATGGCTTTGTGTCGATGAAATATTTTTTGCAGTCCTTTTTAGTTGCAATATGTTTCGTGATATTATAAACTAACTCTTGTGTGTTAGAATAATAGTCATCATCTTCAGTCTGCGTGTAGTATTTGATCCTAGTATTTGCAAATTTCCAGTGCTGATCGTTTGGGACACCTCGCAACTTTTTCATATCATACACATCAATTTTAATGAGATGAGTGGTCTTTGAAATATCATCTACGCGAGAAGATATATAATTTGTGCCTCCGTTTGTCAATTGCGCGACAGTAGACGAACATTCCGCCGCTTGTTTCTTTTTCGGCTTTTCGAAAAATATGTCAATATTGTTGCTTCGTTTCTGGGTTCGGATTTTAAGGGGCTTTAAAGCTTCAGATTCATTATCACTCGAATTGTCGTAATAATAGTTTTTGAAGGTGCACTCAAGAGATTTCTCGTTTGATATCTAAAACAAGAACGATAAAAACATTAGTGAGGGGCTTGATACAAATGGAAACAGGTAGATAATGTTTGTATATAAACAGTGAGTTAATATTGGGCTTACCTCCATCTTAATTCGTTGCAAGTAGTAAGTAGCGTGTAAAAATGAACACTATTTATGATGAGTACTCGTATTCAATACTTTAAACTACTTTAAGTATACTTTTAACACTTGACACTGTTTTCAAGCAAACACGTTGGAAAGAATGATGCTCCCATAGATTTGAGCCCTGCTTTTATTGAACACACACATACGCACACATACACATATATGTCTCGGATCAAACAAAAAACGATTACTAAAACAGACAGCTGTGCGTGCATGTTACGACACGTTGCAACGTTTTTGAACCTAATCCGAATTTTAAAAATGTTCCTTAATTGGATGCACAATAATATATGAGGACCATTATCGTTTATTGGTTTTCTAAAAATGTGTTTTTTTGTTCTCACGATCCATGTCGTATAACTTAACAATATTTTTTGCATTTCATAAGTTATTATTAGGACGTGAGAGACTACATAACAAAAACTTGAACCGTAATAAATAACGGTACTTCAAAAACATAGCATCGCCGGAATCTCACACATGTTAAATCAAAAAATTTAGTGATTTTTTAGTTCTCACGATCCATGCACATTTATTGCATTCCATAAGTTATTATTACGACGTGGGAGACTGCATAGCAAAAACTTGAACCGTAATAAATATTTGTACTTCAAAAACACAGCACGCCGGAATGACACACATGTTAAATCAATAAATTTAGTGATTTACGACTATATTTTAAACCCATGAGATAAAAATCAGACCACCCAAAAATGCCGCCGGAGAAACTGTAATCATATATTTGCCAAGGGTAGAGCACAAAAAACTAAAAAAAAACTGCTTCGCAGATTACCACAGATGTGCTCGGGAAACCGTATACTCCCACTACTGAAGTCGTTATATAGGCTTTGCCTTAATTTTTTTAAGTATATATGTATTATCGGAAATAATCGTCCTCTAACTTTTAACCAGGTCTAAATGATAATAATGAATTACCTAAAATACTACATGAAAGTACAGCATACTAAAAACTTAAAAAGGAAAATTTGTTGGAACTTAATCGGATAAACTGTTTTTGAGTTACGTATCGAAAACTACGGAACGTTATGACTGGTTAACGAAAACATAATTATGCATATCCTTGTTAATTATTTAAAAACCGCTCTCTGACGTGAATAACCTCATCACTTCCAACCCGTTATACATTTTTCCATGATTACATTTTCTAATTAATCAGAGTGTGATGGAGATGCTGATAAATGAAATGTGACCCTTAGCATGCGAGTCAAGTAGTCCATTTAACCCGCGGTCAGCTCAAAATGGCTGCGGTCGTCGAATCGTCGCTCTAATTAGGTACCCCACGGACCCGACAAGGGACCGCGAACCAATGTACCCTGAACTATGTCATTAGGTTATTACGTTCAATGTGCTAACTGGAATTAATTTTAAGTAATTAAATAAACGACAACGCATGAAGAAATGTTTAACTGATTCCAAACTGTTTTGTTTGAATAAAATTGATTACCTGGATTTGAATATAATTTATGCACTGTCGACGCTAAAAAAATTATTACTTGGGAGGATTACGACGAATATGTAAATGCTAGTAATAAAATCATTTTACTTAGTAGCATTGAATGATATCTTCTATCTATGTTAATAAAATAAAGTTTTGTTAGTTCCGGCTTTTATAACTCGAGAACGGATGAACCGATTTGAACGATTTTGAGTTCGTTGTGATCGTCTTAGCCAAAAGTTTAATAGTAAGCTTAAAAAAGAAAAACAAAACATTCAATCTAAAAGACCCCATATATAGACTTTCAGGTTGTACAAATTTCGCCGCGACAGCTAGTTACGAACTAATTTGTTTTTAGTTGTTTAATTTTACGAATTAATAGTTTGATCGTTATAACCGTCGGAAATAGAAAATACCCATAATTAAAGGCGGTACCAACTAAATAAGCCTTGACAGCATTGAGAACTGTTAAGTTTCCTAACATCTTAATTATGCACAAGGTTGGCCGACTATTTAAGCAACCTTGATTGACAGCAACGAGGTGTCTTAATTCTCTGAACTTACTAACATCTTCGGTTGGTAAATCCAGTCTGAACCGACCAAAGTGTCCACGCTAAAATGTACTCATTAAGGCCTAGTCAACGACGCGACTTATCTCCGGGCATTAGATGAATAATTAAGCTCAGTTTGTCCGGCCCTAATGGCCGTCTGCTGCATTTTAGCGTTGTCTGACTAGGCTAACACAACGGGGGTGTCCCTAATGAATGCAATGTGCAAGCTTCACTTGTCGACCGAATTTGCTTCTTGCAAAGTAGACAATGTCTCACATTGTATAGTAATGTAATGATAAAATGCGTCTCTGTTGTAAAATCATTTTTTTAAATGTATATAAAATTGGCTCTTAGACGAAAGAAATGATGACTAATACCTAATTGCTTAAAAAAATGTTGACAAAATTTAGTTCATATGTTATTAATTAAATTACATTGTACATTTTTGTCCCCACAGGCACATAAAGTATAATTATTGCACATTTGCTATATAAAATATAAGACTATAATTTATAACAAAATGTAAGTTCAAAAACCTGGCGGTTCCTCACACAACAACGTATCAGTATTGCGATATAACGGCGAAATGCCGCAAGCATCGTTGGTACAAAATCTAAGTAGTTATTATAATAATATTGTCTTCGGTTGCCGCGATAATTACTCATGAAATAAAACTCTTGTCTTAATTCTGTCCACCCGATGACCACGAACGCTGCTAAAGGGTTCGAAACGTCGGGATGAAGTTTAAATTAGTATACGCGATTTAATTAGTTTTAGTTGTTTTATTTCATAGTTATTATAATATTATAATTGTTTGAATAAATAGCTAGCTTTTGCCCGCGGCTTCGCTCGCGTTAAGAAGTATTTAAGTTATTTTTAGCACACTGTCGTTCAAAACGTAGTTTTGTATGCATGCATGCTTTTTGTTCGGAAAATGCCATATTTTCCACAAATCCCTACGTCATAGTAGCTTTATTAGATTTATGCATGCAAAGTCTCAGCCCGATCTGTCCAGTGGTTTGGGCTGTACCTTAATAGATCAATATGTCAGTAGATTAGCACTTGTTATATTGTAATATACCAGGGTAGATGTGGAAACCTAAGTGGCGAATTGTCTATATGTTTAAAGTCCAGTGACACCTCTCTGTCCTTAGCCCTTTGCGCCGGTGTTGCCCTTGAGCCATCTTTGATGTCGCTTTTTGTGGGAGGCCCCTCGGAGGCATCTCGTGTCTTCGTTAGGCAGGCGTCCATATCACTTTGTATTAATGAAGAAATCTTTAACGTCTCTACTATAATTTTGTCATCATTATTAATTAGTTTTCTGAAATATAAAAGGAGGCTAAGGGAGCCATCAAAAAATAATTGAATTTATTTATGTTCCGGATTAGTATTCATTAACTATCCGGCAACGGGTTTTCAATTGATATATTATTACTTAGAATTTAGATATATGAATAAAAAATATCATGAAGAGCAGATTCAATCACAAAGCTAGTTAAGTTTTTTTTTTATTAAGAATACCACACACTTAGACCTTTTTGAGGTAGGAGTTACAATCGAGTGCGGGCAACTATTTTACTTAATTCATATTTACTCAAATTCCATTTAACCAGGTCCCACTGTTTACACAACTAGTTAACATATGTAAATGACTAACTTTTGTTAGTTCAGCACATATTACGAGGGTCTTCGTAAATTGGCCGAGTTATAGCAGTCTATTATGTGGCCGCTTGTCACAGGGACCGCAGCCCTACTTAATAGGGTTTCTTGGTTAAATTCGCTGCCTCACTTTGATTTGCCAACTAAATAATTATGCGACAGGCGAGAAAGTTAGCCTGAGTTGACCGAAACGCAATGTGAGGCTTAGTAAGTAGGCTTATTGTGTGGAGGTTGAATTGTAGTAGTTGTTACACTTGATATATGGGGTATAAATTGCGTAATGTGAAATGTTTCGGGGCAGTTTCTATACAAAACTCTTTGGCTCCCATCTGGTATGAATGTAAGAAGGTACTTAAATGTGTATACCCATGTATAATGCGAAGGGCAAGGAAGTGTAAACTAAATTATTTTATCATTATCACGAACTCAATAAAACAACAAAAACTAGACAGCTTACAGAATTTCCTTTATTCTCCAGCGGAGTAAGCGACACCGCACCTTGCGGGCCGAATATTTCTAAAAGCATCTGAAAGATGATACACTGTTTAAATATTCAGTATTCTTCTTTGGCTATTTCTCAACCCTATATTTTGCGTGGGGATTAAGTTGTTCATTTTTTTTACAATGACTCACATTCAACATAACTCTATATAATAGCATTTTCCATTAGTCAGGACAAGAGCGTCAGCAATGTATATAATATATTAAAATGGTGATACAATTAAAACTGTTGTGAGCCATGTTACTACTACTTAGTTACAAACGGATAAGCTCACGTGTAATTATATCGCACTAGGCGACATGTTTCGGGTAAGCTCTGGTACCCGTCTTCAAGCCGAGTCAGGACACACCGATTGCGTTGAGGGTGAATCGCTCAGTGAGCTTACCCGAAACATGTCGCCTAGTGCGATATAATTACATGTGAGTTTATCCGTTTGTAACTAAGTAATACCAATAGGTGATTTATTAGAAAGTTAAATAGTAGTATAAACAGAAGATTCTTAAGATTGTTTTTTTTTTAAATACATTTTCCAACTTTCTTTAGTCATATTTTATAATTAATTATTACAATGAACAGATTTAAATTTGACTCTCGAAAGCGGAAAAATACTTAAGCACTTATTTCGTTTAAAGGAATCCGTCTAAACAATCTCTTTTATTTGTTATCTAAATAGCTCTCATAAATCTCAAAGATAAGGCACAACTTTTCTTACCTATCTTAAGAAAGAATTTAATTACTTCGTATTAAAATTCATCTGTTGTCGTTATTCGACGCTCGAATTTGAAGTTGTTCTAATTATAGGTATTGTTACAAACTCGTGTCTTGCAATAACGAATTTGAAGCATTTCGTATTTTACAGGGGAGTAACTTTTTGTTACGCGTATTTAGAGCAAGTATTCAATTGAGCGAATGACGCAATACTTTTCAAATTGTCAAGACGACGGAAAGTATAAATAACGTAAATACATAACTTATATTTTGTTTCCCTGACGAGTAAAGACAAGTAGACAGAAATGCAATATTATAGTATCTTCAAAAATGAAAGGTTTGATTAAAAATAAGTAGGTACCTACTCTTACTTTTTTTTATTTTATGTCATAGGCGGCAAACGAGCAGACGGATTGCCTGATGGTAAGCAATTACCGTCGCCCATGGGCACCCGCAACACCAGGGGAGTCACAAGCGCGTTGCCGGCCTTTAAGGGGGGTTGGAGCTCTGGGATCCTTACTCACCATCAGGAACACAACACTACATACCTGAAAGGTAGCAGTGCTATTATGACAGTGGTCTTCTGTAAGGAGAAGGTACTTCACCAGTTGGGGTGCCCCAGATTCAAGCGTGATGGTCATCGCTGTGCCCTACCTCTCATTGTTGGACGTAGTTTAAGGACATACCCGGGTCCAAAAACCCGGACCGGAACCGGGTTACTTAAATCATTTTAGTTTTTCAAGTTTGATTTGGTCATATATGGGTCATATGACTCATATATGGCTCAGATGAACATAATGATTGATTCACCCACGTTATACAATTCTTTTTCTTTTAGGCGTAAACATTATGCTGAATAAAGTGAATGAGTTACGTCGAGCGAATTTAAATCTTTTTTACTTTTTTTATACTATACTGAATACTGATCTACCTCTAGGCAATTCTAGGATTATATTTAAACATCGTAGCTCCGTTTAAATGTTTAAAAATTAATTTAATAAGTACGTAAGCTAATTGACCTTGTGTAATTTGTGAATTTTTGACGTGAGCTTCAAGAATTTAAAGTCATACAAACGGTCTTTGGAGAATCTTTCGCTCTGTTGTAGATACCAGCGCTTAGAGCAGCAATGGGAGCATTTGAAATGAAAACATACGTGTATGAAATTGAGACATGGCCACTGAACCGTACGAAATCGGAACACCCGAACGAATGATAAAGTAACCTAAGGTTATTTTTATATTAAGCAGAAACGTCTGCTAGCATATCAAAGATATTTAAGTCGAAAGAAAAACACACGCATATACACGTCACCCGTAATGACGTATATACCAAGAAGGATAAGATAGAAAAATTTGTCACGTCTAAGCGGCGCTCGTATAGCACAACTGGTAGTGCACTGGGCTAGTGATCCAGTGGTTGTGGGTTCGAGTCCCGCTGCGATTCAAATTTTTCTATTTTTCTTTCGACTTAAATAACCTAAGGTTATCATTTGTCCGATCAGCTTTAAGCCACCACATCTACCTTTTTGCTAAACAGAAAAATAAATCTTGATCCAAAGAATTTTAGTGATCTTTTGTTTTGTCGTCTAACACATATAGATTCAGAAACCCAACTAAAAAGAAGAGCAGATAAATTTTAATTGAAGAAATATATATTGAACCTAGTACCTAATAAAATCATTCACATCACTCAATCTAAACTCACCATCACGTCATCTGATTTCCGCACACACCGGTCAGATCATATAACTATCAAACGTTCAATCTTTGTACCTTATCGCTCGACTATAGGTGGGTACTTATCATGAATTACGTCCATTAGTTAAAGTTACGACCTCCCGTCCATAAGTCACTAGCTTTACACTTGCTTTTTTCTCTTAAGCTTTTTGATCACATCACTCATTTATTCTACCATATTACTTAGTTGTACTTAGTCTGGACTGTGTACTTACCTTCGTTAAAGCTACCTTCGTTCCATAAGTTCACCACGCTAGCTTTAATCATTAACTACCTTTTTTTGGCGCTAGGAAAATGCGTTTAGGCATCCCCCCTAGGGTAGGCCTATGATGGTAGTGAGGGGGTATGTAGGACTCACTCCTAGCTGCTCCTCTTATTTAGTCAAGAGGAGGGGAGGAGAATATCCACTAAAAACTCAGCGGCGTAGTCCGCATTGCCGTTAGGGGGTGTGCCACTGGATCACGATGGCACTCGACGGTGACACTGCCCAGCAGCTCAGCCGGAAATAGCCGGGCACCCGCGCCTTAGGAGAAGAGAGCCATGTCGCAAATGTCGGCTGTAGATACTCACCTAAGTACTTACTTAGCCCGCCCTGCGCCCGCCCGTTCACGCTGCGACCTCCATCCGATGTCATCAGCTTTAGGCTTTTTCACAGAAGCATTTGAATCACATCAGTATCAATCGTACAGCAAGTCTACCTAATGTCGCTGTACCTAGACTATGCCCGCTCGTTGAAGCTGCGACCTCCATCTCATATGTCGCCAGCGAGGTTTAGGCTTGTTGAATTAGGCTCGCACGTCGCTGATTTCCCCACAGACCCGTCAGCTGACATAACTAGCTCACCTCATTGTGCCTGCACTCTGCTTAATTAAATATACATTAAACCATTACACCTTTATTTTAATGATAATGAGGTGAATAATATAGTAATTTATTATCATTCTTTGGGTGTTCTTTGTTCGACATTTTTAGAATAACCAAATTACCAGAATACACCTTAAATTAATGAAATTAACTCAAGAACTTGAATTTAAATAATGCTCAGATATCAGTTCAATTTAGTTAAATATCAAGCAAAATATTCCCAGCAGGCTTTAACAAAATTCCAAATAAGATCCCCTGAAGCCACTACAAACTACCGTCTGTAATAATTACTCAGTAATTGAATTGTAATTGAATTGAAATTGAATGAATACTCTGTCTTACTTATTTGTTAACAATTAGATGTAGCAGCTATTTAGTACGCAAGTGCTCGATCAATTAAGATCTAGTTTAGCAAGTCAAACAGATTTTCGCAACAATTTCATTGGGGACAACAATCTACCGCACCCTACTAATATTTCAAACCGTTCTCTGGCACCGACAAATAAGTAACAACGTTGTGATAAAACAATTATAAAATGTTTAATTTATATTATGAGATTACTTTTTTGTTAATAAATATTCGAATTTGTTCCAACCATTATTTCAGGCCGGTATGTTGTAAAAGTAAGTTACATTGGTAAAAGCAGTCCACGGTTAGAGAAAATAATAATATCCACAAATATTACAAGCGTTTATAAAAATATGAAATTCTTTTTTACATACGTGTAAAATAAACAGTTCCAATTTTTAGGGTTCCGTAGTCAACTAGGAACCCTTATAGTTTCGCCATGTCTGTCCGTCCGTCCGTCCGTCCGTCCGCGGATAATCTCAGTGACCGTTAGCACTAGAGAGCTGAAATTTGGTACTGATATGTATATCAATCACGCCGACAAAGTGCAAAAATAAAAAGTGGAAAAAAATGTTTTCTTAGAGTACCCCCCCTATACGTAAAGTGGGGAGTGACTTTTTTCTTCATTCTAATCCTAACGTGTGATATATCGTTGGATAGGTATTTAAAAATGAATAGGGGTTTACTAACATCATTTTTGGATAATGTAAATATTTTCGGAAATAACCGCTCCAGAAGTAAAAAAAAGTGCGTCCCCCCCCCTCTAACTTTTGAACCACAAGTTTAAAAAATATGAAAAAAATCTCAAAAGTAGAACTTTACATAAACTTTCTAGGAAAATTATTTTGAACTTGATGGCTTCAATAGTTTTTGAAAAAAATCTATATATATATAAATGAACCCCTATTTCTGTTGGTCACGCTATAACTTGAGAACGGCTTTACCGATTTGGCTAATTTTGGTCTTGAAATATTTGTAGTAGCTCAAGGAAGGTTTAAACGGTGAGAAAGTATGAAAAAAATTGAGTAATATACTAAAAAACGAAAATATTGTTCCCCCATATCAACTTTATCAACTCGAAAAAACTGTAAGCGCGGCAGGATTTCATACATCTTACGAGTTTTTGGTAAAATAGTCTCTGCTTTCGCTCGAGAAAGGCGGAAACGCCGTAGGATTGCATATATCTTAGGTTTTTTTGCGAGCATAATAGGTACTTTATATTATTCCAGCACTAAAGTCGTTAAGGCGATAGTTTCTTACAAATTGTTAATAAATTAGCCCTTATTCCCTAAGATATGGCTGTCAAAATTTCTATTGAATGACAATACACACTTCATCACTTCAGGCCCGATACCGCGTACATCGAAATTCGCATATGTCGAGTATTTCTCTTTTACTCCAATTAAGGCGTTAAGAGAGTGACAGAGACAATCGTCCGAAATTCACGAATATGGTTTACGACACCTCATAGATATATTAAAAATTCCTTGCGACACCTTATTTGGAGTAAAAGAGAAAGATGTTCGAAATATACGCACTTCGATGTTCGCGGTATCGCTACCGCGTAGCGCCGCCGTTTTATGTATAATTCCGCGTTTAGTTTTAATCGTAAATAAGAATCTGCACTAATATTCATCGCCCAATGCGACCGTCCCCTGCGTTGACAAATACAAACATTTCCGAGAAAATACGATAGGAAAGGATTATTCACTACATCTGAGCCAGTGTATGTTTTTAACGTAACGAAATGTCACCACCGCGTTAGAGTTACCCATATTATATCACTTATATCAGTATCACTTACGCATTCGAGACATTTTTTACGTCAAAAGAAACTTACACTAGAGCCTCTGTACTTTAAGTTCGCGCGCATAGTTTACTTAATTTGCCGATAGATGTCGCTGTAGGTGGAACGCTCATACCCTACATGGCGGTTTTAAGATTCTTTCTGATTTAATGGGGTCGGAGCATGCAGTCTCCATGCCCATACATTAGGTTGAAACTGACTGACTGACTTCAAATGACGTCAATCACTCCATGTTACACTCGACGCTGGTAATCACTCCATGTTACAACCCCTTCTTACTACTCGTGGTGTGACTGAAATTGACAACATTTATTCGAATTTTCCATGTATTGTTGTGATCTATAACTCTTTCTTTAGTTGTCACCGTCCTTTGTGGGCCCGTTTTTAGGGTTCTGTACTTAATATTAATATGTCAACAATAATGTATCAAATAGCCCATTTTTAACTCTTAAGTATGACGGACGAAAAACTACGGAACCCTACACTGAGCGTGGCCCGACACGCTCTTGGCCGGTTTTTATTTTAAAATTGTACTTGATGACAACAGTTTAATAATGAGTTCTAACGAGTAAATACTGGCTGCCACTACCTATACTTAGTACCTACTGGTTAGTAAGTATGTATATGTAACATCGTATTCGTATTAATTAAAATTTTATGTTATTTTATTATAGTTGGTACAGTGTACTAGAACTGATTAAAATGTAACTAAATAGCTTAGTAATAGTAAATGTGCGAGTTAGTGACCGCCCACAGGGTCGCTAGTACGTTAACCACATTTTATAAACAACGATGAACTAAGTTGATTAACTTTTAGTTCACCCCGGGTATTACTATCACTTACAGAGCAACCGCCGACAAGCTGCGTTACGGTATATTTATCTCGTACCTATATAAAAACTATGAGAGTTACGATACTTTTGCCGTGTGATGCCGGCTGACTAGAATAGCACCACCCCATCTCCTCCCGTTTGTGTCGTAAGAGGCGACAAAGGGCGACAAAATGCTATGGATGGGCAGCAGCGTCCGTGGAAACCCAATCTACAGCTACTGCGGTCGCCAACCCGCCTGCCAAGCGTGGCGACAATGGCAACTGCCCCCAAGATTATACAAATCATGTTTGTGGGAGGCCTATGTCCAGCAGTGGACTGCATACGGCTGAAATGATACTTAAAAGGGTAGCTGACCATTTCTACAGGATACTGTATAAGTTTGTTATTCCAATTATCATACCATCTTGCTATTCAAGAATCCCTGATCTGTCAAACGCCATAAAGAACAGTTATACTGTCAAGCGTTAAGGTTAAAGTTGTTGTATTTATTCTTACATATACTATATGTACATATATACTCGTACATCTATATATTACCTTCTCACAATAACAAACAACAATAAAGAAGTCCAGCCGTTCAAGTGTGATGCCGTGACCAAGGGAAATTGGATATATACGTATATACATATATATGGAGTTCAGGGTTTCATTAAACTGGTTACGTTATCTTTGCGTTAGCAACACAGTCCAGGTTGCATGATGAAAAACATTTTGTGCGGACATTTTGCTAGTTCAATTAAGATTCACGTAACAATGTAAACGTGGTATGGCATGCGAAAGTTTTAATTTTTGGGACAGCGAATGTCCAATTAGCATATTGTGTTTGATACGAATGTTTTGTTGACATTTGGTCTCCGTTTAGTTTATTTGAAATTTCCTTTACAGATAAGCTCAGATTTGAGGGTATTATAATGCAATAATCATACTTAAATAGTCCTTAACTTTACTTAGATTACTTTGAAATACTCCTTTTATATTACCGTATCTTTTTCAATAAACGAGGGAATTTGACTTGAAATAAATAAAACTTGAATAAAACCCTCGTTTAAAATGCTATTAGAGACGTTACTTAACATTTAAGGAATTTAATTTGTGACCGCCGTCTAGCATTCCTTGACAAATAGAATCATTTAAAGAAACTCTGAATTAGCTATTACAGAACAACTGAGGCGAGGTTTATTTTTTGATCTTGCTAGTCGGATCGATAATTACAGTTTCTCAGTAATAACACCATTGGAACCCGTAGTCATTAGCTTTCAGTGAACTGCGTTACACTTTTTAATCTGGCAAGTTTGTAATACTGTTCAAAACAGTTGCATCATCAACATTAAAGCCGTAAGACGTCCACTGAAAATAGGCCTCTCCCAAATATGTCTACCATTTTGATGGGTAGTTGCCATAGTAGACACGCTTGCAGGCGGGTTGGCGACCGCCATAGCCGTTGATACGGTTTTGACGGACGCTGGTGCACTTAGTTCTTTTCCTTACGACAAAATCAGTTACATTTACCGATTAGTATGAAAATTAGAAGATATGCATGATCACATCATAATATTTATTTCTAAAATACAACAACACGGTTGTAAATATAACCAAACGAGCATAAAATTTGCGTCGCAATATTTGGTAACCTTAAAACAAGTGTAATCATATTCCACATTGTTTACCAAAGATTAGATAAAGCTTAACCAGGGTAGCGGCATCCAGAAATGTGTTGGTAGGATGCATAGTTATTACAGAGTTTTTTTACTGAGTACAAGTTGTACGGAACTTGTACCCTTTTCATTAGAGTCGCAGAATTTAGGTTGAGAGGCTGTTTGTATGTGCATACATCTGGAAATAGGCTTGGCTAATGTTGTTGCGGTTTACTCTATAAAATACTTAGCTTAAACAAATAAATCTTAACGCGCTATACAGCCATATAATAATTTAGATAGGAGTTTTTACATTTTGTAATCGTCGTCCTAGATCTCGACATGTTAATGTCGAAGAGTGGACAAGCAGCTTTATTGCTAAAGACTTAAGTTTGAAGATAACATATATATGATGATGGAGAGGACATGAGTATTTAGGTGAACGTCCTCAACACTGTTTTAGTAAAAAATTGGTTTGAAATCACGATGAAAAATAGATGCCATTGCTTGCCAAGGGTCGGTTTGCTATTTGCCAATTTTAGTTGCTGACTTTTATTTAGCAATAGAGACTAAAGACAAAAAATGCTGGTTTGCTTGAGAAGCACTACACTATGTAAGCAATATGAACATAAGGCATGTAAAGGTTAGCTGCCAGTTAATTTCAAGCCGATGCTGATAGGGCACGAGCCGGACTGCCTTCCTTTGTCACCTGTTATAATTCCTTTTAAACCTATTTGCTCTTTTTCAAGTAAAATGTTAGCTACCCCTCGTTTAGAACGCTTTTAGAGGCGTTATTAATTTTAGGATTGATCGCCTTTGACAAATTACCAAGTGGCACAGTCGAGAGAAAAACCATTCGTTTTTTGTCTCGCGAATATTTTTGTTAAATTTAATACCTTTGTATAGGTATAATTCTCTTATATTCAGAACAAGGTTGTTTAATCTTAACGAAATGAAACCTTAATTAAATTAACATGAATAGAACTTTGAAATAATAACGACGCATATAAATCGTAGCCACTAACTAAATGTTAATGTTTTACGTTTTATCATTGCGAATTTCTCTGCAATATAGCAAAATTTTACATCAATCTTCGTTCCATCCTAGGTATCTTACTTATACTAAATATTTTGCTAGTTGAGATAAATATTTGAGCTCCAGTTATCTTTATACGTTTATAAATCTAATCTTTTGTACTAAATGACACTTTTTTTAATTTGGGGTAGGGATTCATTTTCTAGTAGGTATTTAAAACCTACACCGCCAGTAGCTACTATAATTTATAATATCATAAGTATATGTTTGTGTTATACAGTTTAATAAACTTGATTTAGTTATTACTCAATTTACGTAGATACAAAGAATGTTACTAAATAAACAAACATATTTTGGACCGATAGATGAACCCTTACTAGTCGATCATGTAAAAACCACTTTAATGAAATTTTACAATAAAATAGCTCGTGCAAGAGAATACTATACACTATATAACATGAGGACACCGAATAATTTTAACAGCGTATTCCCGAGGTCAAAAAAAGTAAAAAATATCATAACTTTCATCATTTTATGTTCGTTATTCATGTTTTTTTTTGCATAAAAAATTTATTTTATTGAGAAAACTGCCCGAAAACAAACAATGAGTTCAATAGTGGTAATATCGCCCTTAAGAAAGCGAACGGTGCCGAGTTATAATCATTTTTTTTTGGAATGGGTTGGAACTCCGAAACGTGGTGAATCTCTTAAAGGTTTATTGGACATTTTAATCTCTAAATATGGTCAGGATAACTCTGGCAAAATTATTTGGTTTTCCTCATGTTACGCGATGTATAGGTTATATTTATGAAGAAATTGAGTGAATTGCGACATTGAAAATATGTCTTGTTCAGACGAAAATCCGGGGCAGCAGCTATATACACATATTGTTGGTGTTCTTTTCTATATTTCTTCTAATGTGAATAAACCTCTGTATGATAGATTAGTCTCATTTTGAAATAGGTTTAAATTTAAATTTCCATTGTACTTGTGCGCTCGGAGGTACGGGGGCTGACGTTTTTTGCCCGGCTTATTGAAGCGCGGCTCTCAATCACCCTACGTCAGATTTCGCGCTGATTGATCGATACGTGTTTAATTTTTATATTTGTTCCAAGAGAGCGAAGTTTGTTCTAAATTCTTTTTTTTTTACAAGAAGTAGGTGTTTTATTAAAACTTTGCATATATTAATTTTATTATTATTTTTAACGGCTATTGTTTTATGTTTCCTTAGCACATTTAATTTACGTTTAAACAGGACAATTCCATAACATTAGATATATGTTACCGAAAAAGGTTGGCACGTAAGTATAAAATTATACTAATTTTTAACTGTTCATCTGATCATAATTACAGTCTTATCAAAGATAGAAAATTCATAGCTTTCAAAAGGACACTATCGAAAACCTTTTCCTTACGGATTACATGATATATTTGACCGTATCTCAAAAACGCATTACCTGACTCCGGGTGTTCGCGAGGGTACACCCGTTTTGGTTTTAAAATGGATCAAATGAGTTTGGTAAATTTAGCAGTTAAGTCCTTTAAGAACGGAGGATGCGTCCCGGGTACAACGGTGCTCTGGGGCGCAGTTACCACAGGCATTATGCTATAATTAATTATCTCAGCCTGAAGCCATTGATGCAGCGTATACAAAAGCCTATCGACAGGTTCATTTTACCTACATTACTGTTTTGCCACCATAGGTGGTTTGATTATAAAGTTGTGCTTGATGATTATAAAACCGTCTTTTTAACCGCCGAAAAAAAAGTCTTCGCGTTTTCTTTTGTTTTTAATATATGCTCACGCATAACTTTTTACATGTTACCTATAGTATGATTTTGAAGATTTCTTTTTTGTTTATTGATTCTAATGGTGTATAACTTAACTAATGTTTTGGCATCAAGCTGCTTTATTAATTCACCATCATCAGCCGATAGGTGTCCACAGTCGAACGAGGGCCGCAACGATTTTCAGAACGACCGGTCCTGTGCCGCTAGGTCCAACTATTTTTCACGACTCTGACCAGATGGTTAGTTCACCTATTGTGGGGCCTTCAAACGCTACGTCATCCAGTACATGGCCGCCAGTCGAGAATTCTTCTTTCCTATCGATTATTCGAGTAATGTGCCCTACCTGTAACTATGTGATCGGTAATTCGAGTAATATGTGCCCTACCCATTGCCACTTAAGCTTAATTTAGAAACGACGCACTAATAATTAAAACTAGAGACGTGAAAGTGACCAATTCGTGGCACTTCCTGCAATGTCGTTTATCGTCTGTTGCATGTTTTGTGTAAATAGTCTGTGTTTACGAATAAATAATTTCTATGTCTATTATCAAAGAAATGTATTACTTTTTGAGAATACGAATAATTTATTTTACTAATTACTAAGTGTTTGACAATTAACTGTCCGATACGGTAGGGTATGTCCTGTCCGAACATCTTGCCGTATGTTATTTATTAATAGAATTTTGAATGTGTTATGATTGTGATTTTATATGGGTTTACTGAGTTAATTGAAAGTAGGCAATTGTTGTAAAACAAGCAAAATAAAGTATATGCGTTTTATATGTAAACACATTACATTTTTATTTAATTTATAATAGTTACATAAAAAAGCAAACAATAATATAATGTATAATGCAATAGGTAAACAAATTAAATGTTTGAGGTCATATTAGACGGACGCTTCATCTTCAGCCAAGATTGCGAACAAATTTAGATACTGTTTATTTAAATAAATTCTCATAACATCTCATCTTTAATTTCGTAAAGCATTTCGTCAAAAGAAATGTCTGAAAGTAAAAAATAACTCACAATGCATCGAACTCCGCAGAGTTGCCGTGGGAGTTCGAGGCTGAACGCAAAGTACAACATTCCGATGAAAATAAGACTCACCGGGAAGTTGGAGGAAACATTCAATGACTCCAGAAAGCATCGTTATAGGAAAAGGTAACAACTACACACGGTAACATGGAGTAAACATGCGCATCTTAGTGGGATATTTTTTAAAGAATAAGGTGCACATTTGTGTACATAGCATGTTCTAAAATCGGTTGTACTTACGACGTTTTTATAGGGACAGGAAGAGAAAATATGTATTTTGTCGATGCATCTCCGAAGTTTCACTAGGATTACTCGAGAAATGCGGTTGTTTACATGTAAACACATTCACATCAATGCGAGTTGTGTATATTTTGTAAGTTTGTTGATGTTTTTAAGCGATGGTAGATGTCATATAGCTTACTAACTGTGCCTCGCGGTGATAACCGCGGTTTATTAGGAAAAAAACTTAGCCTATGTGTTAATCCAGAATGTCAGCTAACTCTATACCAAATTTAATTAAAATCGCTCCAGCCATTCAGACGTGAAGAAGTAACAAAAATTCACACACACTCACAAATTTTCGCCTTTATAATATTAGTGTAGATTGTAGAAAGTTTGTGCCCGAGGGCAGATTTAAAGCGGCGTCTTTAGCTTTCGCGGCTGACACCCTGATAACTGGACCCGTCGCCTGTTCCCGGTGGTATCCATTAGGATCTCTTAGGTATATTATGCAATCTCAGAACGGTGCATGCTTTATATTCAAATCGGATTAACAATCAACGCAAAACAAAACAATGGATTAAACAATTTAATTGTTCATAGTTTTAAGGGATGTAATTTTTTTTAGTTATGTTATTTATTTTTGTTAGGTTTGGGCAATGCTGAAATATGTATTTTATACTCGCGTACGTTAACATGTCAATTACGTTAACATGAACAAAACTACAAGCACATACTTTTCAATATCAGACTGTGTATGACACCTCCAACTCAACTGTAATTTTTTTTTGTTATGAAAGGTATTTTAATGAATCGATAAATTTCATTATTTACACTAAAGTATTAGTTATATTTGTAAATGATTCGGTCTTTAGCTACAAAGCGTTTGTTTATACAGCCAACTTTTACCGTAACGAATCACACTAAAGTGCTCAAGAGCGATAAAAACGGGCTTTAACACAGCCATGAAATACCATAGGAAGCTATCACAGTGATATTATTCTACCGTTTCCCGCCCTTAACATA
The DNA here is from genome assembly GCA_022674325.2 of Grapholita molesta. Lineage (NCBI taxonomy): Eukaryota > Metazoa > Arthropoda > Insecta > Lepidoptera > Tortricidae > Grapholita > Grapholita molesta. Next base: position 9,793,235 of record CP053129.2, on the reverse strand, counting down.
TTTAATATTAAACGGCAATCCAAACTTCATTCATCAGATATCATCTGGAGTCACGAGTTTATTCAAGTACTTTAATGATGTCGACGGATTGAAAGTACGGTCATTAAATAAATATTCCTGTCCAGAAACTTCTTCAAACTTTATGAAGAGTTTTTCACAACGACGAAGAATACATAAAGGCTGAGGACTCTCCCTTAAGATCTTCTATTACAAAATCGATTTAATTAGAAACTCTTCTTTGATATTATGAACTTTTCAATTCGTCCCTTCCTTTTTTCCTATTAAAATGTCAATGGGTCGTATTTATTTCTTCATAGTTAAATAAAAATTGGGAATAAAAATACTTTTCTAAACTCCTCAAAGGAAATAAAGAATGCCCTTTAAGTTTAGTGATTAAATAGATACTCACGGACTTACATTGGTGAGCGACTTAAGGTTGAAGCCAATTTATTTGTTTAATATTTACTTCAAGAAATGCCGAAAGACACGGCTTAACAATTAAAGTCCCAGGCCGTACTAAGTAATATCTAAAAGTATAAGACAGTGTAAAGTTTCTTTGAAAATTACCAGTGGTTTTAATAATGATTATATTTAAGAAAACAAAAACGCAATAAAACCGTTCCTATATTCTTAGTTAATTAGAAAAACGAAGAAAAGACGTAAGTGCGAATCATCTGTCAAAGTTCCAGTCTTGCCTCTAAAACACTATACCTATTCAATAGGGCCTATTAGATAATCTATTCGCAAGCTGTTGCTATTGAAACAGTCTCGAAGTCTATATTGGTTCCACGTTCTAAAACCAACTACTAAAGCGGAGCTTCCCCAAATCCACAGCAAGTCAATTACTACAGTAATCGAGAGCTGTACTATTCACAACAAAAAGGTCATAAAAGCGTTGAAAGCCTGGAAAGATAAGATCTTTTTGGATAGGATAGTTGAACTAGCTATCAGCTGCCTAATTAGTCTCTGAAATAACCTGTGCTATTAAATATTCACACGGCAAAGTGCAGATCGGTGTCGCGAATGCAGCTAAAAACGGCTGCAGGCTGTCACGGCTGCCCCGGCTGTCTGGCCCTGGAATAGACCATGCGATAGACCAGGAGGTTTCAGACGTTTTGGCCTAGGAACATTTGAAATGAAAAGAATACGAGGTACAGTGTGAGTACCGTAAGAAATACTGACAAATATAGGTGTTATTGTCTGTAGTGTAGTGACTGTTTTCCCAATAATAGATTTAGCTACAGACCAGATTTTCTAGTCTTATGTAAATTGTATTAGGTACAGGCAGCTTTGATACAGCTATGAGCGACTTAAGGTCGTCAACACGGAGTTTTACGAAGGGTTGTAGGACTATATAATTATGACAGAAGTAAGGCGTCAATATCTAATTAGATAGTTACATTAATAAAAATAAAACAATACACTATTAACTAGTTTGACATGTTTCCTTTGATTTAAACACATGCCAGCTCCCGCACTAGTTTGAGACAATACAGACGAAACTGAAAATAGCGGCCTGTAAACGTGAAAATTGATTTTGACACATCATGCTATATCAGTGACTGAGCGCAGAACCTTTTGGATAATGCAAAACCTATTTCCGGACTTCTGCCGTCTGGCTTTCCGGAACTTATGACAATTGAAATATTGCTTTCGTGTTGCGGGCAGGTTGACATTTTGACGTGAGGTTTAAACTATCTGTGGAGTTCAAAATAGACGCGCTGTTGGGGTTGCAGAGCCAATGAACGATTATTATTTGGTGACTGAATAAGTTAAGGTTTATATGTACGTATTTTTATTTTTTTAAATAATAAGCCTGTTTTTCTGCATAACGCCTTGTTACTTCGTATCTCTTTGGGGTGAAAAAACAACAAAAGTTTACAGGAAGTGTTCATATAGAAAAGATGTGCCAATGTATTGGAGGCAATAAAGTAGTTCACTACAGCCGGTGGTAGTAAATAAAGTAGGTAGGTAATTCAGATTCTGAATATGAATTACCTTCACGGTAAGGTTCACTATACGGTGAGGATATCCTTAAAGAATAGGTTAATTAAGGAAATTTATTTTAATAAAGTAGATTGGAGAACTGAAATAGAAGAATATGGAACGTGAAATCGAAATATAGGTCAAATTATCCTAAAGCTATTCAATAAATTTGCGATACTGGAAAGTTACGCCAATAAAGGGTTCATTGCCCCCATGGATTAGCGCTTGAAGCAACTCGAGCGCAACAAACGACTTCGCAAGAAATTCTGCCCGACCCCAGAATTGTACATGCTTGTACGCCTTCGTTTTCTAAGCATTTTAAGTACATCAATGGGTGACTTAATTACTTGGGCAGGATAAATTAAAACATGATGAAAATTCAATGCCAATCGACATAATATTCGTACCAAACGATATACCATTAATTGCATACGGTTAATGGTACAAATAGCCCAATATGCTTTAATGATTTCGAAGCAGTGATAATAAATGTTATTTCTAATATAATGTCAATTATTGTAAATAAAGTCTTTATCAGAAAAACATAATAATTTAATGTTAATTCTGTTCGCTATTTAATTTCATTCTGTAATTTTGTAAATATCTATATGGGATGAAAGGAAAACTTGAAATATATTTTTTTCTAATATATTTGTGAAGCACATGGCAAAATTTAATTAAGAATGTATTTGAATATTTAAGAATTTCATAATCGTAAAAATATGACCTTCATAGTACCTAATATGATTAATTAAAAAATAATTAATTTGGTTGCTAAGGATAGTATCTCATTGCATCCAACAAGTGTACATTTACATTGTATAGGCCTCTGTTAAATATTGCTATTCTTTTAAATACAACGAACGGCAGGATACATATTGTTATTATAATGTGATCAAAGTTAAAGACTAATAAGCACATACTGATTTAAACTTTCACGGTTTGTACACATTATTATACATGAACGGGACTTAACCACGTATATTAACTTTAAAATTTAATGTTTAAAGTTAATATAATAATAAGCACATGTTAAGTTCGCCCCTATCCAGGTTTATATAATATACCTACGAGTACCATGAATAACTTTGACACAAGCGTACGGCTTAAGTTGCCCGCGGCCGATCGCAGTATTGTCCCAACTTGGAGCTCTAAGAACTTAACTAACGCCGACTCCTCACTCTGCTACAAACATATTTAAAGCGGCAAGTCATTCGATATCCACTCAGCTGCAGGCAACATTTTGAACTACTTGTTCAGAAGAAGAAAATTCAGCAGACGACTTCTTTTAGTCTATAAATTTCCCACTGCTCTGCAAAGGAGTTGGAGCGTTGTACTTCCAACAAAACACAACAAAGAGTGTTGCACTTGCACTATCATGCCGTCATGTCATGACATGACGACGCGGCAACGTGGATATGCATGACGCGGCAACGTGTGATTTCACGACGCGGTAAACGCGGCAACGTATATTTGCACGGTGCATAACGTGCCACCGATGCCACGTCGTTTTACGGCGCCGTGTCGTGGACATGTGGCCATGCTTAAAGATGAGACAAGAGCGTCTTGTGCGTCCGGTCAAGTGTTGATGAAAGCATCCAAATCTTTCCATCATTTTTGGTTAAGCCTACCTTGTCCACGCTTCTCTTGCGGCACCCAATCTACGGGTCGGGCAATACATGTCCACTTCTAGCAAATAAGAATTTTACACGTATTGGTGTAGATACTTGTGTCGTCTATCAAAGCACTGATAGGCACGGCGTCTGGTTTATGGATTCGTTAAATATCTAGGGATGGTCTTAAAATGCATTTCTAAAACAACCATTGTATTTAGATAACTTTGTAACTTATAAGCGAAAACAATAATCTTATTTTTATATGCCATGTGGATGTGTCGTAATGTATATTTAATTATTCCGCGCCATGAAATAAGCTCTGTATTCCAATTGCACACTATTCACACGTGAGCATTCGGCTCAGGACGAATAATTAGAAAATAGGATAAGTAACGCTAACTCGCGTATAACAGATTTTACCCGCAGGGTGCATCCGCTTGAAAAAAGTGTAGGCATGTTTTTTCGGAATTGGACGTCCATGAAAAAAATCCTAATTAGTATGAAATGCTGTCTAAGTGTTTGAAGTACACATGTATTCTTCAACCCACACAACACCTATATTAGATAAAGTTAGGGAGTAGAGAGAATAAAAGGCTGAAACACCAAAGGGTTTAGCAGGCTAACTTACACTGTATGCGTAATATCAGCCTTAGATCTTCTTTTGTTTCTAATAAGTTTCATTCGCGCCTTTCCTGTGGACATGACTAATGTCAAGCGATTCCGGCACTAATTTTTTTAATGGACCCTAATCTGCATCCGACACCATCTAATGTTCTATCTTTGTGGGTGACAAAAACATAACAACTTTAGCTGTTAACCATTGACACAGGAAAGACAACAAGGAAATAAAATAGCTAGATTGAAAAGAGAGAAATAAAATTGTTGGCTGCTGCTCGGATTCCAGGCTTCTAGATTATTCTGGATGAGGATGTTACAAATCTCCTGGACGGCTTTACGTACTAACGTCTCTGTGAACTGAATTTACAGGCCAGACTCTCTACAGTATGCCTTCGTAGGATACTAGAATTTTTCGGCCACATTGCCAGGAAGGATAGAAACAATCTCGAACAGCTGATGGTGACTGGCAAGATCGAAGGCAAACGCTCTAGAGGTCGCCGTCCAATAAGATGATCAGACCAAGTCTGGTCATCGCTTAGGACAAATTTACACGATGCACTCCACAAAGCAAAGGACAGGATCAGGTGACGGGACTTGATCAGAATGCGGGTTCTATGGGGGAATCACGACAGTCCGGGTTTTTATTAGTGTGATTCGTGTTCCTGAGTCATGGGTGTTTTCTAAGTATTTAAGTATTTATATGCATCTATATATTATATATATCGTCGTCTAGTACCTACAACACAAGCCTTACTGAGCTTACCGTAGGGCTAGGTCGATTTGTGTAAGATTGTCCCAAAATATTTATTTGTTTAATCATGACCCTCAGGAATGAGGAAAACGAAGCGAGGAGGAGGAGATTATTGTACCCGCCTTCTATTTCCAATTCGAGGTCACAATTGTACTCTGGTTTGTTGAAGCAGATACTTGTCTGCGCTGGGTGTAGAACAACTGCCCCGCGTTTTTCTATACGTTTTCGCGTGGTGTATGTTGCGTGCGGTTCCTTAGTTCTGTTAACGCTGATTTACATAAGTAATTAAAATGCTTTTTACCTACTTTCGCGGTTATTTTACATTAGTAGTATAAACATTATTACAGTTGGAGTTTATTTCAGTTCAGACTTCGGGGTTGCATGTTAGTTTTGTGAAAATACATTTTGTATGTATAGGTATATTAAATGTAAACATTAATTTTACAATGTTTATTATAATTTCAGTCATAATGGTATAACAGCTGGACATTGACCTTGAAATATGACTACGTAGACTAGGAGTGGTGCCAGACACCGTGTAGTGACTGACTAGAACAGCACCTCTGGTGTCGTGAGAGGCGACAAAAGGAAACGTCGAAACTTTATCTACAGCCCCTGCGGTTGCCAACCCGCCTGCTAAGCGTGGCGACTATGGCAACTACCCCCCAAGACGATACAAATCATATTTGGGGGAGGTCTATGTTCAGCAATGGACGATTTACGGTTGAAATGATGATGACGATGACGAAATACGACTCGTAACATCTTGGAGGAGTTAATCTAAAAAGTTTCATAGCCTAAAACCAATTTGTAATATACACACTAAATCCACAAAAAGAATTGATACAAACGCCGATTTCCATTTGGAAAATTAAAAACAACAAAACATAAAACAGAATGATAAGCAAACGAGGGTCACCACCCGTCGTGTAATCCCTCAGGAGCTCTGGCACCGCCGATAATTCATCAACGGATACCCATTGACACGTTGTACTGAATACTGACAGCGGTCGTTTCCGGACATATCCACATTATACACACAAAACGTTCACCCTAACCCGAACAAAATTGATTTTTTTGACAATGATTATAAGATTTATTTTTGCGTAACAGCTGCGTTATCCATGAAAGGTCGAATTTTGGTAGAAAAAGTTAAATTAAGTCTTACTGAGTAGAGTTAGGGGTTAATTTAAAATGCACTCGTCGACAGAATGGCAGTATTCTGATTTCCGAGGCCTACTAGTAGACTAAACAAAGGTTAATTAATCTGTCAAGCTGGAGTTACTTTAGTAGGTGTATATTTTGGACCCGGGTATGTCCTTAAACTACGTCCAACAATGAGAGGTAGGGCACAGCGATGACCATCACGCTTGAATCTGGGGCAGCCCAACTGGGGAAGTACCTCCTCCTTACAGAAGACCACAGCCATAATAGCAGTGCTACCTTTCAGGTATGTAGTGTTGTGTTCCTGATGGTGAGCAAGGTTCCCAGAGCTCCAACCCCCCTTAAAGGCCGGCAACGCGCTTGTGACTCCCCTGGTGTTACGGGTGCCCATGGGCGACGGTAATTGCTTACCACCAGGGAATCTGTCTGCGCGTTTGCCGCCTATGTCATAAAAAAAATAATAATAATAATAATAAGTAGGACATAGACAATGAGTATTAATTGGTCACTTGCGCTGATTCAAAACCACGCAGGTATACGAGTAGTAAACTAAATTAGATAATTATTTATATCAAAAATCATTTATTGCGGATAACATAGATATAATAACATAAATCATTTTATTTAGAAATATATAAAATAGCCAATAAGATACCCAGTACCCGCGGCGGCAATAATTTGACTAGTATGAAAGCCCTTTCTTGATATTATAGCTATAATATACCGGGTGTGGCCTGTAATAGGAGCTTTAACTTTAAGCATCGTTTCTACACCAAAAACGTAGCAACATTTGTTCTACGACTTTTGAAAATAACTTATAGTTTAATAAATATTAATAAAAAAAGATTTTCCAAGCAAGCAATCTATTGCAAAAACTATGAAGTTTGTAGGCTGACAGTAAACGTCAACTAGACTATTGGATGCTGTTCATTGAAAATACTATTTACTTTGTTCGAAAAAATCACAGGTAATATATTACCCAATTATTTAAAGTTGTAGAACAAATGTTGTTACGTTCGTGGTGTAGAAGCGATCCCTAAAATTTTTGCTCCTATTACAGGCCTCACCCGGTATGTAAATATTATAACTTATACATATGTCGTCATGGAGCGGTACTGATTGGTCATATTAAAATAAAGTAATTTAAAGCGATTTTGTATGCAAATAGGTATTTATTTAATTGCAGCTTTATAAAAATATACCAAATAGTTAAAATATCAAGCTAAGAGGTGAAATTCCAGATTAGAAAATTTGGTAGTTTTTAAAGCTGCGGGGTGAAAGTATCTACAAGTTATTTAAATCGATACCCTTCATGTTTTCATTAGTTATTTTGAGTATGGAAGTAGGAATACGAATACCTACCTATGTAAAATAATAGAACAAGAATAAAAATATTATCTCCCCTCATTCGTTGTTAAAAGCGCCATAAAGTTAAATCGAAACCAAATCAATCAAATTAACAGTACCGGTAACAAATTCAGTACCGAAACCATCGCTAACAAGAATTGACAGCCCACTGCTTACGCGGCTCTCAAAATAGCGCGCTCTTTCAAAAAGAAGGATGGCCGTATTGCCATGTCGCGTGTTAGAAAGGGACAAATAAAATCCCCTATTACAAACTGCAAAGCCTCCCCATTGATCACAGTAACGCGTAAAGCCTTTAAAAAATCCAGCAATTTATTTAGTCGGTAACAACAGCTTACTCGGCCGGATTGTCTTGAAAATAAAAGCCATCCTTGAACCGGACCATTATTTTTCATGATAGGAAATAATTTCCTGTTGTTTAGCTAGTTTTTCTTTATTTTTAATATCACTTACTACACATCTGATAGATAATGTTATGATATCTATATTTTCGTACACTAGGGGTTTTAAAATAGACTCGCTATATAATTCATGTACCTATAGCCTTTCCATTTTGTGTCTTTTAGGTTACATTATCGGAAGACGTTTTAAAGATTTATACTTCTAAAAGTTACATGAATGTATGTAGTGATGTGGTTGTCCTGAGTAATGTTAGTAAATTGGAAATGGAAATATAGATTTTTTTACATTAAATATGTACAAAAATTCCTATGCGACCACTGGGCACAGAATAAAAAAATTTGAATATAAGACAAGAAATTTAAACCGCGAAAACGCATTCACTGGATCTCAAATAAATTATCAGGTAGGTAAGTAATATTTCTTTTGATATAATATGAATGTATATTACTAGTGATGTAAAAATAATAGCTACACGACAACGCATCACTAGCAGAGCTAATATCAAGGAAACCCCTAGGTGAGGCTGCATGTGCAACCGATTTCACCGATTCCTGAGAATACCTTTGAAGCGTATCTAGATTTTAAACGCATCACTTAGATTTTATACAAATCTAGTGTGTCTCGCTTCCGCATCTCGGGTGCGAACGGGATGCTCTAAAACCAATATCATGTTTTAAATATCCAAATACGCCTTCAAGAGTCACACGATATATTTTCCCATTTTCCGTGGACAGTGAAAAGTAAATTCAGAGGACAGTTAGGAAATGCCACTTGAAAAGGCGAGATTTATTTGAATGTTTGCTTTTGTAAGTGAAACCAGACATTCGGGATATCAATAGGGCCACTGTGCCTTAATTCGTTTTTAAATAAAGCTTATATATTAATAAAAGTATTTTTTTTTATGTTTATGTTTAAATCGAAAGAAAAATAGAAAAATTTGACTCGGAGCGGGACTCGAACCCACAACCACTGGATCACTAGCCCAGTGCACTTCTAATTGTGCTATCCGAGTACCGCTTAGGCTTGTCAAATTTTTCTATCTTATCCTTCGTGGTATACGTCATCATGGGTGACGTGTAGTCACATTTACCGTCAGCGTATTGAACACTTAACGGCATCGAAGTCTCAATTTACATTGAGAATTCATCGATAACAATGTGCTACCCCATTCTAAATTATCGAAGATATTCGTTAGCAGACGTTTCTGCATAATAAAAAATAATTTAGAATGGGGTAGCACATTGTTATAGAACGCACATGGGTTCGAGTCCCGCTCCGAGTCAAATTTTTCTATTCTTCTTTCGATTTAAATATCGAAGATATTCGCTAGCAGACGTTTCTGCATAATAAAAAAAAAGAATAATTTAAAAGACTGTCTAAAACTTTTATACTAAACATGACTATAGGTAAGCAAAGTACAGTCTCGTACAGGGATGGTTGAGCCACTTGCGTATGTTCCTAATTTAGCCGTGTAATGCAGTTGGGGCCTGAGACAATAATGGGAGTCATGGGTTATTTATTACTTTACTAAATTACTAACACTGGGTAGAATTTTTTAATCATTACTTAAAAACAAACTGAAAACGAAATTTATTTTTGGTTCGTAATTCAATACTGTCGCCTTAAACACACGACAACAGAGTGTTCGACAAATTTGTAATTGTTGAAAAACGAGACAAGATTCCGGTGCCGTTAAGACTTTAATACGAACATGAGAACTTTTGTGAATCTCGTTAATATCAATGTCCAAATATTGGAAACATTTAATTGAATAAAATGGCAATAAATTATTACACATAAATAAAATAATAATAAATATGTCGGGACAATCACAAATCGAGTCCTACGGTAAGCTCAGTAATCATACAATTATGCAAAGAAAAACATCATTAACAGTGCCACGAAACATCACATTAAAAAGTAACCATTAACAATTTTTCATAAACATAACAGATCTGTTTCTTTCTAAAGATTTCGCAAGCATAAAGTGAATATGAATTTCCAGCATTGCATCCAGAGACCTAGGCTGTCTACGCGGTCTCTTGCTTCGTATTTACCGAAATTTATGATTTCATTTCGCGTCGCATATTTCAGCGATGCGGCATTTTGCATTGGAACGACCGGCAATATCGTAATATCGTTACAAATTTAATTCCTACGCGTGTGTCACGCGGGGCTAATATCTTACTGTGGCCGATGTTTATATTCTAGGCGTGGGTTTCGTAGAAATAGTGGGTGGTACGAGATGGCTTACGTGTTATTATGAAGAAACTTTGATGTCATTGTCATAAATATAGGAGCCATACTCTTATCGGTGGAGTAGCTGACATCCAGTTTTATTTTCTGCCTCTATTCTTTGAGGTAATTTTCTTTAGTTTGATCTAGTATGATTTTAATGTAGTTGTCCTGCAATTCTAGATGTCCCAGCATTGTATATTTGCTTGCTGAACGGGTGGATTGCCCGATTTTGCGGCACTGGGAAGGACTGCACGCTCCAGTTCGTGTCCCTTCCCGCCGCTATTAAATATTAGTTTTTATTTTTTATTTTTTTGTATTTGTTACTAATCCTGTCTTTGTTTTGTACTTTGTGTATACTAACCTAATTATGGACTGAAATACGTTCGAAATAAATGATTTTTAATTTTTTTTTTATTGTAGCTCTTCTATTCTTTTCTAACTTACCAAAACCCCACAAAATCCAAGATTTCGTTTGTTCTTCTTCCGTCTAACTAGACTCGACACTCCAATGCCAGCATACACTAACCATTAAATAAGTAGTAAGCGTTAACATCATCAGCAGTGTTCATATCAGTTGCAGTGAATAAGGCAGTCGCTAAGTCCGAGACAGTTAGTTAGCTTACGGCGCGCCAACGTCGTGTTAAAGCTGACTGCGGGACATTTTCGTCTGTGGCGCGCTTTCCACTGCGTCCGACACAGAGTATACACGTTCGCCTTCTTTCAAGTAAAAATCTAATTTATCCTATCATGATTATTCACATCTCAAGTTCATAACATCATATCATTAAAAATAATGTTCATATTTATTTATTTAGCCACTCGCGTGACAAGTTTTTAATAGTGCTTGAAAATGAAGACTTAGCCTTTCCGAAACATGTCGCGCCATTAATACAACACAACTAAATAAACGTGAGTGAAGAAATTACGCTTAATAAACCTTTAGGGGTGAAACATAGGACTTTGTATTTGTACATATGTATGTATATATACATATTCAAGTCCCATTTTGTCCAATCCAACTCATGTTTTATGATATAAGTTACTTCTAAGTATAACATTAACTGTTTAAAAACTTTGTGTGTAAACAATTTACTATTTGTCTTAAAGCCACCGAAGCTACCATTAAGAACAAATTGAGATGATTTGTACCGAATCCTGCACCGCGAGCCATTTGTCCTGTCCTTACGCTCTTTGATTTTAATTTAAGATGATACAAAACTACGTCATAAAGATATGCCTTTATATATAAACACTCAGCAATAAATAGGTAGGTACTGCCACTACAACTTTTTTATATCAGGTATTAACTCTGGCACTGGCATACATACCAAAACCATTTTATACGCACCGTCGAACATTGTGGAAAATGCTGTTGAGTGTGGTTTAGTTTACTTCAGCGAAACTTGTTAGGTCTGCCTAGCAGCTGTTTAAACATAAACTTACAATGATAACATATTTTACTTAAACGTAACATTTCATAGTCGTTTCGGGAATTTACTTTCATTATCTGTTTAGTCCCAGTCAGTAATGTACAACCAAAGTAAAATGATATATAAAAAAGGTTGAATCATTATTCGTTCCTATTGTTTTATTAACTTAGATAGCTTCATAAATTAAGACAATTTTAGCAAACTATAACAAAAAAGGTAAACTTTTTAATAAGCCCTTTATCTCTAAGCTTATTCTAAATTTATTTATATTCAACGAACGCAGACCACTACGCCGGAAATGTATTGGAAATATATTAAATTTTAATTTCGTAGAAAGCGCAACGTTACTGCATGGCCCAGATCCGTATTCGGAAATAAAAATTGTGTACCCATGTAATGCCAATTTGATTTCAAATTCGAAGCGTTAGACTCTCGCTTACGGAGCTCTAAGCGCGATTGCTTTTGAATCATTGATCTCAGGTTAGAGCATACAAGCCATATAAGCCATATAAATCATAGTATTTTCAAAATACTATGATTTATATGTATTTTCAAAATACTATGATTTATATGCTATTAAAAACAGCCAGCAGCCAGCTAGTATGACGGACTCTACTCAGTGTGAGGTTTCGCAGTAGTTATTAACCGTAGATGGACTTGAAATATGGCTCGATATAAAACTACGAGTATTTACATAAATATTGGACTGTACTTTTCAAGGGCTCTTTGTCCTTCGGCCATGTACCAGCTGCCTTATCTGCATATGAGGGCAGAAAATCGTCTTGATGTATTAGCTACGGCGTAACAAGTATCCGATTTTACTTCTCACATCACTGATTATATGGCAGGGACGCGTTTACAGCACAACAATACTGCCTCTAGCCATAGCCATAAAGGTGACTTACCCTTTTCTATACAATCAATATGGTTAAGTCTTGTGATAGTTATGTATTTAAAGTATAACTTTCTGCGAAAACTCGAAAAGGCTCATATATTATGCTTAAAAATTGTTTTATTATTGAAAGTTTTTATTAAATCAAACGTATAATACACGTGGTAAGAATATCAAGTAACGAAATATCGGTGGGTAGAATTTTGATAAAAAATACAAAAATATTTAGTGTAACTCCGGCGCATTAAATATGTAATATATCAAACTTGTATGTATTCTTGCTTCCGAATAAGGTCCGAAGTGGACCCAGCCGTAGACTCAGTACGAAGTCACGTAGATACTCGTAGCGAGCGTAGCACCGTAGCACCGTAGCGTTGTAGCTCAGAGAACCATCTCTAACCACTACTACTCCTTAACAAGATTGATTTCTGGAACTTTCTACATGTTGTTTGGCATTGAAAACATTCCTTAGTTTGAGATGGAAACAGATATTAGGCACTTGCATGTGGACTTGTGTGTGGTAGTAACTTGCAAAAAATTTAAACGAATAGACATAATGTAAAATAAAATAAAACGGAAACAGAAAAAGTACGTAAGTCAGTCAGCGTGTGGAAGGGCCGCACCATCGTCAAAACCAAATAACTTCGCTGCTGTCTTCCATTTGTGGCGGGTACCACGAATGCTGGTCGCTCTAATTATTGAAATTATTATACGAGCTCTTAACCAGCCCTAAACGCGAGACAATAAGGATCTATCCCAGCGAGATGCAAGTGCTTCCCCGAGGTGTTTAATAAAGATACTTAATTGTGGTCAATTACCTTTCTTATACATCTGAGAAAAAATAAAATTATTTATTCAATGTTTAGATTTGCATTGGTATTTATTATACTAGTGTATTGTTTTATTGTTCTCAAGTTTCCGTCAAATTAACCCTTTTACATTAGTGTTAGGGTCTCAAAATATACATGTAATAAATAAGCAGCTTCAATTAACCTTATGTAATTAAATATTAGACTTTAGTATCTTCAGTGGTGCTTCCTCTAGTTATATTAGCCTCGACCATAGACTACCTCTATTAGACTTCGCGTTATTTTAGAGTTGTAAAATTAGATTTAAATTAGAAACAAAATTTTAAACCAATTAGAAACACGGTGTCTGTTGATGTTTATAATTAAAAACATAATAAATATTACTTTCTCAGTTTCTGTGACCTGTTAACGCCAACTAATTTACAACGAGTTCCTTTCGACTTTGCTCTCCTTCTTTGGTGCGTTCAATAACAACATTATTTTTGTACACATCTGTATATAAATAATACCATCTGGTTTGTTCTATTTATACCCTACTGCATTATGAAACCCTAGCTGTTTTATATTATATGCATGCTTTTTCATCATCACTTTTAAAATTTAACAGCAAAACAATTTATATTTTAAGTTTGTAGGCTATGCTCTATCTAGTTAGTTGCATGTGACTCCGTCTCAATTCGATAAGCTAGTTCCATTAGGGTCGAGGAATATTCGTGGAGGATTATTAGAACTAATATTAGCCAATCGGGAGTTAGTTTAGCTCAAATACTTCTCTTTAGCTTAAAATGTAACGATTAGTTTTGCTCTGCTGATAATATAGTTAGTAATTAGCATGTTTTGTTTTAGTACTCTAGGTATTAACTACTGTATTTATATTAGAATTAACTTGAAAATTTGTAAGTATAAATATAATGACGTAGGTAAGTATCTCATCTCTATGGTACACAGTTTGTCAATAAATTTATTATATTCTATTTTATTCTGTTATATCACCATATTTTGCTATTCTCCGCCACTTTTATACATTATTCGAAAATAACTTTGAGATATGAAACAGTTTTGTTATTGTTATGGCACAATCTGGACTGGTTGTTTATGCATCTCACGCGATGATGCCAAGTGAAGTGGACACCCAGTCACATGAACCAAAACCATAAATCAAAATCTGAAGAGCTCCAACGCCGATTGTAGATCCTGATCAAATGAATTTTATCTATACAGTATAATCCGCGGCACCATATTGCGAGTAGAGCAATAAAATCTGATCGGCATCCGTCGCTGGGAGAAAGAGTATGGGTGCCCTAGTACGAATGAGATGTACCATTTTAATGCTTATGACTGGATATACTATTGCATTCTACGAAAAGTACAAGATATAATCGAAATAATCAAATGAGTTTAATATACTGGCAAGCACCACATTCAAATTGAATGTATATCATTACGGCATTGCTGCCTCATACGTGCTAATGATGTTAGAGTGAAGCGAATTTAACAAAAATGCAATTTGATATAAAATACAATTCTTGTTAGAAAATTGTGTTCCTGATTACAAAGGGTTGACACACGTAGATATTTTTAACTTGCCACCTGCTTAAAACAAAAATTGCTGGGTCACATAACATATTAATTAAAACAATTATCGTCTTTCACAAGGGAAATAGTTATGGCCTATCTGCTTGTATGTAATATTATCATGGTGAAATTATATAAGACTGATGAATTATATAACCTTGATGTTTATAATGAGTTTAGCCAAAAATTTGGTATACCGATCAATCGTTTATAGAAAGCGCAATCGAAACAAAAAATCACTATCCATGCAATTAGTCAACCCGATAAATGTTTTCTGTAAATAAGGGTCATTTTGGCAAGACTTGAGCCGAAACCTTTTTTTTTATGACGTAGGCGGCAAACGAGCAGTCGGATTGCCTGGTGGTAAGCAATTACCGTCGCCCATGGGCACCCGCAACACCAGGGGAGTCACAAGCGCGTTGCCAGTCATTAAGGAGGGTTGGAGCTCTGGGAACTTTACTCACCATCAGGAACAAAACACTACATACCTGAAAGGTAGCTGCCATTATGGCTGTGGTCTGCTGTAAGGAGGAGGTACTTCCCCAGTTGGGCTGCCCCAGATTCAAGCGTGATGGTCATCGCTGTGCCCTACCTCTCATTGTTGGACGTAGTTTAAGGACATACCCGGGTCCAAAACCAAACCTTTATTTATTATTATTCTACCAACAAAATCATCAGTAAGCAGCGTAGATCGAACATCTTGTTTGCTAAACGATACTAATTTCCCAGCTGGTAGTTAGGGGCTTAAGGATGCGCAGGAGGCAGATTTATGGCGGCATTAGATTCGCATTTGCAGCGCGCGCCGCGCCGGGCGGACGTGAGCGATACGGCGTGATGTTAACGGTGGACTTTATTATTTAATGCTTTGGCTTAGATGTGGTACTGTATGAAGCAATCATATGTGACCATCTCTTTGCATTACTTTTTATTAAAGTATCGTTGATAAAGTAACGGCACTTATAAGGACAAGGATCAATTATGGACGTGCGTATTATAAATAAATGAGGGCCATACATATTTTACAATACTATTAATAGTTTTAATTATCTATTCTGTCTCTCCCGTACATGGAACAATGGTGTTCCGGACATTTGGGAGGCGTACGCGGAGCCGGATCGAGCCAACGTGCAGAGGCCATTTCGACAATTCAATGTAATGTAAGAGGTACATTAAACATCCGTTTACTCACCCCCCACCCGATGACCACGAACGCTGCTAAAGGGTTCGAAACGTCGGGATGAAGTTTAAATTAGTATACGCGTTTTAGTTGTTTTATTTCAAAAATAAAATCGATTTACTAAATATTCAGTAATCAAGAAAACGCCTTAAACCTCTTATAACTGAACCATAAATGTAAATAACCTTTAGTTTTTCTAGCATGTAAAGAATGATTGTATGAAACGGAATATTTTTCATGAAAATGAACGTCACTCAGTTTAGCATAAAATAATTGCACTGCACTAGCGCCGAGTGCTTTTGAGGAACGCGTAGAGCACTAACTCACCTGTAGATGGATTGTTTCTGGCTTGACTCCTTCATTTAAAAACGTCACCTCGTTTACTGAGAGCGAGAGGGATAAGAAATATAAATTTCAGAGGTGAGATTTATCGTTTTAAATATATTTTATTGTTGTGACAAGGCCGCGATAAACACTGGAGTAATCTTATAAGATTTTATATTTATGCTGTTTAAAAATCTTGGGATTATAATATTCGTTTCGTGTGTTAAGCGTTTTCAAGTCATTAAAAGTTGAATTAGGTAATACAAACAATCCAATATCGAAACTTTTTTTAACGAAAACAGACCAATGATTAAGCAGTTTCAGTAATAGGGTAGTATAATTGGTAGACCTCCCAGGACGTGGTCCGACGACCTAGTCATGGTCGCGGGAACCTGTCGGAGCAAACAGTGCAGGATCGGTCATTGGGGGAAGGCCTATGTTCAGCAGTGGACGTCTTTCGGCTGAAATGATGACTATTATTCAAGATATGTTTAAGAGGAACAAAAAATAAAGACAAACTCTTAGTTAAGTATTCCTGAAGATCTTCTTTAATGTTCCTTGTTTGACATATACTAACGTTAAAGATAGTACTGCGACAGTGGCGTGTCGTAACTCTGGAATACCCAGTTTGCTGCTCTGCCAATTGAGCTACCCAAAATTACCAAAATTTATGATTTTTTCCACCACAAAATTAATTACTATCGAATATTGTCTTCAGTTGCAGCCATAATTATACATGTAATAAAATACTAAAAACGGGATAGCTCACTTATATTGAATTCAAAGAACATGCCGACGTCTCGAACACCTTATGGCGGTTATGTTGGTTTCGTGTCAGAAATTATGTCATTCGCAGCAGAAACATAGTAATCGATATAGCCATACCGGGTCGCTAAATTTCAGTGGTAACAACGTCTAGATGTAATTTACATTCAGTCAGTTTTTTGTTGTTTTATTTTATGCTTTCTATGGATTTAATTAGTAAAAATCAATAAGTAGTAAAAATAACTGGTTTCTTAGAACATTTAATCCGTATTACGGCTGTTAAAGCGGTTATAAGAGCGCGAGCAGCAGCACTAGGCATAATGCGGGCGAGCACCGCGTGAAAAATGATTTTATTAAAATTTAAGAAAGCGAGTCTTGGCGGAGGAAATTTAATAATACTTATTAGATTTCTTCGTTCTGAGTCTCAAAAGAAATAGTGGAGTTATCTTATGGATATTTGTTTCTTCGTTTTCTAAATGGAGTTTCAAGCTTTAGTATATCCGAATTTTGCTTATTTACAAAAATTAAATAAAAATATGACTGAAATGTAAGTATTGTGATAAAGATAAATAGAAAAGTGTATGGTCCATAAAGTAAATCGGCCTAGGAATTTTATTGTAAGCTTAATAACTAAGGCTTGTTGGTACAGTCAGCATCCAGAGCGGCACTTCAGCGCTGTATTTTTTTGACGACCGGTCTGGCCTAGTGGGTAGTGACCCTGCCTATGAAGCCGAAGGTCCTGGGTTCGATTCCCAGTCAGGGCATTTATTTGTGTGATGAGCACAGATATTTTCTATGTATTTAAGTATTTATATGTATCTACTTATTATATATATCGTCGTCTAGTACCTGCAACACAAGCCTTATTGAGCTTACCGTGGGACTAGGTCGATTTGTGTAAGAATATCCGAAATATTTATTTATTTATTTATTTATTTTATAGCAGCATTTAGTTTTTTTTTAAACAAGACTGACTTGCCTTTTACCTCAACCGCACGTGATGGTAAGTGTCGACAAGGTCGAGGGTATAGCACGTTGGTTCAGTAACAGCCTATTCACTCTTGCCTTGAAAATACCTAAACTATATGTTTCCGGGTACCACTATTTTACAATTTGAACAATTTATCTACAATTCGTATTTAAAATTCGCGTTTTTATCGCGCACTTCATATCTAATAGTACGGAAAGATATTTTAGATGTGTTGTTTACGTACGCTACTATTGATGTGGGCTGTACTAGACATATACATACGTCTACAAACGAGAAATATTTTAGACACATATACAAATAAATGCCTTCACCAGGATTTGAAACCGATTCTCCAGTATCGAAGGGAGGCACATGAGATTTGATGTTTGGAGTGATGAGAAAAAAAAATAAGGGTAACTGTATAAAATAAAGTAAAATTAATTCAGTTTATTTAGAAAATAGTTGACATTTTTCCTCGTTTTATTTTTTGTTACATTAAAATGTACTGATCATGTTTTATGTTATATATAAGTGCTGTCAAGTACCAAAAGCAGGTTCTAAGGACAGGTAATCTAACTATATAAGCTAGGCTAAATTCCTGTCGAATATACCCGTTCTTTAACGGGATCTATGGTTTTACTCGAGTGGCGATATACTTAGCTGTTTTTTAATATATTTTTCTAACAAAGCCTGTTATAATAATTTGTAAAACTGACCTCGTTGTTCTAACAATACATGCAGGCGAGCTAAGCATAGTAATTTAAGCGAAATAGAGCAAAAGGCCCCCGTACTTAATTAAAAACTTCACAACAGGTTGTTAGCCGGTGGGCGGGAAAAGAGAAACCCTGGTCTCGAATAAAAGCTAAAGGGTTATTCTCGATGAAGTGGTTAAAATGAATATATTTACGCATACAATTTTTGAGATTACACTCCGATTAATATTGCAACATATTATATACTTACTCGCAATGGAGTGAAAATGATGTTAAAATCTGACTTCGTTTGTAGGAATTTTTAAATTATTTTAACTCCCTGCATGCCGTTGGTAAATACTTACACGTAAATAAATAAGTAATAAATAAATATTACGGTCATATTTACAAACTGACTGAAGCCCATAGTGAGCTCAAGTAAGCTTGTATTGTGAGTATATACTTAAATACATAGAAAGCCAGTGCTAGTGGCTTAGCGGTAAGAGCATGCGACTTGCAATCCGGAAGTCGCAGGTTCAAACCCCGGCTTGTACCAATGAGTAATTTAGAACATATGTACGAAATATCATTTGATATTTACCAGTCGCTTTTCTGCTAAGAAAAACATCGTGAGGAAACCGGACTCATACCGATAAGGCCTAGTTTACCCTTTGAGTTGGAAGGTCAGCTAGATGCAGTCGCTTTCGTAAAACTAGTGCCTACACAAAATCCTGCGATTAGTTGCCAAGCGGACCCCAGGCTCTCATGAGTGCAAAATGCCGGGACAACGCGAGGAAGATGACTTAAATACATAGAAAACACCCATGACTCATGAACAAATATAAGCTTTTGTTCGTCAAACAAAAGTAAGCTAGAGCAACATCATGAAAGAGTTGATGTAAACGATTTTTCTTAACTATAGTCATTTGAATTCCATTACTAGCTAAAAGCTGAACTAGCTTACATTATTCCGATTCCCAATTGAAACTATACTGCCGATGCGGTGGACATAACTGTCTCAGCAATAGCATGCGACCACAGCGCGGTGGTCGGGCTCCGACTATTGATCAAACAATATTATTACCACTTAATTACAAATTCCGGCTTTATTGCACTAAATTAGTCCATGCTATAATAGAAAATGTGACTATTAACCGATTACGCAAAAATAGTGGTGTTATATTAAGTTTCGCTGTGTGTGTGTTTGTCCGTAAACTTAAATGGGAGTAACAATCTATAGTGTTCTTTTTTTATGTAGTGAATGTAGTGATATTTGATATATACAAGAACTGATAGCATGGTTGCCATTTTATCATCTATCGGTCACTTTCGCACTCACATACTTGTTGGAGCGTGACAGATATTGTGGCAAATGATAAAAACCCGACCATATTAAGCTAGCAGGTAGATTTCGTTTTAACTTACCAAGTACGGAGAAAATCCAAGGTAGGTATAAGAAGTGTTATCCCGAGCTCATATATGGTTATGCCATGGAATCCCCCACGCTGCGAGATCGCTCCCTATGTCTGTCTATTGGGAGAACTATGTCCGTCAGGGGACGACGTCGCTTATAGGATAGGTTAGATTTTATCAAATCGAATGCTAAAACCTAATTCTAAACGTACCAGTGGCTGACATGCGAAATTCCAATGAATGACACCCTTCTGTCACCTCTGTGACAATGATTTAACACTGAAAGAGACTTTCATCGGGACGCTGTCGGGTAACCAGACGTTTGCCTTATTTGAATGTTTGAAACACCGGTGAAATGAAGACTAATATCAAAACGCGGTCATATCGTTTTTTTTTCATTACATCATTTGACAGCTCAGTTAATAAGCTGCTGGAAACGGGAGGAAAATCCCACATAATTAGCCCGTGGTCGATTTTCCAGCTTTTCTGTTTACAAAGTTTGCACAAGATGTAATTCACTGCACCCTGGTGCAACATGCAAATTGCTCTCGCCACCGACTAATACTGAAACTGCGCTTAAAGAAATTTAAATTCATGCTGAGTTAAGTAACGTAGGTATCAGAAATTCTCTAACCGTTCAAAATACAGTATACATTTGGTTAGCTGGCTATTTATTCAAAAGTTACTCCAAGGAACCTCTAATTCCGATAATAATCATCTTAACAAAAATGTTACGTTTTGTCCTACCCACTGCCACTTAAGTTTAGTGATTCGGCGGGCTATATCTGTTACTTTGATTCTGCTACGGATAGATCCGCTTCGGATACAATCAAGCTGAGTGTTCTCACTACAAATATTACAGTTATCAGGACTTTCAAACTATGTAGTTATTTATAAATAACTTACATAGAATATCATTCACATGAATGAGGTATAATATGGCCTCAAATGGCTTTCAACGGAGACCGAGGCTCGCACCATACTGAGCCGGCACCATTTCGGGGACATTTCGTAGCAACTAATGTGCATAAGTTCGTGTTGTGTTCGCGTTGTTCTAAGTATATTGTTTCATATAACATTATACTTTTCATCCCTCTGTTTTATAGAGAGCTGTGATTTCAATTATATACATGATTTTTGTCACGGATAAATAAATATTCTACAATTTTTTAAATAAAGCATCGAAGCACAGACAAACTTATTCAAGTATATTGATGACTTAATATAAGAAGGCAGTCCGCAGTTACCTACTCATCGATTCGCCATCGACGGAAAGCCGGCGCAATAACTTACCATTACATAATATGTGTTTAAGTAGTTCCTACTCGTAAACAACAACTGTCAAGAAATTATAACACGGCCTTTTAATAAATTACTAATTATTGAAAGAGTATAAATGTATCAAGTACAACAAACTACCTAAGTGTATTGCTGTTCAATAGCACCGTTTTGCGGAACCACGAAGCGTTGTGTACCTCACGAATAAGAGAAACAAACTTGAATTAAAGTTGCGCTCTCCACTGCAGTCGCAGGTAAAGTTTAATCTTTAAACAGGGTTATCAAGATGGTACCCGTGTTGCCAACTCGCGTTTAAAAAGTAGCTAAACATATTATTTTAAAGTAGCTTGACTCTTGTTAGATATCTAACTTGAAATACTAAATGTCGTTTTAAATTATAAAACTAACATTATTAATAGGGACCGGAATTTTGCGTGCGGTGTTGGAAAAGTCTAAGGGAGAGAACACTAACGTTTATCGATGTATCGATAATTTGGTCGTGTACTCAAAGCCCAGAAAGAGTCAGTGAGATTAATTTATTTTTAATCAAATAATACTTGCATTCTTGCAATCAAATACATACTCGGGTTATCAACTCTTTGTAGATACCTATCTTATATGTATTGACACCAGCATGTGAATATGCTTGATGTTTAATTTATATTTTATACGTCATATTTTAGAATGTAAGAATAAATAGAATGTATCGCCGGAAAGTTTGAGTAATTATTTTTAAATAACGCTAATTATAAAATCGGTTTGTCGATACGTCGATAAACGTTAGTGTTCTCTCCCTTAGACTTTTCCAATATCGCACCCAAAATTGCGGGCCCTAATTATTAAATACATTGTTTTTAATATATTTGTGGATTATAAGATTTCAACAGCGTGTATTATCCCGAAGGCTACGGTTCCCGCAAGCACGCTGCAAGTGTGCGTGTGTGTACAATCTAACGAACGAAAATAATGATCGAGTATAAAATTTGAAAAATATAAATACTATACAAAAGAAACCAGATATATATATATATATTTTTAATGACAGATAAGAAACCAGATATTTTTTTATGACAAAGGTGGCAAACGAGCAGACGGATTGCCTGATGGTAAGCAATTACCGTCGCCCATGGGCACTCGCAACACCAAGGGAGTCACAAGCGCGTTGCCGACCTATAAGTGTGTTGGAGCTCTGGGAATCTTATTCACCATAAGGAACACAACACTACATACCTGAAAGGTAGCAGTGCTATTATGGCTGTGGTCTTCTGTAAGGAGGAGGTACTTCCCCAGTTGGGCTGCTCTTGATTCAAGCGTGATGGTACTTCGCTGTGCCCTACCTCTCATTGTTGGACGTAGTTTAAGGACATACCCGGGTCCAGACAAGATAATAAAAAAAGGCTGTCAATAAACTTGGGACTACGGTTGAATTTATCTTGTAAATAAATCACAATGTCGCAGGACTAGACTACGGTGGTTGATCTAATTTATAATTCATTTCAACCAAAGAATGAGACAGCAACACTAGACTAGCGTCTCCTCTTGTATTCCCTTCAGGCCTCACTCATCCAATAAGTAGATGAAACTAAATATTAACAGTTTATTTCTACTTCATAAAGACAATTCCTCATTCTTTTCTTAATGTTGTTACAGTAAACAATAATTTAACGAGGCAATGAGACGTTTCCTATATTTTTTCCTCATGAAAAACTTCCGAGAAATATAAACGTCCCGCCATTAAGAAACGTTTCACAAATTTAATTTATTTAATGAATAGGAATGTGAGAGGACGATATTATGTTGCCATCGTTTAATTTGGGAAATACGAGTAGTGACACTGATTCTGAGTGATTAATTAGTTTTTGCTACCTACGTCTTAATGACATAAATATGAATATTGATAAGCGTTATTTTTTTCTACGGCTCATAGGTCATAGCAAAAAATAAACTTAGATACTAAGACTATCTAGCGGCTAAAGCAGTTGCAGTGCTTGAATTTTTACTTGATTTATCTTGGGCGTAAATTATTACTTTTTAGGGTAAAACGGGGCCTCGTTCCTGATTCCACTATATCCTTCTGTTTGTCTGTTTGTTTATTATTTGATTACATTTACTTGTAGTTGAAATAAAATGTAATTACTGTTACTAAGTAATTTGTTAATTGCTCAATTACTTTGTGTTCACTAATTTTTCAAAGTAAACAATGAAATGCTAATTTTACGGCCTCCTAGTGACCAACACGTTCCATAGGTACTCAGACTCATTTTTATCACATTCTCATTTTTCCTACTATTATCTACACTTTGAGTATAGTGCGGATAATGTGAAAATCATATTTGAACACTAGCACGGTTGTAGTATTTTATCTAAATATAACTAAAAGGTGACTTACTGACTGACATATTGATCTATCAACGCACAGCCCAAACCACTGGACGGATCGGGCTGAAATTTGGAATGGATGTAGGTGTTATGACGTAGGGATCGCTAAGAAAGAATTTTGATCAATTCTACCCCCAAGGGGATAAAATCGGGGATGAAAGTTTGTATGAAACTTTGTCAATATTAAACCGACCGGGCCGAGACTTTGCATGCATAAAGCTACTATGACGTAGGCATTTGTGGATAAAACGGCATTTTCCGAACAAAAAGCATGCATGCATACAAAATTACGTTTTGAACGACAGTGTGCTAAAAATAACTTAAATACTTCTTAACGCGAGCGAAGCCGCGGGCAAAAGCTAATTGACACTGTAAAAATATACTTTTCATTTATAAGATGTCATATTATTTAACCAGCAGCTTAATAAAAAAAAAACATGTGAGTGAAAAAACACAATTCCCGACCTATATTTGGACATATGAAAGAACTTACACGGATAGGTATTTCTGCTTTAGCGCGCTCCCCGCTTCATTTCCTATCTAGGAAATGATCTCATTGAATGTACAAAAAAATGTCATGACATGCATTTGGCTCGCACCGGATATTGGGGGCGGTCACCGGAAGTGAGCTAGCCGCCATAACCGTAACTCACGTAACTACCCACGTCAAAGTGATGTTACGTGTTTACTATTTAGGCCTCCGTTCGGTGGATTGATGGCGATTGGCTGTCGTAAATTGCGATACCGAGTTCATTATTTTAACGGCACGCTTCAAAGACATTTCAAATATGGCGGTATTAATTCTGTCTGTGGTCGAAGCAAATTGGCTTAACTTTGCCAATATTCATATTTTTAATTTAAATAGTGAAATTTGGCGTAGTATGTGTTTATTATTTAATGGCTCATGAATTATGACATGTATTTACTTAAATACCTATGAAACAATATTATTATATATTCGGTTAAATCTAAATATCGATTCAAAATCAATTCTATGCCATGGTACTAAGCCCATTTCTGGAAATATAAGGCATCATTTATTTCGTTTTGGTCGCGTTAACATTGTGAGAAAACTGGACTACAGGCAATATCTATAAGTAAATATAAATAATTTCAATCCCATCCAAAGATGACGGGTTCAACCTCCTATAATCACTAAGTGTTTCAAACTTAATCACAAAACATAATTTACAATATTTATTCCTCGCTTTTCGGTGAAGGTAATTATATTCAGGAAACCAGGCTTAATCCCCTAGGTCTAGTTTTCCCCTTTGGGTTGGAAGGACTGATAGAATTTGTTATAGTAAAATTTTGTAGGGTAGACAACGCGCATGTGAATCCTCTGGAGTTGTGGGCATTCATATGCTTATCATTAGGCGGGCCGTATGCTTGTTTGTCACCGTCGTTGTATAAAACATGTACCTATTAGATTAAAAAAAAAACTGTATTGGTTGCACCGCCTACAATATTTTCTGTTTTGCCCTAAGGTTGACTGGTAGAGAATGCCTCATGGCATTAAGTCCGCCTTTTGTACGTTAAGGTTTTCTTATGTGCAATAAAGGTTAAATAAATAAATAATTCCAAATTTTTTGAGCATACTCCAGGTTCCATGAAGCCGTGGTCAAATGGCGGGACAAAGGTTAAGAAAATGATGGTAAGGACGTTTTGATACAACACAGGTTAGTATAAAATAGACACAGACAATCTTTTGATGGAAAACTAGCCAGGTACAACTTAACCACTAGCAGAAATAGGCTGAAAAAACTTTATACTATAACCTAACCTATAGTTTGAAACTAGCTTACCTATTAACAAATTATTTTTAGATCTTGCCACTTGTTTTACGGCATGCCAAAAACATTAAACTATTCTGGAAAATTATTGTTTCATAATGTTTCATGAATTATAAAGGTTATTAACATAACCATTCTGTTTTGCAGTGAGAACGGCCTCAGAACTTTAATGAATATAAAATTATTTTCACAAGCATTTAAGCAAAGAAAAAGAAAACTAGCCAACAGCATGCTGGGCCATGCACAATGTAGGGTACCTTAGTTTTTGATCCGTAAATCAAAAACGGTTCAACAGATCAAGTTCAATATAACTTTCCTTAAAATTATTCATAAAATTGTACATTCATGGTTTTTTCCATATTCTTTGACTTGCGGTTTAAAAGTTAGAAGGGGGTAACTTTGTTTTTAACTTCCAGAATAATTATTTTCAAAAACATATACTTTATCAAAAAATATTTATGACAAACCCAATAGGGGTTTTTCAAATACCTATCCAACGAGGTATCGTGTGGGAGGTATCCCACACTAGGAACTAACAGATTTTTTTTTTCATTTTGTATCTGACCACTTTGTCCGCTTGATTGATTTACATATTCATACCGAATTACAGCTCGGACACTGAGACAGAAGAAACTACAAGGATACCTAGTTGACTACGGAACTCTAAAAAATCCACTATGTGCTTTTTTTGATTACTCATTTAAAGAAAGGAGTCTAGTACTTATTGTCATTAATGTCTGAGCAAATACATATGTCGCAATAGTTTTGGTGTTTAGTGAAACTTATCTGAGTATGTATTTTTTGTCTTTCGAGGTTAATAATGTAAAAAATAATGGGTTCAATAAAATAGTTCAAATAATGTAGAATTAACATTAATAGAAGTAACAATGTCAGTTTTTCACACTTTTTGAGGAATGAGGATGAATTTTCCAAGTCTTATTTTACCTTACTGAGATCTCACTTCACGTTAAGTAACATTGCTATCCAACTTGAAGAAACCGGGAAAAGGACGTGGCCACTCCAATAAAAAAGGTTACTTTTTTCAATTAGGATCATTTGGCAACTTCCCTCTTAAGAACGTGTATACCCATTGCCGGCCAATGGAGAAAAGGTATATGTACGTATGAGTTGGCCACTGTGTAAGAGTGTTCTTTTATATAATGGCGGTGTAGAAGCGCCCGGGGTGGGCTCTTCTCCCCTTGATTACTTTCTCAAAACTGGCTTCCTGTATTGAATACAAATACTGGTTAAATATCAATTCTATTGTTATGGAAAACAAGCCAGACCTAGATTTATCAAATCATGGTTTTATTTAAGACTTATACATACGAGTATACAGTCAGGGCATACATATTTATACAATTTTATACGTAAGGTTAACAAGTATTAATGCTATTGAATGTAAGTATGTTGTATGTTGACTAACATCAATGGAAGCGTATGAAACAACTCACCAAAACTCCTATAATATTATTATCTGGCATCATATTTGATTGCATAAGTAAGTTTTTGTTGCATTCCAATTATTTTACGAGCAGAGATGTGGTCTCTTTTTATGAAACAATTTAAGAATGGCAGATGCTTTTGGTCAGTTGTGTCTTACATACATAGCAGTGTAAATCAAATATAATATAATGATTAATGCTAACTGCCTAAGTACTTAGTTTAGATAACATATTGTTTTTGTTTGATAAGAACATGTATCCATATTAAGATAACGATAATAATTATGTTTTAGGGGTTTGCATATAAATGTACACTTTATATTACCTATGAATTATTTTTAGTAGGTACAAATTATATTTTTAACTGTTCATATATTTAAAATAACACATTATTTTTAAAAGTTCAAATTGCGGATTTGAACTCCGAGTCATTTTATATACTTTTTCCTCGGGGTTAGAAAGTCAGATGGCAGTAAGTTTCGTGAGAATTAGTAACTACGCCAAATCTTGGATCTCTAAACGGATTTGAGTCTCTATATAGATATCGCAAAAACGCGAAAACAAACGAGAACTGAGATTTACGAGTATATAAATTTTACGGTTAACTAACCACTATTTCTCAATCGTGTTATGTTACGCGCCAAAACAACTGTTCACGAGAAAACAAAGACAAATTAATCTGAGATTACAATCCGATACGGATTGGCTAATGAAGGCGGAGACTTAATAGAATCCCTGTCAGTGAGTGATCTCTTGGCACATTTGCACCGGGCTGATTATGAAAGAATCGGTAACTCACTCCATTATTCACATGCGCGCAAAGTTGAGATTTACCGCCCGTCCATGATATTTGAGCCAAACACTATCCAACACATCTGGCGTACGTAATCGTGTTATAAGGAAAAACTTTCTTAATAAGAACGCTGTTTGGCTCACAGTTATTTCTTCTTACGCTTTAAGAGTGAACGATGAAATAATTACTGGACTTGTTGATTGAATTATAAGAATATAATTGTCTAAGTTACAACCAAGAACAAGTAAAGTTATTTTCCATGAAACACTTTGATTTGCTTTGATTTTTAAGTAGTATACTACTTTACCTATAAATTAAAACTTGAAATAGATGACATATACTTAAGAAAAAGCCACGAGGATCCCGTCTTGAATGCCGGAGGTCGTCGTCGCTTTTTCTTAAAAAATTATATGTCCTCTATTTATTTTTTTGTCTAAGTTAGTTACTTATAGTTTTTTGTTCTCTGAAATGTAAATAGCAAATATACAAACCATACCGGTTTACTGAACACCAGGAAAAAATAAAAAAGCTCTGTGGTTTAAAAATGGTTTAATAAAGTAATAATTCGCTACATCGCTATTACAGCAATAATTCCGCTTCTTATTGTTCATGATATAAACAATAAGAAAAAACAAAAAAAAACACGGATTATGCAGATCATCGTCACGAACAATTGGGTAATTTTATTTTATCACAGCTTTAAGATCTTTTAACACTTTTGCCGTTTAGCGTCATTGTTGCACCTCACCCGCCACCGCCTTTAATATAAAACGACACTAAATTGCTTAAACAAGCTATAACCATGCATTTATGCTATTTATATTACAGCGTCGGCGTGCTTTTTTACAATCTACAGCGGCAAAGTTGAAATCAGTCTATCGCCAGTGATGAGGCGGTCCGTGGTGATGCGGTGGGTGGTGCGGCCCGTGGTGGAACGGCGGCGGAGGCGGGTGATGATGATGCGGGGGTGGTGGTGGGTGGTGATGAGGCGGCGGCGGATGGTGATGAGGCGGTGGCGGCGGATGATGATGGAACGGCGGCGGCGGCGGCGGTCGGCGGTGGTAGCAATGAGGCGCGCAGAAACTACCGCAATGCGGCCCACAGGGCATTGCGTGAGGCGGCGGCATCGCTGTAAACATAATATTGCTTCAGTCACTTAGGTTTTATAACGAACTTAAGCATACAGTTTTATATCTTTAATAGCCTCTTGGGTATAAATAGTCTACATATTTAAAATAAAACATCAATGACGTACGTGAAATATTCAACCCCATCATTAACTGTGACTTAGTGATGGATGAAACTCCGTATTGACGACGTTTTTGTACCTAAACAGTTATATTAATCAGTTAAATGAAAACAGCAGCAAATTGGATTAAATAAATATATTAGGTAACTACGCATAAAAAAAACTTGAATACAAATGAAACTAGTATTCCCATTAGTTTTGATCGTATTTCTGTTGTATATTAAAAAACGGTACCGAAATAGAATTAGTCACATCCAAATAATAGTATCTTACCTGTATTTAATTAGTCACTTTATAATTAAATCAAAACAATGAACAAATAGTGTGTACCGCGTTTAGTTGCTGAATGATAGCAAGGACATCAATTTTATTTATTTATGGTCGTATTGATAAGTCGATAACGTATCGTCACGTCCCCAATAGCACTTTGTGGAAATGATAACGCTAATCTTTATACGCATGAGTGTATTTAGCCAAAACAAGAA
Organism: Grapholita molesta; assembly: GCA_022674325.2. Classification (NCBI taxonomy): domain Eukaryota; kingdom Metazoa; phylum Arthropoda; class Insecta; order Lepidoptera; family Tortricidae; genus Grapholita; species Grapholita molesta. The sequence goes on along the minus strand of CP053129.2, from coordinate 9,763,626 downwards.
TATGTTTTTAGGTTTTATGTCTGTAAGTCTATGAGCTAAGACTTCGTTAGTAATCAAGTGTATCAGTTAAACGAAATGTTGTTTTTCGGATTGTTTTTGTCCTATATAGTATAGTATAGTCATCACTCAAAATTTAAATTTGTTTTGCATGTGCTGCAAATTTTGTTTTTGTGCATTTCTGAAAGAAAGAGAGGTAGGGCACAGCGATGACCATCACGCTTGAATCTGGGGCAGCCCAACTGGGGAAGTACCTCCTCCTTACAGAAGACCACAGCCATAAGCACTGCTACCTTTCAGGTATGCAGTGTTGTGTTCCTGATGGTGAGTAAGGTTCCCAGAGCTCCAACCCCCCTTAAAGGCCGGCAACGCGCTTGTGACTCCTCTGGTGTTACGGGTGCCCGACGGGTGGGCGACGGTAATTGCTTACCCCCAGGCAATCCGTCTGCTCGTTTGCCGCCTATGTCCGCCTATATCATGTATTTATTTGTTAGCACCTCAGCACAAGGGAATTTTTTGGGCGAGTGACGCAATTTGTCCTTCATCAATTTTTTCAATGTAGGTATACTATATACCTACCTATACCTCTACCTATTGAATATTTATGATAATAGGCATGAAATATAACGAAGGTTTTAATATTTGTTTATCTATGTATAAACACATGTATTTTGCATGAATCATTATCGGTATCAATTTTTATAAAGCACTGATAAAAACTACGGAGACGTCTAAGCATGACTAAGACGGAGGGAGTGACAATGTTATGGGCGGCTTATCGTGTTTTGCAAATATACATACCTTTACTAAAAATTGTTCTATTAGTCATTTGTCTAATACCTGACCACACCTAAGAGCTGCAACACCGATTAAAAATCTATTCAATTGTCTATCTAAGAATAAATAATAGTTACGAGGATAAAGCACGTAGGGAACGTAGGTATCCCGTACCTGCTCAATAGTTTGCTAGAAGCAAGTCGATGCGACAGAAATATAACTTTATTTAAGAGACAGTATAAAATAATATAATTACCTAGATCCACCTTTATAACATTGGACGTACAGTTACCTCAACCAGAAGCTTCGCGATATGAGCAAAAAAAATGTTTGTATGGCTGAGCTGGCTGATACTAGTATGAGACTGCGGATGCTGCAGTTAGACTGTGCCTGCACTTTTATTGGGCAACGTATTTTGTTATAAGACTTATAAGATTATCTTTACATTTATTTGAAAAATCTGCCGAAAGCATGCGCGGTCATGTTCATTGTAGGGTTCGAATGAACGAATAAAGGATGACTCACATTACACCGTCACGTCTCCTACACGTCGCCCTCCCGAGTCCGAGCCTTCCGTTGACCCACCGGGCACTCACCGAGTGATATTAGAATATTGACATTAACACTAGCATCGTTCCATCCAGCCATTTGTTGCGAGTAGACGATCATCATACGCCCATCGATATCGCGTGTACATCACGTCGCCTTCCCATCACCGGGCCAAGCAGGGCCTTTTTACATAGCTATAACTTCCGTCACTTGACCGGGCCGATCCCGGGCCGAGTGGCTCGGTGATCACGTGATTCATCCATACAAAATGTAGCGACGGTCGGTGGCCTCAACTTGGCGACGGGCCACTCTAACGTGAGTCAACCTTAAAATGAAAAGTTTAGGTATATAAAACAAGTGATCGTAACAGGTATACAACTATATACTTATATCACAGAAACGTAGAAACGCTAGTTGCATGGAGTCCCAGGACGCACAAACTTTTTTCAGAAATCGCGAAGCGTCTGGCTGACGTAACTGAGTGAGCAAAGAGCTGACGGCTTCCTCGCACTACGTATCAGTTAAATTATACAGCACTTAAGTATTATTGAAAACTTACCTAGAATTTTTAGTAGACAGCAGGCACGTAGCAGTGCGAATAACTGACTATCACACCCCGTTATCTAATGCTCATTTTGGGGGCAATCTAAAATAGTGACGTTGCTTCACATAATTAGTCGATTCAAATTTATCTATAAAAGTTATTTGTCAAGCTAAAATTCTTCTTTAGTGAAAGCTATAGAGACACATTCATTCCTCTTTTTAGTTAAATCGGAGGGCGACAATTATAAATATCGAATATCGTCAATTTGGGGTCCGATTTTTGAAATAGTCACCGAGTAATCTTCATAGAGATTCTCATTCATTCTCTATGGAAATCACTTGGTGACTATTTCAAAAATCGGACCCAAAATCTTTTGACATGTTATTAAGTGAGTAAGTCAACTTAATTTTTTATTGACTTAGATTATCGTAACTACTAGATTATCGGAACTAGACTATATATATAGTTGTTCTTTGTTAATTATGGCTACTTAATTTTATTGTTACAAAATTGCAACAAAATGGCGGTACGGAGCTAAGTAGATCCAAACTGTGTTTGACTGCCTCCAAGGCCAATGATAGAATGAAAGATGCAAAGATGGAATTGGAAGGGATGAATGAGAAAGGATGAATAAATTATTGACATACTTTTAATGATAATTGAATTATAAATGTATTATCAAATATCAATAATTGAATTTATGTGTAATATTTTAAAGGATTATTTATATTTTATTTTTTAGTTTTATATAATGTTTGCATGTCGTACATACGACAGAATACTAAGTGCATCACATTGTACGACCACCTGTACCTGTAACATAATTGTAAGTATTCTAGCAAATAAAAAATCTTTATCTTTATCAGGATTGCGATACGAGGAAATGTCGTTAAATAGCATCCTTGGTAAAATGCCTCAAGGGCCTTTTTTAGATTTGATGTAGTAAGTAATTATTATAAAATGCAAACCTTTCATATTATTTGAAAATAAAGTAATTAAAAATTCTTGCTTTTTCTATCGACTCAGTGAACGGTACTACTTTATTGTAAGGTTAACAAAATCTGAATATACATGTATACTCGTATTATTCAAAAAGCCTAAAACTGTGACTCACCGTATTATATCATTAATATATTTCGTAATATTCCCGTTATCGCATACTAACATCCTTATCAAACTGCTAAACGAATGATAAGCCTATGATATAAGAGGAACTGATATTCGAAAACTAATTCAGAAAGTTTTGTCTGCTTCTTGTATACTTTTCAATACTTTATACGGTGAGTGATGTTTATTAACCTTTTGAATTCCATACTTATGATTCTTACTTACAGTCAAGTATCCTTAAGTGTGATAATTGTAAAGGATTCAAGGAATTTAAAGCGATATAGGATGGTTAAAAATTTTAAACACACGCTGCGTGACGGTACTAAACCCCTATGGGGGATAAATTATTTTAGAATATTAACTTGCTGTTTATTTGTTTTTGCGCATTTACCTATGTTATTTAGTTTGTTTTTTCGACAGCATAAGTCTATTGATATATCAGATAAATTTTAAATACACATGATCACTTCTCCTCAGTTGTGATTACACACTATGATCATTATTTGTTTGTTTTGTAGATTAGAGCCTGCGACTAAACTCCATTGAACCATGCTTAATGTATGAAAATTTTGACGGAGCAGAGTCTAACCGCAGACATATAAGTACAATTTTAGTACAGCCTTTCGCCCCAGCGAGACGTGAGAAATTTCACATGATGTTCTTTTTTTAGTGATGCCGCCCCCACCTCCTCATAACCCACCTCATGGCCCCGGATGCCCCGGTGGCCCCGGGGGCCCAGGAGGCCCAGGAGGCCCAGGAGGCCCAGGAGGCCCAGGCTGCCCAGGAGGTCCAGGATGCCCACACCATCCGCCACCACACCCCCATTAAAATCGACACATCAACTTTATAACTTGATTATGCAAAATGCTTTAACTATTTATATTTGAGTATGTTTTAAGCCAAATTATACGACTTATGACACAATATTTTGTATTTATTATTCCGCCACATTATTTAACTTTAACCATCAAGCATTATGACGACTTTGTCACTATCACGACTTACATAAAAGCCCGTATCACATTATACATCACATATAAAACAATTATATGACCTAATGATAAAGTTGTATTGAGTTTGCTGTAATATCTTAGTTACCATTACTACAAATGGCTACCTGGCTACTGTTGATAAGTAATTGGAGGTCAATATGCAGCCCAACAAAAATTTGTAAAATCCAATGAAAATGCTCCAGTTTATTTTTAGCTTACCACAATAATTATTAATTAATGGGTTATTATATTACCCGTTCATACATACCTACCTATATATATTTTTCTGTAAAGGTGAAGTTTGTTTACTGTAAAATTCTGCCAATATGCATCTCTAACCTACCTCTATAACCAATAAGGTTATAATTAATATTATTTTTAAGTTTTTTATACTTACCAAACTGTAACGTATAAAATCGGACTAGTCAGTATAAAAAGTTCTGCATGGTCTTACAAAAAAATGCGCGTCGAAAAGTCGATGAAACAAAATCTCAACCTTCCTACTAGAGAACTGGCGAAACTGAACTGCTGACGAAAAAAAAGTGAGGAGTTCTCGAGAGAACCTCCTTCTTTCGTCAGTTTAAAAATGATAAAATTCTTGAAAAAAATTAACTGCTAAAAAGCGTTAGGATTGTTCCAAAATGTTTCACTCACATTTAAAACAAGAAAACGCCAATGTGAACACAAAACCAACACTTGTTATTAGATAGTTTATTCATAGCCTATTTTAGATGACGTTCACCTGAGCCAGTATCAGGTTTGATCTAAACTGATTGGTCCATTGCTTTTTCGACTTAGGTAAATCACTCGTCTTCATAGTTAAGCTAAATTGTTAGCATTGCTAAAATATATTAATATGTAGTTTATAGTGTTCATATAATTGCAATGGCATTTTGGTTTAGGTATATAGACCTAAAAACATGTTTTAGTGTGTTTAGTTAACACCTTCGCTGCGGCAGTTAGTTAATAACGCAGTTAACCATACTTGTGTAGGGGTCCATCGATCTGATGACGTATCGGACGTGTTAATAGTTAAGCTCATACGCACGCCGAAATCATAAATACACTTGTAATATACTGTAAGAACTTACTACTTTGAACTTTATTTGAAAGCTGTTAAAGTTAACTGGCAAAAGGATATAAATAGATCTAATTATGTTAATAGATTTTATGACACAAAATTATTCATATAATTTTATAATGGAAATTACAAACAAATTACAGGAAAACTCATAAGAAGCTCAGTCAAACATAAAAAATAAATGTTAAATGATGGTCTCATTTTTTTTTATTAAACAAATTTCACAGCATAACAGTATAAACCAAAGCACCGTGAAGTTAAGAATTTTTTTTTTTTATATACAATAAACATAACAAAAAGGAGATTACCATTTAAAATTTGACATTTAACAGAAGAGGGTCATGCATCCATCATCTCGCAGAACTTCAAGCAGTAATCGCAAACATCTATCCACCTACTCGCAAACACACACACACACACCCACACACGTATGTCCTACTTGAAAAATGAGAACATGAGCAATCCAGATATTATTTAAAAACCTTTTTAGGTACTTTTTTTAACAAAATAAGAAACTCGAAGTGTCACTCAACTCACTGTCATTATTTACCTATTTTTATAAATTATTTAACATTTCTGATTGTAAAAGTCCGACATAAAAACAAAAAATAGAAGAACACACTGAAATTATTATGTCCCACTTGAAAAAATAACGTGCTTTTGTACACTTAGTCTTATAATTAATTTGCGACCAGTATTGGTTTAAAACATATTATTATTAAATCTGAAAAATAAAGAGTTTTAACGTATTTTAATATGAGTTAGTATAGTGTCTACCATCTTGGTCCTCACATATCTTTTATCCACGTAACTCTGCACAGCGTCTAGAGATCCTGCTTGCCCAACCAAATACAAATTCGATGGCAATGTAATTAATAGGAAAATTACAAATACCTACCTGTTCTACCTATTTTACAAACCTTTAAAAAAAATAGCTTATAATTTATTGTTATCGATAGGTTAAACAGCTTAACAGATAAGGCGATGAACAACTGCGTCAGACACCGCTGTGTGATATCTGGTTATTAGTCAAGCGACAACCGTTGTGTATATCACTCAGTGTTCTATTCTAAAAGGTATTTTATTTGTTTTCCAAATATTATATAAAACAATTTTAGTAACGTAGAATTATTGTGGACTGTTTCTAATGTTTTACAATTCCATAAGTTAAAGTGGAAAAACTATAATACCCGAATATAATACCCTCAGATTTTTACCCCATGCGACGTCGAGACCCTCTGTCCGTGGGGCCTTGGTGCTCTGAGTCTCTTTAAAGAGTTGTTAAAGAGACTCAAAGATGTCACAGTTTCTCGCTTAATGTATCAGCCGTATTATTATCCGCATATTTAAGGACATGACTGATGATTCAGCAACGATTCTTCGTTACCATGCCGGAGCGGCCATTTTTAGATTTACGTTAGTTTTAGTTTGTTTTTATTGTTAGATGTAATTATTAATTGTTTTTGTGGGTATTCAGTTGATTTAATACAAACAAAATTTAAATTACGAGTAGCTAGTTAGTTTGTAATGCTGTATTATACATATTTGTTAACTAAAATTAATTTTTATATAGGTTGTCAAAATAATTCATAATTTTCTTTTAAATTCAATTTTATTTATAATCAGATAGTCTGAACTTCATAGTCCAGATACAAAATATTAGTAAGTACCTACCGTTTTTTGTAAAGATATCAATAATTATAAAACTTAAAAAATATTTTGCAGAAATGTTCCCCGGTCACCATCCCCCCGGTCCACCCGGACCACCCGGTGGTCATCACCCGCCAGGTCCCCCAGGGCCCCATCACGGTCCGCCTGGTCCTCTTCATCACCCTGGCCTCCACGGTCCTCCAGGAGTACACCTTCCTCCGGGGCCCCATGGACCACCAGGGCCTCATGGGCCACCTGGTCATTTCGGACCTCCCGGTAACTTCGGCCCCCCCGGTAACTTCGGCCCCCCTGGTAACCATGGGCCTCCCGGCCACCCAGGGCCTCGCTAAGTACTAGGAATACATGATGATTAGATATATGATTATTTAGGCTCGGTTATTGTGCCTATCAATAACAATATTCATATGTTTTTTTTTATTATTCCTAATGTGAATGGTGTCATGTTAATCTCTACTGACACAGAGCTGTCAAACCATGATTAATTTATATTAAAAAATATTCTTGTAAAATCACTCGTAAAACAAGTTTTGTAAGGAATAAAGAATGTTAAAATAAAATTATGGCCTTTGTATTTTTTTACAAAAGTAAAAACAAATAAACATATTAACTATAAAATACTTCAATGACAGTCTATATATACTATTATGTATGCAAAATGTTTTAACAGTTTATGTGTATATAGTTATGTTTCAAGCCAGGTTGAACGAGTTATAATGATTTGTTTAATTAACTCACGTTCACGCTTTGGTATTCACTTGTCGCGACTTTATATTTAAGGTAGTTTTTTCCTAATAAATATTATCTCCGTCTACCAATGCATAATATGATACTTATAAATAATACGAAATAAATAAGTTAACGATCCAACTGTACTCATTTTATCTGAACGTGACTTCCTTGATAATTAATAACATTTATGTATGAACGTTTTCAATGTATATTATTTTATCTTTGTTATCATATTTTAAGCTAGATATTATCAATTGCTAGTTCCCAATATCAGACTTCGCAAAAGAGACTTTAAATATTTATGCCTAATTAATGACTAACAACTATTTAATGATAAGGACAAAAAAATACATACGATGCATGGCTTAATAAAAGTTTTTATTATGTTTGCGTAGAAATATTTTACTCCGTACTGGGGCAATATTCCATAACTGTCAAAATATTAATCATGAATTAAGCATTTACTACCCAATAATGAACGATATGCCTTAGTGAATTTTCTAAAGTTTCGCTGGTAGCATAGCCAATTGTTCTAAAAATCTGTCTAACATTTCTGATCTAGGTGAAACAATTGTGTCTAAAGAATACTTTTTCCAAACCTTAATAAAGAAACCGATTGGGAATACGCCCTTTGTTTCTCAACAGGAAAAATCCATTTTCAGAACACAAAACGGAGAACTGACGACACAAACCTAAATACCTTGTAAGTAAACAGCACAATAAGTAAATAGCATTTTCATGAGCCCGCTTCAAACGGACGGCGCCGCAAACAATTTTAATGGATTGCTATTGTTTGCGATGAAGTGGAATTACTTTAATAGGTGTGGTGGCCCGTTGCGTGGCATAACCTGGGATTATTGAGTTGAGAATTGGTACTTATTCTATTTGAATACGGTTTAAAACATAGGATTCTGCCAATTCAATAGTACAGGTCGATTCTCAAGAGTTGGTGTGAGTTCTGTAATCAACTGTCAAGATTTATATATGTATACATGATATTACATAGACACACGGTGCCACCTTTCGTGAACCGACCATTTGCGTTGCGAGTTTATATATACATTAATATACGGATTTTATTCGTAGTTAACTCCCGTTAAAGCGGAAAACTGATGCATGGACGAAGCGACAAATTCTTCTGTTCTACCAGAGCTAACTAACTTCCTGAAATAAAATAAAAGTTCAGAGTGTACAGTCGTTGGCCATTATTGAAAGTGGATTCTGTGAAATTCCTTTTAGTGAATTGAATTGAAATAGAAACAACACTGCACATTAAACATTGTTGCAAGGGGCGTACAGTGATCACAATAATATTAATTTAGCCAAATTGGAATTAAAGGCTTTTATATCTTTAGAACATGTCATACTATTACGTGTCATACAAATAACATAAGTAATTACTTTTTCAGTGATGTGCTTTAACGGATCAATGATGTACCTATATAAATAAAAAAGTTCGTTACAAAGTGATGTCTTTGACAACGACGCCGCCGACGAGAGAACAGTTAAAAGTCAGAGACCCAAGGAAAGTGAAGATATTTCTATTTTGTAAGGACCTGGAGTTAAGATATGGCGTGTGATTTACATAAAATGATTGAAGTGCTAAAATGGCCGACCAAATACAGAACAGTTCAATCACAAGCGCTCTCCGAAAATAAGTGTATTATTTTAGGAAAACGTCTCCAGTTACAAAACTGTCCACTTTCGTGGACTATCGCCGTAGCCGGACGTAAGACTATTTTACGGATCGGTGCCTTTCAGTGTTCCGTTATTCTCTCTTTTCTCGGATATTCCTTCGCCGTTGTTTCTTTGGGCTTTATTATTTATTACAAATCTAACCCGCGGCGGTGGAGAGCGTTAACAATAACCTCTTCTTGACTATGAACGAGTAAAGTACCCCTCCCCCCCTTTTCAGTCGGCGGTTATTTTCCTGATTAACCATTTGCATATTTATGTAATTATGTCGAGGAACTTTGCAAGATTTAGTGCTTATTTTATATTTAATAATGTCACAAGGGAATTAAAAAGAAAGTTGCTTAACATTCCAATAACTTAGATGGAGCGTTTCGTTTCAATATTTAAATTTAGTTATTTAGCCTACTATTTTTTTTTTATTTTTTTTTTATGACATAGGCGGCAAACGAGCAGACGGATTGCCTGATGGTAAGCAATTACCGTCGCCCATGGGCACCCGCAACACCAGGGGAGTCACAAGCGCGTTGCCGGCCTTTAAGGGGGGTTGGAGCTCTGGGAACCTTACTCACCATCAGGAACACAACACTACATACCTGAAAGGTAGCAGTGCTATTATGGCTGTGGTCTTCTGTAAGGAGGAGGTACTTCCCCAGTTGGGCTGCCCCAGATTCAAGCGTGATGGTCATCGCTGTGCCCTACCTCTCATTGTTGGACGTAGTACTAAATTACATTCCAAAAATTTTACGCATTCATATGATTAGTTTCTAAAATTAGATTTCTTAACGGTACTTATAGCTAGTTTAGAACTGAAATTATTGTCCGCACAATTAAGAACATTCAATGACGTCATATGTCACAAAGGCCAAATGAAACAAAAGATTACGATTAAGATTACTAAGGCAGTAGTGTCCGTAAAATGTTAACAGAATATTGGAACATTTAAATATGGTTGTGTCCTCAAATTCCTCATTTATTGTTTTATTGTATTGTAACAGAGTACAAAATAATGTTAATACCATCTTACCAATTATTACAGCATGACGTTTTCTGCGATTCCAAATTAATGTTTTATCATGATCTGAACAAGTTCACAAGTCAAGCGAAGACAAAAGGAAAGCCGGAAACCTGTGTTAATGAAAAGTAAAGTTATCTCCAGTGTTCTGCCGGTTCGGTCAATAAGTACACTTCTCCGGTCTGAAAGCTCCAAAGAACAACCTAATTTCCTCTTTGTTCGTCTTTGGTGTCTCTGAAATTAAATAGTTAGCAAGTTGATTCAGAGCCCTGGCAATCTCTTTTCAATAAAGATGAAGGATTTATTAGTCTCAATAAAATCATAAAGTAAAAAGGGATAATTTGCACGAATAATTAAAATTTGTAGATGATCTAATTATTTCATCCTGTTTGAAATTTAACTAGTGTACAGGCTGCAAGTAATAAGATAATTATTTCTACGCTCAGCCCGAATAAAATGTATGGAAATTCAAGTTTTGTCGTTAGTCAATTGTTATTGTCTGTATAATATTTTCCTTTTGGCTGCGTATGTAACACAGTTTTGTAATCAGGTGCAAAATTAAAATAAATTATCTGTTAAAACCAGTTACAAACTAGTAAAGATATTTGAATAGACTTTAATCCCAACACACTAGATAAATTAGGTTAATTAGGTGATTTCAAATGTTCGGAGGGCAAACAGTTCAGAAATAGGGGCTCCGTTGAAATCGACAAATGGTAATTAAAATTGTTGCAATTGCTTTCATAGGGAGATTTCTTATCCATCGATTGTAACTGGTTTCGTACGAGGATAAAAAAATATTTGATAGTAACAGGTTACAAAACTCAGTTATATACGCGGCTGAAAGTAATATTGTTTAATGTTGTGCATTACAAATTCTTACTCGGTTACGTTCAGTTGACTCATATGGTATATTGTCAGTACAATAAATCCAATATTCACTTAAAAACATATTATTAAAAAAAGAACTAACAACATTAAATACTTGCACATTTATTAACATGCACTTCACTTAACAAAAGTCAAAGTTTAATCCACACATTCCATTGTTTGTTCAAACATTTCAATCGGCCGTTTTCATTCGCGGCGGTTATTCGACCGAGCATACATTCAGCTCTTTTTTATGCTCCACTGGCTACCGATGAATGAACCGTTGGTATTAGAGTTCACCACTATTATGGATAGGTTACCCATATCCTGTAAAAGCATATAAACTATATTTATAATCGACATTACGTGTCGATTAACTCTCAATTCGACACTATTGGTCACTATTGGTCCCTATGACGCATAAAATCCGTTACTATACAAAATCACGTTTTTCTCAAGTCAGGTTATTTTTTGAGTTCTAAGTTTGGTGTATTGAACTTGAAGCTATCAGGTTAATAAAGCGATAGATGGTGCTGGTTCTTTTTTCTAAATTCCGAGGTTGTGATCCAGCCCTATACAGAGAATACCCTTGGACCCGGGTATGTCCTTAAACTACGTCCAATAATGAGAGGTAGGACGCAGCGATGACCATCACGCTTGAATCTGGAGCAGCCCAACTGGAGAAGTACCTCCTCCTTACAGAAGACCACAACCATAATAGCACTGCTACCTTTCAGGTCTATAGTGTTGTATTCCTGATGGTGAGTAAGGTTCCCAGAGCTCCAACCCCCCTTAAAGGCCGGCAACGCGCTTGTGACTCCCCTGGTGTTACGTGTGCCCATGGGCGACGGTAATTGCTTACCACCAGGCAATCCGTCTGCTCGTTTGCCGCTTATGTCATAAAAAAAAAGAGAAGGGTTTGCAGATAGCATGAGAGGTAATTGAAATAAACAACGTTTAGTAAGTATAATGATGATACGCAGCATGCACGCTACCGGGAGTTGTTACTACTCGTATGTTAAAGAGACCTTTAAACGTTAGAATTTATTAAATAACATTTCCACGAATAATACATTTATTTCCTTATGAAGCAATACAATTTTACCTATACACTGCTAGGATATTTGACGTTTATGTATTGTACCTATATACCATAGATATACCGTTAAAATGATATATTCGCGGAACCACATTTATTATTTATTATACAGAAATATTAATATTGTCTGGTGACTCGTCAGACCATAGTTATGAAGCCTCAAATACTGCTCATGAATAATTATAATCAAGTTAAACCTTTCATGAAATTATTTTCACACTAGTAGATAAAATGTGATTTTCCCAACAGTTTTCAAAGAGCATAAAAAGCACTTTTCTAAATGGAATGGTTAAAAAATGTGTCTCTTATGGCACTTTCAAATAAAATTGCGTCAGCTATTTTCACCGCTTCCAAGAAATTATTGTAGGTATTTAATAATTCATACGACGTTAATGTCTCATTATATTTTATCGACTATCCGGATGTTATCGAGTATTTATAAATTAGCATGAATCATCATCATATCAGCCGTAAGTCGCCCTGCTGTACATAGGCGTCCCCTTAATATAATATAATATAACTTGTATGATTATGGGGGGCAGTTGCCATTGTCGCCACGGCCACACTAGGCGACTGCAGTAGCTGACGTTTCGACGGACGCTATTCCCATCCGTAGGTTTTTCCCCTTTTTCATTTCTTACGACACCCGGGAGGAGACCGGGTGGTCCTATTCTAGTCAGCCGGCACCACACGGCAAAGTACCTTGAATGGTACCGTTTAAGTTCAGGCAGCAGCTAAAATGGGTAGACCTTTCCTACATATGTTCTTGAACAGGGATACACTATCTCTGAATTTAAGTGTATAAACAGAGATAAATTCTAATATATAAAATCTTCTTATATATATATATATATATGAACTCGATATAAAGGTACTTTGGGTAGACATTTTAGGACAGGGTAGGTTCTACCCAACTCAACTGCTACCGAGCTTGTAAAAAAATACTAATATAAATAAAAGCATTATAAGTAAATATAAATAATGAGTAACAAAACACGGTAAAAGTTTAATTTTCCTGTCACTCAAAAAGTCGTGCGAGACGTTCGAGCCGACTTCATCTCTCGTTTACTTATTACTTACCGACTTCAGACTTCTGACGCCGACCTAAGCCGGCTGACTAGCAACCATTATTTATTCATCGTGTATATATACTCGTACATGTGTGGTCCATTTACGGTGAACCGAGGTTGCTATTGTTCTAAATGTTATATATCAATTGTTAATCAGCTGGTCAGGGCAATCAGAATGATATTCCGAAAGGAAATACATATGCTGCTCGATGCGTTGTTTAAGAAAAAATAATGATATAAAAAATTGCCAATGGATATCGATCTTTTAATTGATTATTTATGGTTGTGATTCAATCAATCAATCAATCCGTCGGTCCCCGAAACCGTCCGTCCGTCGAAACCCAATTTCACAGCTACAGCGGCCAACACCTGCCAAGCATGATGACTAAGGCAACTACCCCCCAATATGATACATATCATATTTGGGGGGAGGCCTATGTAGGCCTGTGTAGACAGTAGACGAATTACGGCTGAAATGATGGTGATGATGAATCAATCAATTGTTTAATAATTCAATTTATAGTATTGCTGAATCATATGTACAAAGTTTGAATTTTTATTTTTGTAAAATGTACACCTCTTGGCTTAAACATATTTCGTATACAGTAATGTGAACCTTGGGCTTTCAGCGTCTCTCTCTGGAGACTCTACATCTAAGTTACGGTTAACTTAGAGCCTGACGCAGGCACATTGGAGGAGCCTCCAGTGCCGTACTCTTAGACGTGTGGATCCCAAATGTAGTGTTACAATTTAACATTAAAATGGTTTAGCGTATTTTCAGATACCTTTTGTATAACATATCACATTCGGCTACTTATAAGTCACTAGCTTTTGCCCGTGGCTTCACATGCACAAAGTGTAGTGCTAATCGATTAAAAAAGATTCTAAAATTAAACCACACCAAACAACAAGTATAGTGAGTGGTTCAGAAAGTTGAAGGGTTTCAAGGTTCGAGAGGTAACACACACATAGCTGCCGAGTGAAACACAAAATTATTCACCTCACTAACGTGAGGAAAAAACCTATGACTTTAAAATTTAATCCAAATTATAAATATCTATAATTTATCATTAAAAAAAGATTAATAAAATCCATCCAACCAGCTAACGTGAAATTAAACGCGATTCATAAATACACAATTTATATGAAAATACTTTGCATTCAGGTGAATAAAGTGCGACTTTGTTATCTGTTTCAAGATAATAAAAAAGGCCTTTTCGAGCTATTGAGGTGAAAAACAAATTTCATTAGTGGCTTTCCAGTTAATTCTTTTATATTTTTTAAACTTAGAAAACAAAAACATAAGGTAAGAAAAATAGTTAATGGATATTGATGGGCACAAGCTTTGCGCCACACGGTACGTGAACTATTGAATAGAAAGAGTAAAAATGTCAACTGGAAAATATTTCATGAAAAGAGGACGGCACGAGTTGTGTCAGGCTCATATCACGTACACTACCTGCCTTGAAAATGCACGAAATAAAACACTGAACAAAGAATACGTACCCGCAGTGCAATCGTAAAATAGCCTGCAGTGGAAATATCCACGAATTCACATTGTTTAAATCTGAACTCTGGCTGCAAAAAATCTATCAGCCACTTTGCGAAGTCCGCCGAGTTGTCAGTTATACGTATTAATTAGTCAAGTTTCGCGCCGAAATAACCTCCATTAAATATTCAGATTGGGAAGTGCAGTGCCGTGTCGCTGCAGTTGCTCTCATGCTGTCAGGACTTGCAGCTTGTCGGTGAAATGAACATGTCTGGGTCGTGGCTCCAGGAATAGCGTCGAACGGGACAGGTCAAACGGAAATAAAGCAAGCTGCACTCAGCGAAGTTTGGACATGTCTGATAGCTTTACTGGCGGGTCGTGAATAAAATACTTGCTATTACTGTCTGCCTTTTTCATTCCGTTTCAAGCTCTGTTGCAATCGTCATACATGCAGTACCATAAAAGCTATTTTCATTTCACATTTAAATTTTCATAACTATTAGAGCGAATGTATGAAGACTCGTTACTAGTGTCCTGTTTCTGATGCACGAGAAACGTGCACCAAATCAATTCCTATTTCCCTTTCCAGTAACTTCCTTGTATTCATAAAGAACTTAATTTATTTAGACATTGCAGCGTTATAATAGCGCGAGAAGTAAAAAACTGGCGCCCAACGTGGGGCAGATTACATTTGCCTAAAATACGCTGCAGCCGGCTTCTGTGTCAGCCGGGCTAACTCCAAACATCTGCTCAGGATTTAATTATTTTAGGTTGCATAATCTTAATCCGTACTTTTGCGTGTATTATATTCATACATTTAAAATAAGCAAAAGATCTATCAAAAATGTACGACAGGAACACTCCTACTGTCCTTCTGTACGTCAGTAAAATCACTGAATTTTATTGAAGGACAACCCATGAGTCCCATGTGCATGGCGATTAAGATTTAGTACGAAAAATAATAATATTAAAATAATTTTTATATTAAGCAGAAACGTCTGCTAGCATATCAAAGATATTTAAGTCGAAAGAAAAATAGAAAAATTTGACTCGCAGCGGGACTCGAACCCACAACCACTGGATCACTAGCCCAGTGCACTACCAGTTGTGCTATACGAGCGCCGCTTAGACGTGTCAAATTTTTCTATCTTATCCTTCTTGGTATATACGTTATTACGGGTGACGTGTAGCGACATCTACCGAAGAGTATTGACCCTTTTTACGGCATCGATGTCTCAAATTTAGATTGAGAATTCATCGATAACAATGTGCTACCCCTTTCTAAAATTATTTTTATATTAAGCAGAAACGTCTGCTAGCATATCAAAGATATTTAAGTCGAAAGAAAAATAGAAAAATTTGACTCGCAGCGGGACTCGAACCCACAACCACTGGATCACTAGCCCAGTGCACTACCAGTTGTGCTATACGAGCGCCGCTTAGACGTGTCAAATTTTAGAAAGGGGTAGCACATTGTTATCGATGAATTCTCAATCTAAATTTGAGACATCGATGCCGTAAAAAGGGTCAATACTCTTCGGTAGATGTCGCTACACGTCACCCGTAATGACGTATATACCAAGAAGGATAAGATAGAAAAATTTGACACGTCTAAGCGGCGCTCGTATAGCACAACTGGTAGTGCACTGGGCTAGTGATCCAGTGGTTGTGGGTTCGAGTCCCGCTGCGAGTCAAATTTTTCTATTTTTCTTTCGACTTAAATAATATTAAAATATATCGTGCCAATGGATATTGAATAGCCCATACCCCCCTCCACGGGCATCCAAACAATCTACAGCAACTATGGTCGCTAATCCAAGCGTGATGACTGTGGCACCTACTCCCAAGATGACCCAAATCATATTTGGATAGGCCTACTCTTTATCTTAGGGCTGAAACGAAGATGATGATGACATGACTATTTGTAAATAAGTAGCGTTATTGAGCGGCCGTTTGCAACGATACCTGGTAACAAAGAACTACATAAATATATTTATAGGTAAAGGCAACGTTATAAGAAATATATGAAACCGAACGGTTTTATTGTGTGGCAGTAAAAAGAACGAATTTGCATCGGGAATCGAACCAGACACTTTCCAAATCGACGATCGTAAAGCGATCCCGCATCCGGTCACCGGGTTCATGAATAAAATGTTACAACGTACCATCGAGGAAAAACATGAGAAACTGTGGCCGGCTGTTAAAATATTAAGGGCGCTGCATATCGGATTATTTTTTCATTTGGACTCTAAAAATGTAGGTCCGTATGTATTTTCGATGCTGGCAATGCTGGTTTAACGTACGAATAGAATGTTGGTGAATTTTTTATGAAGCGGCCTTCACGCATGCCGCCGGCGAACACCGTCTGAGGCAGAGCTTACTGTCACGTGGTTTGTTTTACAAGCAAATATTTGTTTAGCCTTGCACTTCGTCTCGGTTATGTTTCAGAAAGACTGGACTAAGAATCTTCCTACTACAAATGTTTAAAAAAAAAATCTTCAAACTAACGTCCTACGTTGACGACTGTATTATGAGAATACTAGCCACACCGTTTTTTTAAAACATACAGAACACAAAATGAATGTCGAGGTCGCGGTAGGTCGGAGTCACGTTCGGGCAATATTTGCTCTATAAAATTCAGCGATTGTGGAGGCACTGCAGCGTTTCTACTTGCCTGCCAAAAATTACTGTTAATTTTAACGTAACAACTAACGCTTAGGTGCGTACCTACTACCTACAAGACGCCGCCATGTATTAGAAATTCCTGAAAATAATTAAAGGTGGCTGATTACAGTAAAACACGACCAAGGTACCGAGAGTGTTTCAATATAACCTTCGTATTAAAATTGATTGATTTTCTTATAACAGAACACGCTTACACTCATATAAATCAAAAGATAAAGAAAAAAGTGATTTTCGATTAAAAGAGATTCGTGATTGCATTAAAATAATTGAAGTTAAAAGGTGCTCCTACGCCTAAAGTGAAATTAGTTTACTAAATACTGTATATATACTGTATTGTTTATTAAACTGAATTAACTAATCGTGTACCAAATGCCGAAATGGTCTTGAAGATTGTTGCATTTTTATGTTAATAATAAATTCTTCTCTAAAGACATAGTTTTTGTTAATGAAAATACGTCTTTTTGAATGTTATCGGGTGTCCTAAATCACTGAATCTGGACTTGTAATTTGCCCGTTTTAGATATAGTATAGGTTTTCTTTTCAGTTCTGCAAAATAACTACTATAAAGCCTGAATAATGTTACAGCACTTTTGCTTTAACGCTACAGGTACTTCAAGTATAACTTTGCTTTATTACCGTGACAAAGAGTCATAAAAACCCCAACAAAATTGAATTTAAAATCAGCTTTAACATTGCGTAAACAACGCGGGTCTGAGTGAAATTACGCCGATGAGGGTAATTCTGAAGTTGATATATTACCTTTGAGTCTTGTGAGTGGCCAAGATAGATAGGATATTTTGTGATTCATTTTATTGTTAGGGTGTGTAAAGATAATTCAAGATAAAAAAATCATTCTGAATCATTGTGATCGGATATGAGGATAGGATCGGATATCATATTCTTTATAAATACGAGGTTAACCGAATATAACTGACAACTGACAGCGTCATTCAAGATCACCAATTCAAAATACTGATTTCAATAAATCTTTTGTGAATGTTCTTCGTGGTATATTTTTAAAATAAAATGATGCCGAGATTAAACCATGACTGATCTTGATCGAGTGAGGGACCTGCAAATACGTATTTACCATATTTCATTTACCGCTTACGTTAAAACGCTAAAACTACGAATACTATTACTTATTGTAAATAGTCTAATCTAGACTAAAATATTAGAATAAGTGTAATAAATATACTTAAATATGATGTTATTATAATTTAATTGATTATTAATATTAAACTATTAGATATCTATATGTAATTGTGATTTATATGTAGAACTCCCTTCAAAAATATTAAATTAAAATAATTTCAGTTTTTCTTTTATTTTAGATTTAACGCTTCCGGGAATACAGGTTTAACTTAAAAATTTTTTTTAATTTTTTTAACTGATAGCTTATGTTTTTCCTATTTTTTATGTTAAATAAAGCATTGAGTCACCCCGTTTTTCATTATCAAATAAAGTTTAGGTAAGGGTTCTCCCGAACGGTTTTAATTAGTGACCACGCATATCTTACAGTTTACGGGAATTTTGTTGCCTACCGACGATAAACTACTTAGAACATTCAAGCTATCCTGATATTGTTAATAGCATAATTCATAAAAGATTGTTAAACTAAATGTGCCGTTAGCTGGAACGACTGGAGAACGCATCCGCGAGCGCCAGTAATGGACAAAGATATTCTGGCTTTTGTAGTCCAGAATGTAACAATTCACTATAGTTTTGCTTTACAGGACATTCTTTATAACAAAAACATTAGCTTATTCTGTATTCATTACCGCAACTTTGGTTGAAAACCCAAGAAAACTCCAATTGTATTTGTTTATCCCCCTCCAACTTTGACAGTTCTAAAGGGAGCAGTTTGGAGGAGAACAAAAATATGTGAAACTAGACGAGGACGGACGAAAATAACGCCGTCTCTGCCATACCTATAGAAAGTCACATAGGACCATCCCTTTCGATCGTGGTATTATTATTAGCACGCTCCGTCTAGTTAAATGGTATGTCTAGGGCCGTTAGTCATCGTTTGTCTCTTTTTGGCATTTTGGTAAATGTTTAAAATACGTAGTGACCGACAGGAGTGACAGGTAACAGTAACACAGCCTAAACCTAGGGAGGTAGTAATTATGATTCCTTCAAATTTCGTAAATATTAACTAAGATTTTTTCACATGCCAAGGCACCGTACTACTTTGTGGTGTTTCCTCAATAAATCTTAAGCATATTATTTGTTCCGTCGTCGGTAAAAAACAATATTACGAACTCAGCTCATGGCAGTAGCAGCCAATAATAATTCAAGGGTCACGTAGTAACAATATTTGCGGAATGTGCCTCCTTAATAAACGAATTGTGACACCCCTAGCCGCATTTTCTTGAGCTCTGTTTATATGGCAACAGATATTTTGCAAAAAAAAAACATATTCTGTAATTCCCTACTATGCTAGTTTTGCCTCTAGTATTTACTGATTATATTTGCTGTAGCACCGGTTTACAAGACTATTAGCATAACTGTTTTTCCCCGAAAATACTTAATATACTTATACTGTTACGAACCGTAGCGTTCATTCGATAGAAAATAGCCGTTCGTAACGTTAAAGTAGTTTATTGAACAAAAAGGAATCAATTAGCTACACTATTGTCTTTAATAACACTTTAAATAACTGACTGAAACACACTTTAACACATTTAGGGTACACTCACTAATCAGAATATACTACTGAATCACTTAGATCACTTTTAATATTCTCTGATGTTTATTGATTGAACCTTCACAGTAGGTAAACAGGTCAGTAAAAAATAGATATCCAGATCATTCCGGGTCGCACTCGAATATGGCCCTCTTTGTCTAACGCGCATATGGCCATCTCTCTCACACATTTCTCGATTATTCCAGAGTCATGATCGGTTAGTGTTGTCGCCTCCACGCGTATAAACTGTCTCTTTTTCTCTCTTCTGGAATGTTCGTGGGGTTCGTTCGAGTCTGTTCGGATATAATAGTCTCTCTCGCTCCCACGAATAGGCTCAGTTGCTCACTCATGTCCTGGAATGTTCCGGAAACAAGCGGGTAACTATTAGTAAGAGGGGTGTAAATATACTAGGCCTGATTGAAACGGCCTGAAAATGGGTTTTCATAAAGTAGTGCCAATTGTATGAAAGTATAAAACGGTCTTATCAAAAGTAATATAATAGACGACCATCTCAGAAAATACTCATGTTTTAAATATAACTGATATGTTATTCTTGCTAAAGAGAATTCGAGCATATTATTATACCAGCAAATTAATATTAAGACGTATGTTTTGGATTATTTGTGTTTATTTAATGCTACTCGTACACATATTGTATCGTCATCTAGTACCTTTCTGCAGATCTAGGTAGATTTATATACGATTAATAAGTATACATTTGTTTATGTATAATGCTGAGATAACAGATAAAAGGTATATGGCATAACTTTCCGGGTGTGTATATTTTAGATCAACATAAAATTCAATTCTAGTTTAGTCACTTTGACTGTTGCGTACACAAGAAGTTTGATACAGTAAACTAACATTGGCTAATTAAAAAGTTTTCCCCACAGATGGTCCGTGTAGACACATGATTAATATTTCAGCCATTTTGTTTACCAGGAAAACCCATATTGATTATCGGAAAGTTCTGAGATAATGTGAGATGTGAGAATGTACGGGTACCCTTTTAGGAAAGGTAAAGAAAAAAATAAATCCTAAATTGTGCGTGGGATAAGGGTTTTAGAAGAAATTAAATAATAGAATTCCGTTTGGAATCATTTGTTTGTCACTACGTTGGCCTTCAGCAGCAGAAATTGATAAGCGGGACAGGCGTTCAAAATGATCTTAACACGCTCTTGTTCTCTTAACAATAGAGACGTGTCTATCTCATTTCTAATATCCCGGCTGCTTAGTTATTTTTGCTGCTGACTGTACGCTTAAAATACGTATATACAGAGTACAGTACGTACGTACAGTAAGAGTAGATACAGAGTTTTTAGTTCGTGTCTTTACAGATGACATTAATTTCCTCGATTGAAACATAACTGGCACTAATATAAGGTTTTAAAATCTGGTTAAAATATGAAATGAATTACGGTATAGGAGACATAATGCACCGAATTTAACGGAAAATAATAAAACACGGTGAATAAGGCAGAAAATGAAAATTAAAAATAAATTTTTAAGTTGAAACCTTCTTATTATATTCTTTTGATGTCTCAAATTTCATTAAGATTATATTTCATAAACATCATATTTCACTGTTAATCTACTACCATAAAATGAGGTGACTAGGGACAAAACTAACATTCAAACCACGATCAAATTTTATTTCTACATTTTGGACAATAATTATTGTATTATTAAGTGTTTAAGACGTTTATATTTCTTATTATTATTTTATATAACTTTAACTGCTATAGTTGCCGCCGTCCTTAATAAAGGTAAAAGATATTTATTTGTGACATTCACTACAAATACCTACAACAGTGATAAAGGACAAGCATTAAAATTAATAAATGTAATGCTCTCCGATACAGTTTGATGTACATAAGTATTTAGACATTTGATCTCTATAACGCAACGTACAAAAACCTAGACAAAGTCCTTATTAGAGGTTCACTTAGCCAATTTTTTACCCTACACTCCGTTTAAGCTACGTCGGTGAAAATCTTCAAATAAATACTTGTTAATGCTTTTGAAGCTTTCGTAAAATCAACAAAATAATTACAGGATAACTGGTAGTAAGGCGATCTTTTTATTTTCTTAACTTGAGAAAACAAGTCGTAAATAACGTTTATCCTGAACTTTTATCGCAAAACGTGACTATGACGGCGTTTATTTTTTGCTACCCACCGTGGCTTTAAAGCTAAAGATTTGGCTGGAAAAGTAATCACATTATGTAGATATAACATTTTTCTTTCCGTGATCTATAGAATTTGTAAACCTTTCTTATTTTGTAGCGTTTTAATATTTCATTAATAAGATTTGTTTTGTTTTGAGGGCAATTATAACATATTGTTATAAAAGTAGCTTTCAGAAAGAAAATATATAACTAGGTATCAAGTAATGTGTCAACCCGTTAAAAGTTATCAAGACGAAAAAAATTACAAGATGAATGTAAATAAATCTCCGTGCCGTGTTTTTTTTTTATGATATAGGAGGCAAACGAGCAGACGCATTGCCTGATGGTAAGCAACTAACTACCGCCGCCCATGGACACTCGCAACACCAGAGGAGTCACAAGTACGTTGCCGGCCTTTAAGATCCCTATACGCTCTTTAGATGATTATTAGATGCTCATATCTGACATAAAGATCGTCGCAAATTAATTAGCCCAATTCTTGCTAAGTTGATCAACTTAAAATTTGAAGACTTTTTATTCATAAAAAGTAATAATTATAAAGTATAACAAAACAAATTACATAATTCATATCTTGGCAATACTACAAGTACTACAATACTACGAGTAATAAGTAGGTGAAGTCTAGCTGGTGTTGGGAATGGCTGCTCCGTCGTCAATCGCCCATCAGTTTCGCTGCAGGTTTGAATTTGTTAAAGTTAAATAAATCATTAAAAATGCCCGCTCCCTGTAAAGGTGCCCATGACGCTTGTATAAGCTAAGGTTATCCATAGTAATCCAACGTAGAAATAAGGACAATATGGATAATAAAAAATAAGTAATATGTACAAAATCATTAAAATAGTGTTAAATCAAAAGTTTTTCCATGATCTTAAACCGGGTTTTAATAACAATTTATAATCACTCAACTCTGTTGTGAATGCAGACTATGAAAGAAACGCCAAAGGTCTGTTCATTGCTAGATAAAGGCTGTATTCAGGGGACGAAATGGTGTTATTTTAATAAAAGGCAGGCATAATAAACAGTTCGTTTCAACTTTAACCTTTTGTGATAAAGCCGAACGTGCTAATGATGAAATATTATACTTATAAAGGACGAATCACGGTGTGGCGTACTCCGAACAAGTGTTGGCCAGTTCTGTCATACTACTCAAACGCATTATGTATACATCCTATATATTATGTTAGCCCAATATTGAACACCCAGCTATCACTTTTATTGCTAACGACATTAATGAATTAAGTTGATCATGTCATTCACTGGGATAGTGTCAAGCACCCTGTTACATTAACGTCTCACTTTAATAACTATAGTCCTTACAAAACGACACGTTTTATGTGCTCCTGAATAACGTAATTTTTCGATCCGTTCCCCTTTTTCTAGTATAAACACACTTAAATGTGAAATATGCTGTTTAGTATAGCTTCAATAAGTCGAACCTAGAGAAGGTGAAATTCTTGTTAACAGGGAGCCTTCCTTTTATAGTACACTACCCCTAGGTTAGCTAGTTGAGAGTTGATTGAGGTGATTGTATGTTTATTATATTTTTTAGTTTTTTATTTACTTATATTATGGAACAACAGATTTTGCTACTGTTGTGGGCTCGATACGGTGTACCAAACATCTATGTATGTACGAGTATATCCTTTTCATGACCTTTTCCTTCTCCGAAGTTTAGCGGCCTATGAAAAAGCAAGGGTAAATTAAACGAACTATGATGGATTACCAGCAGCCATGTTTGCGATTGTGCCCTGAACACGCTAGGAAACGATTGACCTGCCAGCATTTACTAATTACATGGGAATATATTTTATGGCCTCTAAAGCTAAAATGTTTTTTCTTAAACCACGGAAATAACGACTTTAACCAATGTGGTGCGGTTGGAAGCGGATTTGTTTTAATAACAATATACAAAGCACTGCGTTATTTTTAAATGGCGTGTGTATTGTTAGTATAAAAAAGCTTATTTTTAGGCAAATAGTGTGTATGGACACTGTGTGTATTTGATATTTGTGAGTGTCTTTTTCGCTCAGGTACATTAGACGGCGATTGAAGCCAGGTACTTATAAAGTTTAACTAATAAAGATATACTTATAAAGTTTCTTCATTGGTAACTTATCCATTTCAAGCATTTGAACAAAATAAATATAAGACTTAAAATAATTAAATGGTTAATTGAATACTGTTCGATAAGTAATTTAATTTATGCTATGGTACTTACCCGGGTAACCGGGATAAGAGCCGGTCGTAATTTATTACCAAGTGTCGGTGATTTAATGCTTTCCGGTTATGCGGCTCAAAAATATTTAAATATTAAAGCATCAATCGTTTTTAAATTATTAATAAGAAAGATAATCATTGTAAGACCCTACTAGTTACTAAACGTATTTTTACTTTCAGTAGCAAACTTACCTTTTAACTTTAGCGACAGATTTTAGTAAAGAATCCTTAAAACTCAATCAATTACATGAAACTACCATAATAGATTAAATTTACGAAAATACTACTTATACTTCTCGTCATTCTACATTTTTTTTTTCGTGTGCTTTTAACTTATTTACCTACCCATTCTGAGCGATTGAAGCTTTTAGCATATTATAGCATGTGAGTTGAGTCAGAGTAAAATATACGAAGATTGTAATAGTAGCGGATCGTATTTGTAATAACAAGGAAGAAAGAGCAAGTTTTGCTAATACATCCTAAAAAAAATTATGCATTAGGATCCTGGTTATATTAATTCATCATTATTAACATTTCTAAGAACTTTTACAGAACCGGGGAATTGTTCATCTTACAAGCTTTAGTTTTTCTCAGTAAACTATGTTAATATTATTTACCGATTTCGAGAAAAAGCTTGTTAAACTTTACTGTAAAAATCTACTTGTTTCAACCCTAGCCACTTGATAAGACGATGACGTCATCAATAATCAAGATAAGTTAAATGAACTTTTCTGGCAAAAATAAAAACTTAATGGTAATGTCATTGCAAAGTTTTAGAATTTTAATTTTTAGAAATTTACAGGCGGATACTATGGGGTATGAATAAAAAATAAAAAGGTTAAATCAATCTAATTCGGTAATTATCTTCTACTTCTTACTTTTATGTCACATTTTGCGATTTATTTTGAATAAAAAGCAAGCTAATCTACTTTATGAAACAGCTTTAAAAAATTTAAAATTCTAAATTTTTTACGGCTTATTCGTACTGGCCAGTTTCTTGCTTTACAATGATTGAATGCGATAACAGAATGACATTAACATTGACATAATGTCACATCGTCTTATCATATCTCGTGTATTAAATGTAATTATGGGATTGACGGTTGAACCTCAAAATGGCGAAGTCGTCTTGAAAATATTTTTTTTGTTTTTTGTTCAAACGTGGTTTAGTGTGTAATATTGATAGCGTATTATGCAGTGATCTAACGCAGAATTGTGCAGCTAATGAAGAATTGATTTCAAAACGTGTTTCACCACTATTTTGGTCATCACCCGGCAGTCCCAGGGTCACGGCCGCCTCTTAAGCTTTCTGTAAAGTCCAGCTACCACTTTACAAAACGCAAGGCCTACTACCGAACAACGTCATGCTCTAAGGGCAAACTTATATGTTATTTTACTTGACATTGGCGAAATCATCGATTGATTTATTGATGGAAGCCATATTTTTTTAAAAGAAGAAGAAGAAATGTAATTATGTAACAATTTAATGAGAGGTAGGGCACAGCGATGACCATCACGCTTGAATCTGGGGCAGCCCAACTGGGGAAGTACCTCCTCCTTACAGAAGACCACAGCCATAATAGCACTGCTACCTTTCAGGTATGTAGTGTTGTGTTCCTGATGGTGAGTAAGGTTCCCAGAGCTCCAACCACCTTTAAAGGCCGGCAACGCGCTTGTGACTCCCCTGGTGTTACGGGTGCCCATGGGCGACGGTAATTGCTTACCACCAGGCAATCCGTCTGCTCGTTTGCCGACTATGTCATAAAAAAATTCGACGCCAGGTTATTTAAATTAACTTTTTTTGTACGCGGAGTGCAATCACAATGCCGCCTACGCCGGTACCGAAACAGGTACCCACCACCCCATCCAACAGGCCATAATATGACAATTTTGCGTGCTATTGATCGTGTCACCAACAATAGAACCATCGTACCACGAACGGGACAGGATGACCAACGCGGTGGTTCAAGTTCAAGGCAGGCAGGCCAACAGTTTAGAACGAATCATACAAAAATACTACGAATATTAAAACGTGCCGGCCGACACCCGTACACAGTTCAAAGGGTTCAGGCTTTGCTCCCAGGAGACTGTCCTGTATTCCCGGTGGTATGTCCATATTGCCGGTGGCCTTTGGAAAGGTTGGCGGACGATGAAAACAAAACGGAATGTGGAACCGCCGTAATGGGCATATCTATGCTGAAGAAAACCCATTCGCAAATCGTTACGCTTGCAAACTTGTATTCTAGTTTAGTGAAGTGAGTGACGTGTCATACTGTACAAATGTAAAAAATAACTTTATAGCGGCAGTTAGGGTTGTCACCTATAGTAAAAAAAATATTTTTTAATGTATTTTTGTTTTACTTAACCTAGCTTTAAAATGATAAAGAATTAGATAACAATACACTTTCAGCAAAGATCATAGTAAAGCACCACCCTGTATATTCTTTGGTAAGCTTCGCAATGTTTCTTGATCTTATATTAAGAATGTTTGCAGACTAAATTTCACATTTATTACATTCGTTCTCAGCAAAATGAATCCAAGGCGTCTTGGAAAATGAAAATTTTTCAAATATCGTTGTTGGAATGTGCGCAATGAGCAACACCGCTATTACGAGATGTGATTCAATTGGAAGGAAGCATTGTACGGCAGACCTAACTCATAACCAGGTGCCCGGATTTATATCCGGACAATATGTTATAAAAATCCGGCCCATTCTGTTTTACGGACCCTCTAATACGAGCCGGTTTTTATTTCGTGTCTTTATTATTTTCCTTAGTTGCGGTTGAATAGAAGACAGCCCGATTATGAAATGTAGTTAAATTACATATGTACTTAGTCTATTATACGTTGCTTTATACGTAAGTAACTCCTTGTAGCTTAAATTGAGAGGTATGTTTATAAGCCAAATTGCGTATTAAGCTAAAACCTGTGATCCGTATTACTATACCAGTAGTCAAATAAAATACAGAATTCTAGATAAAGTGATAAACTTAGCCACGTGTTCAAAGCCTCGTGCGGGTTAAACCCTGTAAATGGTAACGTGTTGTGTGTTTGTAAGTAATATATAAGTGGTTGAACCAACCACAACCTTCCGAGTACACCAGCGATGTGTGACTCTAATACGGACTTCACATGCTATGTCATTACTCAAAGCAAAGGTTAGCCACCTTTATTTTTATTTTTTTAATCTTTTTTGTTTAGGAGCCTTTGTCTCTAAGATCATGTCGGCCCCGTTAGACCTTTACATAGTATAGTATCATCATTATACCATACAAACATTAAATTGCAAAAGCAAATCGATCAGGTGTCAAAAAACTATTAATAAATATTACAGGTTTGGACAGGGATTCCACCAATTGTTCGCCATCGTATGAAAGACTCCTACATCGGTCATTGAGTAACCTCAACTTTGAAACAGCTGCAGCAAAGGCTCGACTTTAGACACATTCCATTAAAAAGTGCTGTGTGTCAAACCTAATACACAAATTATACCGGGTGTGGCCTGTAATAGGAGCATTAACTTTAGGCATCGTTTCTACACCACAAACGTAGCAATGTTTGTTCTACGACTTTTGAAAATAACTTATAGTTTAATAAATATTACTAAAAAAAGATTTTCCAAGCAAGCAATGTATTGCGAAAACTATGAAGTTTGTGGCCTGACAGTAAACGTCAACTAGACTATTGGATGCTTTTCATTGAAAATACTATTTAGTTTGTTTGAAAAAATCACAGGTAATTAATTACCCAATTGTGTAAAGTTGTAGAACAAATGTTGTTACATTCGTGGTGTAGAAGCCATCCCTAAAATTTTTGCTCCTATTAGAGGCCGCACCCGGTATAGTCCATAAAGTCGCGTTCAGGACCCAGGTATGTCCTTAAACTACGTCCAATAATGAGAGGTAGGGCACAGCGATGACCATCACGCTGGAATCTGAGGCAGCCCAACTGGGGAAGTACCTCCTCCTTACAGAAGACCACAGCCATAATAGCACTGCTGCCTTTCAGGTATGTAGTGCTGTGTTCCTGATGGTAAGTAAGGTTCCCAGAACTCCAACCCCCATTAAAGGACGGCAACGCGCTTGCGACTCATCTGGTGTTGCGGGTGCCCATGGGTGACGGTAATTGCTTACCACCAGGCAATCCCTCTGCTCGTTTGCCGTCTATGTCATAAAAATAAAAATAAAGTTATGAACAATATGCTACTATGACATGTCATGAAACTCTTAACTGAGTAACTGGGTTTTTATTTATTCATCTTATAAGGACCCAAATCTAATTTAATCATAAAATTTAGTCGCAAACCTTAAAAATTAAATGATAAGTAAAGTAAAAAGCTGCAGCATTTTTGCATAAAATAGTGTGTTGGAGTTCTTTATCCTCATGTTATCGCGAGCGACCCCACGAGCCCGAACTAACCATGCACCGCGAAGACAAACACGGACTTGCATGTTCTCCTTAGACACCGAGCCTCCAATTTTTAACCTCAATGCTATTATGAGCTCGATCTGCGTAATGACTACATACGTTTGCAGAGGGCAATTTTACTAGTTTGCCTCTAATTTAGACTCGCTGGCGATCAAGAATAACTTTTTCGCTAACTTGCCGCGCTGTTTAAAACAGAAGAGTTATATGTTTGTCGTGCTTACTCCGTGGGGTGTGCAATGTGTTCATTCATGTAAACTTGCTACTTTGTGAATTTTTGTTGACTTGCTCCAAGTTAGCGCTTGTAAAATTACTGGCTACCTTGTGAAATACCTAACTGAAGTCGCTTTTTATTTTTATTCAAATATTAACTTATTGGATTCTATAATTTCATAAAACAAATAATAAGCTCATATCAAGCTGAATAGAAACTTAATTAGGTAAGTACCTATATCATTTAACAGTGCTATTCAATACCGCATCATCTTGTTTTTTTGTTGCTTTCGATGGTTTCAAAACAAAAGTTTGTCCACTTCCGTGCTTGTACATGCCGCCACCAGATATGGCGGTCACAAATATCTAAACATGCATTTATCGCCTTGGCAATAAAAAAATCGGTAACAGTTATCGACACCCCTATACAAAATAGAAAAAAATAATTGAAAGTAATTTAAATTTTTAACTTTTCATTTACGTAAACTATTTTAAAAAGCTTTCTTAAAGATTCAGGTTAGTTTCGCTCCAGGGCCCATAATTTTTTTCCACGCTATATATTCTATATAATGCTAATATAAAATAGGTAAGTGTAATTTTAATAATAAATTATATCCAAACACGTTATATGCTTAAACATGAAGGAATAAATGTCTCCCACAGGCTAGCAGCTCACCCTTTCCGGCCATATGCCGTTGCCAGGCAACGGAGCCTACCCACCTGTTTTGAATTATGAATTACGGTGATGTTACCAGCCGCCGTCCGCTGAATTACCCTGTCTGAAATTAAATTACCCTGCGTTTTGTGTCAAATTACCAGACCATGATAGGTAGGCCAATGATAAAATATTTTGTTGGATCATTTTAAGATTACTCACCGTAAAGGTTTATAGGTGAGTGTGCATTCCAATGAATTAGATGATTCATGATTACGATTAGATATGATAACTCATGGAACCATTTTGAGCTTATCTTCCATATTTCGAGACAGCCTAGACCTTGATTTATTAGAATAAAGCGGAATTAATGTGGACAAAAAAAGTCGTAAAATAACCAAAAACATGTTAAATATTAAGCATACGTAACTATGTTACACCATTTGATCTAATCCCATAGTAAGATAATCGACGTATAGAGTTGTAAAAGTAGTTATTGTAATACCTAGCTTACCTGTGTTTTTATTTAAAAATAAAGTGACTTAGTCTGAGTAAGTCGGTGGATTAAGTTTTATAAAAATTGTGTAGGCAGCTTTATATTATACATATACATATTTATATGATACATATCCAAAATATAAATAAACTCTAAATAAGTGACATTCGTCTCGAACCGTGACTAACATAAAAGTACATCTTTCTAAAACTAAGATACGTACTATAGGTACGTACAATTATAACCCGGCACTCTACAGTTTTCGAGCTTCATAGCATAATTTGATTGACTAACAAGTAAGTAAAAGGTAGCATTCATTACAATATGACAAAAAAACCTATAAGAACAGTTCAAGTTATACAGGATTACGACTGTTATAGCATTTTTTTTTCAAAATGTTGGCAGCTCATCAGTCGTTATCAATTTTTACTTACATACTGGAATATGGTTATTGCGGACAGTTTGGAATAGATAAGACTTGCGCCTATAACCGCACTTTGTATGTATGCGCGAATGCCTACTGTTGTAAAAAGCGCAATTTCCCTATGAGCACATTTAATCCGGCTGAATTTGATTAACATACACACAAAAATCATCAAAGTAATTCCTATTAAAAAAAAAAATTGCTGCTCAATGCTGTAGCTACTATTTTTACAGAAGTAAGTCGGTAGTTTTTTTGATGCTTGTCAGATTTAGTGCTAAAAATAAATATGCGTAGCCCGAGTAGGTATACCAACTTATCTAGATCAAGAAAAACTGTTTTACGACCGAGAATTTACATTAAAATTATTAAAAGTATTGGATGTATTAGCGAAGACATAAATCAATTTTTCAATTACACGAAGGAAGCCCAGGAAATAGGATCAACAAGGTTCAAAGCGAGAAAGAATGAATGGTATGTTTTACGAGGCGCAGTGGTCCAACTTTTCAGACAATGGACGATGTTTTCATTAACTTTGGAATTGGTTGCATGCCGTCTAAGTCCTTAAAAACTTTTCGTTTGTTCTATACAAGTGGAGAATCATAGGGCTGTATTCGATAGTTTATAAGAAAAATAAAGATTTCACAAAACATACTGGAAACACTAAACACTAGACCACATTTGGACATTTTTAAAAATGTCCAAATGTGGTCAAGTGGTGTACATATGTGTTTACTTGTATATTTTAGAATCAGAATTTTTGATCATTTCTACAAAGAATCAGGGAGTGAATACATAAAATTTAGTTATTTTTTGTTATGAAAATCGTTAAATAATAAAAAATAATGATTTAAAATATCGCTATTTCTAAGTTGAAACTCTAGTTTTTTTTTTAAATTATATATTTCCTTCTTCCCTACCACGCAGACTCGTAGGATTATTCATTATTGCAATAATATGACAACATTTAATGTCACAATAACAAGGCACTCAGTAACATAGTGCCCTTTGCACGTAAAATAGCCCTGCCTTGGGGATTATATGTAACATTGTTAAACACACACGTAGTATTAAGTTTCATGGTCACACGCGACACTAGGCCCAGGGGTATTAAAACACAGTACATTAAATAACATTAAATAATTCCTTTGACACTCACACTTGCACACACACACTTTATAGTTTAAAAGTGCTACAATGATAGATGCCACAAATTGGTAGTGCCATGCCGCTAGCGCTTAAGCCAAACCAACTCTTCCGTGGCAGCTTCCGTACAATTTCCGGTATACTGGGAATTTTCAGACATTCTTTCATTCCAGCTCTCATGCTCGAATGTTTTTGATAATAGATGATTAAGTTCATTATTTCTTGTCACTAGTTGCTATTGGCTACAGTTATTTGGTTATTTAGGAACAGCTCCACACTTCATGTTAATCTGATCTAAATAGATTTGGCGGTGTGGAAATACTATAGTAAACCTATTGTTTTCTTAAAAACTTGACATGTAACACTTCACACTTTGTGGGTTTCAAAGTTAATCATGATCATACAAAAACTTACTATTGTGGCTATACGCTGCTGAAACGTATTGTTCAAAAATTTCACCTTTTAGTTAGTTAGTTTAGTTAACGTACCAAAGCTAGAGACAGACAATTCAAATAATTAATTATGTGTGTGAGCTTAGGTTAGGTACATTTTATTTATTAGCGTCATATATTTAAAATATTTATGTATATCGTATTTATTTCTTAACATCACTCGTAAGCCATCGTCACTTTCGTAAGATCACTTCGCTAGTTTCGCAGTTATATTTATTATATTTAGGATTAAGAACGCAGTTGACCTTAGGAACTAAGTCGATTATTTGAACCAGCTTTCTATCCACGTCGACCTTCACCGAGAGGTGAACTTTATAAAAGTGTACGTACGTGGGCGTTATGAAATTACCTATGCCTTTTTGCCTTTTATTTTACAAATCAGCTTAGTTCTA
Organism: Grapholita molesta; assembly: GCA_022674325.2. NCBI lineage: Eukaryota > Metazoa > Arthropoda > Insecta > Lepidoptera > Tortricidae > Grapholita > Grapholita molesta. Next base: position 9,730,964 of record CP053129.2, on the reverse strand, counting down.
ACGTACTCACGACCATTTTGTATTTTGATGTTGAGTTGTATAATCTTTTTACATGCTAAGCGGGTGCGGCTTTACCGCGTTGTGCCTGCTGACTAGAATAGCACCACCCTATCATAAATACAAGGATGGGTGTCCCAGGGATGTCGCAAGAGGCGACAAAGGGACAAAACCGACGGATGGGCAGCAGCGTCCGTCGAAACCCAATGTACAGCTACTGCCATCACCAACCCGCCTGCCAAGAGTGTGACAACTAAGCTTTATGATGATACAAGGCATCTTTGAGGAAGGCCTATATCCAGCTGTGAACGTTTTACAACTAAAATGATGATGCGGGCACGCTCTGAGCGTGCAGGCTACAAGCTCGTCCAATGGTAGTCGGCGTGTGCCGGCGCGGCGTATCCCGACCAAGGGGCTCTCAACACACATTTGTTGGACGGGGGCTGATACCCAATGATAAAGCGTTAATATAGTTTTCGATGCAACTTGTACAATTAATATCACATGTAAACCGATTACCGATATCGGGTGGTTTTGGATGAGTATGGTTATGGTACTTAACCTAATTAATCATGAAAGATTGTTAGATTCCATTGAATTTTCTTTTAAAAATAAACTTGCTATTAAACTAAACTATTTATAAAGTGTATTTATAATGTAGCCAGCCTTATGGGCACCCTTCCGCAAGGGACAGACTTAGGGGACTTAGGATAGTTTATTTTTCTTTTTTATGTATTATGTAATCTTTTATAATTCACTTCGTGTAAATAAGATACTCATAATAAAGTATAGTGTAAATATGTAATAAAAATGTCAATTGGACATGACACACAAACCAAGTACGGTACAATACGTAAATCAGTTGTAGTCAGAAACTATATTTATAGGTATAAAACTGTTATTATAAATATACTTACTTACTCGTATATTATCTGAAAATATATCTATCTACTCCAAGGTCTGGGCAATTTGAATATGAAAGAAAATAAAAATTCCCATCATTGCCACATGCGAAGCGGAATTAGCGAGCAATCGTTGTATCGGAAAGGAAATCAAGTTTGCGCATAACCAAACTGAACCTTATTTCTTAGGTGATAACGCTGGAATTTCAAAAGCTTGCTTGATCATATCGATTGCAGCTCGACGCCTGACGCCACGAAATATTAAAGTTCCAATGCGAACTAATTATTTTCTTGCCGCATTAGCCGCATGTAAATTAATTTCCGTTTGCATTTATTAAAACGTTTTGTTTACAAATTGGCGACGAGATTATGACTGCTTTCGTTAGAAACTTAATAAGTTCCTTAAATAATAAGTGCCTTAGTTTGTAAGTGCTAATTAAAGGCGTGTTGACAGATAGATTTCTCTTATTTAACGGCAGAAATTGAAATTTCGCTGTTTGAACAGACTGTCTGTCTCACAATTTAAGATGAGGCGACTGAAATATACGGTAATACAAACTGTATTCATCAAATCTTATGTTAGTTATGTATGATACATAAGTTGGGACTTATGATTTGTCACTTTTTGTTACGAGTATAAAGACATTTTGTGCTTGTTAAAAAATCTAATTTAGCAAATATTGTAATCACATCCAAACCACCCCCACACCCAACCCACTCAAATCTCAGAGCCTTAATGGATAGGCAATGCGAGTTTTGATGCTCTGGAGTTACAGGCGTACATAGACTACGGTGACTGTATACCATCAGGCGGTTCGTATGCTAGTTTGTCACCGTCGTATTTACTAGTAAAAAAATCTAGCCATAGTGAATTTAGTTTATAAAACTAAAAATTGAATTAGGTACAGAGATAAGCTCATAGAATGCTCCAATATTTATCAATATATTCGCTGGCAAAAAAACGGGTTTATTAAACGAGAAACAAACACTGAATTTAAATAATAAAACGCAAACGATTGAAAACATCCGCTTCCCGGGCGGTATAGTTATATCTCTGCGGCGCTACCGCGAAAAACGATATTCGTATATTTCAGACGATTGTCTCTTTCACTCATAACGCCGTAATTGGAGTAAAAGAGAAACATGCTCGGAACATACGAACTTCGATGTTCGCGGTACCGGGTCTGTTACTCATATTTCATACGGGGAGCTACTGTTTACTCTGAGCCTGCCCTTACAATAATCGTATGAATTTAATATGTACAACAGCGTAGGTTGTTTCAATGTAGATTTTCATTTATTATAAGTACGTTGATTTTTCTTGAATATTGGAAAGAGATGCTAATTACATGTAAAATTATTTTATTTGCAGCAGAACTAAAGTAACAGATATCGCCCTCCGGATCGCTAAACTTATGTAGCAGTGGGCTGGGCACCTTGTACCGGAAGGCGCAGCGTGGGCAGAGCTCCCATAAGTTGGACTGACGACCTGGTAAAGATTGCTGGAATCCATTTAATACGGGTGGCGCAAAACTGGTCATTGTGAGTCGCTTTGGGGAAGCATATGTCCAGCAGTGGACGTCTTTCGGCTGATATTATGTTGATGTAAATTAGGTTTCTTAGAAATCTGTATAACAACTAATAACTTCAATGATAAGGATATATTTTCTGTCAAATTGGCAAATCGTATGGTTACCGCGCTAAGTGCATATAAGGCTTATACTTTAATTATATCGATACTATAATAAACGTAGAAGTTATGTAAAAAAAGTCCTAACAAGCACAAAATGTCTTCATTACAAAAATGTTCATTCAAATCGTGAATCAACAACACATGGAAATTTTAAGAACAGTATCTGACAACAGGTACAGTCAGCAGCAGAAGTGGCTAAGCGGTGGAGATGTTCAAAATGAGGTTTATTATCAAGCGAATAAGAGCGCATGTAGGTCATTTTGAACACTTCACCCACTCAGCCACTTTTTCTGCTGACTATACGTAGGTAACGTGATTAGATATGCCTATATTATCTTTTTCATACACTAGCTTGGCGACAACATGGTGAGTTAAAAAAAACTAATACTCGTTTTTCAAAGAGAAAGTTTATAAAATGGGCTAAGGTTATTTCGAGTGCCAGTGTCAATAAATCGCTGTGTGGAGCTCGCTGGCGATGCAATTTTTGTAAAAGGAAAAAGAAAACTTGTTATTCGACAATCAAGCCGACGCTGGGTCCGCGGTATTTATTCTTTTCACATTCAGCCCTAATTTATTGGGAACAAACAACGCTATTCGGGCGATAACGAGATTTGGATTCGTACTCGATTCAAGCAAGTCTTCGAGGGATAATCTTGAGGATGTTTGTGTGTTACTTGGTGTTATAGTAGTCATGAATAACGATTTCTGTTATATAATATTGTCTTCGGTTGCCGCGATAATTACTCATGAAATAAAACAACTAAAACGGATTAAATCGCGTATACTAATTTAACGTCGCGAACGGTCGCGGCTCCACCCGATGACCACGAACGCTGCTAAAGGGTTCGAAACGTCGGGATGAAGTTTAATTAGTATACGCGATTAAAACCGTTTTTAACCGACTTCAAAAAAGGGAGGAGGTTATCAATTCGAACTAATTTTTTTTTTGTTTTTTTTTTTGTATGTATGTTACTCGATATCTCCGAGATCCGTGAACCAATTTTAAATATTTTTTTTTTTATCGAAAGGGTATAATTCCGAATTGGTCCCGTTGGCACTAAGTCGGGATCTGATGATGGGATCCCGAGGAATCGAGGAAACTCCTCAAATCTTAAAGGCACACATATGGTGATTTTTGTGTTTTTATCAACAACTCAAGCATTTCCATTCAGAACTGTGACATTTGATGAGGTGGAACTGCTAATGATGTCCAGAACGGCAACGTCAACAAAGCATAGTACACATTTGGCGATTTCGCCTTTACCAGTAGGCAACGGAACTCAGATATAAAAAAGTGTAGAGTGGCCGTGTTTGGACTTAATTCTTGCACGTATTTTTAACCAACTTTAAAAAAGAAGGAGGTTCTGAATTCGGTTGCATGTTCTTTTTTAGTGAAATATCCCCGAACTTCGTCATTCGGACTCACTAATGCAGTAAAAACGTATAATTAAGTTTTTTGGCGACAGATCAACCATTTATGTTCAGAAAGTATTTGGTATTTTCATTATATTCAATTATTAAAAATCAGTGACAAAAGGGAAACTAAAAAGTAAAAAATAAATAAACTTTTAACAAAAATTAAACCCGACTTCAAATATAAACTAAAAAGCAACAAATAATTGTTTTCTTTATTACTTGATAAGTACTTTGGGACTATTTAGAACAAATAAATTTCTTAGGACAATTACCTACATACAATTATTTTTGGTTTTGGAGTCGGTACCAGCCACTCTTTTCGTTTCCAGAAGCCTTCGGCAGTTGTGAATAAATTGATATGTTTCAATATTTCACTGCCCCCTCGGTGCACTCTGCACTATATATATGTAATATATTTTTTTCTTAGTCCATTTGCCAACAAATCCAAATCAAAACAGCTGACATGCACGTGCAGCGGTGTAAAAAATCTGAGTGTCAATTGTATGTTGATTAGCGTGGCTGGCACCGACACCAAAACTAAAAATAATTGTATATAGGTAATTGTCCTAAGAAATTTATTTGTTCTAAATAGTCCCAAAGTACTTATCAAGTAATAAAGAAAACAATTAATTGTTGCTTTTTAGTTTATATTTGAAGTCGGGTTTAATTTTAGTTGTTTTATTTCATGATTTCTGTTATAGCTTACCATTGTTGTTGTACCTTTTTACCCCCATTCCCCTCTTTCTTTACATGCTATTTTATATTCCCACAATAGCGTTTTACAATATTCATATTTCTTTATACGAATATCATTAAGTTAAACTTCCACAAAGCCGTATAGTTTTCAACCCACCCAACCCAGTTTTTCACTCATGAATATATGATTTGATTTTTTGGGTTTTAGAAGATAATAAAACGAGTTTCTTGTTTTTCAGTTATTTTTCACTTTTTTAACCGTTTTTTTTTTAAATTTCAAGTTATGACAAGTAGTGACCTTTAGTTGTAAAGTATGGTACCAATTAGTTATAGATACGAGTGTAGACTGCAGGTAATGCGTAGAAATGTTTAGAAATCTTTGTATTAAATTCCGTGGCCTTTGAGCGGTATGTTGCCTACAGTCTACACTAAGCTACTTCAAAAACTTTACAACATAAATTGTATTATTAATTATTTATCTGTATAATACCATTCACGGATGTCATGATGCAAAGATAGTTAGAAAGTTTTAAAAAAATCACAAAGTTTTTGGAAATGAAAAATTCTTCATGCAGTTATAACGAAAAAACTGACGTAAACGGACCAAGGTACTAAAACCATTCTGTTGGGTCTGACGTCACAAACCGAATTCATATTAACTATCGAAAATTGTGTGTCCGTTGAATTATCAAATTCAATTCCATTTGTTTGCTGCAACCACACATTCACGGAACCACAAGTAGATAGGTACGTACAAAGCAAAACGATTCATATTATTATTTTAATAGGTACTTAATTTCAAGTAATATACACGGATTACAATTTTATAATAACTACTTACTACTACTACTCAATCGAAAAAAGGTCCTTGAGGCATTATACCATAGGATGCTGGCAGCATTTCCTTGTTGTATCGCAATGCTGATACGTTTTGCGAGGAAGCCGCCAGCTCTTCGATCACCGGTTCCGTCAACCAGACGTTTCGCGATTTTTGAAAAAAGTTTGTGCGTGTTGGGACACCATGGCCCTAACGTTTCTTCGTACTTACTTTTATATACAGGAATTGATCTTGGTGATTCGTAAGGGTATAAAACTAGGTTATTTCATGTAAGTTCGTTTTACTTGAACGCTAAAATTCTAAATTTGAGGGCTTACTTAGAGCATTCTTAGTATTTAAAAATGCTACATACTGAACGTTATAACTTATATTCAGGATCAGGGGTATTTACCTGTATAGCTTCACAATTACTCAATGTCACGATGTACAGATATATGTAGGTATCTACGATAATTTGTCTATATTTAGTGCAAACTAATACCTATAATATTTCGTCATCTGTCAAATGTTTTTTTTTTGCTTAAGAAGTGTATGTCAGTCATATTTGTTTACCTAATTTTATTTTACTATTGAACCTAAATATACGAGCAATTTCATTATTTAAAAGTAGGAGTTTAGACATGTGTTTAATGTTTCACATAAATAATTCTTGTTTTCTGATATTTGGCCTCTTTGAATGCATTTCAAGCGAAGTTCTAGTCAAAGGAGTTATGCTGGAATTATAAAATGTTGTCACTGTTCGTTTGTAGGAGTCGGTTGCCAGTGTAGGTTTCCGCAAACAAAGACACGCGACTAGAGTGAGCTGTTATATTTTTTGCTTTCGTATGTGATGCGGCATGACCTAAAAAAGTTTTAATAGGGTGTCTAGTTAAATAACTGGAAACAATATAACTAGATTTTTAATACATTCGAAAACACAGGTTTATGTTGCAGTATACTTAAGGTTTACTCTCACACTCGCGTGACTGCAGGTCGATTAGATAATACCGAAAAAATCACCATTCTTCCTCATCAGAAATAGCTGTGTTGGCAAAGGATGGAAACACAAATCGATTAAGTCTATAGTCCGATATGGTGCTGCACCAAACTTGCCCAAATGGACTCGTAAACAAAGAGTTCACTCCGCATTTCATCCGCCGGTCGTGAATTTGTGCACGAGTGCGGGAGAGTCGTCTCTTGCAAACCAGTATAAAGTGGCCTATTCGTAGCAACATCAGCCATACTTATTCCCTCATATATTGGTTTATACATCAGAGCTGTCTTATACTGGATTGCTTGCCCTGCGTTTTACTATATAAGTATACTTAGTAACCGATTTGAATTACATTCTCGGTTCGCTAGTTTCACCTTTTTTCGTTTTAGCTGATTTGTGTAACCTTTATGCGTTCGACGTTTCCTTTGTTTGAAGTCGGACAACGAATCGCCATTGATTTAACAAATGAAACAAACCTTGTGTTTTGGGAAAGAGCATCCGATGAACACAAACAAATTCAATTAGCTAAAACACGTACGGAGTGAACTGCCTGTTTCAATAAACAATTTGATTACTTGATATCGACCTCTTTAATTAAATAGCGCGTAGCCATTATATTTGGATTGTTACAGTATCAAAATAAAACTTTATTGTTAATCTACTCTCTTAGAAATGACATGTGTCCACTGGCTTATATTCGGAATAAACCAACATGAAAATAAATACACAATGTTCAGAATTAACTGTCCTTGTCACTTAAGCTGTCAACACAGTTAATCCCCTGCTTCTACGCGCAAGTGCCTCTCTTGTTGAAGGCGTACGTGTACTATAATGTCTACTTACCATCAATAAGTATGCTTATTTACTATTGCTGTGGTATACGGAAATTAAATATCTCTCTAATACACTACTTGAAATGGCGTATCGTGTGTGTTAAAAAAAGACGTATAAAATATGTGTGTATTCCAACTTTGTAATGTTGAAGGCAATAAAGCTCACTATACTCGTATTTTTCACAGGTGCGTTCACACAAGCTGACGTGTAATTAGCAACAAAATTGGGTTGCCCCAGTTAGCTACACTTCGCTTTATGACGTACAGACTCCTTTTGAAATCGTCGCCTTTTGATGTTCCAACTATTGGGTGATTTATCGCTCATTACGGCGAACCCAGACCTCTGTTTGTTTAGAAAACCTAAGTTATTTGGGTTAACAGGCTGGAAATCATAATGTAGTTTGTATTACATTGTACGTGGGCGGGAGTACGTAGTGTAGTGTATTTGGATGATCTGCGACTGGATAAATCTCCGGCAGAAGCATTGCGGCTAGTGATGTGATGGTTTTGAGAATATTTCCCAGTTCGGGAATTTAAATATTCCATTATATTATTCAAGTGACCATATTTACCTGCGCAGCCAATTCATTTGTTTCAATAAAGCAATTTGCTTTGTCCTCATATTTGCATAATGTCATTGTTTATAGTTTGAGTTGATTCCCAATATCATGGAACTATAACGGAGAACTTGTAAGCGTGGATTGACATGGTTTTCGTATTTAAATAATATAAAAACAATAATCATGAGCAATGAAACGATGATCTTTAGAAAGTTTTGGCAATATGTTCTGTCGCACAGATTTCAATAAATACATATTTAGGGGCCAATCGCACACAAATCGAACTAATTCTTCAGTAACCTTAATGAAGTGGCCAGGTTTTAAACTAGGGATCTCACACTTTGTAAGGAGTCGCTATATTATTATTATTGCCGTACTCAATTTTTGTAAATATATGTAAGAGCTGAAATATTTCTGTATATTTGATGGGGCATAATTTTGGAAACAAGAAGTCACATGACACGTCACTAGTCTCGGGTAACGTAATAGGGAAAATTGACGGCAGCCGCTTAGCCGACCCGGCGCGCTCCGGCTTCAACAAGCAAATAAAGATTTAAGAAGTCGAAACTGAAGAAGTTAAACATCTCAATTCAAGGGGCGACTCCCAAGCGTGCGATTTCAAAATGTAAAGAGCAAAGACAACCCTCTAACACACTTTTTACAAGACAGTGCGAGCGATAAAAAATTCAACACGCCATTCCGTTTTTTTCAGTACCGCCCTGACCTTTTTTACGACATTACTGAGCGGCAGTTTTTTCATAAGCACATCTTTGCATGTAACCCTTCGCTGCTAGGAAGTCAGTCTCATTTCTTATTGGGCATGACATCTACTAACTATGTAGGAAGATATTGAATAGGTGTATTTTATTAAATTACTGATATGCGTAATTGTTCATTTAATGTCGTTGAACTTAATAATTCTTACGTGACATGGAATGTTGCCCTTGTGGATTTTGTCAATGTGGGTATACTAAATGTTAATATAATATTTAATACTATGCCCACATTGGCGAATAAAACATGTCGTGCTTTGCTCACGCTACTACTAGTTTTGGCCTGACACGATAATGATGCAATACCTACACCATATATAAAATTACTTATATCTACACCTACATTTAAAGTAATAACTAAGATAAACAACACACAAATTAAAACCTTTCAATGTCGGTGGATTAAAATTAGTAAGCCTGTCCTATTTATAAAGGACTAAAACAAAAAATATATTATTCAATTATTAAAGTTCACCAGTTCAGTTAAACAGTTAAGATTGAAATTTTTCACGTCACTGCCTAAACTAAAAGTTCTCTTCCAGTTCCTCTTATGTAATTTATGAATAGCCAAATTTAATTTCTATCTAAGTTGTCAATTAATCGAGATTCCAAAACCACGCAGTTTCCCTTAGAACAAAGTTCAGTTGTACACGCGCTTAATGTACGCGTTTTTCACATGAGCATTGAAATGTGGGCTGTTCTGATGTGTTGACTCGATGCAGTTCAGCGAGGTTACGAGACAAGCGTATACCTATGCTAAGATGACCGTTCTGCATGAGTTTGTGATGAATTCAACTAGCTGTCATGCTGTTTAATTAAAATATACTAAAAACATCCCTTCATTCTGAAAAACCGAATTCTATAGTTAATCTGTTTAATAATTTAATGTTTTACAAATATTCATACAAGCCAGCCTGCAAACATTTTGTTTGCTTTAGTGTTTACATAGATACTTTTTGTGTAGCATTTTGTTCACCGACCGTAGCCCTAAATCTAAGGCAACGTTTTACGACGCCGTCCGATCTGAAAGTAATAAAAGTAGTTGGACAGCACGTGTGGCCTGTTCTTAGCCAACTTTTTATTCTCCGCCTTACTAAGTTATTGTTGCTATTTCATTTTATAAGTCCAGTTTACAACAGTATTCTTTTGTCAGGTCTTGCGTCAGATATTACGTTGTATTTATGAGGTCTGCAGCGTTGTAGCTTTATGATCGAGTTGGGAAGATTAAATCATGGCCGAGCTCACAACAAAGTGAATAATAAAGTCGTTTAGTAAATAAATGCACAATGCAACGGTATTGTAAGACGTACATTTCTAGGTTCGAGAATTAATCTATGATAACTGTTATTGTAGTGTATTTGTTTTTCGGTAATCATTTTCTGGTGTTTAGATGACACACCTTAACTACCTATAATAATTAGGTTTGCATATAATAAATAACTTAACTATTGCATAATAAATCTATATACATAAACGACTGTGACATAAGTGACTGACTGGCTGATCTACGCCCAGGCCAAACGCTTAACCTAGATAGTTAGATAGCTGAATTAATATAGGATAGGATAGGAAAGGATTTTTGGAAATTCCACCATTATGAGGGTAAAAGCGCGGTTGAAAGTTTATATAGGAATTGTGTAAAATTTAAACAGTGAGACTTGAAATTTTGTGTAAATTCTCCTTATTAAAATACAAGAAAAGTAACTTCAGAGTTTTTTGAAATTCGCGATGAATTTCAAAAAACTAAGGGGTCAAAAAGGGGGTAAAAAGTTTGTATGGAGATAGAGTCAAATGTCAACTGAGAGACTTTGTGTTTGAACTCCCTATTTAATGAAAGAAAACAACAATAATAAAGTGCCGAATACTTAATTTAGAAATATGGAATACCTACATGTCATTTTTTGACTCATTTTCGAAGTTACTCGCTACTTTTAGGTACACATACGAAATTATCCCGGGGCACTTATAAACTATTCTTTATTTGTCTTCAACACCCACGTTTGTATAAACAAATATTGACTCTTTAACTTTTTCCACTATCCAAAAGTAGACCAAGCCATTCAATATAAAACCCGACGTCAAGAATTCTTCAGAATAAATGAAATGAATTTTCCTAGAAATAATCCGATATGAGAGTGGTTACGTCTTTGATGTGGCAACGTTTCAGAAACATCTGGGATATGTCTCTCACATGTCGAAGCGATCGAAAGATCCCCGATTTACGGATCAACGTTCTGTTTACCGTGGACTCGGAATACTCGGTATACCTATATAAATAAAGTTGTCGCATGGACTTACGCTGTCGAGGGCGATTTAGAACAAATCCTTAATGGTTGCGTAATAACCGTCTCTTTTATTTCGTTTATATTTTTTTTTCAGTGTTTCATCTCTGTCATCATCCATCTGGGAACTTATTAAAAAATAAAGAATATGATACCATACCAATTCTATAACGAGATTAGTGGATATCGCACAATGTTTAACTATTATAGCTTGGTCAAGCTAAATACAGGTTATTAATTTACGTTAAGAGGTTTCGCATGCCAAATTTGTTAGCTTAATTACTTATTAAGAAATATTACCCATTGTGTTGTTACTTAGTAATATAGCCTTTAAATTATAAATCCCGTAACTTCGGCCCAAATCCCCCACTCTATCGACATTTAAAATTCCAACATAGTTTGTAACAGGTGCCTGTCTTGCACCTTACAACATGACTGAATTTATCTGACAAGCGCCAACGGGGCCGTAAACTCCCCCTAATAATCTGTTTGAGTCAATCCGTCAATTTCATGCCAGCGAAAATCGACCATGCGTTATCTTAACAAGGTCGAAAATCAATCAAGCTTTGACATGGTGAGAGACATAGTTGAATGCCACCTTAGCCAGATAAACATGTCACGCGTGCATTAAATACGAGTTAATTAAAGTACCGCAAACTATCCCAATGCTTGCAGTGGGGCAAGTAGGGCAAACTTGGTAAAGTTTGCGCCCATGGGGGACATTGCCGCAGTAATGAGAAGCCGTAAAACTGTTAAAGCGCTGCGTTTAGGAGTTTTGTGATGTGTGAAAACCTGGTGTGCCTAATGAAAATCTGGAGTCATGCACTCACACGTAATTACCTAATTACGCTGGAATTAATGTTTAGCCATTAGACATCTATTCTAACAAAGAGAACAGGCGGCCCAATGATAATTTCAATATAGGACAACAAACCTCGATTTTACACTGTTGTAAATAAATATAAATATAAGAGAAAAATATATTAAAGATGCGTGTTGACACGAGTGTTTATTAGAACGAAGTAACCAAGGAATTTCAAACAATATAAAAATAATAGAAATAAACAACTTAAAAAGTATAGTCTGCACAACAGAGGTTAGTTTATACAACAGCCGCCCTTAATCGAAGTTGTGACAGACAAACAAACAAAAAATATACAACTTAAGTTTCTATCCCTAAATTAATCGTACACCTTTTATGTGCAATAGGCCCAAGTGGCTTCGTAAGTACATCTGCAGGCATATCGCAAGTTTTAATATATGTTACATTAATAATATTATTAGATACTTTTTCTCTTATAAAATGGAATCTGGTATCTATATGCTTCGTCCTGCAATGGTGTACCGGATTATGCACGAGGTTAATGGCACTCTGACTGTCAGAAGCTAAGTTAACTGGATAGAGTTTACCTGTTATCTCGTAGATAAACCGTCGTAAATAACACGCTTCCTTCGCAGCAGAGGCTAATGCCATGTACTCCGATTCTGCTGAGCTAAGGGCAATGGTAGGTTGCTTCTTGGACTCCCAGGATACTGGACCTCTACTCAACATAAAGGCATAACCAGTGTATGACCTTCTGTCAAACGGACAATTTGCCCAGTCCGCGTCGCAAAACCTTTCAAAGGTTTTCCACTCTTTCTGTAAACCAATGAATAGTTTAAAGTACCCTTTAGGTACTGCAGAACCCTTTTTGCAGCATTCCAGTGTTCTTTAGTAAAACACGTATTAAACTGACTTAAATAACTCGTTGCGTACGTGATGTCAGGTCGTGAGTTTACTGACAGATACATCAGACATCCTATTAAATTCTGATAAGGATAACACTCACCAGTTTGACCATCAGGTCTCCGTTCCATATGTTTTTAACTAATGGAGTATTGACATCCTTACACTCCTTCATATTAAACTTTTCCAATATAGAAAGAATATAATTACGCTGGTTTACTTTTAATACAGTCGGAATCGTATTCAATTTGTAGTCCCAAATAACATTTTAATATTCCGAGATCCTTTAATGAAAAATATTTCGACAAATCATTCTTGACAATGTCAAATGTCAACTCGGACTTATAGAAGACTATTATGTCATCGACAAATATACCCAATATTACGAGTTCTTTATCAAAAAGTTTCGTATATACGCAAGGCTCGGAAGGAGTTCCTTTAAAACCTATTTTTAACAGCGTATCGTTTAACTTTTGTTCCACGCTCGCGGTGCCTGTTTAAGACCGTAAAGAGATTTTTGAGCAAACAAACCTTGTTTTCCTTGCCTTTTCTATAAAACCAAGTGGTTGCTCTATGAAAACTTCTTCTTCTAAATCTCCATTAAGAAACGCAGTATTCACGTCTAAATGCTTCATTCGTAGGTCCAACTCTGCAGCTAATGCAAACAACGTGCGGAGGGAAGAATGACGAATCACCGGCGCGAACGTTTCCACGTAGTCTATTCCTCGACTTGATGAAAACCTTTGACGACGAGTCTCGCTTTATACTTTGTGATATTACCATATGCGTCTTTCTTAATCTTATAAACCCATTTACATGGTATAACCTTTTGTTAGGTCTATCTACTAAATCCCATGTATGGAGTTTTTCAGTGAACTGTACTCATCAGCCATAGCATGGTGCCACTTGTCAGCATCATCGGCATGAGTAGCTTCGTTAAAAGTTGTAGGTTCACTAGAATCAGCCATAGAAATATTGTAAGTAACGAAGTCAGGTGGTTTCCTATTTCTTGATGGGTACCGACGTTCAGAAATAATTTCTTCTTCCACATTTTCAGGCTCTTTTTCTTCACAAGATAGCCTCGAATCATTGGGAGGCTTTTGCTCTTCCAATATCACTGGCTCTAGATTTATTGATGAAGACGCTTCAGCCACAGGATCAGTACTCTCATCACAATCATAGAATTCAACTTCATTATCAGGGTCAGGCTCTATTCTTTCTGCAAATAGAGGCGTACAGTCTGACTGTACCACAGGCTGGCTATTCTCAATTTCAGCTTTCTTTGTATTTGTATCAAACAGTAAGATAGAGTCAGATTGTACTACTGGCTCAGATTGCCACTGCTTTAAGGCTGTAAACTTATTCTCGAAAAAGGTTGCATCTCTGGATATAAGTACTTTTCGTGGATTAACAGGATCTCTAAAAATACAAGAACCTGTAATTTCTGAGTATCCCACGAATATCGCCTCCTGCGCCTTAACATCTAACTTCCTCCGATGACACGAGGGTATATGGACAAGTGCTCTACATCCGAACACTCTCAGGTGACTTAGATCACCTTTTCGACCATACCATCTGTCATAAGGAATATTGCCACCCAAGGCTCTGTGAGGAGACCGATTCTTCAGATATACGGCAACTTTGAATGCATCTTCCCAGTATGCTTTCGACAGTGAGCTATCAGCCAGCAACGTTCTTCCCTTCTCTGTAACCGAGCGATGCGTACGTTCCGCAACTCCACACTGTTGAGGACTGTAAGGCGTCGTCGTTTGATGCTCGATACCTTTTGAAGCAAGATAATCAATGAACTCTTTATTAACAAATTCTTTGCCTCCGTCAGTCCTGACAGCTTTTATTTTCTTGTCTAATTGATTTTCAACAAAGGATTGAAATAGACAGAATTTATTTTTAACTTGATTTTTGGAAGAAATAAAATAAGCGAATACCTTTCGTGTATAATCGTCTACTACAGTTAACATATACTTATTACCTTGAAAAGAGGTTGTAGAGACCGGTCCCATGAGATCCATATGAATTAACTCCAACGGGGACGTAGCCTTATTCGAAGCTACTTTCTTGAAAGGTTTTCGCGCTTGTTTACCTTCCACGCAAGCGATGCAACTATTTTTATCTACAACAGTAAATTTTACGCCTACCTCGTGATTCTTCAGTTGTCTCATACCTATACGACACAAATGGCCTAACCTCGCGTGCCAAAGTTTATAACTATCTTGACAGTCAGAGTGCACATCGTGTGTCAAATAATTGTCCGCCGCATTCACGGGATTTTTGACTGTACCGTCTAAAACGTACAGTCCACCGCAGGGCGAGGCATGAGCAACAGATTCACCTGTAAAACGAAAATTATCAGATTTATAAAAGTTACATCCATTTATATCAAAACACATACAAAAACCCTTTTCAACAGTTTTGTGTACAGATAGTAAATTAGCTTTTAAATCTGGTACAAAAGCAACATCACTAATCTTGTTTACAACGTTTTCTGGTGTATTTATAGAAATATTTCCAACTCCACAGCACTTTATCTGTTCTCCGTTTGCGACAGTAACGGTACCTTCATTTCGCATCGTTATACATTCAAACCAATCATGTCTAGAAACCATGTGCCTAGTACAGCCCGAATCAATATAGAAGATATCCTTGCAGGAGCTACTAGAAGTGTTGAGCGATGTAATTGTAGTATTATTGACAGTTACCGCATTTGCTTCCTTCTTCTTGCTCTTCAATGGACAGTCTGGTCTCTTATGACCAGGCTTTTTGCATTCGTAACATACTATTTTATTTACCTTCGGCTTCTTTTTAGTATGAAAAACGGAATCTAAAGATGAAGTTGCAGATTTGGACATTTCGTTCAGCAGTTTTGTTTTAACAAGTTCTGTAGTCACTTCGACATTACTGTTTTCTAAAGCCATAATGAGAGGCTCGTATTTTGGAGTAAGACCTCCCAAAAGTATCGCAGCAATAGAGTTATCTTTTATGACTACATCAATATCCGCTAGATCCTGTGCAGTTGACATTACTGCGTTAATGTACAGTTCCATGTCATCAAAGTCCGACAGACTCAACCTGTACAGCTTACGCTCTAAAGCTAACCTTCGTCCCATTTCCTTGTCTTCAAAAGCGTTCTGCAAAGATTTCCATGCTTCAGCCGCAGTTTTCGCACATCTCACGTGAGTAATAGCTGCGCCGTCTACTGTTAAACATATTTTTGCGAGTGCTTTAGAATCACGACGTACCTTGGTAGAGGCAAGAGTTTTATCACCTTCGGGGTAGCCACCTATTGTTTCCCACAGGTCCTCATGTACAAGGTAATTGCGCATCTTAAATTTCCACGTAGGGTATCCATCTTTTCCTTTTAAGCAGAAGAATGGAACAGATGAGCTGGTCGTAGGGGAATTTTTCACACACGTAGCATCTCCTTGTTCAAGTGACATTTTTAAATGTATCTATTATTTAGTCACAAATAAACAAATTTAATTATTTTTCACTAAATTCACATTAAAACTAAGCTCTCTATTTCTATTTTAGAGCTTCGTGCTGATAACGTGTTGTAAATAAATATAAATATAAGAGAAAAATATATTAAAGATGCGTGTTGACACGAGTGTTTATTAGAACGAAGTAACCAAGGAATTTCAAACAATATAAAAATAATAGAAATAAACAACTTAAAAAGTATAGTCTGCACAACAGAGGTTAGTTTATACAACATACACAAAAAAAAAATCATTTGAAACACATGTATGCAGTTAGGTTAGATACAATTTAACGGTATTTTTCGGCAGTGGCCCTTCACAAAAGAGCCAGATTTCTGCGTGTTTATCAATTGAAACGCGAACTGTTGAAAAAAAAACCTCATTTGTACAAAAAAAAAATACACAAGATGGCAGATACTTTCAGTGCGTTGTTCCATACGTTACTATTGATGCTGACTGTACCTACATTTCTGTTAACAAATACAAAAAAATACGGGAACATATAAACATCCTAATGCTCTATAAAATGAAACTTCAGACTCCGTTATAATTACAAGTTCTCTCTACAATAGATTCGATTGCAGATTCCATATTATTAATCACCTCACCAGACTGGTATCAATGTACAAAGCACTCCGCTTTCAACTAATCAGATATTAACAATATGATCATATGATATTCTAAATGATGTCCCACGACTTCTGAATGGGGTCACAGCAAGTTTTAACTCTCTAAATATATAATAACCTATTCCCCGGTGGCTGAGCACCGCGCATATGACTTGCTCGTTCTCACTTTCCACACAATATAACGTCTGAGCAGTATACAAATAATGTCAAGTAAATGAATGTATTCAATTAAAAATACATTTTTATTTAGATATGATGCTTTGAGTTTAACAAAAAGTATACTGGGGAAAATCTTTCCGAGAAATGAAATTTGCATTGATGTGAATCAGCAAAAGATATCAGTTGTAATTACAACTACGTACACTACTACGTAATTACGTAACAAATATATATGCAAAATGCATTTATATTTTATATTGCTTATACTATTATTTCTATCCCAGAAATATTATTTACTTGTCTACGCATAATTCAAACACATAATGAGAAATTACATAAGTGAACAGACAATTTACCATAATGACGTCAAAAACCTCAAAATGGCGTTTTAGTGTGTAATATTGATTATGAAGATCTAACGCAGAATTGTGCTGCTAATGAAGAATTGATTTCAAAACTCGTTTCACCAGTATTTCGTCGGTTGCGGCCGCTTCTTTGGTTTCTGTAAAGTCCAGCTACCACTTTACAAAACGGAAGGCCTTCCTACTACCGAATAACGTCATTCTCTAAAAGCAAACTTGATATGTTATTTTTCACCTCACTAGCTCGGAAAGAACTGTTTTGTTCTTTAAAAGCTGCATTTTATTCACAAGAGTGCAAAGTAATTTGATACAAATTATTGATTAGGTATTAATCAAGTGTTTTTTTGATATTATCTGGTCTGATGTTGTTTTATTTAATGTTTTTGAATGATGAATGATGGATGCCACAATAACTTTGAATATTTTTAAAAAGAGTCAGAGTAATTTTTTTCCTCGCGTGTTTGACTCGGTAGCAAAGTGTGTTCCTCTCTCGTTCTTTGAGACCCTCCCAATGCTCAAGATTCCACTTTTGGAACCACTTGCTAAGCACGCTCGCTATTAGTACGAGAAGGTAAACACTAACTTTGCCCCCTTGTATAACAAATAACTATAACTTATTTGTTACTTTACTTGACATTGGCGAAATCATCGATAGGTATATTGATGGAAGCCATAATTTAATAGGAGAACAAGAACATTTTCTCAATTAATTCATCATATTACATTTATGTAAGTAGTAATGATAGTATACTTATTTGTATTACCTACTGTTATTAGAAGTTATTCTACCTACTGGTTATATAATACTTGATACTGCGCTATTAAGTTAGCACGTTGTACGGTATTCGATATACATGCAAGGCTTTCCATTCAAACTCCATCTAAGTCTGCTTGAATCTTGTACTTCAGATGGGATGGGTATCTCGAGAGGAACGAGATTGTCTCAAGTAATGCAATAATGAGTAGCTTTTGAACGAATTGATATTGTTAGCTAGTCGAGGCAGTGAGGACTAATAGATTTTTGTGTTTGTAGGTAGTAATGAAAACTTGAAAAGGCTAAAAACGATACTAGAAAGTGACCATTTATTTATCATAAATATCATAATTTACTCAAGAATTATTTTCTTCCCTACCAAATCCTCCACAACATTGTACTACTTACATATAAAGTGAATCCAATTTGAATTTTTAGATCATGGTAAAAAAATAAAAATATAAAACGACTTCATTTAAGGACAAAACGACGACGAAAGAATTTGAAAATATTGTATCTACTCGTAACTAGGTATAGAAATATCCCCGGAAAATACCCGGGACAGTTCTTAAACTACGACCAGAAACAGGAGGACGGGCAGTGTAGTATATACTGCGATCGCCAACCCACCTGCCAGGCGTGGCTATTACAGCAATTGGTAATTTATGTCCGAAATATTAAACATGCTTGACTTTATATTCTGTTTTTAACTTGTATAAAAAATAAACTTTTGTTAGCTTGGTGGGTTTTTGTTAGGAACCTTTACCTATAAACCACAGGTATGTGATATCAGTAATATTTTTACCTGTTTCTTAATACTTAGCCATTATCCGTTGAATGTTGCTGCATTTTTCGGTTCCCGAACGCTTAATATGTTCTAATTGAAGTCACATGTAGGTAGGTACTGTGCACATTACACAAAAAGTGCATTTAAAGTTGTAGGTGAGTACCTACATTTAGAATTTTATAAAATTTCCCTTTTTGTTAAACTTAATTATAAACTCGTACACCATACTAGTATCACATTGTAATAAGGACTAAAATTATTAAATATATTCATGCCCTTGACTTGACTTGACATGAGTGTCGGGTATGGCTACCTTGGTATTCATCTACTAATTTTATACATCCACTAGGCTATCCATTATTATTTTATTTTCCCGATGCACGAATCGGAACCTTTTATGTATGAATTTATTAGGTAAAGTATATACAAGAAAGTAATTTGCAAGGTTTTAACAGTGGTTCATTCTCATATATTATTTACCCGCAAACTTGAAACAGCTTCAAATTGTCTATCAACCTCGGAGTTGTTTGAGCGATGGCCTCCGCAAGACTTGCCAAAACTTCCCTACTCATTTATTTATTGGCAACAACTTGCTAAACAAAGTCCGGGATAAAAGTATTTGTAATTTATTACTTTCACAATTCTTGACAGGGCGCTTAGGAAATAATTTACCAACTATGGGAAACTTTTTAAGGTGTGAAGAAAGAAGTGTGTAGAATCTGTTTCAATGTAGTGAAGTTTCGAGTTATATATTCAGCTTTACAACTTTGATGATATAAGTTACTTATGGAACAAAGGAGGGATAATAAGATGTTGCCTTAAAACAGCGTCACGAAATAAACAAACAAAGAAGTTTATTTTTTAATATTGTTTATTCCCAATCTTTGGACCCTATAATGCTTTAAAACTAATTTAATAACAGAAATACAACACCGCTGTAAGTTTATCAATACCTAGTCAATGAAATAATGAAATATCCTAGCATTTTCACTGATAGTTGTTTCCGCAGTCTGTAAAACTTATTTAGTTTCATATTGTGGTTTTAACCGTTAGTCATATTTTATTAAATTTTCCTAAATCAGGTTTACAGAAAGCAGAAGTAAGCATTTACGTCTACAAAGCAAATATTAAAAGCTCAACTGTCATTTATATCTAATCTCAGTTATCCTAAATTAGGTACCTATGATTTAGTTCTATCCAATTACAAGACTTTTAAATAAAATAACAAAATATTGCTTTTTAAAATTCACAACTAATAAACCTTGTAATTTAGGTACTCAAGCGACAGAATTTTGTCATAAATGGTCGTTAAAAGATGTTGGTTAGGCTCTCTCATAGGTTAAGAATTCATGAATATTATTTCATTATTTAGGCTGCCGCCGACATGAACTCAGAGCGGGGTACCGTTGAATAAAAACTTCGATTGAGGATGAGCTCAAATTTATTTGAATTAACAATGACGTCTCCAATGGTTATATAATACTTGATACTGCGCTATTAAGTTAGCACGTTGTACGGTATTCGATATACATGCAAGGCTTTCCATTCAAACTCCATCTAAGTCTGCTTGAATCTTGTACTTCAGATGGGATGGGTATCTCGAGAGGAACGAGATTGTCTCAAGTAATGCAATAATGAGTAGCTTTTGAACGAATTGATATTGTTAGCTAGTCGAGGCAGTGAGGACTAATAGATTTTTGTGTTTGTAGGTAGTAATGAAAACTTGAAAAGGCTAAAAACGATACTAGAAAGTGACCATTTATTTATCATAAATATCATAATTTACTCAAGAATTATTTTCTTCCCTACCAAATCCTCCAGAACATTGTACTACTTACATTTATAAAGTAAATCCAATTTGAATTTAAAAAAAAAAAAAAAATATAAAACGACTTCATTTAAGGACAAAACGACGACGAAAGAATTTGAAAATATTGTATCTACTCGTAACTAGGTATAGAAATATCCCCGGAAAATACCCGGGACAGTTCTTAAACTACGACCAGAAACAGGAGGACGGGCAGTGTAGTATATACTGCGATCGCCAACCCACCTGCCAGGCGTGGCTATTACAGCAATTGGTAATTTATGTCCGAAATATTAAACATGCTTGACTTTATATTCTGTTTTTAACTTGTATAAAAAATAAACTTTTGTTAGCTTGGTGGGTTTTTGTTAGGAACCTTTACCTATAAACCACAGGTATGTGATATCAGTAATATTTTTACCTGTTTCTTAATACTTAGCCATTATCCGTTGAATGTTGCTGCATTTTTCGGTTCCCGAACGCTTAATATGTTCTAATTGAAGTCACATGTAGGTAGGTACTGTGCACATTACACAAAAAGTGCATTTAAAGTTGTAGGTGAGTACCTACATTTAGAATTTTATAAAATTTCCCTTTTTGTTAAACTTAATTATAAACTCGTACACCATACTAGTATCACATTGTAATAAGGACTAAAATTATTAAATATATTCATGCCCTTGACTTGACTTGACATGAGTGTCGGGTATGGCTACCTTGGTATTCATCTACTAATTTTATACATCCACTAGGCTATCCATTATTATTTTATTTTCCCGATGCACGAATCGGAACCTTTTATGTATGAATTTATTAGGTAAAGTATATACAAGAAAGTAATTTGCAAGGTTTTAACAGTGGTTCATTCTCATATATTATTTACCCGCAAACTTGAAACAGCTTCAAATTGTCTATCAACCTCGGAGTTGTTTGAGCGATGGCTTCAGCAAGACTTGCCAAAACTTCCCTACTCATTTATTTATTGGCAACAACTTGCTAAACAAAGTCCGGGATAAAAGTATTTGTAATTTATTACTTTCACAATTCTTGACAGGGCGCTTAGGAAATAATTTACCAACTATGGGAAACTTTTTAAGGTGTGAAGAAAGAAGTGCGTAGAATCTGTTTCAATGTAGTGAAGTTTCGAGTTATATATTCTTTATTTCTTTCAGCTTTACAACTTTGATGATATAAGTTACTTATGGAACAAAGGAGGGATAATAAGATGTTGCCTTAAAAGCCAGCGTCACGAAATAAACAAACAAAGAAGTTTATTTTTTAATATTGTTTATTCCCAATCTTTGGACCCTATAATGCTTTAAAACTAATTTAATAACAGAAATACAACACCGCTGTAAGTTTATACCTAGTCAATGAAATAATGAAATATCCTAGCATTTTCACTGATAGTTGTTTCCGCAGTCTGTAAAACTTATTTAGTTCCATATTGTGGTTTAAACCTTTAACGTCTTAAATATTACTAACTAGTAACATTTTATTTCATTTTCCTAAATCAGGTTTACAGAAAGCAGAAGTAAGCATTTACGTCTACAAAGCAAATATTAAAAGCTCAACTGTCATTTATATCTAATCTCAGTTATCCTAAATTAGGTACCTATGATTTAGTTCTATCCAATTACAAGACTTTTAAATAAAATAACAAAATATTGCTTTTTAAATTTCACAACTAATAAACCTTGTAATTTAGGTACTCAAGCGACAGAATTTTGTCATAAATGGTCGTTAAAAGATGTTGGTTAGGCTCTCTCATAGGTTAAGAATTCATGAATATTATTTTATTATTTAGGCTGCCGCCGACATGAACTCAGAGCAGGGTACCGTTGAATAAAAACTTCGATTGAGGATGAGCTCAAATTTATTTGAATTAACAATGACGTCTCCAATGCCACAATACTCCATGAAGTAAGAAAAGAAATCAATGAACATCTATAAAAGTTATAATAATTATAATTAAGCTATAGTTATCACTATTTTTACAATGTCATTATGTTTTTCTTTAACCACAATAACACCTTACCATTCTGCTCTAAAAGCATTTAAATGATTCAAGTCACACAAATCTAACAATTAATTACTTAGCTATATAGTTTGTATTGTTTATTTTGCTCAATATACAAATAAGTTTCAGTGACATCCTAACTTCTGCCACCGTTAAAACAAGGACATTAATACTGTATCTGAAGCCAAGTGTTTAAATTAATTTGGTAATTAAACCGTAATTATTAGTTTAAAATAACAATAACATTTAAAATCTATAATTGCGGTAAAACATAAAGTAATAGAACTTGCGCGCCACTACTCGGGTACTATTTCTGTGAGACACGTCGAAACACAATCTAGTCGACAACATTACTTTAACGTACGAAAACAACACTCAGTATTTGATACTCAAAACATCTATTTTGTTGCTTTATTCTATTCATATGTATCTCTTAGATTATTAGTATTTAACTAATTTTATTAGGGGCACAGAATTGATATGTTTCCGATGCACGGCGTTTGTGTGATACCGCTTCACTTAACCTAAGTTGCAAGGCGCTGCTACCACCCCTACGCTACCCTATCACATGCGGCCCAATGTCACGCTCTCGCGTCTGCCTAAAGACGATGATCCGAACACCATTTATTCGATTTCACAGTAAACGTTTAGAAAATAACGTTTATTAAAAATAATCATCCATTTTCAATTTTAAACAATTATATGCCGCAATAGCAAACAATATTGTATAAAATTCCGAATTAAAATTCGCAATAGACATGCATAGAAATGAAATTATTAAGCGTGAATGTTGATAACTGAATTCGATTCAATTTTGAATATGGCGTGACACGTAGCCGATTGCATTATAAGTAATAAATAGTAGACAAGATACAGAATAAACGTCTCTATGAAACCGCTCTTTACTCTAATTACACATTAATATTACACGATGATATGTATCGAGTAGTCCCGCAAAAGGTGACGTAGCCGTGTCCTCAGCCACTGGACGTCTCTTACGCGCTATCTACGGTTGTTGGACGGAATCATGGCGGCGGCGGCGTCTCTGCGCGTCCACGCCGCCTACGACGCCATCTTGTTTACAACAACTACACAAGATGGCGTTCGGAGACGTTGTACGCAAATCAAAACTCTTGAGATTCACTGATGACTCGAGTTACCTTGTCGTTTAAGTTGACTTTATTAATCGTACCGTAAAGAGACTCGTCAATCTAGAGTCACATATCAAGGTCATCAGTAAACCTGAAAATTAACAACAGAAAAGAAATAAATAACTTTTCGTTGTATTTTTAGTCTTTTCTCGAGACCGCCGACCGCCGAAGGTATGGGAGATCACTACATTATTAATTACATAATTACTTACGAATTAGCATTAATCGAAATAAATAAGTAAACATTGACTTAGCTTAATCGTTAAAACCGACAATGAATTTATTACGAATTAATATATTAAAGAATTCGAGATTTTGTTTAAGAGTTTTTATAATCTGATCTGATAATCGATAGCCACACGATAGGTTTTTTTATCGTCCAACCAAATACCTCGTGAGACGCATGTCTTCAACGTTGCAAAACGTTATTGCCAGTACAGGATTGTCTATAAAATACAAATTTGGTACGGTCTGAGGTTAGTATTAAAAATTATGTATATCCTTTATCTTTGGTCTTTACGTCACGACGCTCGGTACATTGTGAAGTTACAGTCACTATAAACAACGTATAAAATTTTGCTAAGTCAAAAATTGACGAGATTTTTATTAAATATTGACTAAGAAATTTTCATAAGAATTCACTTGCGGAAACTCTGGCCGCCCACCTCGGGGTCGTGAATGTCCATTTCCGTCGCGTCAACGTCAAACAAAACAATATTCCAATATCTTATTATAATAGCCTAAGCAGGGATTTTTTTTTACTTTTTTTATATAATTTTTACATGTTTACATCAGCAGAATATGTCACTAATAGGTACCTAAATAACATTAAGATTTTATTTTTGGTTTATTGCTATCTCGCACTGCCGTGCGTTCGGAGCGAGCTCCGGCGATACATTTCAGTAGGTAACTAGTATTCTGTGTGCGATAGTCAACTAGCTAAAAATAAAAAATATATTAATCTTTCATTTGATTAACCGTTACATTTCAGTAAATTTAAAATTCATTACATTGTTTCATTATTATGTAAGAATAACTTTCATTAAATAGTAATGTAACTATGTCGATTTTCTACAATAAATACCCTTACCTAAATTTATGGTATTGACCTAACGATTACACAATAAAAGTAACTACTAAATTTAAAATTAGATTATTACCAAAAAGCTCGTCAAAGCATGCAGATAGAGTAATTGTTTTACTAATCGGCGTGAGCGCACCCGCGCAACGCCAACTAATATATTATTACAATTATTTAATAGGTATAATGATTACATTTAAGTTATTTAACTCTCATAAGGCCAAGGCTAAATTCTCGCAACAAGACTGAACCGACGTCGGCCGGCCGCACCGCGCCCCGTTTAACCGTATTCCCCGTTTCCCTGCAGTCCACTCTCAAAAATAACTTGAAAGTGTAAAAATATTAAAAATTTCGAAGGATTAGGGAATCGTAGGCAAGGCACATAGAAAGGAATATTCGTGTGTGACACAATAGGAGAACAGACGGGACATGCGGGAGAGGGCGTGTCGGCGACGGCGGCGGCGTGACGGCGGCGTGACGGCGGCGCGGCGACGGCGCGGCGGTGGCGTGGCCAGCGAGTCGCACTCCACAGCAAGCGGCACCAAGGGGCGTCCCTGTCCAGTCGCGTCGAGTATACTCAATCTTTATAATTATTTCGATAATTCAATTTACAGACAGAAGGGACCATAAGACCAACACTAGAGTGCCAGCGCTTTAACGAGTGATTGAACAATATAAAAATTACTAAGAAAGTATTAGATAAATATAATTTGAAATAGTTATGAAATTCATTTAAATATGCTAATATTATTGAGGCTAAAACAAAATCATCGTATTTATTACATACAACTTCATTTAAAATCATTTAACTTGAAATATTATTTAACAAAACGTAATCTTTCTATGAAGGGCACCTTTGGTTTTTAGCTTATTCGAATGAGATTTATCCTAAAATGTTTAATTTCTGTTATTACACTATAATTATAAATCCTCTCAACTGATTGCATCGGTCTTGTAGAAACGAATTTGCAATAATTTGTAAATAAATCTTCTGTTACACATTAAAAATAAAATATCAATAAATAAACAATAAAGTTTACACCAAGATCTAATTATTTAAATTAATAATTATAAACATGTTTTTATTATGAACGGTGAACAATAAAACTGGAATGTTAATATTAATGCATTAAAATAACCCTTTGTGCTAATTTTGGTATAAATTAAGACACCACACCCCTGACGCTGGATCGGAAAACAAGAAGGTTTTAAGGAGATTAGAGCGTTGCTAACTACCAGTAGGCTAACAAAACAGCTGGTATTGACAGAGTATAACCGGCTTGCATGTAAGTAGTTCTGTACAGCCTACAAAAAGGTGTTGTTGAATCTTGATCCTAGCAGCCGTAGTATTGACAATGGTCGTAGCAGTAGGCTCCATCTCCCGCGGTTCCGATGCTTGGAGGATCAAGATTGCGCGCCCCTCAGTTTGCTGGTTGTCAAGTGCCGAGAGCAACGAACGAACTAATGCTGTTCGCTCTCTTCTCCGCCTTTGGCTCCCTGTTAGAGGACATAGACGTTATTAAGACCAAAATAAAAGCTTTGAAGAAATATTATGTATACCAAGTATATACTTAATTAAAACTAACAAGCATTTTGTGCGCTGTGCAGGGTGAAAATTTAGTGACGATTGCTTCTGAAACCCATACATTTGTAAAAAACAAATAGATTATTACGAAGACCTGGATTTTGTTCAAGCTAATATTCTATTTCAGTTTTTCTATTAAGTATATGGGATTCAAAACATTGTAAAGTCTTTAAGGTGCAGTTCCTTCCTAATAGTAAGAACAATCAATGTTTTAGCTGTTTGTTCAACGACAAACGCTCAGCGTCAATAATAAGTTATAAACCGTGTCGTTTAGGTCAAGTGCCAACTGCCATATGAAATCGTCAAATATGTAAAAGCGACAAAGTTTCAAATTCACCATCGACTTTTGATGCCAACAATACAATGATAAGACAATGTCGAAGATACTGCACCCTAGTGTGATCGTGAACATAGTGCGCGTGCATACTTCGTGCGCGAGAATCCAGCCGTTGTGTGCCATCTTGTGCCGCGCGTACTCAAGATGGATGGCCCCCTCTGAGCTGAGAAGCAGCGCGCCCTGCATCCGCGTGAGCGCCGCGGCCGCGTCCGCCGGACTAGCGAAGTCGACGAAGGCCACCGGGCCGCTGCCGCCGCCGGCCGTCAACAGCCGCAGCCGCGTGAATCCCGCGCAACTGTCACCCACGTCTTTAGAGACCGCTCATGCCACCCACCAGGTATGACAGTGTGTGTAGTTACTCGTGCCCGGTCAAGTTTTTTTACGAGATTTTTGAAATGGCAGTTTCAGTTTGACCCGTGATGCGGCCAGTAATTATTTTGGTGTGTTCGAGTTTCATACCCAGAATAATCAAGAAGCTATATTATCCTACAGGACCCATAGCAAAGATTTATCTATTTTGAAATGTAGCAATCGTAATGTTATAAAATTTTATGCAAATGTGTCATATTTTAGCTTAAATTACAGGTTTTAAAATCATTTAAAAATTTTATAAATTAGGTAAATCTAATAGGAACATCATCATAAAGAACACAATAATTGTAATTGTTAAATAGCCATTTTTTTTGCATTTTTTTAGCCAAAACGTTTATGGGTACTATATTTATTGACGGCTTAATGGTTACTGTGAAAGTGCAATCTAGTACATCAGAACAAAAAGTATGAGTCAGTGTATGTGTTGTGCTGATATTTATGACTAGTCGTGATAGTGTGGAGCAATACAAGTGACATTACACTGTCATGCTCGGTGGTGGCACGAGTGCAGGAATTATTTCTCACTATAGATGAAATAATAAGAAGCATATGAACTTTTGCAAAACATTGTAAGCGTAGTTTTGACGGCTTCGCTCCTAAGGCTGGTTTAACACCAGAAATATATAATGAGGATGCGTAGCGAAGTATGTGCTTGTTAAGAAACAATCAAGTCACTTTGTTGAGCGCACTCTGTTGGTGAACAAACACAACTACGAATCTTCGTGTAAAAAGTAACGCAGCCTGACGACTTGTACGTTAACTAAAATATTATTTACCACACATTGAAAGTGTAATATTTTGCATTTTATGTTTCTTATTTTTCCTCTATAGTTCATACACAAACGTATTGCGAAAAATATTAAGCGAATCAACAAATGATCGCAATAATTTGTGTCATACAATTATCATACAAACAAAAAAAAAGACCTAATTATTTTGTACGTGGACGACATTGTGATTTCGGTGAAACATGCACTGTGGAAGATTACATAGACATAATTAAATTTGATAATTTTAGACGAATATTCATCACATTTTGTCTAATACTTCAATTTGAACATTAATAGTGTGTGGTCATGCACGTGACATTCAAAGTAGCGATTTGGACTGGAAGATCAAATAGTAAAAATGCTGTCCACTTTTTCAAAGTACTGTAGTACGTTTTGTAGACAGTGTCATCCGTCAAAGTGCGTCATAACTTAGTTATTCTATATTTTAGGAGTCACGTGAAGTCACGTCGTCGTCCAACATTTGATTAATTGGAATGGAAAAACGAGTAGTAAATCATTAGTGGACAGCCTTATATTCCAAACACTTCCAGTCTAAATAAATTACTTTATTTTACATTCTTATAAACTTGTCAATGGCTTTTCAGCATCAACTACGTTGCATTTAATTGTTGTATTTGTACAATAAGTCATCGCAAGGTAAAACCATAATTTGCCGACAAGCAGAAGATGCTGAACAAAGCAAAACAAACATATAAAAACCTTACCTGCTGAATATCTCCTTCAGCTCGTGTTCGGAGACAAACTGCCCGAGGTTAGCCACGAACAGAGTGGAGCACGGGGGCGCGGGGTGCGCGGGGTGCGAGGGGTGCGCGGGCGGCTGCGCGTGCGACGGCACCGCCGCGCCCGGCGAGCCCAGCGCCGGAGCCGGCAGCACGCACGCGCCGAGCGTCAGGGGGGTCTGCCCGTTCAAATACTAACATTTAATTTTGGTTAGCGACCGTTTCAACAGTTTACAGTAAAGCAAATTAGAAGTATAAGCTTATTTGTGTTCTTAAATCGTCCATTGCGTAAAACGCGAAAGTAACAGAAAGGATATTGCAATATTAGCAAGCAAGTTAGAACGTGACAGAAATGGGGAGAATTGATCCATCCGACCATCTTAGGTACTAGCAAATTAGATGCTACGGCGCCCGTAGCGTAGTGCTACGATTGGTGGGACCGCACAGTGAACAAGTACAAATACGTACGTACTGATATCGATACAGTTATTAGAAGGAGACGTATCATGAATTAATTCGCAATTTAATATTATTTTATCAGTTTCATCGTTATTTAAATATTTTTTCATTTTTGGCTGTCAATTTTGACATTTCAGTGAAGTGAACTTAACATATTACACTGGGTGTTAATTTTAACCACATGTCAAAACACAAGTATTTGAAACACGGTTTTTTTATTTTGTTCGGTCTGCCAGAGGGGTTAGGGTGAAACAGAAACATTCGGAAAAGTGTAGTACTTACGTGGTGTGGCCTGTCGGCGGCAGCTAGTCAGAGGTAGGAGCGTACGGGCGCCATCTGTGGGTGGATGGCCGGGTGCACGAGCCCGTGCGACAGCGTCGGCAGCTCGCCGCCGTACGCCAGCGGGTGGTGCCACAGCTCCCCTCCCCCGGGGAAGAAGGGACTCGCTAAGTCTGCGCAATCGTACCACGTCACTATCCAATACAAAAATAACTTCGTAAAAAAACAATTAGCTCGAACTGCCTCACTAACTATGGAAAGTCATTATTTACAGTGTGCTCGCTTGGCCTTCGTTCTCATGATACTAGAATCGCGAGGCGCTACTATCACGAATTATAGTGTAATAAAATTTTATATAATATAAATGAAATAAAATAAATATTACAGGACATCCTTACACAAATAATCGCATGTTGACCTTTTGACTGTCATTGTTTGGCAGTAATAATAAACAAATACAGTTTCGAAGTTATATTTATCCTGATTACCTTTTTTGAATATAAATCGATTAAAATGATTCAGTTTTTTGGCGTCAATAGCATTTAAGTTAAACAAACTGTTGCTGAGTAAGGATTGACTATGTTGGTTACTAGGCTGGCTTAACGCGATTCATAGTATGAAGGGAACTAAGGTTGCTCCCTACATGTTTTCACGGCTCGCACAATCGGTTGTCGTTACAATAAGTTTCATGAAAACATGTGGTAGTGGTAAGAAACCGACAGATCAATATTGGTTGTAAGAGCTTCGCAGAGCTAGGCCTTGCGTGGTACGTGTAAGCGATCACAGATACTTGCCCACGGCGTTTGCTCGACGCCCCAAAACGATATCTATTTACTTTATTTTAATGTGAAGAAGACAGTGTGAATTGTCGACTATTATATTTATAAGTGCTAGCGGTTCTCTTGTGAAGGGAGTTTAACTCACAATAAGGATAATCGAAGTCATTTTGATTTTAATTTGCAGCTTTTGATAGTGAATTTTAGGATTCTTTACTATGGATCGCGAAACATGATTAGAGTGGGCGGTCGAGTGAGGTCTATAGGGGAGTGGGGCGGTCGAGCAGCGCCGGGCGGTGTGTGCGTACTGCGGTACTTACGTCCAGTGAGTGGGTGCATCAATGCAGGGTGTGCAGCTGGCGCGGCGGTGGCAACTGCCGGCTTCGGCTTGCTGACCTTCGTGTTGCTTTTAGCGAACTCCAGCCGAATCGTTTGCGGCATGTCGGGGTCGAATCGGACGCCCTGCTGTGAACAGCCGCGAGCGGCGCGGCGCTCCGATATAATGAAGATGGAAGGCTCGGTTGCCGCGTGATCCCTACCTGCGTGCCCTAGGCGGCGGGGACACGCGTCGCGATATAGCGACGAGGATACTGCATTTGGAAGTGGACAGCCAATTGTGTCTAATCATGTTGGAGAACCATTTGCAATATCCCCCAAATATTTTTTTCTTGTTTATGAATCGAATGGATGTAAAAACCCACTTGTTTTTCTAATTTATAATTTAGTGTGTCGTTGGACAGATATAGAAATTCGCGCCTGCTGCCAGAGTGACGGAACACAGTGCTCGGGACGTGACATCAAAACCTGTCAAACCGTGACATGCATTTGCGTATTTACACGTATATTTAATATTGGTCACACGGCGCCGAGCGCGGCCCACTGATGGCCCGATGTGGTCTATTCGATATGTGCATGGGTTTAGCATAACTTACGATGCGGTTACTCGAGTTGGGAAAATGTTATTCCAAGTCTACTATGAGATATTAACTATGGTGCTCATTGGCTGTGTTGAGGCATGTGATGAAAGAGGTTTAGTAACACCGTGCGTCTTACAATTTGTTTAGTATATATACAACAGCGATTAAGTTCTTATATCTCAGTTTATCCAGAGATATTTTTTGTTCTTAGAACATCTTACTGTGTTTAAAAGCCATTCAGAATTGTTATTAGGCATTGTGTGTGTGGTTCTCTTCTAGTGTTACTGTGTTTTCTCCTACATCGTCAGCTAGTAGGTATTTCAACAGTCTTAAATAGTTCCCGATTGTTAAAACTTTTCTATTAATTTTTTGCCCATTGTACTAACTATTGAGTTTCCTCTAAAGTTTCCGATGAGTATTCAAAAGGTTGTTTGAGTTAGTATCGGGCTTCGAAAACTTTAGAAATAACTCTTAAATATAAAATCATCCAATATTATCCATGTGACGATACCAACCTGAAGGTCCTGTTTGGCTGCCTCTGCACCGGCTCGAGTGTGAAATGTGACGAATCCGACCGGCTGTAACAACATACACCATAACTATCCTACTGATTCAATTGTTTCGGCAACAAATCATCTATAAAAGTAATTGTACCCACCGATGCTGTTTTTCCATTCTTGCTCGTCACTTTTAATAGGGAACCTTCATAACCCTGCACAAAAGAAAAAAGAATTAATATCGTAATAAACATTAAGACATTTCTAGAACGCAGGCCTTGTTATTCGTGGCAGGATCCATTAAGCGAGCCCACATTACCAAATTACTTTAATGCTTTTATCAATACGTCATCGTTCCATCCTATTCAACCCGTAAAGTGTTGAAAAATAGTAGATTTCCGTGCCTGGTACGGGCCAAACACGCGATGCACAGAAACTACGAGCCTTGGTTTAAGTTTAGGCACCTTTATGTTTGCGGTGCTATCGGTGCCAGCCGAGAATCGAGTGTAATCCCCCTTATCGGTACCCAGAATCGATTCAATCCGAATATTAGGAATCGGAGCATGACATTTGATATTTACGACGCAGTAATCCGACTCGAGATCTGCGTCGCGTGACGGTAAGCCATGTTGCTTTCTGTTTTATTTTCTCTAACAGTAAATATTTGGACGTCTTTTGGAAGTCTCTCGTATCATCGATTCCTTATGGAAGTGCTTTGCGTGTACAAAGTTATAGTTTGTTTTAGTATTTCGATTTAAATGCATGTAGAATTACAGTCTAAAATTGGAATAGAAAATCAGATGTATAATGGAAAGGTGTTTTTTATTTTAACTTCAGTACAGGAATATGCTCAGGTGTACCTCTGTCACTTCTTAAAGGAGAAAAGGGTAGACTATCTGGGTCCACTGTTTTGAAAGTCATTGTATATCTATTAAACTAAATGATGTCCTGCCCTTTTCAGACATGGAAGACACACACGAAGATTTACGAGAGTAGCATTCATGATACTTTTGTTTACAAGAATTACCTAAGTATGCCTTTTAAGTTTATCAGTTTAGTAAAAAGCGTCAAATTTCTGGAATTACAATTTATAAATCTGTTTTGAATTGCAGTTCTGGTATAAAGAAATGATACATTTTATATTGGTTCATTTCAAAATCGCTAGATGATTATAAATGCAATCCCTTCAGCTATTTACTTGAAACTAGTAATATTTCGTAAATAAATCCACAGGATTGAAGCACTTACCTCATATGCTCGAAATAGTAGATAAAGCTCGCGTGGTTTTGCATCCATGGGCAACCCGCTGACAAATAGCGTCCGCACCTGCAATAAATAATATAGCCTTATCAATTTTCGAACGTTAAACTATGTTTACTTATCTAGATAAATTAGATTACTCAATTCCATGTCAATTTAATTAGTTTTACAAGGACATTGATTACTTTAAAATAACCTTGTGCTTTATAACTTTACTATGTTTGTTATTATATCTAAGTAGGCATTTTCCCGCCGCAAGCAAAAAGAAACGGACATTATTCACCGCAAACACAAAAGAAGCGTAGAAATGTTTCTATTCAACGGCTCCTTCTCGATTCTTTCACAGCCTTTGTAAACGGTGCAACGCATTAATTCGGCGGGTCCATTTAATGAAATAAAACAGAGGTCGTAATGGCGGCGCGATTTGGCGCGAGCGGGAAATGGAGATTAATTGCTGGCAACACCGGCCGCCCGCGCCGGCGCCATCTTGTTGCGCACTTTATTTATGCATCTAACTTTCTAATGCTCCGGCCACACATTCGCACTTACGACGAGGCGAATAACGAGACGAAACAAGAGTATGCATATGTACGCGGTTGCTCGCTATTCGTCTCGTCCTT
Source organism: Grapholita molesta (assembly GCA_022674325.2). Taxonomy (NCBI): domain Eukaryota; kingdom Metazoa; phylum Arthropoda; class Insecta; order Lepidoptera; family Tortricidae; genus Grapholita; species Grapholita molesta. Next base: position 9,697,416 of record CP053129.2, on the reverse strand, counting down.
CGTATGTCGGTGGCGGGCATTCGGGTGCGAGTCAAAGGAAACGAGTGAAACGAACGAGGTGATTACATATTTGCAGTAATTATTTTAGAAAATAAAATGGACTTATTTATAATATCAGTAACAGCAAGGTTGATACAACAACAAGTATAAATAGTATAATAACTAGGTATACATCTGAAACATTCTGATCTATTGTATCAGATACTTATATACCATAGCTTAAGCAGCGTCTATTGAGTGCAAAAACGTATCATGGAAGGTGCTTACAGACCTTAAGCGGCTGTAAAGTACTTCTATATGTTCACAATGTAGACCGGAAAATGTTTAATTGGTTTAAGATTACGAAAATAAATCCCATAACCAATTTATTGTAAATAAATTTCAATTTAATGAGAATCTTGTGTGAAACCGTATTCATCTATATGTGTTAGTGGAACATCTTATGCTAAACAACCGACCAACACGATTCCTAATTTTCAGACAAGAGCCCTGAGTGTATGTTTTTAACGTAACATAACGTCACCATAGCGTTAGAGTTACCCATATAAATAACATTATCACTCACGCGTTCGAGACGTTTTTTTACGTCAAAAGAAACTTACACTAGAACCTCAGAGCTTCGTGAAGTAATGGGTGAAATGTGAAAAAAGTTAACTTATGCAATATGATATAATCCTTTAAATATTTTAGACAAGTAAAAGCGAGATTATATATCATGTATGTCCAGATTTTGGAATCAGAGAGTTGTATAAATGTTGAGGTCTAGTAGGTACTTAAATATTTTAAGTTAAGTTGTATAACAGAGTAAAACTTAGTAATATTTAAACAGCAATTCAAATATTCTCAACGAAGCTACTGAGGGAGCTATAAACGTTATTTGAAGTTCATCCTTGAACGTGAAATCTTCTAGTCTGAGCAGAAGTGGTTCTCGCAATATATATTTTTATCGTATCCGACCCTCGGCCAGTAGCAGAATGTCAGACCTTAATGTCGGCTATTTTCCGGTCGACTGCATGGGAATGCCCCGGTTCGCCGATACGCGATATTTTTACGCGAATCTTTAATACAATGTTACCATTAAATGATTGTAGGCACTCAGTGCAAAGAAACTTTATCCACTTGGCTTTCATAATTATATAACCGGGCTTCGTATTGAGATAAAATATTTCGGTAGATTCCTTTTACGTCCGACATTTTCCAAACGAATGCATTCTGTACCCGATGGGAGATATTTCACTTTGACATCAAATAAGCGTAACCAGTTTAGCTTAGGACTCTGCCAGGATGGACGTATTGACAAAGCCTGAAATAATGAAAGCCTCTTATATATTTGAATGGCATTTAGTTTGCAATGGTAAGATGGTATTGTTTCCAAAATTTCGGGCATGCTGGAATAAAATTTTTATAGTACTGCCACTTTTCCTAAAAGTGTTCATCGCCTAGGTATCACCCCGATCCCCCTGACTCACGTCGGACCACACCTACGCGAGTGAAATATCTATCACATAAGGACGTCAAATACTCGGTCAGGCAACATATTTCACCCGGCGGCGGGGGCGTCCGGTCAGTTTGAAAATGCCCCTCTGTGTCGACCATTTTACACTCGGTTGCCTCGGAATCCCTCCGCTCCACTATTGAGTTATGCTTCATACTCGTGTGTGGAAAGAACAGGGAAAACATCTAAAACAACCAAAGTGTGTTTTGATATCAAAGAACATTAAATTTCATCAAGAACGTAAATAAATAAATGTCCAACTAATATGTGAATAACGAAAACGGCCTATTAGTAAAAGATACGGAAACATAAAGTTTAATTGTATTTTTTTATTAAAGTTAATTACGAAAAACAACTAGTAGTAAATGACAGGGGAATATAAATTAAAGTAAAACGCTCATAATATGGTTTTTCAACCCACATTTCCTTTAATGAAATATAATTGTTGTCTTATAAAAGCAGCACTGGTCTGATAACATTCACAGGTGACAGTCATGTGACAGGAGCGTAGATTGCATTGTGAGTTGAGACGTGCAGCGATAACTTAGTCTGTGCTTATCTCCTCCATAGTACCCGCAATATCAGTATTCATCAAGATCAGTTCAACACGTAGCAGAACCAGTAGACAACACCACCATATTTAGGTAAAAAAACCATTGCAATGTTTAAATTTTCATTATATATTTAATAATACATTACCATATCTAAACTCAGGCCGTTATAGTTATATTTTTTACACAAAGCTGGCTCCGTTATTTTTCAGCAAAACACAAGCAATGTTAACGTAAATGTATATGAAGAAAATTATTTTTATAAATTATTGAATACGAGTATGTCAAAAAATTATACGTTCATGTTGTAGATGTAATAATAAAGATAGCTGATCGAATTCAGTATTTTAGAAATTTTGAACTGCAGTTGAATCAATGAACAAACACTCGCAACGGCAAAAGTTGTTATGGCTGTGTTGCAACAAATATTGTCCAAAAAGGCACATTTTTTCGGTACGTTGCATATTGGCCGATGAAAAAAGCCAAAGTGAGATGAGCCGGGCACAATCGGGTGACAATTGCATACAGGCGTATGCGAATCAGCTTTCGAAATCACGCCGAGTAATGGGAGCAGTGAGTGCAAATCGACGCAGTTGCAGTGAAATGAAAGAATGTGAGCATAAGGTAAATATGGTAATGTATCAAATCGATACTCATCATTGTATCAGCCGAAGGACGTCCATTGCTGGACAAAGGCCTCCCCGAAAGTGTCCCACAATGGACGGTTTAGCGCCACCCGCATCCAGTGGATTCCCGCGATCTTTTCCAGGTCGTTGGTCCAGCTCATCTATGTATATCTTAGGGGGTCTGCCCACGTTGCGCTTTCTGGTACGTGGTCGCCACTCGAGATCCTTTACGCCCCAACGTTCATCGCATCTGCGTATAATATGCCCCGCCTGCTGCCATTAAAGTTAAACAATCCATAGGGCTCGGATGCTCCTCTGCTGACATAATTTCTGATGCCACTGCGCAGATACACTGCTAGCATCTAGCCCTCTTCATTGCCCTTTGGGTGACTTTGAGCCTACTTATGAGGCCCATAGTAAGCGATAACGATTCAGCGCCATATGTTTTGGTGCAACAATAGGTACCTAAGCATAACCTGCAGCACAGTTTTAAAATCAATAAATATTTAATGAAAACTTAAGTTCTTACAAGATGGTTCACCTTTGGTAGTCAGTAAGTAAGGATTACGTACGTTTGATTCCATATTACGTACTTTTTTCTGGACAGGTAACAACATTCAATTACTAAGAGCAACAGGTAAAGCTAGTCTGGTACTAAACAAAGACGACCATTGTTAGATGCTGGCGCATAAATTTAAATTTAATGAACGATATTGGGTCAGGCGCAGCGTAAGGCACGCTAATTAGCCAATCGATTGAAGTTTGGTATTATAAAATGTTGATTTTACACTAACTCTAATTATTTTCATATTTTCGAGTATATCATAGCAGGACGCGATGCATAGTAAATAAGTTTTATGTAGAAGTGAGTCAAATGCTTGACCAGATAATCTGACAGCTCCGATATTGAACAATTTTAAATATTACATTTATTTCATATTCAAAAACAAAAATTCATCACCATGATTTTTCCGTAAAACATGTTTTTTCCGTACTTCTGTATTCTGTATATCATTTATTATACGACCAATCTTCAATTTAAGCCGTTAATATTGAAAATAAAATAGTGATAAAGGTGTGTTCATACGATCGATCGCACAGCTTGCATCCGAAGCGAGCGGAGCGGAAACCCCGGGGCGGTGCACGGGAATTTATCATGCAGCCAGTATGTGCGTGCCCTGGCAGGGTTTAATATGTACTAGCCGCCCGTGAAAACGTTCCGTCCACTTTAAAATTTGTTGATTTCAAACTGAATATTTTTACACAATAATGGAAGACAACATCCTAATTCCTAACTAAGCCATAGCAAGAGGAAAACTCGACTCTTGCATTACTTATAGAAATAATCTCAATTTTCTAACAATGTGACCCGTTTGCGACAGCACCTTGCTTTATTTTAGAAAGTTAATTTGTTGTAAGAAATAAAAGTGAAATTGCGGAAAAAAATATGGATTAGCGTGTGGGTTACCTTAATTATTTACAAAGGGTCGCTTAAAAACGAATTCAAAATGAAATGTCACACCCTAAACAGAGAAGGTTAATCGAATTGGGTTCGTCACGTATCTATGGGACGACACGACATGTTATTTCCATTTGTGAAAACGGCAATAACGTAAATGTACAACTTTGATAGTACTGTGACAACGATTGTATCCTATTGGGAAAAAGTTAATTTTATTTTTACTTCGCCACTCGGGTACAATTCCAGTAAGTATATAAACTATGTTTTTGTATTGTCCATCTTTATTTGATTGTAAATTAGTTTCTTAAAAATTGTTCTTTCTCGTATATTTTTTATTTAGTGTCATTTTATTATGTTCTTGCAACTTATTTTTTTCGAGATACAAACCACCTTAATGAGATTGATATATGTAAACAACAATCGTTTAATTGGAATCTACGATTTCTTGCTTACAATTAGGAATATATTTACAATTATCTTTAATATCCCGCAGAATTTGTCAATTTATTCCTATAATGTATTATGGGACAAACGGTGTTTTGTGACGCAAATGAATGCCTTTTCCACTTATTTAGAAGTAACTAAAAATATAACAGGAAAAACGACAATAAAAATACTAAAATACCCACGCGTTTGTGCAAATAAAACATAAATATCCACGTTTCCGTAGAAATCACACTGCCCTGTTATGATACAGAGGAATCGAGAGCTTGTGTAGTTTTATTTCTATTTTTACCCTTGATTGAAACACTGGTCTACTTGAATAGAAAATCGTCAGGACCCAACTGTTACCCCACAACTGCCCCAACTTATCGAGACCTGCACAGATCCATTAGCAGTCGCACCTTGGCGTTTCGTTCGTGTAAAAATACAACAACATCGGGGGTCACGTTCAAATGGATTATTGTTGTTTTAGCTTTAGGTATCGTGTTAGGGTAAGTGGAATCGCTTAACGTTTAGGACTAACGACGGATTAGTAAAATGGTGGTTTGATTTACATAATTTAGCTATCTTTTTTAAGTACAAAGTTTTATGTAGGACTTTTTAGTATACAAGGTGTATATGTATACGTAATTGATATAGTAAGGTAAACATCCGAGAGCCCTGTCCCAATGGATGCCACATTCAATGTTAAGTAATTGTCAATAGGTGACAAGAAGGGTGTCATCCACTGGGAATTCGCGTGTCAAGCAGTGGTATGTTTACCTTATTTTGATTAATAAAATGGTTAAAATGGTTATATCCCATACATTTTTTTTTATTTTTCCTTGTAATAGTCAAAACGTGATACGAATTTTATTATAACCTCAATTGAATTATCGGCGTGTTTATTACACATGTATAAGTACCCATGTAAAGTAAAAGTACCCATATTCATAAGTACATAAAATTTTGTCTATTACTTCACAGAAAGGTTATATTACACAAAAAAATAAAAGACTCTGTAAGGCATCAAGTTCGCTTCATTTGGGTTACATTACTCCGCATAAAATTCTAATAATAGATATATATATAAATGCAGCATAATATCTGAATTTAGTAACACTGCGATGTATTTTCTCTTTGATAGATAGATACTTAGTTTAAAAAAATATGGCTACCATTCATTTTGATTCAAGAACTCAAGGACAAATGTTCTTGAGTCACCGGAGTAATATATATGTATTAAGTATTTGTATATCAGATGTATCGTTGGTTGAGTACCCACAACACAAGCCTGTAGGAATGTCCTGTAATATTTATTTATTTACTCCTGTAATAATAACCTACCGATAATACACGCTTAACAACGTTAAAAAACAAAAAACAAAAAATATATTCTCAAGACATCTACGCCATTTTAAGACTCAACCGAAAGTCTTATTTTTCTTTAAACGTCCAATATCTACAAACTGCCACTTTGAACGGTTAACAAGTGTCTAACTCATCTTAGTCCTTACGTACGATGCGACAATTCAAATGTACGAAAACATTGTTTACTTATAAGGTATCCAACTCGTTATGGTCCATCGCACCCCAAATAGAATAAAACATCCTTTATTTAAGAAATCGAAAACCTTTGTAAGCCTCCAATACAGCGGCGAGCGAAGACCCAAGGATAGAGATATTTCTAATTTTTCGCTCGACTCGCACCGGCCGAAGATTGGCAGTTAGGGGAATAGACAACGTAAATGCATACTGATTGGTAACTTGAAGACAAACGTCGTAAATCACGTTAGGTGGCAAAATTTGTCTTGTCACTCGTTGCCATGGCTACGAACCCCTTGGTTACTTTTTGAACTACAGTTTTATGGCATCTAAATTCACTAACCACGCATTTTTGTGATAGTTATAATAATATGCCATCTCTGCAATGGGTTGCTTGCCAATCAAGTTAATAGAACGTGGTACAAAATTTCTTGTAACCAACTGTGCGGAAATTTCCTTTGACAACAGTCAAGGACAGACTAACAACAAAAAATAGTTCCTTCACCTAAAAATGGTTTTGGTCACAATGTTTATAACATTCCTAACAATAAAAATAATGTGTATTAATATTGACGAGACAACAACAACTTATAGCATACCAAGATACTCAGTGTTAATAAAAAGTTAAATGAATGCAAAGAAAAATAAAACAAACGATAACATAAATTAAAACTTTTTAAAACGAAATCAAAGTTAGAGATAACAATATAAAATCACGGAACAGAAAACACAGAAAGAGTTCCAGCCAGCAATATTGTCGACCACCTGCTCCGGCGAGATAGGGATCATAATGTTAATTTAATTAAAGGACTAATCTAAATTGCAGACGACCCGACACCCCGGCCGCTATTAAAAGGATATTTCGTTCGCCATGAAGTTAGGGAAAGTTGGCGACTATAAATACATCTTGGAAAACAAGCGAGGGTGAGGGCGTTAAGTGCAAAAACGTAACTTTTACACGCTAAATAGATTCTGTGAAAGATATGGCTCTTTTAAACAATGATACGTAAATCGGTAATAAAGTTCTTGAAAATCCTCTCGTTAATCTTAAATAATGAGACTAATTACACCTACGCAAAATCTCTTAATATATCAAGAATTTGAAGAGTATAATTATGTTCTTGAATTACAAAATCAGACCCCAAATTCGAGATACGTGAAACTGAGAATGTATAATTAAAATGAGGCGGTGAAAATAAATGAAGGCCCCGTTATTATATTAAAATACATTATCTTATCGAGTACTTAATATGATACTCGTACAGGTAAACTAAATCTATTGGATATTAAACACATTGATTTGGACTTAATAATATACGTACTCGTATTAATACCTCACCCTCTATTAGAAACAATATTTATCACAGTTTGGTGTGTAAATTTTTTCCTGTTGTAGATAATAAAAAATATATCATTATTTTTGATTGTACATACCACAGAGTTTATGCTAAATGATGAATTACGCTAATTAAATTTATGCGATATGATATGTTTTCATCATCGAAGTTTAATATTTACATAAATGCATGATGAACATAATTTTGCAATCTTATTCGGAATATTGCAAATTGCATTCATATTATCAACTTCATCTTCTCATCATAATTATCAAATGCAACTTGAACGATAGAAAAACACAATTATCAATTTCAATTGAATAAAGCCGTAACCGTATAGGCAATTTATTTTAATCAGACAACGTAAAATAAAAATAAAACTTTTTTTAAGAGATTTGTTGGAAGTTTCTAAAGGAGTTGGAATTTCACCATAAGGAAGAAAAAGTTTTGCCATGATAAATGTTTCTCGCTCTCAGGCCGCCGACAGAGGGAGAACAATCTATATCTTATAGCTAATTCTTTGCAATTATCGTTTCGGTCGCCTTTCATAAACTTCCATAAAAACTCATTTACGTTTTTTTTTAAAACGTGCTTTGGCTGTTGCTGTCATTGTGACCCTGTTTTATGAAGATTTTGTAAAACGTTTAGTGATACTAGTTTATAGTCAATTGGGTCATCTGAAACTATTTAATTATATGACAGAATGTATTCATAACTTGTGAAGTAACTTCGGTTACTAATGTTGGATTTTATTGATAAGCTAATGAAATAACAATCCCATTAACACTTCATCATTACGTAAAGAGCATTAGAACAAATCAATAGTTTGCAGCTAGTCGATATCAATTTGAAACGGAGCACTCGGCAACAGCGATGGCGGCGGGCCCGCCCGAATTATGTTCAATGGGTAATTAATTGAGCCTATTCACGCTGATAACAATGAACGTCATAGCTCGATCATTAATGCGCTTCGCGTTTTTGAGCTGGGTGTTTGCAGATTTAATGCACTGTAGAAGCAGTGTACTCAACACTGATTATGATATTTGTATGCTTAGATTTAATAGGAAAGTAACAGACAAAGGAGGAGAGGAGAGGAGAAAGTATTTGTCGTATTGTACAAGAAAGGTAAGAAGCTTATTATTTAGCTACTAATTTATTTTCACCTCAAGAGCAAATTGCTAATGTATTTTGGTGTTAGCTGGTTGGATGTTTTTTTGGTTCCAACACAACTTTATTTGTTCTCTTATGATATTTTTTTAAATATGAAATACATATTGTTTCAATATCGGAATGTTACAAATGTTTCTAATCCCTTTCCAGCCTTAAGGGCACCACGAAACTGTTCCTCGCGATAAATATACACGGTTACTGCGGTTTCGTGTTATCTTATTTGAAATTCAGATTGGGCTCCAGGTGAGGACACGATTGGGCTGAACTTCCTGTACGGTTTAGATTTACCAGGCTCAATCGAATTGGGCTTGTCGTCGGAACTTGTACACGCATAGTTGTTAAAGTGGCTTATGAAATTTGTACAACTCTCTTGTGCGATGGTAATATCGTTTTAGATTATCAGTTAGTGTAAAGGTTTTGTCTATGCCAGACACTAACACTAACATTCCTCAAAGATAGTTTTGATTCAATGATACGTTATTAACATTAAACAGCCTATTAAAACAGCCCATTAGTGCCTATGAAAATTTTATGGTAAAACCATAAAAAAAGTTTTTTGCATTCAAATAAATTTTTGTAACCTTTACAAAAACAGAAAATATAAATTAACAATCACAAATTCATGTTATTTCTCTTAAAGTAACGCGAGAGTATTTAAATGAAATATACCTACGTACTACTCTAAATAAAAATCATAACCTCGACCAAATAAGCGTCCTGAATTAAAATGTATATCTAAATCATTTAACTTTTGATAAACCGTTTTAGAGATGGATTGGAACATTTGTATGCGCAAGTTCACAAACCAACAACCTTTAACCCTGAATCCATACCGTCTTCGTTCTATCGCAAGCAAAAATAATAAAACAAGAAAAGAGAATAAGCAAACAATAAGGCACCTATTCTATTTGCGGAAACCAATACAGTCGCATGAAATACAAAGCACAAGCTCGACTTTTCTACCTGACGGTTTATTTGGTTTTATTTATGAAGGCATATTGTAACTCGCTAGAATTGACATTACTAGCTAATTGACTGAACCATTTTCGAGATCATTGAATTACACTGACAAAGTCATACATGAAGTCCCTAAACAATCTATGCACTTGGCATAGGGGAGAAGAGAGACCACGGGCAATAAATGTCTCATACGAGAAAATAAGAAAATTATCCAAAAGTGTGTCATCTTACATGAGGTCATAAAATACCGCTCAAGTGTTGTTTAAAGATTTATGTATCCGCACAAGCAATTGAGGAATGTGCCATAAATAATGGTCCCATAAGAACGGTTAAATTCTTTATCCAGCAAGTACGGGGAATTCCGCCACTCGACGTCTACTTCAGAGGTAATTTTTCACAACTCTATCGTTAGACGCTACTTCAAGTGTATTCTGGTACAACGTACAAGTTTTCGCTGCTCTATTTTACTACGAAATTTTAAGACAGGTAAGAACAAGTTGGTTAATAAAATATGGCAGTGGATTTTTCGGTGTTACGTTAAATGTAGTACTTAAATCAATAATCAGTACCAAACAGATTCGTAAATAGTAACATGTAAAACAAAACAAAATTACGAGTTTAAACAACGCCTCTATGAGTATTACGACAGGTAACTCGTAGATGAAACCTCTAGAACAAAATCGATAACCAACTTTCGGAATCTATCTACCACAAAATTGGGTAAAGTTTCTCTTTACCGTGGCCGACCGAAAAGCCGACCGCTCTCAGCTGTGGCTTGCCCCGCAGTGATAGAGGTATCTCGGCTGCTTCAGACCATCTGATTGATGGATCTAATCTCCGCGACTATGGAATTCGTACGGAGATAGATAACACACTGGATACTCGTACTGAGGCACACATAATATTTGGGATAAAGTGATATATTCAAGGCAATTTTACCTTGTTCAAGTGAGTGAATGATGGCTGTAACAATCCACATGAATCACAATAATATCTCTTATATATCAGACGTTGGAATTATAATATTGCTATGTTGGAAAAGCTTATTTATAATGAAACAACGTAAGTGGTACGCAATGACAGTTGTAAATTTTAAAGATAATGCTCGATGTCAATTTGCCGCCCATGTATCGTAATATAATACCTTTAAAAATTACTCGTTTGAGTTCGCGTTTGAGTGTAAGTATACGAGTATGCATGCCTGAGCTACAACAGTATTTTAATAGATCGTATATTTGTAAATGTCATTTTTAACAGAGAATTCAATCAGTCCAAACAAGCGGAAAATCGAACCCCAAATCATCCAATCGTAGTAAATCTCAAATTCTGAGTACGCAGCTAAGGAGCCGTCCCGTCCCGGCCAAGTCCCTGATTTAAATTGCAGATGCCCCTTGGGAACGAGCGCCGACTCCCGCGATATGCTAATCATAGTCAAGCCAAGGATTATCCCTGTTTACACTCAACAAACTCACTTAATTTCGCACCAACTAGACGTCTTTCTATATTTGTCGTCCAAATGTGATTGAACCCTGCGGTCGAGGGGCCAGGTTTAGTGTGTAGCATTCTTGTTAGTCAATCAAAATTCGATACGTGGTTTGGTACCTTAACAGAAACTACCTAGTATATCTCTTTTTGTTGCATTATTATTATTTTATATTTCTAACATAAACAAATTTATACATACATAAAAAAATAATATTAAATTGTAAAATGTCCCTTAGTACTCCAATGAATAAATTTACTATTAAATATGACATGGTAGTGACACCTGTCTCGGAGTACCGTAGTGCCCCCGGCAAAGTAATAATATTGATTAATAATAATTTTCAGATATATTCAGACATAAAATTTATTGAATATCTTTTAAAAGTAAATAGATTTTTTTATAGCTCTGTTGAATTTGATGATATTTTAAGTAATATCAATAAGGAAACTTAGAGGAACTAGGTGATGACTAGGCGCTATTTTGCTGATTCACCTCTTTGCCAGGCGCCTTAGTTTCGGGAATTAAACTGTCTAGTTCACGTCTATGCGGGGTTTCCTATCAGTTTTGAACTTCACGGCTACGTAAATGTAGACACTAGGTTACATTTACAGTTGATTGTCTTGTTAACTATCATGCTGGTCTGGAATTACTTACTGATATTAAAGGTCACGATATTGCGCATCGTAGAAATTTAAAAGCCATGGGAGTAAATACACGCCGGAAATATGTAAAATATTGTAATTAACAGAAATGAAATTCATATATAATTACAATATTTTAAAGAGTCAGCCAGTCAGTTCTATAACTGACTCAAAAACAGCCATAAATAATATCAGTGATGATGATATAATATATTTCGTCAACTCAAGTACGTATACTGAAGTAATAAGTAAGTTAAATCATACCGTATAGTCAACAACTAGAGACTGCAAGATAGTAAAAGTAACGCTGCCTTACCAACTGTTAGGTAACTATAACTGTAATGTGTGCTTCTGAACAATAAGGGTTTTTTTTAATACAATTGGTCACAATGTAAATTTTACGTTTGTCCAAATCTCCTTTAAATTAATTCTGTAGAAACTTCATGACGGATCTAATGATGTCTTCTTCGTCTAAAAGTTCATCTTCAACAGAAAACTTACTTACCAGGTATTAATTTCGCTCCTCTTACATTAAATAGATAATTCAGCTAAGAAGTTATTAACAATTTTGTGGTTTGATTAATGTTTTTACCTGAAATTTTGCTAAAACTTTTAAATACGAGTGTACAATTATAGAAGTTTATTGGAAAACAATATTTTTGTGTAATTTAAGCAATAACGACATAGCGACTGTTTTAAAATTTTAGTTTGTTCGAGTCCCGGGTGAGGCAAGCGAGTTTTGGAAAAACTATGAAAGCAGTTGTCTCTTTTGAGTAAAATGAGCTAAATGAAGGATTTAACGTAGTTCGCCTCCAGGGCTCGACTTATTTTTTATTACGCTGCACGAGTATATTAATATGAATGCGTATAAGGACACTTACTTAAAGTAAACATTTTACCCCGGGCACATTTCTAGACCAGGCAATAAGTACGGCTGAGGAGTCGTAAAGTCGACCAGAGGTGGCACTAATACGAATTTATGTCGATGGACCAGCAGAGCGCCTTGCCGATATCGACCCACCCACCTATAAATGTTTCAATTTACAAACCAATTTTATGTTAAGGATATGACACGGATGTAATATTTGTAACCGGTAACATGTTTAAGAATGTTTTACTACAAACGTGTAGGTTCGTGTCTACAATTACGTATAAGTTTATTCGAGTTATGTCATTAGACTAGATAATTAAAAAGTTTTACTGGCGTCTATGTCACCGCAAAACAAAACGAAATTAATGGAATGTAACTTAAATCAAATCATATTTTTTGTTATTAACTTTGTTTAAAACGAATAGAATATGTATGAATCTGTCACTAAATAAATCATCTAAACAGGAGGTCTCCAGAAGACGTCGACAATCAAGTACGTCTGAGCTCGTAGTTTAACTTATGTTATATCGAGTTTGGAGAGGAAATCTCGCAAATTTACATGAGAAAGCCCGCGGAAAGAGGGCTGGATGCCCGAGATGTCTCGGGATTCACGTCTAACAAGGGACGGGAATGTTTGAGGTATCCGGGACAGCCACGCGGAATACGAATTGAACGTTTGATTGAAATTGCTAAAGTATTTAGATATTACTGTCACGCGTACTACTTTTAATAGGATCTCAAATCAAAGAGAGCTTGTGTGGAATAGCTGCGGTTGCTACTACTACTAGTTTCATGATTTATCTACGCGGAAATTAAGGAAAAACTTTTTCTATTACCATACTTTGTTAGCAAACAAGATTAAGCATATGCCCCCCTCGGCTGACATTAAAAGATAATACGGCGGCGCGGAGGCCCACGTTGGGCGCCAAAGTTCGCGATATGTGGCGCGCCGCACGAGTAGTAATTAACACCGCCCCACGGACCCCGCGCCCACACGTTCCTCTCTTGCCCCTGCCTCACCCTACAGCACTCAGTGAGGCACAGTGGGGCACAGCGATTGAATTAAACTTCGGCACGGTTGTTGTGGTTCGGATCCGAGGTTGGTTTTGCCGCCCGCGTTTTGTGCAGCTGCGATTAAACTAGCAATACTTGTTCAGCGTTTATTGGTTTAGCTGCCATAAAGTTTTTTACTGGCATCAGTAATTAAAGCGCATTCAGTGGTACAAATTTTATAAAAGCGACTCTTCCTTGTAGATTCTAATAAGTGCAAATATGTATATAATTAGCGAATGTTGAAACAAAATGAGAGATGTTCGCATTCTTTACTGAGCCCAATGTCAGCAGTGATAAAGATTTTTTTTTCGCACTACAAGTCTCAAAAACAAGAAGTGCTAGAAGGGGGCAGGGGGTGGTGCTCCACCTAGCACAATTAGCGCGCGCGACTCAACACGACTTGAGTTTTAACAACATGCCTGGAACTCTCAGCGTCATTCACCCGAGCTGGAACGGCGCCGCGTGGGACTGTTTGTATCCTAGAGACCTACTTAACATTTTACTTTCTAGTTTTAGACAAAAAATGTTGCAAGATATATGAGATAAAATTGATATTATCTTGAACATTTAAATACTACTATAAAGCATTTTGCGTCAGACATGTAAATGTGTAGACATATTAGGTGCAATAAGGATAGGAAATGCATTACACGCATACAAATCTCAAACAATAGCAATAGCTAAATCTAGGCCATAACAACAATACAGTTCATTGATTATAGTTCCTGCAGGCCGTGCGTAATATTAAATGTACACAAGCGCATGTCTGCTCGCCAATTAACACAGCGGCAGTATCTCTCAAATTAAACTTGTATAGTCCGCTCCGCAACTGACTAGGCGGTCAAAAATAACGCTACTCTATTTTTTGGGCTACAAGAGCGTGTACAGTTAACTGAGAGTGCACTTCACTTTACGCTTTTCAAACTTATCGTTATTTGAATACATGTCGTTTGTTTGCTTACGCTGACCTGACCCATATTTATTTACAGTTTCATATCCGTCCACGCGACGGAATTATATATTGAAATGCTGGGTTTTATGCTATCATGTATTGTTTTATGGTATATTCGAGAAAATTCAAATAAATGGCATATAAAGGAAACTCGTTTTCATTATTATTTCTCATAAAATATTGAATATTATACTATGATTAGGACAACGTTTCAGACATAGAGGTATCGGAATAGTTCGCAGAATAACATATAAGTTTGGTTTATCAGTACTAGTATTCATGGAGTTCTAGTAAGATGGAGGTGAAGAAATAGCACAGCACAATTCTTCAACAGAATTTGCCAGCCTCCTTAAAATAACTCGTGCGACAGAGACGTTCACATTTTTACGACGACTGCGAAACTCGACCTTAATTTTTTTAAGACAACACCACCTCGCTCATAAGCGCTAGGTGTCGCTGTCGCGTCATTACGCTAATAGCGTACAAAGAACGGGGACTTCGTGGGAGGAAACAACGAGCCTTCCGCCGGGATGCGTTCCTCCGCGAATAACGACACAGAACAAGCAAAATAATATTCTGAATGCAAATATAAGTAGAATCTCTCGTATGGAGCTGTAAATAAACAGCATGCCAATCTTGAAAATCAAGAGTATAATAAGGTTTTCCTCGTAAAAATGAAGCTAGGAACCATCTAAACCTAATTATATTATTTAATTAAGCTTTATATTTTAATTCGCAAGTTGTATGGGTTTGCAGCAGGGATAACTCGTTTTTTTAGGATTAAACATATCGTGCGATTTTTAGGAATACATGTAGGATTGAGTGAATTGGAACGCATGAATGACGTATTGTGAGTGAATGAGAGAACCAAGACTAGGTCTATGAGTATGAAAGGGATAGCATGACTGGTTGGAGATTGGGGAGAATCCGTTGGGAGCGAATGGTGAAGGACGTGTGTCGTATCGGGTTATGTTTTAAAATTTCTTCTAATGTAGAGTAAAACAGTTCTACGTGTTTAATTTAATGTCCACTTCCTACAGTGGTGTGAGAAGTGGGATAAGCTGTCACATTTTTCTCTTATTTTCTTCGCAATAACGTTAACAATGGAACTTAAATATTATTTACGAGATCTCTGAAATAATTGATTAAACGTAGGCAAAATAACTTTTC
The DNA here is from genome assembly GCA_022674325.2 of Grapholita molesta. Lineage (NCBI taxonomy): Eukaryota > Metazoa > Arthropoda > Insecta > Lepidoptera > Tortricidae > Grapholita > Grapholita molesta. The sequence continues at coordinate 9,681,674 of CP053129.2, read as the reverse complement.
TAATCTGAAAAAAGTAGGTTTTCTAATCTTAATTAATAATAGGTACATATCCGTGTGCGTTTGTAAACAAGTTATATTACATTTTTGAAAACAACGTAGGTACTTTTAAGGCTTAACAAAAGTCAACGTACGAAGCCTTAAGCAATTTTCTCGAAGCTTTATGTGAAACTCACGTAGGTACTTACAATGGATGAAACTTGACAATTCTTCCAATTAGTACCGTCTTTTAATTTTATTGTACATCAGAGAAATTGTGAGGTTTGTTTAATGTACATTTTATTTTACTTGAATAAGGAGACTGGGACGTAATTGTTCGTTCATAGTTACATTGTAAGAATACTTATATTTTTCTTAATCCGGAGGTTGTTAGTGAAGTCGCTACCAAGTCGCCATAAAACGCTAGGAGTGTCTTCAAGTGTCAAACGCGTGTAGCCTTCATTACTCGGCACTCGTGCGCGAGCCGGGGTCTCTCGACACTCGAGACTCCTTTATAAGCCAGCTAGTGACGCCGCGCCCCCATGACTTGCTGGAACTTGCTCATTTCAGCCTTTTGAGTTTTACGCATGAACATGTGTGTGATACTCAGTGCAGTTGGTAGGTATAGTTGTTTTATTGCGCTGCACGCGGCAGATGATTAAGAGAGGGACGTGCGAGTCAAAAGTTATTCAAAGGCATACGCAGAAAGTTGAGGGCTTTGAACGCTAAACACGGTCTGGTAAATGAGATTCAGTTTTATGATTTTGTTTACGTATCTGATATAGCTCCGTTTACTACTCTACTCGTATTTACACTTCTATGGCTGAGCAATTGCATAGGAAGTTCCGATGTATAAAACTACTCACGCACAGCCTGCATGAATATTGCATTATACTCTTACACAAGCTGGGAACGATAACGAGTTTTCCGAAGATCTAACTAGCTTCCTATATTCCGAGATCCTCTATTGAGGCATTCAAATAGCTAGTTTAGCATACAATATTTGAAGAGAGGCAGAGGGAAAATGTTCGTACGGCGCCATTCCGTTTCTCTATATAGCTACACAGCTTCTGCCTTTTCATTGAAACGTCCACTAATAATATTCATTAACTTATTAGAAGTAGAGTTTAGTTAACATTTTCGTGTCAAAGTCGTGTTTTTAAGATCAACTTATGGAATATCAAATCAAAAATTCTATAACGAAACCAGGAAATTTTGTCATTACACGCGGTTAGGGCACGCACCGCATAAATCGGCAACAGCCCTTGGGCCGTCTTACGATCAACCACTTTATTTAACTACTAAATCGAACCACTAGGGAATCAGGAAACTAACTTATTCATGAGTAGGAGAATACTACCCTCTAAATTACAGCGGTCGTCGTGAATTGGGAAGGTAGCCTATTCGAACCAGGCTTCGGAATATCGTGCCGCCATATGTTACATAATTTGAGGGATCCACGAAGGGTTACTCCTTAGAGTCAGTAAGAGGTTTCTCGTACGGACATTTCCTAGAAATTTACGAGCTTGGTTTGCATGCTCAGTTGTTCTGAATACTTTTATACTGAAGCACAGGAACGTAACGGTATCTTGGTTTGTATAAACAGACGTTTCACACAGATTGGCCGAATAGCGAATAGTAGCAAATACTTTGCGGTTGCAGCCACTTAATTTCAACGTAATAGCAGAAACCCAATAGTGTATGAAATAAATTTGTGACCATAAATACAAATTGTAACTATAAAAAGAAAAGGTCGCGCCGCAAAATACCGCCATCCACTATTAGCAATGTTACAACAAATTACAACGTAGTAAAAGAAAATAGACCAGAAACATTCCCGTCCCTTTAACTGGGGTCGAACGGCCTCTAGGAAACTTAATAATGTAACAGTTTAATTGGAGTCTATTTTTTCGTTACATTAGAATTCGAAACCATTCAGATAAGGAGTATTTGCAGTGAAGCGAGTTGGAATAAACAGCGCCAGGCGAAATGTTTAAAAATATCTTTACGGTCATTTCCTAACACTTCAAAGGTGGGTCATTAAATGTCGAGAGACGGCGATATAAATCCGGAATACCTAAGCGTGCGCCACGTGCGAATGCCACCTGGCTACTGTCAACATGAACTGCCAATTTGAATTCCGAGTCACCTAATTGGTCGACAGCTCGCTCCAAATATAAATATTTAAGGTCGGAAACGGAAATCGCGTAACGAGGTGCGCAGGGGAGAGGTGGCAGGCTGTTACAATCAACGTAATATGTTGATTGAATTTTATTTGCATTCAATGTAAGCATGATACACTAACACTTTCGCTGCGGGAATCAGTTAACATCACAATGAAACATACTTTTAACATGCAGATAAACGACGCCGCATTTAAGATGAATAACCATAGTTCATATAAATTGATAACATCAATATAGTTTTGTCAAAAAACATTTTATCAGACGCTTCACTATTAATAGATGCAATACTAATTAAAATATAAACTTGAAAATGCATACAGGATAGGCGAAAACAGCAACTATGTGTCTAAACAAACAAATACGAATAATATTGAAAATTAAGCAGATACAACTAATATTTAAAGTAAAAAACAACATTTGGTGCAACTGGGTAAGCACATTTTTCCAGTAAAGCATATTACGATTCATTTATGTCGCTTAATTTTCTAGATTTCAGCTATAAGGAGCACAGTGTATTGCGATAATATACCATGCCTTGTTTAGAGCAGTACCAGGGCGAGAGGTTTACAAACAGTAGGTACTATGCAAGATATCTGTCTGCGGACGGATTTATCTTGGGACAAATTGCAACGCCCCCGCCAACGCCGTCCTTTGTGCAAATGAGACAAGTAACAATGTCGAAAATTGTTACGCCAAATTAATACATTTGCATGGTTCTGGTGCGAAGTTAATTGAAAACGATCCCGGCCAGACTTGGTTTACGTTTTTAATAACGCTAAATACTTTGTTAACAAAAAAAAGGTATCGTCAGCTGATATTATTATAAATAAAGAATTATTTTATGGCTTTAATAATAGTCACTTAAATGGTTGTTCTTTATATAAATAGTATGTCCACAAGACATTAATTCTATACTACCGTCCGTACGGTTAGATATTTAAAATTATAGATACGCAGCGGATTTCAAGGCGCTTTTCAACACCATACTGAGATGTAGAGTTATAAGGTAAATTAATATGAAAAAAAATGTACATACCACCAGTGCGAGACTGGGGTAAGTGGCTAGTTTATATACTAAGAGAAGCGTTCAATCAAAAATACAAACAGCCGCCAGCTAAGCGCGTCGGATCCAAAGACAACAGTGTCTCGAGTCGCGACACGACAACCTGACAAAATTGATCCCTTCAACTCGGTTTGTTTAAACGTTAATTATCGTTTTATTTATGTTAGGAATATTCTAATTTACCCCAGTTAATACCCGGCCGTGTTGCAGACGAGACAAGACGGGCCCGTCCCGCCATCTGACAGGTGTCTTACGCGCTGCCGGATTTGTCTGGAGATAAATTGCCGTGTGCCGCACTCGGTCGAGTATGGAGCCGCGTGTCAGCTGGCGTTTAGCAGCATTCTCACTAATATTTCACAATTAATTTAGGTATTTTGGAAATATATTGCCGTTATGTGAGAGTAACCGAGCAGGTGTCTACATTTTGCGTTTACTCGTATATAGTGGTATGGGCTAGGTATGTACATATTACGGTAATTTACAAAAAAGTGGACCATGGTAGTTTTTATACTCAGTTAATCCACCAGATTCGGGAGGTTATGAAATGAGTCAAACACAAACGTTACACATGAGCAAGCATCAACTTTATTTTACAACCGTTCACTTTCACATAAATATGTTTTTAATAAACTTTCCTACGTTTACAATACCGTTATTAGTAATAGATTATTTCAAATATTGGATCATAAATCATTTACCTACATCAAAAATTTACTTGTACTAAAATGAAACATTAATTTCTAATTTACGAGCAGAGTACAAAGTGAGTACTTTGTTTAAAAATACCTGGCGTCGCGGACGTTAGCGATTAAAATGATTGATGACTCTAATAAATTACCTTAATTAACCAGAAATGACTGTACGACTTCGGCAGAACTTTGAAAAGAGGCAGGTATTTAAACACACGCGCAAAGAAACAAGTAAACTGCTGAGCCGTTTAAAACATTAGCGAACAAGTTAACTAAGAAATGCGGGTAAGATGTCAAAAAACAAAACAAAGTTGTTTGAGAATACTTTTCGTGGACGCGATTATAATTTATGAAAAACACTTCCTTTAGCCATTTACACCCCCCGCTACGGGACGGACAAGCGCAACCCATTGCTCTCCCTCTCCTTTGTTTAAATATGCATCGCGCCGTCTCTACTCGGGGCACTTGTTTGAATATTTAAAATGGGAACTTGTATCGAGTCACAGATCCGTTCGGTACGTGCACTAAATTCCGCGTCTTGTCCAAAGTGTCAGCGCCGCCTATCGCGTTCTTTTGTTTTCGTTTCTTCATCCGCGGTTACATCATTTTCATTTGGTATGATTATACGAAATAAAATGTCGTTTTATACCATGCCATTATTTTAGCTCTCAATGGGCTTACATGGCATCTACTGCGTAATCAACTCGGTTTGCAAAGAAGTTAAAAGGTAATTTTCGTATACATAGTTGCTTAACTTTACGATGACTGATATCTGAAGATGGACTCATTATAATCGTATTACTTTATAGTTAAAACTGTAGGTTTCTGCCTAATCAGATTCACATTGTGATGTTTTTAATTTGTACCCTCAATAGCTCATACAAAATTATAAAGCAACAATTTAAACATTTTAAAATCACATTTTGATTATTGTAAGCTGTACTGTACTGTAAACTCTTTTTAATTTTAATAAACTCAATTATATCCTCAAACCTTTAATCAGTGTTGATTAATGTCGAAAATACCAGAACGCCGCCGATAATGAAATGATATCACAAATTACTCCTCGGGCGCAATGAGCAAATATTTGCATAAATATATCACATCGACTCTCAATTGATATCGATATAAATATTGGAACACGACCGCCCTTACTTATACACATCTCCAGAGTAGTATTTAATATTTTGTAATTACATCTTTGTTTAATGCGGGTAACGTAGCTAGTGTGATCAGCACCTTTACACTGTAGTCATATATAGTATTAGGTTACTGTCTGTCTTAATATTTCGTATTATTACTAATTTTCCTACATACAAATTTTATAGGCATCCGTTATATGATTATAGTATATTTGAAATATACAGTCGCATAATATTTTTATTTAGTATTTTATGTCGTATAATATTAACATTCTATTCAAGTAACTACGTCTTACTTTTGTCTTTGCTTCACTTCACTTTTTCTATTTAGCCCTGTGGTTGACTGGTCAAGAATGTCATTAGGAATTAAGCACTATATTTAAATATTATTTATTATACTTTTCGAAAACAAAAACTAGAGAGTTTAAAAAAACGGTATAAGTTTTATTCGAGTATACTACGACGTGCTACGCCTGCAACTAATGCTACGTTTGAGCGTAGGCTTCTACGAAGACGTAGGCATATACATGCGACAGCGATCATTTCTAAAATAAATCTGATTTTGAATTAAGTAATTAAAAACATAATATAACTTCACATACCATTAAAAAAATATTTTCAGTAGCAAGGTTTTAATGTAATTGTTTGTTGCGCATTAAATCCGAGCGCTTATTAAAAACTGAACTTAAAAGCCCGTAGTTTATTTAAAAATCAACATTTATAATTAACACAGTAAAGATATAAAAATATCAGATCTAATTTGGCGTATGTTCTTTAATTATCCCTAGTTAGAAATAGCAATACTTAAAATATAAAAAAGAAAATATGTTCCATTAAATATACCTATGTTACAAACAAATTAATTCCTTTATTCTCCTGTGGACAATAGTTGACAGCTTACATATAAGTTATGTTATGATTGACGATGATGATCACAGATTAAGCTGATAGAACACGAAATGGTGTCTGCGCGGATTAGTCCATTCAAAAAGGCGTGAACGAAATTTGGTTTTTCACCCATTAATTTAATTTTACTACATTTGTATGTATTTTTTCGTATCGGTTTGATTTTCTTTTATCAATTGACACATGTTAAATTATAACAAAACTTAGTTACATGTATGCAAAAAATCTCACACGTGCATCATAAAAAAAAAAATTTAAAACCCCGGGTTCATTTAAATTACCTATGCAGTCAAGTTGATTGAGTACTCAATCTATTAAAGTAAAGAAAAATATTACTCTTTTCTCCCGATACGTCGCAAAGTCGTGAAATTAAAGTGTTACTAAAAAAAATACTTACTATTATAGCAGTCTAAATTAAAAGGAATATCCTATAATAATAAAGAATTAAAATCCAAAATCTGGTTAGTAACTGGCAATGGACTCAGAATCAAGTAAAATGCGTGCCCGAAAACAACATTCGGTACTATAAATTGAAGGATTATAGTAAACCCTCTACAGCTAAATCGTAAATCTGATGTAAAATAATTTACAAATTTGAGTAAATAATTACGTTCATTAAAACAAATATAACACTGGTAAATGTTATGCTTTAAATTTGCTGTAATAATCTAGAATTATATGGCATTAATTTTAATGACAACCGACAAGCAAATATAATTCCAAAACAGCTCAAATCAAAAGTAAAAATTAGAAGTCAACTTTTATTAGATACTTAGTAATTTCTAATTTGTTTAACGATGGTTGCCGTGTGAGGGAATTTTCCATTTCATTCATTTTAATGAGCAGAGGGTATCCCCGAGTTCCAGTCCTCTGTTTAATGGGACGAATTACAGTTTAACAACTCACGTTAAGTTAAATCCAAGCCGTATAAGTAATTCACTTAGGCGTGAAAGGACATCGCGTAGGTCGAAATCATGTGATTGTTTTCGGCGTTCTTTTGACACCCCCCTTTAGTTATATTCGCTGATCTGAATACTAAGCCAGCCCCCCCTCGTTTCAAGATCACGCGGTTTTTTTAAAAACAAAAAGGTTTCCTGATATTTGCGAAGTACAATTTACCTCAAGGTATTGTAAAGTTTGAGTGTTGGACGATTTAGAATTGTTGCAAATTTTCGTTATTTTTGGACATTCTGCTTTGTGAAAAAAAAAAGTGGTCTCGGACCTTCCACCAGGCATGAGCAGTCGTGATATTGTGTGATCCCCTCCCTCCATAAAGAATCAGATAATTTTTAGACGAGCCTAAACATAAAAAATGAATATGAATATAAAACTTGAATTTACGAGTAAGCAAGCTTAATAATTGAAACCAAACTACTAGGAAAGTCTACTAGTTCTGTCGTAAAACGCGCTAAAGACTACGCAGGCAGCTCGAAATACGGGCGCGGTTAAAAGTTCCTTAATACCGCCATACATTAGACAACTAAAAGCCAGCTGTTGTCAACCATTAGACACTTTAGTACATTAAATAAGGTAATGCAATGTACTCAGCGAGTCGGGGCAGAGTTGCAGCGAGAGAGAGATGCAATCTGCATACATTAGCCTAACGTACCTATCTTAGTTTTGACACCTGCTCGCCGCGCGGGATGGATGGCACAAACATGTCACAGATGCGGTGTGCTGGAATGCTCATGTGTGTCCCAGTTTTAACGGCACTTACGACCTGTTGTAATTCCCGGCCAACACACTTCTCACGACTTGTACCAAGTTGGACATGTCCCCACTGCGCTGCGGCGTGATATTTATTATCTGTGCCGCAAGGGAGAGCCTATGCGGATGGTTTTAAATAAGTTAAGAAATGACACTGCCTGACTTTATTTCGGTTGATATGATGAATTGTTTACTGGCACATGTATTTTATATATTATTTGATTTTAAATATATTTTCTATAGAGATAATCAAGTTAAATAGGTACTAAAATTAAGTTTATCAATATAAAAACTTTACAGATACCTACTTGTGCTTCAAATTAAACGTACCTATTAACAAATATACTTAGATAGAATAGTATACATAAAATTTAAAAACATGCAAAATGTATGAATTTAGTGCCAACATTAAATGCTCAAATGAATGATCAAGTCAAGTTAATACCTACAGCTCGAGAGCCAGGGTTGTCAAGCCGGAACACATTTTAATAATGCACCCGCTCGTTTAGTATGAAAATTAGCAAGCGAGCGGCGGGCATACGCGACCGCTTTATTATTGATAGCGACGACGGCAACCCTAACTATGCTCGGATTAATCTATTAAAAACGTAAACCTATTGCTTGTTAGCTAATAATCATTTTATTTCATTTAATATTATAAGGCCGCATCTACAATAAAACCACAGCGACGGCCGTAAAATAAGACTATGTTAGATTTGCGCGTTTCATTGAATATTTTATTTCTCACAACAAACGTAAGAAGCATATTTATAAGTTTTTTAATAATTTTAATCTACACAAGCCCACTAATCTTCCTGGACAGGAGTTGTGCCCTAAAACAACCCTTGTGGGTGACACAAAACAGAGCCCGGCATCAGGGCTGCTCTAGGAAACTCTTCGTTTTCACATACAATAAAAAAAAATACAAAATGTATCATTTTATCAATAAGAATGTGAATAAGCATTTACCCACTTACATACATCTCAAAGTAGCCCGTTTACGGTATTTTACCATGAATATATTTGTACAAACTGAAACTCTTAACAGTCTGTTAAGCAACCGTGTCAGCTAACAAATTGTACAGATTAAAGTTTTGACAGTTCGTAATGCGCTGATAACACTGTAATGGAGTGTTCAGATGGTTTTGTAACTCGGAATTAGATTATATTGTGCCCCCGGGACTTACAAACTAACTTGGAGCCTGTACAATAACACAACTCTACACAGAAAAAATATTTCTAGATCCATGGAATATTTATTTCAAGTACTTTTCGAGTTTATTTAGACACATTTAGATCTCGTATTATAGATTTTGATTCAAGAAATTAACTTTATCCTATGAAATAACGGATTAAATCGCGTATACCAATTTAAACTTCATCCCGACGTTTCGAACCCTTTAGCAGCGTTCGTGGTCATCGGGTGGACCCGTGTTTTATTTCATGAGTAATTATCGCGGCAACCGAAGACAATATTATAACTTTATCCTAATTTATTCTATTAAATACCGATCTAATGAGAATAAACAGAGCAGTTTTCAATAAGGAAGTATATCTTGGACCTATACCTGGACTGGACCTATATATATAGTAATACAATTGAGATATCAGAAAGGCTTATTTCTTAGTGTAAACAGGCTATTTTAATTAAATTGAATATAAAGTTTTTTCCATTGATGCTAATTCAAAACATGTATAGAAAATTTACAAATAAATATTACAGGACCACCTTACACAGGTTGACAAAGACCCACGGTAAGCTCAAGAAGGCTTATGTTGTGGATACTCAGCCAACGATATATTTATAATATAAAAATACTTAAAAACATAGAAAATATCCATGACTCAGGATGTGATCGTCATACAAATAATGCCCATACCGGGATTTGAACCCAGTACCGTCGTCTTCATAGGCAGGGTCACTATAACGCCATCAAAATAATATTTTAAATACACTTCACAGTTCTAGGTCCTCAGTACAAGTATAAAAATGTGTAAGACAATTCATAATTAAAGCCTCCTCAGGCAATATACTCTCCTCAATGGATCAATATGTAACAAATAAAAATATGAAACTTTTTGACAGAAAATACTAAACGTCACCTATTTTTGTACATTTTTGTTCCATATCACAATCGTGGATCTACAAGCAATCGAGAAGAAGTATCCTCCCGCTATCGCGCCACGGACGTGACTGGCTTCAGAATTATAACCTTTGCACCGTAGGGCGCGACTTGATGTTTGCGGGACGCACAGAATACTTAGTGAATTTTACCAGCAGTGAAGTATTACATGAGATGTACGTTATAAATTTAATATTGGTCAGCTCTGTTGCACTATCACCTGATGCACTATCTCCAACTTATTTGGAGGAGAGTGTATAATATTTACTATGATGATAATATCCCTGTCGGATAAATAATGTAGATCCATAGTATTTTAACAAACAATATCATCGCATTTAACCCTTTGACATCGACTGAACATAATAATTAATCATTGAAGTCAATTGGAACATTCGAAATCACTTCCCGCTTTGGCGCTATCCGCACTTCGCATTACTACTAGTTGTCTCAACTTTCCTAAAACCTGCTTGTTTACATTCTGAAGAATCATATATTACAGACCCAACTTTTAAAGCCAAAATACCATTAAAATATTCACACAAGTGGAAATTCAACTTGTAGTTTTGAGTGAGACAGTAATAAGGCATTGTCTAAGCCCCATTGAGAAAGGCCTCGCGCCGCCCTCCGCGCCGCTACGGACATATTTTTAGTCAACTCCTGTTATTTATTACCCGGCACTAACTGTGGACAAGTTTTCCGGTCGACTTTGTCTTCGGACTTTAAACTGCTTTGCTACATTAGTTAACTGTTCCGCAAGTTAAATTAATTTTAACTGTAATATTGCATAGATATTTTAAATAGCGGCTAGATGTTGCGGTGAAACTGAAGTGAAGCCGTAAAGATTTGGAATTTATTACTAGTTCTTTTAAAAATAAAATCCCAAACTGGTATACGAGGCAGGCATGGAAATGGCGAAAAAAGGCGTGAAGACCACCAGGCCCGTCGCGACCGATTGCTTCACATAAATCATACAGATTTGGATTCGGCGGGAGCGCGCCTGTTGCCCATACTATGCACATTCAATCACTCTTTATTTACACTTTTTGCAGGGTGTCCTATTTTCTTAACTGCGTTTTCCATAAATATAATATCCTTGCCCACTTTCCCAGAGCGCGGACTTTAAATTGAAAATTAAAATTTTGATCCCGTACTAGTTTTCTCAAAACCGGAGGAAATTTAAATTTCCTTTAACTTGCGAGGTAATGGCTCTTAAATTCCCACATAATGCTGAGCAGAGCGCCCTGAAACGACCCTGGCGCGTGGGGCAAAGTTAAATTTGATTTAATCTTGTAGGTTCTGCGCACGCAATTTACAACTTATTAAAATTGCATTTAAACTTGAAAGGCGACGTGACTTAATGGAGCTCGTGTATTATGCGCATAACAATTTGTCAGTCGTCGGGTTTGAGTCCCGGATTTATTAAAAGTGGAGGTGACGGAGACGGACGAGCGGTTGTCACCTAAATCTGAAAACAATAATCCCGATCGGTCGGTCAGGCCCGCGTGGAGGGCCGCATGCCGTTAGGAATTTTCCGGGTTCTTTAACGGGATTCATTCATAACTCACGGCCGAGTGGAGCCTTCGAATATTTCAAGCTGTAAAGGCCCCACCCCTATAAATTCCGCGCGTCGGGTTGCCAAATTAGGCGCGAGGAACGCCGACTTATTCCCCCCATTACTCCGGTCTAAAGCGAGTGAGACTTTAAAAAGAAACTTTCTACAATCGTCGCAGGTACAAGCGCGATAGAACATTGGAACTTTCATAAACTCGTCATGTGAATTTCTGAATATTACTTAGGAAAATGATTTGAATTTTGAAATTTAAGGGCGTTAAAATTTACTCATATATAATATGTCATTATTTTAAATTAATTTGGGATTTACGCCACATAAACCTAATAAAAAATATCAAATGTTCTCCACACCATTTCAGACCTCCAGTCCTTCAGTCAGACCTTCAGTCTCAGCACCATTCGCACGCATTCAATAACTTAAACAAAAACTACCTAATATAAATATATAAAATATTTTAGTAATAATATTGAATAAAAGTGAAAAATAGAAAAAACGGAGTTAGAAATTGAAACTAAAATTGGGAAGTATAGTTTTTAAACGAAAAACTAAAAAACTTAACTTTGTTACACGATTTGTGATAGTGACTGCAAGTCCTAAATCGTAGTTTTTCGTTATTAGTTAAGGACTTCTTAGTAGCATGGATTGTGCATGCTGGCTGGAGGGAGATATAGTTAGGATATGGATTCCTTAATTAGTCACATCAGAATCTATTATTATTATAGACAGGAGTAAAAGGGTGGACATTTAGAAGGCCTATTCAAAGCCTTTTGTGTTATATTCTAAGCTTCTAACTAGACCTTGTGCCACGACCGACACACGAAAAATTATCCTAGAAAACTCTTTATATCAAAAAAAACATTGGTCTAGGTTTAAAGATAAATATAACTTCGGAAAGGTCTCGGTAAGTTATAAACACTCCACACCAACAAAAACAATGTGCAGGAAGCGAGACAAATCCAATAAAGCACGAAACAATCTGGAAAACTGTATGAAAATCAATATTCAATATTTGGCGTCGCAATCATCATAGGAATAACAACAATGGTGTGGTTTCACAATGACCGGTAATTTAGCGAGTGTAATTCCGAGTCGCGTGGCTGCCGAATTTAATTTTATCAGGGATAAACCCTCGGTAATAATTCATGAAAACCACGGCTCGAGCGTACGTTGCCTCAGCAAAAAATATCTACTTTTTCCGACACAACAAACAACAAAATATGTAACGTGATTCGGAAGAAAAAAGAGCTTAGACCTCTGGGCCAGGTGCTATATTGTACGGTAAAAATAATTTGATGGAGGAAAATTCAGAGATTTAACAAATTGGCTCGCTACTTACCTGTGCTGAATGTGAATTATAAATGTGTTTTGTTTATGATAGACTTAAAACTGTTTTAAAAAAGAGACTAATTTCAACATTGCTACGATACAAAAATTATGTAAACAACGCTTAATAGGTATGTATTTTCCTGTGACTCAGAACCATTTTTTAAATTATTTTAAAAGTAGGTACAAGCTAACAAGTATGCAGTGTGTAATTGCAACGCTAACGAACAGGCTAAATGACCTGTATTTACTTAGACGGTGTAATTTAGTAAGTGTTATTAACCGAGACCGTGTAAGTAGACGCTCAGAGTTTCCTCTAAGTTCTCGCTAGTTTGCTTCAAAATATGGCGCTAAACACTAGACAATATTAAAGTCAATGAAACAGCTTAAGTCCCCTAGACGGTCATGGCATTTACGTTTATTTTAGAAGGACACAAAATACCAGAGTTACGTGCAGCATTAACAAGGGAAGTTAACCAGCCGGCGCTAAGCCTGGCCAAATTAGCAAAGTCGGACTCGGGAGGTTTACCAGGCAAGAAATCTATCTTAGTAGCAAAATTAACTAAATAATTTTGTCTCACATGAAATTCGTTGCACAAATCTTGTTTCTTTTTTTTTTACATTTATACCAAGCTCCAGTTTGTACATACTCGTACAGGGCCCTTCGAGTGAATCGAATAATTTCTTACAGGTTCTAAGGTCATAGTTTTATTTAAATTTTATAATATTTCTATAAATTAGCAAATTTCTCTCTGTAATAATGTTAGTTTAATATAATTGTCACTTATCCTCAAATATGAAAACACGATGAAAATGTATTGTATTTTACCTAGACTAGGATCCAATAAACTAAATAAAAGGGCACCGCAAGTGGAATGTTAAACTTAACATTTGTTACGGCAGACGGAACAGAGCAATAGAATTAATTCAATCGGCACAACTTTACATTCAGCCCCAAAGACGATTGTTCCAATTCATGTTGGCTAAACAAGGGCTGAGCCCGGGTTAGGCGGTCCACAAAATGATTGATGGATCGAATAATTAGCGGGGGCGACGTGTTATTGTTTTATCGTGTCGCTCGATCGTGACGTTATCTAATTTAATATTCCGCAGCCATATTTTATTCGGCCGTCATTTGTTATAGGACTATTGGCGCTCTTTGTAAACTCAATCAAATACAACAGGAGTAATATGTAACAGGTCTAAAAATAATACTCAACTAGCTTAAGTAATATATACCATACCAATCTTAAAAGCGTGGGCTTATTAAGTTAATCTTATTGACAAAGAACGTTCGCTCTTTGATATTTTCTGCCATCGTAAATATTTCGTAGTTGGATATTGTTCAAAGTTAATTAATTATCTGAACAATAATGTCACTGATATTGACAGCATTGACTTAAATTTGGATCAATTTATTAGTATACAACTTAGTCTTTTTAATACCTATACTTAAATCAATATCACATTAACTACTCTTACAACTTCTCTCTCTATTCGTTGACTTCATTGCTGAAGGTCGTGTCCGTCTTGAAATTTTCTGATGACCTCTGTCACCAATCGCTTCCACCCCATCCTGTCCTCGGCTTTCTTCATGGCGGTCGTCACTGTGAGGCCTGTGAGAGCAGAAACTTGATCTGACCATCGGGTGGGAGACCTGCCACGTCGCCGCTTGCCGTCTATTTTCCCAACAACCACAAGTTTCTCTAAGTTATCAGGTTCACGGCGGGCAATATGTCCAAAATAGCCAAGAATCCTTTGGTAGCAAGTGGTCGATAGCCTTATCCGGATTCCAAGCTGCTGAAGAATGGAGACGTTCGTTCTCTTGGCTGTCCATGGGATACGTAGCATCCTCATACTCTTACAACTTAGTGACGATGAAAAGAAAGTAATTTGCTCTACACAAATATATCTTATTTTTTATTATGCAGAAACGTCAGCTAAGATATCTTCATAATTATACTATGTAAATATGTTTGTGTTATTGAGAGGACTTTCGTGTTACACCAGCATTACACTAAACTCGCTGGGCACTACAAACGCCAAAAATGTACGGCTCGCCCATGACAGCACTTATTAAACGCTACAGTCGCGTAAGTTTAGCATTTGGCCGTCACCGAAGCAGACACGAGCCGCGAGTAACGGGGATTAAGTGCGCAATAAAAGCTTGGAGGCGCAAACAATGCGGCTCACGTCAGTCGCCACGGAATTATCTTGCCGCGGCTACGACGATCAATTACGTTCGCAACTACGCCGCAGTCAATAGATAGGCAGTAGGCAAAAGAAACTTGCTAGCCAAAGATGGTCGGATTCTTATCATCTGTTACTTTCTAGCAAGGTAAGTGTGAAACTGACGCATGACTCATCAGCATACGACAGGTTCTGGAGCCGTTCTGTCGTTCGTGAAGTTCAACTGAAAAGAATGTATTGAAATAACACATCGAATGACAAGTCACGTGATATTTTTTCAATTATGTTTGTATAATCGATTGGCCGTGAAGCAAACTTTCATGTAATCGATCAAGTTTAATTGTACAAATCATACGCAACAAAACTAAACAAAACCTGTACGTTCAAATAAACCTAATTAAGATAACATAAAATTATCTACCCGGTACCTCACTAGGTTAGTCTGAAATAGGATATTGTGTACTGTGTCATATTTGCTGCGGCCGCGTGGACCGGATAAGAAACTTTTATTTTTTCGAGTTGCCTTTGTTAGGGCCTTCGTAAACCGTACTTGTTTAACGAACATCATTGTTAATAAGATTCCTGGCCGACGCAGGCTTTGAACGGTATTTCAAACTTTGCGCTCAATTTTTAAAGCGCGAGCCTTTGCCCTGGTTGGGGTTTATTCTATTTATGGTGTGGCTATACCAAACATCACCAAACAAAAATACCAAATAAGATACATCATGTAAAATCTTACCACTACATGCTTAATTGCTCAAATATTTTTTTTTTGTTTTTCAATGTTTAATATTATATACGATATAAATTGAAATTATTTACTCGTGGACATAAAAAATAAAAGTACATTAGTAACAAAAGAAGGGAAATACAGCAAACGAAATGGCCTCATCTCAGCATGTTGCTAGCGGTAGCCAGCGCTGATCTTCCTATCAAGTAAGAAACATGACGTAAGTGTTATAAGACAAGGTAACAAAGCAGAATTACATAAAAAAGGAACAAAATAAAATATATGAACAATGAAGAAAAACTTAAAATAGAAGAATTTACAATCGACAAATATATAAATAAATAAATATTACAGGACATTCTTACACAAATTGACCGAGTCCAACAGTAAGCTTAAGAAGGCTTGTGTTGTAAGTACTCAGCCAACGATATATATAATATACAAATACTTATACTTAAATACCGTGCGTACTTAATTGCCGTTTGATCCCGGCTGACTAGAATAGCATCACCCCATCTCCTCCCGCGGGTGTCGTAAGAGGCGACAAAGGGAAAAATCCTACGGACGGGCAGCAGCGTCCGTCGAAACCCAATATACAGCTACTGCGGTCGTCAACCCGCCTGCCAAGCGTGGCGACTATGGCAACTAACCCCAAGATGATACAATTCATATTTGTGGGAGGACTATGTCCAGCAGTGGACTGCATACGGCTGAAATATACTTAAATACATATATAAAACACTCATGACCCAGGAACAAATATCTGTGGTCATCACACAAATGCCCTTATAGGGATTTGAACCCAGGACCAACGGCTTCATATTCACCCTGGCCTAGTAGCCAGACTTGCCGTCGACAAAGTACGTATAAATAGATATAAAAAAACATAAGCATGCAAAAGTAGATCTTTTTTCAGAATATTATAAATTATAATTTTGAGAATATAATCGTAAGACAAATGAAAAGAATCCAAGGATTGATAGAAACATATTTCTTTGACAGGTAATCGGAGGGTTTGAAAGCTTAACTAATCAATCAATTATCCATAAATTAACTGATGACATCCTACCACTTATGAAAACTTTGATAATGGATGGATGGATGGTTGTTGCTTTTTCGCGAAAACGATGAACGGATTTTATTGAAGATTTACTTATACTTCAGCATAACATAACGACTAATTATTTATAAATACTGTCAAATTAGCCCGATTAAAAGGCAAGTCACGAGAGCTGGTTCGAATGGATTGAATGAGTGAATTATATTATATGTATTAAAATGATGAACTAAATACAGGTTAATTATTATGAGCCCTTTTCCACCGTTTTGAGAATTGGAACTAGCTATCACCTTTTAATTATTGTCATCAAAAATTATTATACCTGAATAGTTACCTGTTTTGTTTTGATTGT
Organism: Grapholita molesta; assembly: GCA_022674325.2. Taxonomy (NCBI): domain Eukaryota; kingdom Metazoa; phylum Arthropoda; class Insecta; order Lepidoptera; family Tortricidae; genus Grapholita; species Grapholita molesta. Next base: position 9,664,651 of record CP053129.2, on the reverse strand, counting down.
TTAATTCATTCAATATTTTTTTATACAATAACATAAACATGGTTATACAATTTTAGGAGGCGCCTGTATAAGAACAACTCTCACTCTACCACTCACAGTGACAAGTGACATTTCTTTTGTTCATTCCATTCGTTCCAGCTCTCATGTATCGTGCTGTACCTAAAAGTCGACTAAGTAGTGTGTCAGTCGACTAAATACTTTTGTGTGCATAGTAAGCCGAATTAATGGAAGCCACTCGTAATTGACGGCTGCGCCCTCGACACTACGGGTACATTAATTTGGAATAATTAATGTTCAGCCGCAAGTGGCACTATTTAATTACTATCACACTATTTTCAATTTTGCTAATGTGTTTAAAAAACTTTATTTGCTAACCCTCTTATTCCTAAAGGCATATCAGAAGCTTATGATTGAAAAACAATTGTCAAAGAGACAGATAAGGATAAAACATAAATTATCTCATGTAGGTTTGATATACGTTTATGAATAAGGGGATTAGGGTCTTATCCCAAAGCCAAACTTGAAAATATTAATCTCAGTAGGTATCTATGCTTAAAAAAACCTATTCAGATATTTTGGGTAAGAGGTTAAAAACACAATGAGTGTCGGAGCTTCCGACTTCTGGCTGACAGACATATTTTGGAATGACGGACTTTAAAGACTGACTTGAAGAACATTGACAAAGAAAATGAAACAGTGATCGATAAAAACTCGGACAACCCTCGTCTTGAACCAAGACGAAGATGGCTGATGATTCTACTTTTAAATCAACTTTTATAAATATATATATGTATATTAATATTAATATAAGCGATCCAGTTTTTTTTTTGCTCACTTTTCTATATTTCAAGATACTTACTGCCACGTAGCACACCAGCTGTATTCAAACAATACAAAAACATTCCCTACAGCGGCGTCCTTAATTGCGTTGTAATTGTATACTGACACAATTCGGAAACGATTTTTCTTGTTAAGGGTTCATCCAGTTGTTTGGGCACAGTTCTACGAGTTATTATCTGAGAGAATCGATCGATGACACTAAGCCGTAATTAAGGGTAGGATTATTACTAATTGGAGGTCTAACGGCCAGTCATTTGTACTTCGGGTCTGCCATTTGTCAAAAGGAATGAATGGGAAATTCTGTTGTGCGTTCAACTTTTAAATTTGTCAAAATTTAGTTTTGTTTTAATATCATCAATATTCATGTTTATACGTAAACATGAATTTGCTACAATAATAGTGAGCACGGTAAAATAAACATTAATTTACTTTTTATAATCAAGTTTAGTAGATAATGCCTTTGGGATTAAGTTCGCATTTTGTACAGATGTAAAATTTTCAATGATTTATGCTCATTTGTAATTGTATTTAATAAAATAAATAAATAAGAAACCTTACTAAAATTATAAATGGGAATACGTGTTACTATTATGCGCAAAAGCTACTGGGATTTTTAATTTTAATTAAATTTTACAAAAATGTAGCTTGTACATAAGAATAACACATAGGCAATCATTAATAACGATATTTTGTAAATTTACCACAGGGAAAATAGGCTTAGTACTGGAAGGAATACTAATTTAGCGCAAACGAAGTCGCGGGCAGAAGCTACTCGTAGTAAATAAAATTAGAATGTAACCTCTGAACAGTTGTTCTAACATTGCAAAACAGATTAAAATCCTTTGTAAATATAACTCGTTGCTCAGTTCTAACTCTTCAAGTCTTCTAATTAAATTAGTATTCTGACCTAGCCGCTTAAATACCAATTAAAATCGTGTTACGTGTTATATTCCAGTTCGGCCGGCGGGTCTCGGAGGGGGGGTAGATGCGGATTAAATACAAAAACGGCGCGATTACGACGCGAGCCGGCCCGCCGGCGCCATTACGAATTCAGCAAACGGAATGGGGACATCGAATCGACAAAATTGAGCTCGCCTCATCTTTTCTAACATCGTGTGTTCCCCCTAAGGTCCGATATTTTAATATTTTTCTGGAGTCAAGGAAAACGACCGCTGTTTTGATCTACGGCCCGCAAACACAATTTTTCTTTGCTCTACATACAAAAATTCTTTTTCATTCCTTTCGGGCACATAACTTCGTGAATACATCTTAGAATAATACGGGAATCTTTTATGAATGGGATTTTTCGCTTTGCCGGGGGGCGGACTTACAGCTGAATTACTTACACAGACATCTCAGTCACCAATATCCTCATCAGTCTGGCATTACGCTTACCTGAAACAGACAAAATGTAATAAATTAGTAGAGAATTAAATGAACCAATAAGAAATTAATTTATAAACTTCTTAATGCTGAAAGCCTTCTAAGAATTACAAGTGGGGTTGTTTGCATTTCAAAGTTAAAATTACAAATTTAATTAACTGTGATTTATTTCTGTCCTCTTATTCCGTTTCATTAACAAAACAGTAGCGACAGGACTAATATTAACTTTAAAGAACTGATATTTTAGTTTTTAAACAAATGGCATAATATTATATTAGGTAGGTACTTTTAATTATTAAAAATGTATTACAAGAGTTTCAAGTATTAACATCGTGTCTAACCTTAAATAAATATAGCGACGAGTTGTCATGACAGAGTGATAATGATTTTTATACCAGCACAAACCACTGCTAGTGCCTGTGCTACTAATCGTAATCATTACCCACACACAACACTGGATGCCTAATTATTGACGTCGATTTGTGTATCATCACCAGAATAATTGTTCCTAACCGGCGATTCCTAACCAGGCGGTTAACGTCAGGTATATGTTTGCATATTAGAACGCTAATGTGCGATGCGCACGGTTCGTTAGGCGATTAAATGCGTTATATTAATACGTGTGGCCGTCGTATAGCTTCAATTGATTGTGCAATTAGATTGAGCTCTCGTATCAAGCGCGCATTGTACTATGTCACATTATGATATTATGATCCCTGTGTAATTGTTTGTATCAGGTATGAATATAACAAATTATTCTTTTGATAAAGGTTACATCGTTTTTGTTTTCTATTATGTAAAAATACTAAAATAAAATACTGTTCGTTAAATGACAATTGAAATTTGCAACATTAATTATAAGCAGAAAATGATTATGAAGCAGAAAATGATTGATGGATATTTATATACATAAATATACATCAGTAAGTAACATGCGCATCTGTAAAACTTACAAAAAGTTCAATGTTAGTACTCTTACTTACCTAACAAAATAAAGACGAACGAGAGAGTAGAACGAGTAAAAACTACGTAATGAAACTACGAGCATCTGAGTAAAAACCTGTTGGCAAAACGTAATTAATATTAATTACATAAGTGAAAGCTCTGCGTGTTTTGATATCAGAAAACATCTCTGCTATTTTTTATATAAAATAGAAGCCGTGTAATGATTTAATGGTCGTTTTATAGAATCGATAACGGGTTTACTTTAACAATGTGAATCCTTGCATAATTAAATCAAATATTTTGAGAGCACTCTCGTGTTAAGTTCATGATAATCGAATAACTTCTATAGATGCGAGCGTGGAATATTGCTTCTTACAAGATTACATTACTTTGTTTTAACAAGATAAACACGATAAACTTAACCACGACAAAGATGATAAATTCAAGCTTACAGCAAGGTTATTCGTTGTATAAAAACATAACAGCAGGAGAAAATTTTGTCCATTTTTTTAGCATTATAACTAAAAAAAATATCAAAATATAATGCATTAACAATATTTTTTCACACCTCAAACAGCAGCAAATACAGATAAAGATAAGTTTATTGAAGTAGAGGGTAAACAAAAGATGGTTTTATTATTAAGAAACTACGCCTTCTAGATAACCTTAACCTTACCAGACAGAAATTAAAGAAAAACGAACCCAATAATAGATCTCAAAACCGGCATAGTAATATTTTTCTATTAATTTTTAAACAAAGTTGCCAGTCCTAAAAATATAATTCCTACTCTAATTAAGAAATAGATAAATATTGCAGGACATTCTTACACAACTGACTAAGCCCCACGGTAAGCTCAAGAAGGCTCATGTGTGACTCAGTCATCCATGTATATATATATATATACATCATGGATGGCTGTGTACCCACAACACGAGGGATGACTGAGTCACACACGAGTCGTGTTATATATATATATTATATATATAATACTTAAATATATAATGACATATGAACAGATAATAATACCCAGGACCGTCAGCTTCATAAGGTCACTAACCACTACGCCAGACTTGTTGTGAAAATACTAGGGATTTGTTTTAGAAAAAAGTGATAATTAAGCATAATTATACAACGCGGCAATGCGTCTAGCATTATGGGCACTTTTGCATCAGAAATGAATTAATTTAGGTATGTATTGTTATTTTTCTTTTATTTTGCCTCTTTTGTTTTTATAATATTTTTATTTATGTGCTAATTATTTGTATAATGTTAATTGTAATTTATTAATAAATAAATAAATATTTAAGTACTATTATTAAGCATGAAATGCGAATGAAAATTAAAGTTTTGCCTTTTTTTGCTTTATAATATTACTTGTAGTTTGTGAAACGATCACCAAATCTAAGTATTTATATAATTTTAATGCTTAATTATCGTTACAAAACTGACGTGATTTAACTTTATACGTGTCACGCTACTTGAGGACGTGTTTTTCTGAAAACTCCCCAACGCGTAGTGTTAATAATATAATTTAATGTTGCCTGGCCTGCTTTATGGATACTATATGTAACTGGACAGTTTACCCTTACCATGAGTTGTAACATTGAGGTTTTCGATAACGAGTATCGAGTTTATTATCTTTTGTTCCAACGTGTCTGACGTTCCACGCCACGAGTAAATTATTGCTGGCTGCTCCTTGCATATGACCGCAGACAATTAAGGCACTTGACCCGATTACACGAGGTGATCTAATATGCGGCGAGCAATGAAGGTGCACGCCACAGGCCAGAAGGTCCCGGTCCCGGCTGGATGCCGGGATCAATGGATCAACCAATTTTTTAATTGAGCCTAATTTAGAGTTGATGACAATGGAATGTCGAGATGAATCATAGTGGAACTTAAAGAAATTATTTTTAGATGTGAGGTTGTTGAGTAAAACTACGATTAGTACGTAGTTATGATCAAGAACATCAAGGTAGATAAAAAACAATGAAAAAAAGAGAAAATAAACGTAAAAATTATAAATACTCATAAAACTTTATCGTGACGAAAGAAAGTTAAAAATATTTAAAAAATCAATGAAGATATAGAACTAGGTTCATTTGTTTAATATTGTCCTAAAAATATAGAGTTTATGTTTTGTACTGTTTCATAAATTCTTTATAATAAATATACTAATAGCAAATAGTAATCCGATTGATTTTACATTACCTTTTCCACGCTGACTTATTTTAACATTCAGTGCATTGCACGTAAAATGTAATCCTACGTTTAAATCTATTATTTCTATACTGACATTCGATTCGGGGTTGCATGTAACATACGTATACAATTATTGTAAGCTTTATTGACTCTGCATACATTAAGAGCTCAATATTCGCAGGTAAAGTTTGATAGGAAGCAGACATTCTATGCTATAAAAATTTACATTGTGATCAAGTTATATCCACTCTCCACTTGGTTTCACTGTACATAGTGTATTTACTTAGTCAAACTGAACAATAAGTTACGTCATTATGTCTAATTTAATGATACCGTTTACTTATTATCTTTGGTATATTTTTTATCCAAAATGCTTGCCAATTAATACTTTTATACGTGCATTCATTGAATTTTTCATGGTCAATACCGTTAATTCATGAAAATGCTCCATTAGTTTGAAAAAGTACAAACTAACAATCATTAACACTACGGAATAACTAAAATATTTTACGTATCGTAGCTGTGTCATTTAGTTTTGCATAAACAGGTTATCATCCCATACGTCATTTCTGATAGATCTGATCCAGTTCAAAGTCAAATGAGATCAAATCAATAAGAAGTTACATGCTTCAAGTATGCCTCCGTATCAGTTATGTTCGGAAGGCGACAGGGTTCCATGATCCGATCACTAGCGTGTTTACTCTGAGAGATTTGCAAACATCCTTTGTGTGCCGAGTGAGGTGGAACTTGTACACGCTAGCTTTTTTGGTCCCCCTTATACACAATATATCTAATTTCCAACAGGCGACAAATATTATATGGAGCCCTAAAAATCAGTCAGAAAATGATTTAATCAGTGTTTTCCAAAGATTGATAATAGATTAAGCGTATGATACACTACATGTCTACAACAAATTAACGTATAATGATCATATTGCACTGAAGGTTATTTAGGAAATATTCTGCTTTCATTGCTCTCGAGTTTATGACATAATGATTGTGAAATTTCTAGCAGCGCTTCAACTAGGCAAAATAAAAACTGAACATGAATGAGACCCGAACCATAATATGATCAACCGTCGTATAATGCGCTACATCCGATATCAATTAATTTCTACTGAAACTACTTGGCACCTGACTAATCATATCGAATCGACTTGAATGTAAAACTGAGACGTTTTTAAGGTACATTTTTTCTGAATATGTTATCTTAAGTATTATAGTGGAAAACATTTAATATTTTTATAAACCTACAGCCCTTACCTTACCTTTTCAGCACCTTAAAGTAAACACGAAAAATCTATAAAGTAACATAACATATTTTCTTTGAAAAGAATCACTTTTCGGGCCACGCGATATTTTACAACAACAAAGGCTTGAATTGGCGACAAAAAACGACCAATATGATGCGGTGTCAACAGTGATAATAATATATCGTGATATCAGGGTGTCTCCATCGCTATTGTGTCCCTAAACGCGCGATCCCTGGGATCACCAGCTCCGGACTCGTTTGTCCCGGGATATCCTTCGGCAAACATCGACGAAACCCGAGATTCACTGGACCTTTACACGAGAGCTTTGTCGGCTCGTTCGGGGATATAAAAATATAAAATGTCTTTTTCTAGCGCACATGCGGCTATGTTATTGTTATTGCGGGCGCTAAGATGGTTATTTGTTTAATATTATTTTTGTAGCGTGTTTAACATGATGACCAAATGGTTGTCGTTTTTATCGAAGAAAGTGATAATTATTAAGAAGAAGTTGATAATAAAACTGGTCCTATTGTAATACATTATTATGAGGAATTTATTACAAACTAAGTAGCAACAATGCTAGAAACAAATGAAGGTACGTTTTATTTGCTATACTGTTAGCTGAATTCAAAGAGAATTTGCTTTGGTCAGATAATACCGGTACTTAGAAACTGTTCAAAGATCACGTCGCGAGTGTACCTAAAAAGACGACAGAGCAAACTTTCACGGAAACATCCAATAAAACGAAGTGTGCTGTTCGCCGGTTGCACATAAAAAGTTCTCGTCGATAAGTTGGACGACCGGTCGTCAAACTGGCGCGACTTGTCGGCCCAACTTGGGATATTACTTCGCGCGTGATCGATTTAGCAGGCCAGTTTGACAGTTCCGATGGTGACAGATGACGCCAGACGCCATATCGTGCGGGTGATTTGTCTTGAACTTGAGTTATTTCACCGTGTCTATATTGACATGTCGCGGATTGTGGCGGTTTGAGGAAAAGTGAGATATCAAGTTTCAAGAATTAGGAAAAAACCTTTTTTTCCTTTTATTTCAGGAGAACCAACAGCTATAACAGTTCGAACAGTACTTACAGTCAAGGTTAAAGACATTGACACGGCCAAAATGCCAAACCGTGAATACATGGATCCTATTATGATGAAATGGTGTTCTTTGTTTAGCTTTAGCTGCCATTACATAGCAATTATAAAATCAAATAAATAATTATATCCATCTCAACGTTAGTTTCTCTATTTTATTTATGCCTTCATCATTTTGATCCAATATATGTACTGTTTTAAACTTTTACAATTTTCACACAAATTTATAAAATAATTTTCCGAAAAGCTCTATGTAACAAAACCTTAAGTTTTACCGCGATTCAGTAACGTTTAATTTGCAGTTATGTTTACCAAATCTAGACCAATGTACCGCGGCTATATCAGGGATGTTCAATATACTTTAAAACTACAAAACCTTTCTATTATTTCCGACATAATTAAAAGTATAAACGGCTCGTTAATATAAACATGTAAATAAAAAAGAGAGAAATTCCGAACGCCAGTTTTCATTGTATCCGCTTTAAACCCCGCCACCGAACATAACAGTTAAACGAGCCAAAGTGCTAAACGCCTTATAAGTCATTCCGGTGATTAATTTGTGTCTGGGCTGTCCTAGTAATGGGCTAAAATAATTTACAGGGCGCCTCACTTTATTTATTGTTCGCTTCTCCACCTCCTGTTGGGGTTTGTTGGACAACTTATCGATAATCTGGTTGGGAGCCTATTTAGACTGACGTCGGGGCAATGCTTTGTCAATATTGTTGGATATTTGTGGAAATACTGATGCAGAGAGTAGGTTCTGCATATTCGACTCGCTAACGTTTAATGTCTTAATTAATCTACGAGAAGTCTATCTTAGTTTGGAATTGGTACAATTTTATTGAAGTGTTAAGATAGAAATTAAAAACACTAAAAATTCTTGATTGTTTTTAGTTTCAATGAAGCTCCAACTACCAACATCAATATTAATTATACTCTGTACTAGTTTCATATACATTTTGACATTATTGTTCAATCAACAGAGAATAATTTTCCAATATTTCAGTAATTGCTACAAATCCTAATTGCAATTGTTTTGTGTGCCAAACATGCATCGTTGCACTGATGCCACTAAACTACTAATGCCACTAATGACATGATCCTTACTCTCCGACATTGATCAGGCACTTCGTCGATGTGTTTATGCAAATCACACTAATTAGACCTTGTTTATTTAGGTCGCTACCGTATCGATTACATAATATAAACTCTTATTTTTATAACGAAACCCCAAAATGGTCTTTTCGGTGACACTGTAGTAAATTATAGTAAAATATTTTGTTGTAAGTTTAAAATTGAATCTTTGTTTAAAATAATGATAAAACATAAATATTGTATTTATATACAGTTATGATTATTATTTATTTAGTTGTGCAAAAAGTCATACTTACATACCGTATTGAGTCCGTTATAACTATTTATATTACAGAAGTTACCATGTGTCATCATACACATCATAGGTTCACTGAACTTTTAAACGAAAAACTGCTAGATAAAGAATTCCTCATTATTCCACACAAAAAGGTCACCAGAAATTAGGGGAAGGTGGCCAAGTTAGTACTAAATAGAAACACTCAGTCAGACCAAGATATAACCATCATGTAGTGTAGTGTAGTTAAATTGTGCCAGTAATTGATCAGTAAAAATCATTAAATTTACGGCTGCAAATAAACAACAGACGCGCGCTCTCATCCGTACGTCACGGACCAGCCAACTTAGAAGTGAAAATCCGTTACGTTGTAACTTGTCTGATTTCAACCAAACTTGCTTCTCGCCCGACTTGGCCCAACTTTTCCGCACAACGGATCGGGGGTGAGCAACAATGCTAGCCGAAACAAAAGAGCCCCGAATAGGTACTTCGCAATACACTACCGACCAAATTAATGTGTATGGCCACTTCCCTCGGGATAATTATACGGTTATCGACGTTGTTGCCGGATTATTAAGTTGTAAGGTCGGGATAAAAGTGCGGCTAATCTAGAAAATGTGCTTAATGGTTGGTTACGCTATGGTGAAAACTACCCAAGTACAATATAGCTTTGGTCATATGAGTATAGGTACCTACACAATACAATTTCTATTACAATTACATAATGTATGTACATTAACTACTAAATGTGTCTTGAAAATATATACAATAAATCGCGTCACTGAGAGACACGTAGATCCTAATCAGGTAGACTGTACAGTTCTATGCACTTTACTAAAATACTTTTTTTTATTAAAAGAGAGTATTCGATATTTATATCGAAAGAAAACTAGAAAATTTTTGACTCACAGTGGGACTCGAACCCACATGCATGTGATCCAGTGATCACTAGCCCAGTGCACCACCAAGTGTGCTATACGAGGATCGCTTAGACTTGTCAATTTTTTTCTATTTATCCCTCGGCGTGTACGTCATCACGGGTACACGTACATGGGTTTCTGCATAATAAAAAATAATTACAAAAAATAAAAGAGAGTATTATTGGTATATTTGGTTTATACATTTTATTGACATGGACCACAACCTGATCGACAAGAAACATTCATTTGCATTAGACAATATCAGTTTAGATTGCTCAACATTTTAGTTGAACCTTCAAATCCTTCAGATTTAGTCTCTTCACATTCCCTGTTTGCACATTACTTAAGCATCTCCCTAATTACCCCTCAACTTGGACTCAAGTGTACGTCACAACTTCAAAGCTGTCATCAGTTAAAATTAGTTTCGTATAAAGAGGCTACCATTAAAAGAGCATTAAGTTAAATTTTAATAGCATTACAAGTACAAACTTATAACCAAGTTTTGTTTCTCGGCACAGTGGTCTTGATAAACGAGGCTGTACTAAATCGAGAGCAGACAGCGGGCACTTGCTTAGTCATTACAGACGCTTGGTTGAGAATAAAATATATCCAAATTGAGTTGTGATAAAAAACACTGTTTTATATAAAACGAATCACTTTGTCATTATTTGATTACATTTTAAGTCTCTAATAATAAGTCCCGACATACGACAATGTAAATATCATTTTTGTAGTGTACTTATAAATAAATTATGAATTATGATACGATTTTGATTGCAGTGCAATAAAAAAACACAATGCTACACTACTTATACTGTACGTTTGATGAACTTAAAAATGAAATACATAAATAATGTCCATACCTTACACTGGTACAAATATTCGTAATAAAACACCAATAAATAGCCCTTGATAGGATTCGAACGCAGAAGCTCTTGCTTATTATTAGTACTATTAGTAGGTCACTACCAACTTGGAAGCTAGGAGATCGTTGTCAAATCATATGAATAACAAATCAGATTGAGAAACGGATAAGGGTTAGCATGATCACCACAACCGTCTTGTAACAAGCAACGAGCGTGATAAAATGCGATAAACAATCAACGGGAATCTCTTACGGTGAATCTCAGATCCCGAAAACGTCAGTTCCGTCAGCACGAGGCTTTATCAAATTACTATTTGCCCGCCGAACGCCGCTCTAGCGCCTACTAAACCCCTTTTATCCAACATTTTGTTGTGCTCTAATACGAGTACTTAAGGCGAGTTTTCTCGACTATAGGCGATCGCTTATTTCAAGGTACATTCTATGAAATTATGTAAAATAGTTACGAGACATTGATAATCTTATAATTGATGTCAATATAGTTATCATTTCAACCGAAAGACGTCGGCTACTGAACATAGGCACAAAATAGACAGATACAGAAGTCAATCAAATGTATGTACTTCATTTTTCATACCTACTCCCGGCGGTCGCTCTAGGGTTGCCAACTATGCTTATGCACGAAAAACTAGCATGGTACTGGCGCTCCTATCTAGTTGTTTGTGATTTATTGTCGAGAATGAAACGGAAAGAATCCTGACTATATAACTATCCTTACTAATATTATAAATACGAAAGTAACTCTGTCTGTGTGCCTGTGTCACTTTCACGCTATTTTTAATAATATTGAACCGATTTAAATAAAATTTGGTATGGAGAGTGCCTGAGTCGCGAGAAAGGACATAGGATAGTTTTTGTCAATCATCATCATGATCATCACCTTGATTTTATGCAAACGAAGAATTAATAATAACTAGAATACGTGTACGGAAGAGACAAACTAGAATATTATTATTTTAATATTATTATATTACAAATTTGTCACAGCAAATATCTTGCGACGATTTCGACATTGGCAAAAAGCACGATTATTATATTTTAAAGTGTAATAAGTTCGCATTAAATAACGTAACCAAGAAACGGATATCTGAGGTGCTACCGCCCAAAACGATGTTCGTAATTTGCGTGCATCTTTCTCTTTTACCCCAATTAAGACGTCATGATCATGAGAGTGACAGAGACAATCGTCCGAAATTTACGAATATCGTTGTTCGCGGTAGCGCCGCAGTTATAATTGGAGAAAAGAGAAAGATGCCCGAAATATGTGGCATTATCTATGAAGAGGGACCTTATGGTCGATGGCACTTACGTCAAACCGCGTTATGTTTGTATCGCGTCATCTCTAACAACGTCATAAGCGCCATCGACAATAACGTCCCTTTTCATAGATAATGTCACATATACGAACTTCGATGTTCGCGGTACCGCGATACCGCTCCTGAAGAGATGAAGTGTCTCTTGTCATTCAATAGAGATTTTGACAGCCATATCTTAGGGAATAAGGGCTAATTTATTAACAATTTGTAAGAAACTATCGCCTTAACAACTTTAGTGCTGGAATAATATAAAATACTCGCAAAGAAGCGAAAAATGTATGAAATCCTGCGGCGCTTCCGCCTTTCTCGAACGATGATAGCAGAGACCATTTTACCAAAACGCGTAAGATGTAAGAAATCCTGCGGCGCTTATTGTTTTTTCGAGTTGATAAAGATTGTATGGGAGAAAAATATCTTCGTTTTTCTTTATGGCACTCACGCTTGCAGTGGTCCGAACTGGTCCGAGATATCGTGTCTGTGAGCAGTGTCTATGTGTGCGTTGATCGAGCACGCTTTGTATGGAGATTGATTTCTGTATCTGTCTATTTTGTGACATAGGCGGAGCGCTAAAATGATCGGGTTTGCTTTCAACGAATTGCTGCCACCATGACTAAGTAGTCGGACTACCCTGTTGATATATTTATTTCAAATGAGATAATCATAAAGTAATAACCAAGTTTTACTACATATAAAACTTTTGTCTACATGTTTGGCTTAGTGGGTTCACTACCTATGAAGCCGATGGTCCTGGGTTCAAATCCCAATAAGGGCATTTATTTGTGTGATGAGCACAGATTTTGTTACTGAGTCATAAGTGTTTTATATGTGTATTTAAGTATTTGAATATTATATATATCGTTAGCAGAGTAATCACAACAGAAGCTTTCTTGAGCTTACATGCATGAAGCAGTTATATTTAATCTACCATCAAATCACAAAGCAGCCTAAGGTTGATTTTCAACGACCTAGCCTTAAGTCCTGTGCGAGTTGGAGAAGCCCTCACATTCCGACGCGTATGTGATTAAGTGTTATCCTGTAGCATTCCCTTTGTTACAAGAGTTGTAGTAGTGTTTTTCTCGCCCCCGCCCGCCCTACTAAGTCTCAAAAGGGCAGCTTAAGCCGGATTTACACGATCGATGATTGCGGAATTGTGTGGGTCGGCTCAGAGCAGTAAATTTGGGATATCGCAACAAAATATGTCATGGTGTATAAAAGTTTTTGAAATATTATCTGTTATGGGCATGTATTGGTTCTTGATAAAACTGCTAACCGCCGTTTTACTAACAAATTAATATTCTTGATACAAATAAATAACATTTAATAATATCAACGACATCTTAACAAACGTTTGGAGAAGGGTAAAATTTTAGCTACTATATGTACTAAATAAATGTCGTATGCAAAAATAAAAAACATAAATTATTTTTTACTATGCAGAAACGTCTGCTAGCGAATATCTTCGATGTTTAAATCGAAAGATAAAACCTAAGTCAAATATAATATTAATACGTGTAAAGTTAGTTTTCTATTAATTTTGAAAATGAATCCAAAACAAGGATTTCGCCAATTAAAAATAATCTTCAACTACTACCAAGTATTTACAAATTAAAACATCAAACAGATTGAACAATACTTTAGTGAAAAGGACTATGCATGTACCTTGGGTACTCGTATCTAAGGACAAATCTCTCCCAACACACACTAATGCACGCAATTTCCTATACGCGTGCAATTTGGCGGGACAATTGGTCCACTTTATTCCGCGTTGTTTCGTGAACGTCGTTACTAAAGGGAAAGGGGTATTTTTCAACAGTCTTTCCGGACCCGATTTCAGCAATAGTTGTAATGATCATATTATACACATTTAAAGGTAAATTCCTCGGAATGGTTCAACAAACTGTACTAATGGTAACGTACTGTAGGTAAATAGGTTTGGACCCGGGTATGTCCTTAAACTACGTCCGACAATGAGAGGTAGGGCACAGCGAAGTACCATCACGCTCGAGTCTGGAGAAGCCCAACTGGGGAAGTACCTCCTCCTTACAGAAGACCACAGCCATAATAGCACTGCTACCTTTCAGGTATGTAGTGTTGTGTTCCTGATGGTGAGTAAGGTTCCCAGAGCTCCAGCCCCCCTTAAAGGTCGGCAACGCGCTTGTGACTCCCCTGGTGTTGCGGGTGCCCATGGGCGACGGTAATTGCTTACCATCAGGCAATCCGTCTGCTCGTTTGCCACCTTATGTCATAAAAAAAAAAAAAATACATCAAATTAGTTCCTCTCAGCTGAGACCTAACTAGATAGATTTTGAATTATATTAACGTTTATAACAATTTTCCTAACTAGTGCGTAAAAAAGTGCGCTTCGCGTGCGTAAATTTCACTTTTTAAGGCACTTGCCATGAAAAATTGGGTTCGATACACGTGTCAAAACTTCTTTAAGACTCGGGTGATTGTCACCCTCGTTTCACTCGAGCTCCAACTTTCACTTTCGACGAATAAAAATTTTTTTTCACTAGTATCGAAATGTACTATTTTAAACAATGTACGAAAAAAAAAATTTGACGCGTCGATTAGAAAACCTCCTCCGTATTTTTCGTCGGTCAAAAATGAAACCCATGATAATTATTTACCTATGGAAATATTAATATATGTTTTACAATTTTTACTCGTCTCATCATCTAACCGTCCTCGTCTACAGCGAATACGTTTTGCCCCTGAGTGCAGTGTTGGCGCGGTCTCATATTTTTTAGGAACGATTATTAAACCGTTCTATTTTTTAACAGAATTTAATCTGGTGAACAATGAAAGGTAAAAGGAGTCTGGTTCAGTTTACGCGACATATTTATGTCTCTTATACAACTTCGACGAACGCAAAACAATCGAAAACCTTAAAAACCCTCAAGACCTTTTTTTGATTAATTACTGCAACAATGGCATAGATTTCATTGTCCCCCAGTGTACGGCACAACAGAACTAATGCTCTTGTCATGCCGAATGAACTGTTACTATTGTTTTCATCCGTGAAGCTTATACGCTCCATTTGTTCGTTCCTTTTTTCACTCAGAAAAATCTCCCTTTTGTTGGGGAAATATGGACTAGATTTTTTTAGGATCTCTCTCAGTTTAGCAATAAGTGTTTCTATATCTTTTGGTAATTCAGGAATGAGATTATTTTAGGTTAGATATATAAAGATAGTTAAGGTATAAAAAGTTCATACAGGAAATAAATAAAGTATTTAAAATTTTAATCGCCTTGCTTTCGATTTCGATATTTTTTCTATATATTAATGAGCATTTGACTCCATATTTTCCAAAAATACATCTGTCAGATCAAAGAGACTGTATATTGTATAACGTAAAGTTAGGTAGTTAAGCTGTTATGTTGTAAAGGGTCTGTATGTTCCATTACGTTGTATGATAACTTATACACAAATAACACAGTAAAAGTCAATACAATCAATACGTCAGTTAAAGCAGAACTTCCAATAACACATAAAGAAAACTCATTTGTAAATGTACAAATGGGTACACATTAGAAAATCAATATAAAGCGGAATACTAGTCAGCTTGTGTCACCTAGCGACGGGGCGCAAACACAGCCGGTGCCGCCCAAATTACTGGTTCACCTTGTGGAGTGGCCGCCGCATTGGTCGATTCATTAAATGAAATTGAAGGAAACTTTCGTTAGGAAAACACACTAATTATTGATGGGCTAATACGTAGTTTAACAAATTGATATAGATATTTCACGAGACCGGCTTCAATTTCCTGGTTTGTTTTTATTTTTAAGGTTTTAAAGCTTAGGTTACATTTCATAACTAATATGAATGGACATATTAGTATAGTGGAGTGGATATATGTATAACTAGTAAGGACGTTCTATTTAGATATATTTTTTAGATCGTTTAAAATTATCACGTGTTTATTTATTTCAGTTAGTTTTTTTATTTATAATTTTAACTATACTGTTCAGTACAATCAATTGACTCATAGAGATAAACAATTTTATTTAGATTAATCTTTGATACAGAACAACGGTTTATATCGCGAATACTAAACTTAATGTACACCCCGACAGTTCCATATAATCCGGTTAATTTTGTTTTATTTCATGCATACTGATCCCGGTGAACCGAAGACATTCTTATTTTATTCAGTTATTATTCTTTAAAAGTTTAACCAGACAAATCCAATCCCATGATAAGAGAACAAGTTAAACGTATTTTATTATTAATCTCACGAAACAACAATTTGCCTTTGGCACGCCCGACCTCACGTGAACTTTATTTGAAATTCTGTTTAAATTGTTTAAGTGCTCGGCGCTCTATACATAGTTATAACTTAAGGTCGTTCCCTCTCTAGATTAGAATCATATACCTACCTTAATATATTCAGACAAGGTTTCACATTTAAATATATATCATATATATAGGTCCTTAATAACCTAGAACTGATATTCATATTCAAAGGTAGAAGTAGAATAATGAATTAAATCAAACATTAATACGATATTCTGACGATAGTTTCATATTATTCAAACATTATTAAATGTAATTATCATTACATTTGCGTAGTTGCGTATCGCGTATTGTTTGAAAGAACAGATTCACTTTGATTCGCCTTAGCTTTATAGGCGACTACATAGACACCCCCAGAATGTAGAATTACGCTAAGTTGCTCGTTGCTCTCGGGGTGAGCTAAGTTTACTGTTATTCCCTCCTTTCGGGTGTGACACAATTACTGCAGCTAATGTGAGCAATTCGCACGCAGTGCCTTACAGGTACCCTCACACAAATGTTGGCATTTTACAAAAATATAAATGCTAACATATTTACAAACATAATAAACTTACGGCAGATGAAACGGGTGACAATTTTCAAGAAACCGAAATTTAATGTTGAATGCAAAAATAGTATATAAAATATTATAGTATAGTCAAAAGTCTAAGCGGAAGAGAAACGATTAAAAGTTATTTATAAAAGTCAAGCAGCCCAAGGGCAGTGTGGATGTCGTCTAACGTAATAAGTGCCGGGCCGGGGTGGAGAACGAAAATGCTTATGCCGCTAATGAACTTTCCCTGACTTTTATGTTATAGCATAATTTTTATGGGCCTTTTACTGCCACCAAAGTAGCTAGTCATTAGGAATAAGGGAAATGATGGATTTACTTAATACGTAAACGTGGAACGCGTTTTGTCACGCGTAATTTGTCAAAAACGACAGGAAGGAACATTACGTGGAGTAACGACGTTTACTTTGTTAATAAAAAAAAATGATTTAGAAACGAAAAATGAGAAGCCAAGTTTGTTATAAGTAAGATTGCAACAACTCACTTACATCAATTTGACACATATATGACAAGCGTATAAAAAAAATTTATACATTATATTTTTTCTAGAAACTGCTTGTAAAATAATAAAAACAAAATAGTTTTAAAAAAGAAATTCTAAAGGTTCCACCTGCGGCATGGATCCCATAATCCCACATACATATTGAATTTATATAATTATACTCATACTAGGTTCTGATAGTCTCAAGGTAATATTAACACATTGAAAAGGCACGTGACATGTTTATAGTCACGCCAGTTAGCCTCTAGAACTGTAAGTATTCTCAAAAAATAGCGAAGTGTGTCGTCTATAAAGGTCCCAATAAAAGCAGACGCTGCTCAAAGGCGCAAAAAGCCAAGCCCATTACCGGACACACGTCGTCGGAAACCACAAAAGACCCAATTATTCTGGTGTGTGAAGCCAAAAAAGGGTTGGACTAAAACCAAGTCGGTGGGCGCTCTGTTTTACTTTCCAAACGCAATGAGCAGAAAGTTTGGACCCGTAATTTCGTAAAGTGCGATGTGAACTGCTCAGTCGAATTAATGTCAAATACTTCTATTGCCGAAACAACTTCTCGTTACGGGTCATTTCATTTTCAGCTGTGCATACCTACGTACACAGCTCTTATTGAATCTAATTCAAACCTACGATAAATAAATAAATTTTGATACTTTGTTTTTAAGAGTCTACCACCTGGAAGATCCTGGATTGTCTATACTTATTTATACATCTTCCATGGTTTCTTAAGTTCTATAAAATTTATGCTCATGGTCATGGTTCTATTAAGTTTTTTTAACGTATCAAAACTTTAGTCATTCAAGTCGTCTCAAGAAAAATCCGAGTCACTTCACCCGTCTCGTATAGACCAGGAGCAAGGAGCACTTGACTCCACTTTTTGGGACGATACTTGGATATGAAGCTTCCTGTTAGAAAAGTTAAGAACAAACTTGAATAATTTGTTTAAGAACCTTCATTATGTTGTGATTATAGCTTCCTGAAGTTCTACTAAAGATATGTTGTTATTTCTTCTGTTTCTTTATTAAAACTTTTCAAAGTAGCAAAACATTAAGAAGATGTTATATCTAAGGACTACATCAGCATGTTACTCTCTTATCTCCTTCAATTATATTTAGCACACATTGTTTTTCCGGCTCTGCGTAGCAATTCGAAAAAAGAGTATTTAATATCATAGTCGTAGATAGCTTATATCAAGTAAATGTATACAGTACAGAGTGCTAAAATATGTCGATGCGTGTTCATATGCATGTGTTTCCATTAACGATAAGATATAAAAGATCAATGAGGTTTAAAAGTAGCATGAATAACGTTAATAATGCGAAAGTTTTCCCCGATAATTATAAAACACACTGACGGAAACAACGACACATGACTTAATTTCGGCAACATCACTATAAATTGACATTCACGTTCGCACACAAATTGTATTTTATGGTTTTTAACGACAATAAATATTCATACTCGGGTCGACCCGCACAAAACGCTCAATGAGCCGGATGATTTAATAACCCGTGTAGTTTAACCGTTCAACTACACTTTAGCGTTACTTATTTACTGCGAACGCTAACTTTCAATTCAACCTGCGCAATTGGAACGGTGGCTCACTGTACTCATACGCATGTAAGTAATATATGTGAAACAACCAACAGAAACGGAATTATTATTATAAAATGTATAACAAATTAGCAAATAAATTTAAGTGTCTAAATATATTCAAATTAAAAAAATATATTAATGCCATTATTGTCTTACAGATTATTTTGAGGATAATGTATAAGAGGATATGATAAAGTGACATAAAATTGCCTAATAATTACATAATAAAATTAATTATTGCGATTATATTGAAATGAGATAATCATTTTTAAAGTCTTATACATTTAGTACAACTGCTATAATTAAACTGGAAACGATTATATCATATCGTCAGATGACAACCAAAACTCACTAATTATTAGAACAAGTTAATAGCCATAGTGAATCATATTAGTAACGAAATAAGGTTGTTTTTTTTTTTGATGAATTATTATTAAAAAATAAGGTGCAAATTTTGTGTATATTTTCTTCTCTGGTATAAATAAATGATCAATCGCAAAAATTTATTTCCTCATAACGAAGACCTTCAATTAAACCGTGACGCTCAACAATGAATGTACTTAACGAAAAAAAAAAACAGTTTTTTCGGCTTTCCGCAACACAACACAAATTTCAGTGGGAATAAATCAAGGAAAATATCGTTTGAAACAGTGGAACGCCCGGGTGGGGAAAATACGCCATTTTCATAAGGGGAAAAACAATAACTTCAGGCGTAGAGCAAGGGCCGCTTTTAAGACCCATAAATCAAAACACGGACGATATTTTCGGTATAATAAGGCCAAAAGCGCACTTACAGGCCGGGATTTTTCGAGACAGACCGGGATTAGTGTTGTTTTTATTCGCTCCTGTCTTCTCGTATCTCAATGGTAATACGTAATATCATTCGTATTTCTCCAGTCGATATTTTTATCAAGGTTAGTTATACATATATCTTTCTATCTCTATTTTCTATTTTAACGTAACCGGCCTTAGGAAGTCACAAAACTACTTAGTTTACTTTTCTCTAGTTCTTATTATACTTAATTTTACTTTGATAGTGTGTCAACATGTTCATACATTCAATATCAAACCAACATCGAACCGGTTAAAGTATCGCTACAGGCAAGAGCGGAATGAGATTCTTCCTTTGTGCTTTCATATTTCATCCACCTACCGAGGTTTCTGAACACATCTGGCATGCACGCCGACGGGGGTATTTAAAAAGCGTTCTTAGCCTAACCCATTAAAGTCGAATACTGAGCAGAGGTATATTTGCGAGTAACTAATGCAATGTTCTCGTGCTGGTTCTACTGGGAAAATTTGCTTCTGGGAAATATAGTTGGAGCTCGACGCTGCACGATAGCACACCTGATAATTCAGTGTAAATGGATTCCACATGAAAACGGGTTACATATTGTTTATTACCAAGCCAACCGGGAGTGGATTTAAAAGCAACGCTTCACAGTGTCTGCTTTACGAGCTACAAACGCGTTTTTAATCTCTTTTAAACTGAAGTAAGCACACAATGTTTCATAGTTTCATATGAGAGCTTCACTGTACGTCATGTGAAGGAGGGATGTATTTGTTTCCAAATGTGAACGTTATTTTACTGAGTGCTCTAGTGCGGCTCGACTGGCTTGTCAATTCTAGCGTGGCCAGTTGAATAATATTTTTGCAATCTACACTCAAGAGTAATAACGGATCACTCTTTATTGAACCTATATATAGTAAAATGTTATTTGTCTTATTTAGTTCTTCTGTTTATAATTGACCGTAAAGAAAATACCTACACTACAGCACTATATTATCCTATTAAGTATATGCTCAATGTAATGAAAATGAAATTATGGCATGAATAAAAAAATGGCAGAGAAATGAAAACATCACGCGCGGCCTACCGCTCGTTATAACGTGACAAATTGGCGACATTTTTTCCCCGAAGCTTCAGGAATTAGCGTGATCAATTGCAGTGTTCGGCACTCCTAAACTTCGTCCTCCACCCTCTTAGAGACTTGTATATATATACGTTTCATTCCCGCGCTAAGAAGGGAGACGTTCCGATAGGAGATCGTCACACCTCAATCAAGTTCACTCCATTTCAGTGGGTACTTACAGTTTTTTGCGGATTTGCTCGGTACAGCCGTGCAAAATGAGGGCGTTCGAGTGTATTTGAGATGTAAATATAATTCGGTCAAAGTAGAACAATTGAAAAAGTGACACTCTCATTTGTATTTCTATTGGACATAAGTCATAAAAGAAAATCATGTATCTACATCGATCTACACACAGGTTATAGTTATTTACTGAAATAAATAATTATAGATCATGTTACAATTCAGTGTGTATTTTCTTGTGTTGAATATATTATCAAATATATAACACAAGAAAAATCGTACTGAATATTATAGAGCAAATTTTCTTCCCCAAGTGTAATAGTCAGCAGTGAACTGCATCCCGTCAGCGGTACGTCGCGTCGAGTGTGCCGATGACAATTATGAGACTCCGCAGTTATGGATAGCGGAGGCTCTCCGCCCACTCCAAGTCTAGATAACGCAATTACCGCCCGTTATTCAGAGACAGCTATTACTCATTTCTGAGCCCCTGGTACCAAGGGGTTGTAAAATAGCCACAACATAACGCATTAACCTCCGGGTATTGTTTTTTTTTTTTTAACAACAACGGGTTTTGTTTTTTTTTAAGTGCTACGCTACAGAAAATCTCCAGGGTAATTTAACTTTGTTTACTAGGTGTTTTTAAGCAAGTGCTTGCTTTGAATCCCGAATGAGTGCACGCAAACCAATTCAAGACATGCCTTGAAAATTATTTATATGTATAGCGTGCAAACGGACAGGCTTTTGGTTTTAACAGTATATACTTAAGTAGCAGGTAATCTCCGAGGGTCCATAAATTCATAAGAAAACATTGCATATAAAATATAATATAAAAAAGAAAACAGCAATATGTATCTCATAGTCTCTCGTACGTCGCCGGCATATGTTTAACCTCCAGGGCGTGGAATTATTCACGTAAAACGCGTTGCTTCCCAGCTATTTCTTTATTACATCCATTCTGGGCGCTGCGTGCTTGCTTAGTTTATTTAATTTATTTCACATCAGAGAAATTCCTTATTCTAATAATTCCATTACAATACTATGTTATGAACAGCGTTGTTCGTTTTCGTCCTAATATTTTGCATGAAATAAATTGTTTTTATCTTAATACACACGTATGATGATTTGGTCCGACCGATTTCGGTCACGGCGACCGCTTTATTGGCTCTGTTTGGCTTTATTGTCTATGTGGCTAATGCTGCTAAATTTTCTGAGAAAATATCACCATTGACAATATTATATGAAATGGCCGCAGGTATTCGGGCTTTTAATTCATCGCGCTTGGCGTCGAGCTCAGAGCGTCTTTGAATTTCAAAGTCGCGGACTTTGGTTTGCACCATCGTCCGCGACTCAAGTCGTTTAGCAGCCTCTTCATATGTCGTTTGAGCACATCTTTGAACACACGTATAAAACATACGACATGTGACCAACATTGAATTCGTCAAGTCTCCGTATGGTTAGCATAAAAGCCCAGATGACGGGAGAAGTGTTGACGTCTCAATAGTGCGAGGACACACATTTTATAAGTCGATAAAAAGCACGATGGACTGGACCACCGTTACAAAATTAAGAAAAATTATAGGTACCTATAGTTAGGTAGTAGGTACCTTAAATTATTGATTGAATACAATTCTCAATTAAAAAAGATAACCCAAATAAGCGCTATCATTCTGATCGAGACAGCCACGTATGGACATAAACAGAAACATCCGTTTTTATGTTTCCATTTCATAAAATGGATTACGAGTATGTAGATTAGGTTTCGCCATAACAGTAAAATGATCAGCAATTAAAATCATGAAATAATCGATACTATTAAATTATTAATCAAAACATTAAGAAACAGCATATAACTAGTTTTCATTCTACCGGAGGAAGCAATAACGCAATACTAACTATTCATTCTCCTTTTCTAAACTTTATATCAGCATTTACATATAGAATTTAGGTTTCGAAAGCGATTCGATAACGATTATTTAGATTCTTTTTTCACCTTACCAACTCTTAAATATTGGGAAAATCGAATTATATGCAATAGTATTGTATTTGACATTTGAACGTGGTTTCAGTGACTTTTAATAGATAACAAAACGCATAGCGTTAACAAGCAGGAAAGTTTTTGACTAACTTATACATAATTCATAGGTAAATTAATTATTTTAATCATTAAATTTTGATCACCATTATTTTTCAGGTAGGTAGTACCTACGTAGAATTTTTTTTTTTTGCATACAATTTGGTCACCCTATTTAATGTGACGTCTTATCGTTTCCCTTACTGCGTATGTCAAAAGGCATAGGTTGATCATGATTTGGTTAGTTTAATTATTTATTTTTTATTGCACAAAAGAAAACTAATTGTACAAAAGGTGAACATAATGATATGTAGCGTTCTCTGCCAATTAACCTTAGGTCAAAACAGAAAAGATTGTAGGCGGTGCTTCTCGCAATTAAGACGAAACCTTATCAAAATTTAAAAAAGTTTATCAACATTTTAGTTTAATATCAATTTTTCATGAAAAATAAAAAACAGCAATTAGGGTGATGGTACCAATATGCACTTTAAGCTGACAGACACTAATAATGGACACTTAGTTTTTAATTCAAGAATCATAACATAACGTTGTAAATTGAATATTAACACTTGACTCCTTTAAAATAAGCACTAATGTTCATGATTGTTCCTTGTCCATTACTGGCGCCGTCACCCTAATGCTGTTTTGATCAATCACTACCATAAGATAATATTGCCCAGTTACACAGTTAGAAAAAGATTTATGTTTTTTAATATTATATTTTTCAATCATTCTTCGCTTTTGGTGAAATCATAGATTCCTTTCGCTTACACGTATTTTGATGCCACACACGTAGCCAACAACTTTGCACAATGTTAAACAATTGCAGAAAAAAAATGTTACTTTATCCTATGATGTATCCTTTATCCCACATCTTCAGCAAGATATATTAAATGAAACTAGCTGCAGGCGTGTTTAGACATACTGTCGTCACTCACTAGCCCTCAATATGTCTCTCGCAGCGTAATAGAATCGACAGAGCCCGGACGCCCCGGATATGACCTGTCAGCGCGCTGCTGACAAAACCGCGCGAGGGTTGTTTAGCTGTTTACCCTCCTTAGTACGAGTAAACAGAGCTTGCCTTTGTTTTAGTGTAGCCGTCTTCGGTTGATTGATTTACGGCTTCGATATCCGATCTTAGATGGTTTAGCTTGCAACACATGTGATAAGTATAGTAAGTAAACTCTAAATCATCCTGCTAGCATAAGTCCAGTTTCAACAGTCATCTTATATGAAACATTAATGATGTTGTTTATTTTATGCACAAAACTATTGTGAGACTTAACTATGTTATTTAAACTTTATTGCATAAAAGACAAACTGTTAGTACAAAAGGCGGATTTAATGCCTAAAGGCATTCTCTACCAGTCAACCAATGGGCAAAGCAGAGAGTGATTATTGTAGGCGGTGCATTCAAAAGATTAAGGATTCACTGTATTGAAATGCGTAAGTCATATTTATCGACATGTTTCGCTGCAGTGTTTATCGGTCAGCCAACGCGGACGGCTCATGATTATGCTCTTCATTACAGACTGAAACATGTTGAGCAATATTCAACTTATTAAGTGTTAGTTACCCGTTTGAATACCATTAATATTATGACTTGGATTTGGCACTAGAGAACCGCCTCCGTATGTACGTAAGCAACAATTTCGTAAAGGATAACAGACACACGAACTGTGCATCGGAAAGTTGCGGAGAGTTAATTGTTTGCGGACTGCGCCGACCGTCACTGTCGCATCTCACAGCGCGACAGCCGGCTGACGCCCCTAGCTTGCCTGCTAAACTAACTCTGAAAATAACTCCAGTTAGTTCAGTCTTTTAACTTAAAAGCATGGCTGTATTTCCCTGATAAATAATTCAACATTTGCCCGTTAATTTTCTGGCCTCTTATTCCGAAGCCATTCCTGCTTTAATGACATTTTGACGAGCAATATTCTTACTGCAATTTTAATTGCACCAGTAATGCCAACATAGCACAAGCAAAATAATTAGCAAACAAAACTGCATTTTATCCAAAAGAGTAGACCGTCAGGTCTACTGATATTATGATAAAAAATAAATAAATAAATATTTCGGGACATTCTTACACAAATCGACTTAGTCCCACGGTAAGCTCAATAAGGCTTGTGTTGCAGGTACTAGGCGACGATATATATAATAAATAAATACATATAAATACTTAAATACATAGAAAACACCCATGACTCAGGAACAAATATCTGTGCTCATCACACAAATAAATGCCCTGACTGGGAATCGAACCCAGGACCTTCGGCTTCATAGGCAGGGTCACTACCCACTAGGCCAGACTGGTCGTCACTATGATCATGGTGAATTTGAATGATAAATGATTGATTATAACAATTTGGATTGATATGTAATGCTTTAGGGTTAGTATTTTCCTCGCGGTCCTTAGAAGAAGAAAAACTGTGTATCACTCAGCAGTAAAGTTTGTTTCCCTTCCGTGCCTCAAAATACGGGGAGGTAATCACTATTTTTGCTCCTTTGTAAAGCAAATAAATATTCTTCTACTGCTTATGACAAATTTAGGCATAACTATTGGGTTATTAACAGGAGTTACAAAGGCTAGCATCACGATAACGAAGCTTACTCCGAAGTTGCAGCTTATTCATTGCCGGTTAATCAAAGCATATGTGGAGTTTACCTGAAACAAGATACATAAATTAGTTTCACCGTAACCATTGCACCAATAAGTCATTAAATATAACATATATACCTCTATAATTATGTGTAAGTATATTAATAAACCAAAGTCGGATTAGTTACACCATTTATAACTCAAGAGAGCAAGGCAGATTTTGGTCTAATTTTGGATTTATATATAAGCGCTACTCTTAAACTGACTACCCAAAGGAGGGCAATGTTAATATTATTATACTATTAAGGTGGTTCGAAGTTCGTGAGAACAGATAGTTTTAAAATGAAGTCAATAGAAGAGTTGTTACTATCATGCGTAAACAGTTTTCAGCCTTATAATAAATTTAAAAAGATTTACTGAAATTAATCACTAGAAAAAAATGACATATACCAGAGAATCCCGTAAAATCGGTTTACTGATATTATCATTATTATCAACCTTGTGTTTAACTCCCTAAAAAAATAACTTAAACAACTACGATTAACGTGTATGCAATAGTGATATATCAATAGTGATTAGGGCCTACATAGTAACTTAAACTACTCGTAGAAACAATATTTTCAAAGTCTTGTTTCATACCAGTTCAATAAAAAAGTATAGACACCTTTGCAAACTGGAACGAATGCAATTAGCAAGGTACAATAAAAAAAGTACAACGCTCGTTACGTTAACATTTAACATATGAAAGTGTACAATTACGAAACATTACAATAAGAGGGTAGATAAAATTCCTTCTGTCGAAAGGTTAATTGATATCAATTACTAGAAGCAGGAAAGTGAGAAGAGCTCTTAATTATTGAGATAGATATACAGGTTAGTGCGGGCCGGGTCCCCGGACGCGTCAGTTGATTGGACCCGGGGTCTGACGTGAGTGGATTGATCCCCCCACCTCACCCCTACATCTGTGGCGTGACAAATATTGTTATTGCGCAGCAATAATCTGCTGCCTTGTGGCCCCAGGCTTTCTTCCGGAGATATGGAATATATTCCCTAAAATTATAATTACGTACTGTCATTTTACTTAATGGTTTTAATATAACTGTACGTTAGATATACTAAACATGACAATATACTAGATCAAACTGGACACATTATTTTTATACTTTCCCGATCACCGAACCCGCCGTTCGCTGCACTTGCGCTTTTAAAACCGCGCATGTATCAAAGCGTTTCAGGTAAATCCCTAATGATCCCCCGTAACTGTATTACGTAGAGTTTCATATCGGCTACCCCAAATGACATTATGTCAACGTAGACCTTATTTATTACATGCCAAAGTCGCTTTCAGAATGTCACTTCGCTTCAAGATACGAGGTCGAGCAAGTAAACAAGTCCATATTTCACCGGGTCACGTTTCGCGTATACACGTATAGGGATATTTGCGGAGTCAGAACGTAAACGCGCAAGTACGCGTCAGACAAACCGGCTAGGGTAACCCGATATTCGGGGATGTATGTGGAATTCGGGTGCAAATTCCCGATAACTTGTAGGTAGACATAAATTGGATGAGACTAATATTTTGAAAGTAAACTAGAGGCTTCCCTAGTGTCAGATTTTATTAAGCTTGTAATTACAATACGTGTATTCAGTAACTTGCCTAAATGTATAGCTGTCGAGTGTTGTAAATTTAATTTAATTATACAAAAAAGATAAGTTTTCATAAATTCATGCGTTCGGAAACATGATGGCCACCGGAGCCGGGGGCGGCGCCTTTGAACCCCGCATGAAAGCCGCCGTCGGCCGCGGCACCTACTTTTCGCGGAAAATATTCAAAAAGTCGCATGCAAACAAGAGGTCCCGTAGAGTTCTTTAATATTTCACAATTTACTCCCCTTTCGTGCAAGAAGATCATTGTTCAAGCAATTCTATGTAGTGAAGCGAGAAAGAGTGAAAACACGTACTTCCTTGTAGAATAATAAGCTTTGTTTTTATCTAAAAGATTTCTTCAACACATTTATGATCATTTTTTGTTAATCTAATAGAGTACAGAAGTTGTTAATAAATACACTCGATATTAAATAGCTCATCTAAGTTCTTAAGATTCGTTGCAAAAAATTGTACCGTATGTACGTAATTATGAATATCTACGAAAAACTCACGTTACGTTTCGCCGGCGTGGAGCGAATTCCATAGACTTCGGCGTGGAGTCGGCGGGGCTCCACGCCGGCAGTACCCCGAATACACACGCCTCTCTCGGAAGTAATGAAGCTTACTTTATAAACGATTTCAGTAAATTTCATACATCGCGGAATTTTATTGGAAAGGTCGCGATTTCCTCCCTCCGCCATTGAAATACGGGCAATATCTCTGCAAGCTCATATTTTATAGCGCTCCCTTTGTTATTATGTTGTTTGTAATTTTCTCTGCGTTTTATATTTATGTTGATTTTCTTTTGGGACGGGCTTGAGGAAAAATGTTTTGAACACGTTTTAATATTTGCGTCCTGCCAAAGTTTTTCTCGTAATTTATTTTTTTAAGACCGATGCAATATTAAATTCAGTCTGTCTGTGACAGGCTATTGGTTTAAGACTTATTTTAATACTTCTAATTGTATGTTATTTACATAATTGGATAATACATATTTAAGCTGTACTTATAGAGACAAGCAGCGTCGAAAAGATATAACTAGTGAAATTTATTTGAATTTATTACATAGGTACATACCTATAAGCAACTACCTAGGTCATGCATATTTACGCGATCATTAGGTATTATTACCGAATGTATATTTTAATGTAGGTAGTATATTCAATAACTCACTAAAGGTTATAATAATTTATACGCCGTAAATTTAATCCTCGTAATAAAAACAAAATGCCTACCTCAAGTAATTAATGCAGACCAGCCACCGGCGATAACTCCAGGACGGGTAATTTTACTAATTGCAATATATGGTCACCGTGAGTTACCCACACATTTATCAGGGTGACAACACGCGCTGTTTACTTAGGACTGTTGTCCGAATGAACACTGCTTGGCTGGCAATTTTCCGATGGTTCGCCGAAACTATATGTTTATGAGAGGAATGTTTTTATACTTCACTCAATTCGTTTCATTTCTTTTGATTTCTCAGATATAGTTACTTAAATAAATATCTTACACAAATCGATCTTTGAACTACTGTAAGCTCAATAAGGGTTTAGGACCTTTTTCTTGTATTTGTATTTTAACCCAGTAACATATACATTTACGATATAATAAAAAGTTTATAAGTGTGTCTAAAATATATACTGTCAGCTTTATAAAATTTATGTTTACCGTTCACGCACACTTATCAGGGTGACCACACACTCCGTTGTTTGCTTAGGCCTCTTGTGTAAATGGACATGGAGACTGTTTTCCGGGAGGATATTCCGCTTAATTGCCGAAAGTGATCCCAAAGTTACGTCCCTATAAAATGACCATGTGCGGATTGGATTAAATTGGTTATCATGAGGATGATTGCACTCTACGGCGACCGCAGAGTTCACAGACTACATTAATCTTTGACCGGCGAACTCATCGAAGCAAAACCGTGACCCATACGCCATGACTAGGTCTGTGTAAGTACCAGACACTGACATGACACATTAAGCGATATATGGCGGTGTTGCCTGTGTGTCACAGCTTTCCGAGTTTCAGCTATTCAATATCACAAAGATTAAGCTGTGGGAACAGAGTTTGAATACTTAAATAAAACTACAACTTTTCCAACTTTTTTTATTTTTATCAATATTATAAGGAAATAAACTTATGAGGAAAAAAGTTGTAATTCACGCGTGCTGTAGCCAAATAGCCAAAATGTACATGATGGCAAATGTCATATGTTCTTGATAGAAACCTGTGTAAAAATGTAAACGCCCAAATGGTCTCTCAAGAACGCTCATAATCGAAGTTCCCATGCTCGAAAGGATGTCCGAATGAAATGTGTGTCGCAACGTAACGCGTATCTCACGTTCCTACTGGTTGCTCGGAGCAAAGTCATGGTAAAAGCAAGTGATCAAGTATTTAGTCAAGTCTAGCGATCCAGTTGTAAGTTAAACTAAAATTGTTCAAGTCAAGTCAAAGTGATCAAATGTATCGTGAGATCGTGACACATCCTTACTCCTATGCAAATAAAGATCTGTATTGATACACGAGTATGGGCCACTTTGGTTACTATTTAACGCTGACTGTGACCATTTGGACTATTACGTACATATAGTCGCCAATCACCTTTCTTTCACCACAAATGTATAGCTTTTCTGTAAAATCTGTGACGAATACGGCAAGATGATGAAGAATTGAAATTGCAAGCACCAGAAGAGAGAGAGGGATGGTGACGATGATTTCGCTTGTTGGAACCGTATCGTTAATTATGGAAACAAATAAAATGATATAATTTGTGAAAACAAAATATATTACAGCAAAACAAATAAAAACATGCGATTTCTGAACCTTAAATCATAACATATAGAGCTACTTATTATTTATTTATTGGTTCCCTTTGCCAGTTTTCGGACTTTGCTTTTAATGTTTTTCATTAACCTTTGGACAGCAACAGTAGTGAAGGTTTTCTGGATACGAATCCAGTCTTTTTTAAATTGCTCAATGTTGTCTGTTTGCTTAGCATGTTTCCTGAGTTTTGCCTTCATCAGAGCCCAAAATCGCTCAATGGGTCTGATTTCAGGGCAATTCGGCGGATTTAACAATTTTGCAACAAATTCGACATCATTGTCTTTATACCAGTCCAATACATGTCTAGCATAGTGGCACGCGGCTAAATCGGGCCAGAATAATGTTCGACCCTGTGTTTTCAGAATGAGTGGCAGTACTCGCTTTTGAAGGCATTCTTTTTTGTAAACTTCGGAGTTTAAGTTACCCTTTACGAAGAACGGAGATGATTTAATGCCACACTGACAAATAGCTTGCCACACCATCACTTTTTGTCCGAATTTTTCGCAGAAAATAGATTTATCATTTTTGGAAACCTCTGTACCTTTCGACACGGTATAGAATTGCGGCCCAGGCAGTGTTTTATAGTCAAGTTTGACATAGGTTTCATCGTCCATAATAATACATTGAACATTTTTACTTAAAATTTGGTCGTACAGCTTCCGAGCCCGAGTTTTGACGGAAGACTGCTGAGTTTTGCTGCGTTTTGGCTGTTTTTGTTTTTTAAATGTTATCAGCGAGTTTCGCTCCTTAGCTCTTTGAATCATTGCTACAGATGTATGACACTTTTTTGCACAATCTCTAATTGAGATATCTTTCTTTTCAGCAAACTGTTTACAAATCTTCTTCTCCAAGTTTGGGTTTAAAGGGCCCCGTTTCCTGCCGCGACCAGGCAAATCTTTTAAAGTATGGTTCATGCCAAACCGTTTGATTGTAGCGTAAACTGCCTTTAGACTTACTCCACCTTCTGCAGCAATTTTTCTCATAGTCATTCCCAATACTTTGCTATATTTGGACACAATTGCAAGTCGTTGTTTTTCTGATAGGCCTTTCATCTTGAAATGTAAACTGTTTATAATATTTTTTATCTCGTTTTTAAATAGTAGACTATATGCCTGACAGATAGATATACGACAGATGACGGAAAAAGTTATACTTTTTTTTTCGGAGCATTACAAACTTGTTTCCATAATTAATGATACGGTCCTTATCGTAATACACGGCTTGAACATCATCACCATCAGGCTATAGTAGTCCACCGCTGGACATAGATGTCCCCTAAAGAGCGCCATATCGCCCTGTCTTCAGCTTGCCGCATCCAGCATTTACCCGTTTACCTCAGCGGTTGTCGGTTCTTCGTGCGATATGGCCAACCCACTGCCACTTCAGCTTGCTAATTCTTTGAGCTATGTCGATAATTTTGGTTATGTGTCGGATAGTACTGACTATCCTAATTTCCGAAACAATATGGCGATTTGAAACAAATCAAATTACTTGACTAAATATTGTGATTTGCTTTGAATTTTAAGTAGTAATACTGGGTAGTATACAAATTAAAATAGAAACTGAAATAGGCTGAAATTGCCGAAAACCGTTAAGAGATTACATATACTTGTGACGTTCGCTAAGGCCGGGTGGACTTCGTCAGGTCGGTCAGGGCATCAGCCGCTAAAACTTGAGGTACAGGTTCAAATCCTGCATTGGACGCCTGGTCACTTACGGTTCTCTCTTCACAAGTATCTATTTCAAAAGGATCTAGTCACTTTCTTAAGTATTAATATGTCATCTATTTTAATTTCAACCATATAGCGAGGTTAAGTCTCCACTTCAGTGCCCGCGTGTTACAGTTTGCTGGTGTAATCGTGTCGCTTAGAAGTTAGAACGCTGCCGTTCGACACTCGTGATACATCCCCAATTTCCGACCACCGCCGTTATTGCCCGCCGGACTAGCTAGTTTTGATACTTTGATTCCCTACGGAAAATGACAATTTCTTTTATAGGTATTGGCGATAACATATAGCAGACTATTTTTATAACATACATATATCTATGTGTATTGCAATAGAAAATGATTGTCAATACTAATTTTAACTAGTAAAAGGCTTAGAGAATATACAACTTTAAAAATTTTACCCGTGATTTGTGTGAAAAAATGCTTAGCTTACCTAAAAAAAACGACTAACTAGTAAAAAAAGGGGAAAACCAAGGAATGGCTTCAGTACTTGGTACAAGAGCGCACTGGAATATTGTGATCTGAGAGTAAAGTAAGCCTAAAGGCTAAAAAAAGGAAGAAGAGACTAAAAAAAGTTTTGTATATAAAAAACCAAATTTTTTTTTAGTTTCTCTTGTAAGGACAAATACAAATTGCAAAATAAGGGGACCCACCATGGACGTAATAGACATATGACGATCAAATGTCTTGTTTTGGCCAACCGAGATTATAATCTTTAAAGTTTACTTATTTAAATAGCATTTAATTAATTTTCAAATTAATTTACACGACATACACATGTTGCACGAGTAGGTGAGAGTAATTAATGACAATGCAGCTGAAATAGTTAGGTCATTCCAACCACGCACCGAGCAAGAGCGAGATAAAGAATAAACTCCAACAACACATAAGCATAGGGTGCGTTCAGCTTTTAAATAAGGGAAAATTGGAGGTTTGGTGTTACGACACAGAACTATGTCTAAATGTCGTTGTGTCGATTTGGCACATGTTAAACATAGTTTTGCGAATGAATATGTAGTGCGAAGTTGATCAAAATATAGATCGTTATTCAGTATTCGTATCTTTAGGTCCGCATTGCCAATAATTTAACTCAACCACTCTTAGGTAGTTAATGCGATTGTGCAATAGAGCCCCGGACGTGTTGATGCAGCCAAAGTGTTTGCTGTGATCAGCGATCGACCGTAATCAATGCGATAATGTACACATTATTGCAAGCTCGTAATTGGATTTTAACAAACAGTTAGGATCAATGTATTTATACGCTATTGTTAATCGGATTTCTATATAACTTGTTAAATGTTAAACATGCTACGCAATGAGAGAAAGAGAAAAAAAACGTTTAATGGATTATGCCCAAGATAGAGTTGCTTAACTTCAAGCAAAATGCATCAGTTAAGTTTGTTATTAAATATATTATTAACACCAGAATTTCGTATTCCGTTTACTCTTCTCAAACTTTGTTTGCTAAGCTACCAAATCCCCTCGGGTGCGCTACACGAAAATCCGATAGATAAGAATCCGCAAGAAACTAGATAACCACAGACTACAACACAACTTTCCCAATACGTAGACACGTCAAATTGCGAGCTGTACGCACACAGGCGCACGTCGCCCCGGCAACGGCCGTGATCCCTCCGGAGTGAGCAATAACTCGCTCCTGGTTAATAGGGTGTCGCGAAAATTAGGGAAAGCACCCGCCGCCGAGCACTAGCTGATTAGGAGCTGGGAAATGCGGAAAATTACTTAAATACTTCACGAGACGTTGTTTTGCTTTTGAACCGTTAACCACCCTATAAATATTTAGGTACAATCCGACCGTAAACCGAACTTTGTTACCATAGAAAGTTTGCCGCTTGTACAGTAAACATAATCTGTATTCAAAGCGAACTTTGTATAGAAAAATAAAAACTTTTAATTTAACAACGGGAGTGGTGCGGTACGTGCATCCCGCTAACGCCTGCACAATAATTAATAGCAATATTTAATATCTGCGAATATTTTCATAGCACTGGATAAACTTTCTCAGCCGCCAGGCGTTGTTCTGAATTTCAATTCATATTATTCTTACAACCTAATTGTACTTAGCTATGTGGACTTTCGAAGGTTCGCTAAACGTATAAATAAATAGGTATATGGCATTCATTTTGCAAGTTGGGAGCTACAGGAATAGTTCCCTGGAGTTGCTTCAATAAGTTTGAAAGGATTTCGAGGCGGTGCTAACCGTCAAATAAGTTTCGAGATTGAAATTTAGTGCAGTCCTCTGCGGGCAAAACAGTTTCCTTCCGCTCTTGTGAGTAAACTTAAAATTAAGAGGCGGTGGTTTATCTGATTGGGTTAATGGAATCTTCCCTCTAAGTTTATTCCTTCTTAATTATAATCTTTTGTTGTTGCACTAACACGAAGCTTATGTTAATCAAACTTTGCGGTAAAGAATGCAGTGCATTCTATTTGTATTTGTTAATTTTATAATTACGAATTGTAAGCTATGAAATATATTGTATATTTAATTCAGTCGAGTCTTAAAAATAAATAAAGCTAAAGGTGTAAAATGTTACAAATTATGAAAAATTATATCTACATATATGTACATACACAATTAGTACGACTTGGTCTCAATCCAGGAGAAACTTAACTCACTTTTCCTAAAATATATGACTGATCTCGTTTTAGTCCTTTATAATATTTAAATTCTTCGAGGCCACGAGGAATGTCATCCACGAAACGTCGAAAATATTTTTTCTAGTTTATCTAATGTTAGCACAACTAGCCGGAGGAAGACTATAGGCGTATATTGAAACTATATGGATTCCTAATTGTCTGCGGAACCATTTTAAATCATTAGATATTCAGATACATCACCCTTCCGTCGTTTGGTTATATGCTTTCTAACTACTTTTCAGCAACTTTTGCCAGCTTGTTGATTAAAAATGAACTTCGTGACACAAAATCTAATCAGGTATAATTATTAATTATAGGTATAAGGTTATATTTCATTGACTTTAAAGCGGCAAGCGTTAATATATAACAATTCCCTTTAGAGCACTACAACCACACTGTCAAGTCTACCGACTAGACTAAACCAAAGACTTTATACCTAAGTTCTCATCTATATTGTATAAGCAAAGGAGTCGGTAACGCGACGCGTAACTAACTACAGCTGTAAATAATTGATGTAGGCGAATAGAAAACGACGCTTATGAGGACAGAACGTTAATACATTTTTCGTTTGCACTCAGAAATTACTTGGAACAATAAATAGGCATGAAACTTATGTTTAGTTGTTTATCTACATATATTACATATCTATTAGTATTTAAGCTGTAAAACTTAGTTATTGGATGCGTAGCTTAAGCAAGGCACGGTTAAATAATAATCGATTTCTGGGAAGCTAGTATTTAACATATTTTTCATTTTAGAAATCTATTTTTTTACACTACTACTTCGCAATTCGTGTTCTGCGCCCCATTGTCAGTGGAGATGGATTAATTTCACCAAGTCAAGATCCGTCCGATCCGTCTTAGCGAGAATTCTACTTTAGTCGACTGCGAGTAAGTTTAAATTGAAACCGGCCTTAGCAGGAAAGTACAGTAAGACAAGCCGTTCACAGCTCTGAGCCGTCTTTTTCTCGAGGGCCCCCCTCTTTAGCAGTGAAGCAAAATGAGTAAGTTGCTTAAGCAAAAATTATGCAAAAAAATCTTAAGCGTTTATGGCATGTTAAAGATCATCCACACGTTTCTAAATGGACTATACGAAGGATACATTTGAACGGCCCTAAAGTTAGCATTTTAATTATGTTCATTACTACATGAACAAGAGAAATATAATATACATTTTAGAATAATTTAAATATACATTTTAAAAACTGTTATCAAATATAACTTATCAGTAAACAGACTGTCTGCTAGAAGATACGACCAAAATAACGTTTGAAGCGTACAAGTAACGATTTTATGCTGACCTTAAACAAGTAAAGGGTCATTTTATTTTGTGAAAAACTCACAACCCTTTTAGAAACATTTTTTCTCATATCGTTCAACTCATCAATTCTTTAAAAAGAAAGTTCCAGGGCGTGCTCCCTTTTCGACCCTTTTATAGGGAACAGGAAGAGAGGGAGTCTATTTTGATAAGAAGAAAAATAGCGCCACTTGAAAGTACACACAGCAACACTCTTAGCTGTACATTGGTGGACCTTATGTCTTATATAATAAGGTCCACCGATGTATAACTAAGAGTGTTGCTGTGTGTACGTACGCACACACGCAAACCCGCTCATAGACTTTAAATGATAAGCACCCAAGGATTACCAAGTCAACCGCTCTTAGTTTAGTGATTTTTCGCAATAACCGTCATGAGTCGAACTTAGAAAGCTATTGATCTTAATCGCTACTGGTCGCCATTTTTATCGTTTTATGCAGCATATCACGTTAAAAAAAAGTATGTTATTGACGAATCTAATACAAGAGCTTCCTACGTTAATCTTCTATCTCGTTTTTAACTATCTTTGTAAAGACAAATAGAGACTACGCACATACTAAATTGTTTCGTTATATAGCTTTAGAGAGGAAGGTTTAAAGATTTGGGCACAGGGCCCGTTACCTAAAATTTATAATTCAAAATTTGGAGCATTATACTTGGAACTACAAAAAAAAACACAATCAGACTAACGTAATTGTGCTTATTACATACCTGAAATAACTAAAACCAGATTATATTGCGTACTTATACTGAATTCAAATGTCATCCTGACGTTACGAACCATTTAGCAGCGTTCGTGATCACCGGGCAGACTTTAATTCACCGCTAAATATTTTATTTTATTCAATATAATAGTACAATAATTGCGGCAACCGAAGATAATAATAAACATACATAGCACGTCTACAAAAAAATAGAACAATCCAATACATGTACAATCTTCAATCGAAAATCGTGAACGTACATTAGAAACTCCACTTTTGTAAACATTGTAAACTTTATGGGACATTTTGGGAAATATGGTAGATCTTGCTAAGCATCATTTGCTCTATCAGTGTACCGCTTTTAATCAAAATCGAAGACGTGATTCAAATGTACAAACTTTTTGAGAAATGCTCATTTACTAACATTGGCGCATGTAGGTATTTAAGCTGTAACAAAGATAGTCAAAAGCCGTCAGTAGCCGTATTCGTAACAAACATAGCTCGCACGCCGTACGGGCCTAGTGGAAAGCCCTCCAGTAAGGTAGCGGGTTAACAATGCTCTCCCTTGCCCTTTGACCTGCTTGGCGCTTTGTCGCGCCGGATGATACAACATGCTCTAAGTTTGCCTATCTATAGCATGCTAGGATTACATGTGACTGTATTTGTACGTTATCTCGACTAGTTTGCGCTTCATACAGATTAAAAGGGATTTGGAACGAGTTAATAACAAATATTTATTTTCTATTTATTACTAACTATGCTGTAAATATATTGTAATTTAAGTATTCAATGATTATATCTAGTTTAAATCGTATTTGAAATAATAACAAGGTTTAAAACATAAAGGTATATCTTTCAAAAATATTTTCTTAAGTTTATTACGTTATCGAAGCATCAGACACAAAACATGTAAAATATCAAACTCGCGTTTTGCGTTATTTATTTATTGCACGAGACTACAAAATGACGTCGACTCTTTGCAAAGTTAAAATTCAAAAGGCAAATTTTCTCTTCTTTTTCCATATTCAGGTTTCAGTATGTGGCGGCGTAAATTGGTTTTGCTTAATTAAGAGCCAGAGCCGTTTACAAACAGAAGTCAATTAGAACTCTGCGTAGGAAGGGTCAATTTCGAAAGATAAAAGTTTGGCGCTCACCGACATACGGTCGCGGGTCGCGTTTGTGATTAAACTCTGGTGTACTTTTCCGACAAGCATCCAGTACGCAGTAGTATAAACGAAGTCACTATTCAATAGAACTACCTTAGATACTTGAAAAACTGTTGTTCTGAATGCCATAGTACAAAATCATACAATCAATCACACGAATTACCTGTTTCCACAATATTTGTCTGAGTTTAAGAGTTAAAGGCTTATGTGCCATACGATCATACGGACAGATGGACATGACGAAATTTGGGGCATGACGAATGCCCCAAAAACGTTATATTATTTTATTTGAGGATTTGCTTATTACTGCGCCTTACTGACTTATTTGTACTCTCTTTTCTCTGTCATTTCGCTCTTGACAGAGCGGTCGTGGTCAGGTTAAGGCGCCCTCGTAAGCTTTAGAGTTATATAATTTTATTAGGTAGCTTAGTTAGATAGTTAAGTTTAAATCGTTATGATCCTTCTTATATTAGACATGCCTTCTAAATAATATGTAACGGTAAAGAAGGCTCATTATGATTCAAATATGCAAGTATATTATTAAAATAATAGGTATAAGGTAATACAAATAAGTCATAACATACATACGTACCTATAAGGTAATAATAATAATATGTGGGGTTATTTTAAGAGTTCCAGTTTCAGCTTTAATAGGTTCAGTGGCGTACAGTCAGCAGCAAAAGTGGCTGAATGGCCTACACGCGCTCTTATTCTCTTGACAATAGGGATGTGTTGATCTCATTTTGAACACCTAAATTGCTTAGCCACTTCTGCTGCTGACTGTACGTACCTACGGCTCAGATACGCTTACGGTTTTTTTTTGTATAATGTAACTGTCAAATCTTAGATACTACTTAACATTTTAGCCTTAGGTACCTTTTTTATCTTATCTACCTAGGTACATGTTATCGTCAAAACGTCACTTACTGCATGTATTTGTATAGATAATATTGAACAACGCTTACATTAATGGAATACCAAAGACTTAGGCACAAAATCGCTTGAACAGAAGCAACAAAGATAAATCAAGTTCGTATATTTTATTGCTTCTTTCCGCCATCCTCTCGAATGTGCTGATGCCCGCATTTCCAACCTCTTTAAAGAATTGAAAGTTTTCAGTTGAAGTTTACAAGTGTATTTGTGCTGAAACCAAATTCGGGA
The DNA here is from genome assembly GCA_022674325.2 of Grapholita molesta. Lineage (NCBI taxonomy): Eukaryota > Metazoa > Arthropoda > Insecta > Lepidoptera > Tortricidae > Grapholita > Grapholita molesta. The sequence continues at coordinate 9,625,523 of CP053129.2, read as the reverse complement.
TTTCAACATAGCTTTGTGTGTTACTTTTGCGATGTCGCTATTACTATTGCTCTTAGTTTTAGATCAATGATAAAACCTTTCGAAATTGAGTATTTTAAAAGTGATGTTTTATATGTATCTATTAAATATTAGTTACTAAATACCTGTATATAATCTGCCCTTTCAATAAAAATAGAACCATTTCAATAGAAATTTCATGGAATAGCCCATAATTTCGCCACGAAATACCTATTATTTCTTGAAGTTTTGATGAGTTAATGAAATTTTGGCCACAGTCAGATATATATCGAGTTCCAATCTGTGTGACGATAACGACAATTTTGTTTAATCTATTGTAGCTCAAAAAGTTTTTTGGTAGGCGCGCTTCATTGTTACTACAATACTTACAAAAGATACTACTTCTCCCGACAGGACGAATACCTATGAAGCCGATGGTCCTGGGTGAAAATGCCATTAAGGCCAATTATTTATAGGTATATGTACTTTAAGATTTGATGTAGGACCACTGTATTGAAAAAATAAGTACCGTCGTAGTTTCTTGCCGGTATCTTCTCGGGTCAGAGGTGTAGGTTCGAACCAATGTAGATTTTTCTTTGACGTTCATAAGTACATGTAATGTGGCTAAATTGAAAAATAAAGATCTTTTATCTTTTTATTTGTTTGATGAGCACAGATATTTGTCCCTGAGTCATGGGTGTTTTCTATGTACCTATCTGAGTATTCGGTGGCCGAGTACCACAACGCAGACAACACAAGCCTTCTTGAGCTTAACGTGGAGCTTAGTCAATTTGTGGAAGGATGTCCTGTAATATTTATATTAATTTATTCAGCGGAGGCTGATTTTACGTACTTGTTTTACCTTTCTAATCTCTCATTTACAAGCACTTAACTTCAGAATGGACATAAAATAAATAAAAGTTAAATACTATACTGGCATTATATAAGGGCTATATCAGGGCTGATACCAACATGTATAACATTGTCCACTATTAAGGGACAATATATGGCGATCGACGGGGACATTCAGTCATTAATTCTGAAAAAGTCCGGTCACACAACTTACATGGCACCGGCCGTTATATATTGCACCGCAAATATTTACGGCCGCATCGTAACGTAATGGCATTTAAATTTTGCAGCATTTTATATTTTATGATTTTTTATTAATAATTCATAACATATTTTACGCAGGTTGTACATTCCATTGTGTAATATGCATTATTTGTGAAATAACAATCAACCTTGTTATCTCTATTTTTGTTATATTAAGCACTAGCGGCACATAATATTAACATCTTCGCACGGGTAGATATAGTATGAGTATGTTCATCAGGGATAATCTATGATTCTAATGGGCAAAGAATTTTTCCAATCGGTCTAGTACTTTCAGGGCCTATTCAATACAAACAAACAATCAATCATTCCCATATGACCTAAACCGAGGACCGCGAAAACTGGCGTACTCCACCGATAAGCTATTTACTGCATAAATTACATTTAAACATAACAAGTACAAAAACATAAAACTGTAAGTACAGGATATGTAGGTAATAAAACGACTTACATGAAAACAATACATCACCTCAAAAGTTATTCTCATTCAATCCGTCCACAAATCCGTCGCGTTTCGGGCGGGCTTATTGGAAATTTTCCGATAATTCATTACCGGCATGATAAATGTTCCGTTTCTTGTAACCATTGAAATCGGGCCCTTTCTACTCTAACGGTGATACGCAAAAAAGGGGCGGCCGGGGTAAAAGGTGACAGCATCGGAAAGGGATGATATAATCAATCTAGGGTTGCGCCGGGATACGTATTGAAAAGCAGCCGCGGGTGACGACCCTGAAAGCCTTTGACAACGTCTGACTACATTACGTAATTACATGTACTTACATTATTTGTTTAAAATATTATTTCACGTATGATTTCAGGTAACATGCGTTTGTTAACAAATAATATAAATATTAGAATTTATAAGTCTCAAAATAAATGATTTTATAGAAGCGGTCTCTTGTAGACAACCCTACAACTTTAATTAACTTTAAACCAATTTGAGGAATGGATTCATTTGTAATTGCGATAACATTTTTTGCTATCATAGGAACTCAAACATATGGCATTAGATAGGAAGATTTATAGCACAAGCAATAAATCCGATTTAAAAAAAATGTTTGAACGTCGTCATTTATACGGAACAATGAATATATAGGTAAAACGCTCAGTACGACCAATAAATCAGTGCGCAGCGCAGTGCACAAAACTGCGACGATGGGCTATCAATCCAACACAGCGTAAGCGCCAAAGGAAATCTCATATAGATATGTCGTTTTATTAAAATGCCGTGCAAGCCCATTCACGAATTGTATTATCATAGCATTCCGAACGCAGGCGAGCTCTTGTCCGTGATAAACTAGTAACAAGCGTACGCGGGAGTTTTATGTAATCCCACAACACTCGAGGTTGTAGTAACGCTGGTTTACAGGAATCCAATGCTTTCGTGAGCTTAATATGCGGCAAGAATGCTGGGCCAGCACGTGTCAGCGGCACGTCGGCGTGTTTACACGCCGCGACGGATGGCCAGCGTCCGAATGACGCTAATGGGAGAACGATACTTCAAAAAACTTTTACAAACATTTTGACATATACATAAGTCAGTACAAACAATGAAGTGAGTGCAAATATGGAAAAAGTGTAAAAGCTAACATTTTTTAAAATAAAATTATATAAACAATGTATCATGTCATGTAATTCATGTATCAACCATGTGATTTGCTTTCAATAAATTTCTTGTTTTACTCGCATCTAATAAGTCTTTATTTCACCTCAGTGGTAGATTTCAATAATAAAATGGGCTGTAAATGTACAACAAACTGATGTAAGCAGTGACAACGGATTCTGAAAAGTAATTGTCGTGGAAACATTTCATTGCGCCGTATCGAATGAAAAAGCAATAAATAGCAATGGCGATGAAACCAAAAAGTTTTGTCGCGCTTGTGACCCCGTCGACGAGGCATCGGTTCGACATACTGGTGACTTTAATCAAAGAATCCTGTCCACTCGGTGATACAGAACATTTTTAAAACTGATTTAAAGGTCTAGAATTAAATAAAAAACTATATATTCTCTCTGTCTCGACCCTATCATCTCCAAACGATGTGCTATCAATTTATGAATCACTGAAATATTTGTGGCACTTTATTTTAAATCAAAATTCCTATGTCAATATTTTTTTACGTGTCCAATATTTGTAAAAAATCTAACAACACGTAGGCTTGAAAGGGTGATTTATCACGGTAAATACATTTGTTTCAAAAGCGAGAATAGTTTTAATAATTTACGAAGATAAAGTTGGCGGCAGTCACAGAACGTTAACAAAATTGGCTGAACTTGTATTAGGTCGTTGGGCAGCATTAAGAAATTGAGTTTTCCGGGCTATTTGAATATTAACGCAGGCTAAAGTCATTGAGACAATCTGGCGTTATGACTGTGTACTTAGAATTTCATAAATATGATATGTTGAAGCAACATCAAACGCAGTAGAAATGATTTAGCGGTAGCATTTACATTTCGGTGAGTACAGTAAAGATGGCTGACGCGTAGAGTGGTCAGTGACAACAATATATCTGCCAGGGAAACTGTAATGAGCACTCATCACGTCCCTATACTCCATTAATTAAACTGTAATAAGAAATTGGACAGCTAACCTCGATGTTTGACGAAATATCTGTTGGTAGATAACTGATTTTAAGATTCATCGTTTTATGTGCCTGAGACAGCAAAACACACGGATGGAAAAGTGTCCCAGCAATACAAAGAAATCTTTACAGTATCTTGATTTATGGTATGGCACAGTCACACCGGCACGTCTGAAAATATTAATACATTTAATGTGACATAAATATGTAGCCACGACTCTTTTTTCATGGGGCAAAGTCTTGGATATATATTTTTGACACATTAAGTATATTTATATTTACAGAAGTTTACACAGTTTTTTTTTCAACCAGCTGGATAGTCTAAAGACTAGAATACATTAATATGACGGAATGTGACTAATGGGAGAAATATACAGTTAGTTGCACAAGTGAACCAATGTCAATGACTCTCATATATTTATCGTGTAAAATTAAAGGGATAAACAGTCTCGCTTGAAAACTTTTATTTTAAGAAACTGTACACTATTAACTTACATTTAAGTGTAATCATTAAGTTTGAAATCACTGTAATAAACTTTTATACTCAAATTAACATTGAATCAGTTTTGCTCCTCCTAGTAAGATAAACATTGAATCAGTATTGCACCATATATTTATGAGAAATTTTATACTATTAATATTTTGTCCATAGTCCTTTGGCCTTTTTTACTGCAGCCAAACGCTTAGCCATGCCCTTTACTACTTTTTCACAGTACGCAGGCGACAGTAACTCCCATTGTTCTTGAACTCGAGCCCACAATATGTGTAATGACGATGGCGGTGAGTCGTAGTTATTCACTAACGCTTTTTTTAACGTAGACCATAGGTTTTCGATGGGGTTTAAATCGGGACTTTGAGCTGGCCATTCTAACACATGAAAACCCTGTTCAGACAACCATTTTTTAACAACTTTTGCAGTGTGTTTAGGGTCATTATCGTGTTGAAACCATATCTCGTTGACTGGGAACGGCATATTCTCCAGCGTTTCCCCTAACTGCCTCTTTAATATGTCAAGATAGATCTCTTTGTTCATTATCCCATCAATTTTACGAATAGAACCAGGTCCAAAACAAGTCATACAGCCCCACATTTTGATGTTACCACCTCCATGTTTAACAGTTTGTATGAAATCTCGCACATTCATCCCTTCTCCTTCTCTTTTCCAATTCCATTGACGGCCGTCCGTTGAGTATCTGTTAATTTTAGTTTCATCTGAGAAAATTACCTTCGCCCAGTCTTCCTCTGTCCACGTTTCGTACTTCTTGACGAATGCTTGTCGAGCTTTTACATTTTTCTTACTAATAAGCGGTTTCTTTTCTTCTCCACTGCTCGGAATTTTGCACCCTGAAGACTTCTTATCACTGTCCATTTACTTACGACCTTTCCTGTTTGTTTTCGTAAGAGTAAGGCGGCATGCGATGTGGATTTTGCTTCGCCAGTGACCATATAATGTATAATTCTACGCGTGTCTTGCGGGCTTAACTTTTTTGTTCGCCCCCCACTGTTATTTTTCAAAGGTTTTGTACATTTTTGTCTTATTCTCTGCACAGCCGACTGGCTTACGGTTAATTTCTTGGCTATTTTCCTAGTCGACAGCCCTTCCTCCAACATTTTTTTTATCAAATCATTGATAGGCTTGGTAAACGGTTTCATGGCTAACGTTTTATTTTCAATTAACAACGAAGTCAATTAATTCAAGAGAAATCGTAAATGATATCATGACAGGTCATTAAAATAAATGCACATCGGATATAAGTTTAGTTTTAAGTCAGATTAATCAAACGGCCTGCTATCGAAAGAGGTCGGAGCAAAATTGATTCAATACTAATATGACCTTATAAAGAAAATGCATTGCTTCAATCTGTAATTATGTAATGACAGACCATCTCTATATAGTATACTAACAGAAAATAGTGAAATATCAAAATAATTAGTTATCGTTTTTATGTAAAGTAAAGGTACATGTCAAAGTAGTGAACATTGGTTCACTTGTGCAACTAACTGTAGCTAGTAAAATTATCACCTGATGTGCTAGATTCAGAATAGACGTCTTTGAAACACCGTTCATATAGAGTACTCACCAATTTCGCATGGACGGTTAAAGCACCTAGAGCCTAATAAAACGTTCACCTAACTCAAAATAGCTACTAATGAGACCCGCTTGTGAAATACTCCATCATTACAGGTAGCACGTGTAGAAAATTTAATTAGGACATACCGTCAGTGGCAGGAACTAAGATCCCAAACCAAAAATATTTATTACCTGGGTGTTGAAAAGATCCAATACGAGTTACATGAACGTAATAATTAATTGTCGTATTAAAAACAAATAGGCTACTCCATCTTCGTACAATAAATCTGAATGATTTATAGTAAATTGACACATTTTTGAGTCACTATGTGAAAATCCTAAAAATATTAGACCTTGGCAGGTACCGCTGAGTGTCTATGTCTATTATCATCAACATATAACTCTGTCATCAGGGACACAATTAGATACGAATGATGTGCCGTCAGAGACTGTCGTGGAGGAAACGTATCAAACTGGTCGATACGAGTATTACTGGAGCGGACTACATTCCGAGTGATCGTATCACTTGAAGCTATCATCGTGTTAATTTTGATTTAAATATGTATTCTTTTATATTCGCGAAACTAATATTGTAGTTAGTGATATTAAATGATGAAGAAAATTAGTAGTGATTACGATTGTAACATTTTTCTAAAAGGACATTAGCGCAAAGTAAATGACATGGTAACATTTTATCCCGTTTCGATTACCTTATTGAGGTACAGCGTATTTCGACATTATATTTACAATTAAGGGTAGTTACACTTAAATACAGTTTTAGCAGCAGTGTTGACTTTAAAAGTAAGTAAGTAAGTATATAAACAGTAACACGATTGGATATAAAGCGCCATGTAACCATGTTTAGCATAGCCTGACTTAAGATTAATTACAGTAAATAAAGGCACAAACGTTCACGTAATTATTTTCCAAATATATTTCTTAATCTTGGCTACTTGATGATTAGATATAAGGAATTCAACTAGCAATTTCACATGTGATCCCAATGTCCAGGAATTTAATGAGTAGGAATTCGTCGCAGCCAGACCGTACTTTGGATACCGAACGACGCACACTAAGGCGTTTATTACTTCCCGTGTCGTCGTGCCGCGACCAAAATTTACCGCAAACTCGTCAAAATACTGACCGGAATATTTCCTAAAAATAACTATGACAAACAATATTAAACTTCAGATCGGGGAATTTTTATACCGACAAATATTAAGGATAACATTTTTTGATAAGATAATACGAAGTATTTGCAACTTTGAAAGTATTCATTGGTCTTTATAGAAACTTGAATTAGGTTTCGTTTTTACAGAAATAATACGACGAGAAAAAGATATCACAGCGAACAATGTTTTATTTCATGTTCTATTGTTCAATTGGTTCCATCATCGATTTCAACTTTCCATCACATTTGTAGCAACAGAAAAATAGAAGTATATTCAATCATCCTGGCACGAGTACAGCAAATGATGATAGTAACTAGTAATTAGGTATAGAATATTTAAATTATTATGTTACTTATCCTAGTCTAGCCGGTAGGAACCCTGCCTACAAAGCAGGAGGATCCGGGTTCGAACCCTGGCTGTGTTCATCAAAAATATTTGTTTCTGAATTATGGACGTTATATATGTGTTTCAGTATTTGCAATATCTATCAGTGGTGGCGGCTCTATTTTCTTTTTCTTAGGCAAGACGGAGCGTTTGTTTTTTCTTCGTGAGCCCAAGGAAAACTAGATCTGCGAAAAAGTTAGTTAAGCCGGCGGTAATCGGCTTGTATTGACATGCCGCCGTTACTATCTATTATATATAACCGCATCGTATCGCATTAGTATCGACAGTCGTCTAGTACATACAACACAAGCCATATTGAGTTTACTGTAAGCTTAAATCGATTTGTGTTGAAGATTGTCCCAAAATTAACGATTAATGTCAAATTCAATATTCTCAAATATTCGTATCAACCATACTCATGTGTCAAACTCCACTAGGTCACTCTAAAACGCAACTCGGCAGCACACGTACGTGCTATAGAACCTACTTCCTCATCGTGCTAGCGTGGTGATCACGTAGAACAATCACGTATAGTGCACCATATACGCGCGCGCATAACGCAGCGTCGGTGAATCATGCGCATGACCTCGAATTTAAAGCTAGTGTAGTGCTTAACGTTGCGATTTATCGACTACTGTTTTAACATGATTTTGTATAAGACATTGTAATACAATTTTAGAAAATTCGTGGGTTCTTAGGCATTATCCGCCTATTTCCTTCCATGACTTCGTGCACAGATTTTAACTATGCCTCCCCTGTAAGAGACACATTTGGCTCTAGTGCCCGAAAGAACGAGATGCTAGTCTCTTTGGTAGTGATGTTTTTACCAATTTACCAAATATATGTTGATCAGTAAGGTTTCTATGCATAAATACCATAATAGAATTAATGCCCATTGTTTTATTTTGTACAGTTAAGGAATGAAATCGTTCTTTCATCTTGGATTTTCAATCGGGAAAACTTTCTACCATTGTCTTTCGGCGTCTTATCAGTTTCCAAAATAAGTCATTCGTTCTTTTTACGTTAAGTGGTAAATAGAACGAATGACTTATTAGAAAAAGTGAATTAATTTTCCTTAAATTGCAACAAAGAAGGGCGGGCCAGCGACGTCAATAAATCACGTTCTCATCACATCATTAAAACAGTTATACTATTAAATACATTGTTGCAGTTTCCATGAATCGTAGTTACAACAGTATAATTTGTTGCCAATTGCTACTTAGTTAAACGTTAAGAGTACCGGGGCCCGTACCGAAGATTTTTCATCCATAATTTATTTGGTAACATTTGGTAAATGTATCCTACGTTCTTAGTTTACTTGTACTGCAGTTTATAGATTAAATTTGTCGCCATCTTAAGTATACATTATGTGTAGTCTCATCATTAACTAACTATATCCTGTGATATATTAAAGCCATAACTTCATACTCTTTCTATATTCTAATATTAAGAAATAAACACTAAGTTGTGTTTAGTTAAACACTTAACGTTCCAAGAAGTCGATATCGATATATATAGAACTATAGTTCTATATATATCGATATCGACTTCTTTTGCATTATAATGCAACAACACTGTCCGTATGCTAACCCGCGGTATGCGGTTCGGTTGTCATTTTACGCAACAGACGACAGTAATGTGGTTAGCTTATTATTTTGGCACCAGTTGATACGCTAATTTGTCATTTAGTCCCGCCATCGGACACATCATAATTTCGATATTTATTAACAACTATTCTGTCAAAACAATATGTTATATTAAATAATAGCACGACGGCAAGCTACTAACATCATTTACTAAACAATTCCAACAGTTTCGTATTCAAATCAATTACAATATTTTATACAAGTAGGCAAAGTTTTTGAATACTGTTAAGTTTCAATAATTCGATATCGATAACTGCGCTGGAAGCTACATCACTATCCGTATGCTAATCTGCTCGGATGTCATCTTGCGCAACAGGCGACAGTGTGTACGCGGCTTAACCGGGCACTAGTTGATGCCCTACTTTGACATCCAGCCCCGCCATCCTCGACATGATTTAGAATATTCATGAACACTAACGTTACATATTTTACGAAAATTAGTTTCGGTTAGTGATATTGCGGACGTTTTTGGTTAGATATTAGTGTTACAACTAATTGCATTTTATGAATAACAGTTATCGATATCGTTATACATTTTTTGTACATGGTTTGGATGTAGAAGATATAATAGCCGTCAACCTTAGAATGACGATGGCCCGATTGAATTATAAAATTTATAAACGGTTTCAATTAGACTGTATTTAAAGGAATAGATAATTTTTCAAAGGAATAGATAGTATTACTTAGTACCTAGTATTTTACTACAATATTTTTCTTCTTTTGTTATAATTTTGTTTTCTTTACTCTTACGTTGTAGTCTTGCAAACACATTTAAGATTAAACAAAGCATACCGTACTGTATTAAATACTAATTATATCTGAGAAATTTGTGTTAATAAAAAAAATCGTGTAATGTAATCTCATACCGAAAATTGTTGTAAAACGCATGTTTTGTCAAACTACCGTTGGTCCGTCGTACCTGGCAATAAAGCACCGGAAGTGAGCAGTTTGGGGGCACGCCCTACTTCCGGTGGTCGCGCGTCGCTGAATGCAAATAGTCGGTTCGTCCGACTGTCCGTCCGTCCGTCCGGCGGGTGACGTCGCCCCGTGCGTGAGACTAATGCATACAATAATATTATTTCTAATTTGGACAACCATTACACACATTTGGATATATTGTATGGGTTGTACAGTAACAATTGCTTTGAATTATGTACCTGTACATATATATTAAATAGTTTGATATTAGACTGTCACAATTTAAAAAACTAGAACTCTCGTTGGTGTGTAATGAAATGAAATCCCTACGCTTGCGTGAGATAAGGCTTCTCTCACTGCACCCACTTCGATGCTTTTCTGTTTTGCCCTATGGTTGACTGGTAGAGAATGCGTAAAGGCAATGTCCGCCATTTCTACGAATTTTTGTTCTTTGTGCAATAAAGTTTGAAATAAATAAATACATAAGACCCTTTATGGACAAAAATGTAAAAAAATCTTAAAACGTATAATCTTAAGACTTAAAGTTTAAGGACTTCTCATCGTCTAACCATTATTGCAATTTTAAGACCAAAACTGAATTTTACAGTTAGTTATTTGTCAATGTCAACACGGAAAACTCGTTTGTTTTATTGGCCGACTCAAGGATTTACGTTCACATTCAGTACTTCGTCTTGCCAAATAAAGTTTCACCTATTAAATAAAGCTTAGTAACACATTTTGTGTGCTAAATAATTCTTATGATAAGTCACTGAGCGGTATTCTATGTATATTTCAAGATAACTTAAATAATTTAGGTAACAACAATACACAGCAAAAATGTCGTGTAATAACGCATATAAATATTAATTTATAAAACTTAGGCCTTACTAAATTGATCATATTTGAAAATATGTCTTACTATCCGCAAAATTAAGTGGCAAGTGGGGTCATAAATCAGCGAAATCATGTTATCACATTCGCATCTGCACGGCCTTATGGAGGGAGCCGTGCAACTATAGTGCAGGTAGCGGTAGGCACAAAAAACGCGGTAGCTGACGTTTACACAGTAATTTCTCCAAAACAAGTGTAAAATAAAATAGAGAAAGTGCAGTTGATTGATACGATAATGACGACAAGTAATGGGGTTAATTCCGTTAAGCTTCACAACATGATTACCCAGAACAGGTTAATAATGAACATGGTAAGCAAGTTAATTCTGTTAGCTCGTCAAAAACCTCTGACGTTAGTAGCTAAGGACAGAGTATAATGCAAGAGTGGGAGCGGTGATTCTAATTAAGAGCATAAGCTAAAATATGCTGCAAGCCTATTTAAATCTAATTAGAATTTGATTAATTAAACTGAAATGTCAATAAGACAGAAAGGGATCGACGGCATGTTAGGTTTGACAAGCTTTTATAGATAACGATATAAGAATATAAGATATTTTTTTTTATTTAAAGTGTGATTCCGAACTTACGTTTTTTCCTTTTTCCATTCATATTATTTCTATTCAAAATTACGATCTTTTAATATCCTTACAAGATAAATGCAGCTTCATATTTTATATGTTTTTAATTTGTTATTTTGTTACAGATTCAAACCAAAACCGAATGTACGCTAAAACTAGTAACGGGTTTTCTGCTCTGTTACAACTTTAGAAGTCTCTTGGACTTTTCTATACTCGACATCACAAAACTCGTAAAACGCCTATGAGGTTCGGCCATTTTATCCTAATGCTGAGATAATTTACTGTCGCCGGGAGATCGCGTGTAAGAATCCGGTGGAACAATAAGCGGCCTTGGGCGAGGCGGAGTAATCAGCCGGACGAACAATGCGGCTTGTTAGTGCAACTAGACCGCAGGTACCAAACTACAGTCAGTGCATATGGATGCTGACAGCTTCTCGCGGCAGTATGGCATGGGCATGTTGACAAGATAAAAATATACGCCGCTCTATATTTAATTTACACATTGCGGGTAACTTCGGCACGTATGAAAAACACAAATGAGGGTGTAACAGGAACTTTCAAAGGTGAACATTAACTAAATCTAACCACATTTTACTGTTAGATCAAGTTTAATTCGATTCTATATTAATGGCTCTAGGATCAGACTTTACGGTGTTTATTATCACTTTAATATATCAACGTTTCACAACATAAGTGCCCTCTACCTACGAAATTATAGTTTCAATATACTGGATTACAATTCTAAATTTTATTACATAATATTTGGACTTTTTTAACGGAACTGATAATAGAAGTGGGCCGTAGTATGCTGGCGCTGACTGAGAAAGCATAACAGAACTACTTTCAATATTACTTAAATACGTATATCACTATTAATAAACTATCCGTCCAAGACATCGTAAAATTAATAATTATCCCGTTACTATCCCGTTAAAAGACACATAACCCCCTCTCTCCTCTCTTTCCTCCTCTCAAGAGTAATTGAAAAACACGTTGTTATAAGCTATTCGTTAAACTGTAAAACGGGCAGTCTGCTTTCAAGAATAAATTCGAAAACTTTTAACTTCTATTTCATAATATAATTGTTTAACAGCCAACATCATCTAAGAGACAAAACTTCTGAAACAAAACAGCCTAAAAAAGTATAATAATACATAACCGTTAATATTGATATTAATTCGTTATCATTTTATATTAATTCCTTGGAAATTCCTAAATATTTCAACTTAGATGAAAAAGTATCAAGTGATTTAGGATTTTTTTAACAAATAAAAAATAATAAAGTCAATTTACAAAAGTGATAAGGTAATGAAAAATACGAGGCAATAAAACCGAGTCTTTTAATAGTCGGTGTATTCTAAGATCACGCTCTATGTTTGCGAAGTCACCGCAGAGAATAACAGTAATTCCATCCAATGTCGTGAGAACCGTCGTTGTGCAAGCTGCAACAAACCGCTGAACTAGTTTACAGATTAATCTAACAACAATCATTAAGAACGTCGACGGTAAGCCACGATCAGAGATAACTGACGATAGAACGCTAACGCGAAAACAAAATACTGTATAGTAACATCTTGCTATTTTTATAGACAAAGGAAAAGTACAAAAAATATCGGAATCTCAACAGGACCTAAGAAAACGTTCTATTATAGAAAACTGTATTGACTCCTTCCATATTAGATTGGTTACAAAATAAAAAAATCGATACATATCTCCAATTTAGAATCCTGAGTAAACACTACGTTTCTGACATGAAAAAGAAAAATATTTGGTTTAAAGGTTTCAGTCAGCTATTTCACTCAGCGTAAAAAAATTAATGGCTCGAAAAGGGCAACGAAACTGAATAACAACAGGCGTACATCCAATCAGAATTTCAATCAGCAAGCTTACAAAACCAGGCACGAGCCAATCTAGCCGGCGGGTGGAGACAGCCCTTTGGTTTAGGTTGTTGTAACCGAACACTGCAACTTCCGCGGGGGACATGGGATATCCAGTGACGTCGGCTGCGGTTATGCCGCGGCCATCCGCTGTGAAGCCCATGACCAGCGTGAGATCGGGTGACAACATGATTCTGTCATAGTCAAATAACGTCACCATAACCTATCATGTAAGCATGATTACAAGTAAGTCATGGGTCAGTACCCACGTTCTCATTTTCAGTAGTTTCACTATGCTTTTATGATTGATAAGTCACACAAATTCTTACAATTTAAGTACCTAACCAAATTTAACATAATGGTTTTCAGTTCAAGCATTGAATGAATAATACGTACTCGTAAAAGTCATAAATAGCAGTCTAATGACATATACTCGTAGTTGTTTGGTTGGCGGTTGCATTATGTCATGACGTGATGACATCAATGACATGAACGTTAGATTGTGTGGAATATAAAAAGCACCAATAAAACATAACCAAGCATCGTCGGAAAATGGACAGAGCGATGCGAGACGTTACTGCTCGTCCGGGGAGTAATAAAAATGATATAAGACTTATACTTGTCTCCGTGGAAAAATCAATAATGGAAAATGTCAGAACAAGGCTCCTGCTGAAACTATAATACTTCGTGAAAATAATGGTTTCAGAAAAAATGCTACACAAAATTGATAAACCAATAATTATGAACGCTTACTTAAACTTTAAAGGTATAAAATCTAAAATATACAAGTACATCGCACTTACTCCGATGAATTATGAATTTTCAATATATTGTTTACTAGCTGTCTTACCCGCGGTTTATAAGAAAAAAACGTGTCCAGGGTGTCAGCTAACTCCATATAAAATTTTATTAAAATCGCTCCAGCCGTTTAGACGTGAAGAGGTAACAAACATACACACTCACAAACTTTCGCCTTTATAATATTAGTGTAGATTGTAGATGTAGATTACCTGCAACAAAAAGCATACATTTAGAAATAGAACAGACAAAGTTACCAATCTAAGTATAGATTATGTTGCGCCAAATTCGGTCAGGGTCTGATGTCATGAATCAAGAGTAATCCAGTACGTGCTTCATTTGTTTTGGATGCGGAGTCCAATGCATTACAAGTTTAATAGGTCGGGGTTTAGAAAATGACGTTAATAGGTTAGGTGAATATAAAACACCTTTTGATAAGAACCAATTGGCTGCATTCCCGCCCAGCGCTTCGAAATCAACAAATTACGCACGCCTCGCCTCTCTATTGACAGATTTATTCTCCTCGGGTGTGGGCTGGTCGCTTCCACTAATTTCATCGGGAATCAATCGAAATACATATCTTTCGGTAATCAGTTTTATAGGCAATCTTAGGGTCATTAGGTGTTGGTAGATCGCGATCTCGATTCGAAAGCGAGCAATAATATTATTTTTAACAGTTACTGTAAAGTATTGGAATAAGAAAGTTATATGTCTATTATAATAAACTATCTTTTTTTATGGCATAGGTGGCAAACGAGCAGACGGATTGCCTGATGGTAAGCAATTACCGTCGCCCATGGGCACCCGCAACACCAGTGGAGTCACAAGCGCTTTGCCGGCCTTTAAAGGGCGGTTGGAGCTCTGGGAACCTTACTCACCGTCAGGAACATAACACTACATACCTGAAAGGTAGCAGTACTATTATGGCTGTGGTCTTCTGTAAGGAGGTGGTACTTCCCCAGTTGGGCTTCTCCAGACTCAAGCGTGATAGTACTTCGCTGTGCCCTACCTCTCATTGTTGGACGTAGTTTAAGGACATACCCGGGTCCAAAAATCTTGTTCCCGCTACTTTGTCTGCATACAATTATACTTTTACATAAAAAAATATACTACCCCTTTACACTTACTTATGGGATAAAAATTGTCCTATGACCTTTCTAGTAGTCAAATTAAATAATTAGATGTTAATCACACTGATCGTACAGCAACTTATGCGAGGTTAGCATTCTATAAATAAATAATATATCGCATGAACGGCCGTGGCTATATTTGAGAAGTATGAAATATCCTAGAAACATGTGTTGCGCTTTGCTCTGTATGTTTATGTGGTGACTTCTCAACATAAACATTTTAAAGTTAAAATATTATTCACAGTTTGTAACAAAGTTCGATTGAATGTGGAGTTACACATGCGGCTACAATGTCTCTCTTATTAAATTTAACGGCTTCATAAAATCCGAGAGTTAGCAAGTAGATACTGATATGTTGTTATGGCAGTTCCATCTACACGCTTTGATGCCAGAAGTTGATTCTCTGAAATGCCCGCCTGATTATCCAGCTACGATTTGAATGTGAAATCGATAAGAATGTTCATGATACAATGTTATGAACGAGAATCTGTAAACACATTTACTGAATCGAACAAGAATTTCGCTTGTGAAAATTGGAAAGCTTTAAAACAACTCATAATGACATACTGGTTGGCGATGATATTTGTAAACACGACGAGTGTGTACATCCCCGTAAACCAATGAATTAAATCTCTCCCCGCTCGGTAGTGGTTGTTTCTTTTTTAACTCCGCGTATCGAGATAAGAGAAAAAAAGAAAAGGAAACAAGAGACTGTAAAATTTCAACGGTGGCTGTTTACGTCCGACTTTTTTACGATGTTGTTAACTGTTGATTCTTTTTAAACATCTGCGTTGGGAATTGTAAACTACATTGTTCTATCGATGACAGCTAAAATGTCGCTGTGCATTCTTAATTGGTGATATTAATATTCTTGAAAATACTAAGTACCTACGAGTATATCAATGATTTAGAGTCAAAGACATCGATCAAAGCTGTTATGTGTTCTCTACTTAAATTGCGTCGTTTAATTTAGTTATAATGCTGCTTGGTTGTCCTTCATTGGGGAAGTGGGGCGGAGAATCAGGGAAAGAGGATCTGATGCCCGCGCTACTTGTTTCCTGGTGCAAAGGTTTAGCATCTGTATCCAATGTGGTAACGCAGCTAGTGCAATGGGCACCTTTGCACCGGGAGCAAATCGCGGGGGCTTACTAGACTAGACCTATACGTATAAGTTGATTATTATTTAGTTGTATGTAGTATAATTAAAATTAATAATGTAAAGACGAATTATTACGAATTTTCATGAACAAGTTTTATAATAACATCAATATACACACAATTGTTTAACACACTGATGCAATTAAATACCCGTCTAACTATATACTTTTAAATAATATACAATGTTTAAATAATTGGCTTTATAGCCAAGTAACAAAAATGCAACGTGCTCGTTACCAAAATTATCGTAAATCAATTTAAATATCTTAAAACTAATTTTCCCTAGAAGCGCAGACGCCTTAATCGCCTCCAGCATCGATACAATTTAAATCGGAATAAACCAGCAAAACGAATCGATCCCTATCGCATCGAGAGCAAATCGCACGACTAAAGACGTTTCACTCGGACGAAAACGACCATTTACTTTCTAACCATCTTATTTCAACTTAACGTTTTTCCAAATAAGAGCTTCATGTTGAATAAATAAGGTGCAATTTCCAATAAGACAGTTAATAAATCTACAAGAAGAAAGGTGAAACGCTCGCAGCGATTGGAAATACTCGCCTGGCCTGGAGTTAGGTGGTAGAAAAAAGTTAATTGATACAGTTTTTGTCGCTGCACTGGCCCGTTACTTCTACGACTAATCTCTCCATTTTTCGAGATCATTTACCTAGTTCGACATGCTTTTTATCCTTAATTTAGTTTAAAAAGTATTTCGAGAAAATTAAACCATTTAAAAAAACAATTCACTTCGTTGCAGTAAGAGAATAATAAAATAGGATTGTAAGTCAAAGTTGTACATTTCTATTAAATTCTCCAACCGCTAAATAATAAATCATAAGCCGCTTCTCCCACGGATATCAAAGGGTATCTTCAGAGTGCTCACTTAACACTGTTTAAATAGTTTATTCACGCCAGAAACCGTTTTGATAATAAACAATTTTCGTGGTGCTGGATTTAGAAAACACGTTGTTGAATTTAGGAAGACAACGTCACAAATATCATACTCGGGCGGCCCACCTTGTCGTGTATGAAATGTTGGTAAGTCTCAGAAACACCATTTTTATGATCTTGCCAATTTCAACTTTATTTTGACGGATTAGAGTGCACATTACAATGTATAAAAAGTGATCTAAGATATAAACAATCTAGAAGACGTATGCGCGTCTGCCGGCATCCGCGGAGCATAAACAGCTCGGGCCAGCATAACGGTTACACGTAGCATAAGCACAGACAGAGATCTACTTACCAGATTTTCAACAACTTGATATATACCTACAGTCTCGAACAATTTACGTATACACCTACTACATCTAAGAATCTTTAGTAAAGTCTAAAGTAAGTAGTTTAGAAATACCACATCGATGTTTTTCAAATAAAGCACGGCCAAACGTTGAATTCCTTCCTAACAGTCCATGTGTCAACTTCAGCCTATTAAAATCATAAGATAAGCTAGCAAATAAAAAAATATATCTTTGTTATAGCCCACCACCAACTTGACATTTTTGTGTAAACACTTTTCGTTGATTCATTTTATCACGCCAACAATGCGGTATGGCGCGGGTCATGATTACATTTTCGCGTCACTGTCAACTTCAAACAAAGACATCGAGAGAAAGTCATCAGTCATTATCACGACAAAGAACAATTAAGTCGCCAGTCACTGGTGTTAAGCGAATTTACCCCTACTTCTACCGCAGGAGTCATCAGAGTGACTTTGGCTTGCCAGTAACATTCCCAAATCTGAAAGCCCGGAGGCTTTGTGTTAATAAATAATGACGCCAGTGACGCTTCACAAATAGAGTAATCTCTCTCCTCAACTGTTACTAAATACATTCAAAGGGCAGGCGATATTCGCAGCCACAGAATATATAATAGTACAAAGTTCAGGTTTACTGTGTAAGAAAACTTATGTTTTTTTTATAGCAATCGTGCACAAATTGTTCTACTTCAGTTTAGTAAAGCATGTAAAAAAATATGTGACGTTATAGTAGATTTATGGTTAGGTAATTAGATAACCATAAAACATACACCAGAGACTGGTAAATTTGTACAACGATTCTTACTAAGTCAAACATGTAAAAGTTGGGAGTGCCTACCAGTTTTACTGATGGGGCAGCCGCATAAAAATATTTTACTACGTTAGTTTCAAATTACGCATTTAAAAACCACACCTCCTTTAATTACATATGTCACAGTAATCAGCTAACCACCTTCTTTAAAGAAGATCTAAGGTTGGGCTCCAATAAGTTCGCTATACGTTACATTTATAAATAGGCATTCATCAAGAATTCTGCTAATGTGATTCTTAATGGGCTAGTCTTGTTCGTCACCATTTTATGGTATGTATAGTTTTGTTTATCCGAAAGTATGAGATTATATTCAGCACCGCTCAAACATTTTGTTCGTATGGAGATTGCAGCTATACCTTCAATTGCCCTCGTGACCAAATTGCTCTAGTACTCGCAACAGTCGTATAACGCCATGTGTACCTAATGCAATTTAAGGATCACACGACTTTGGATCTTATGACAAGGCTATAAGCGCTACCGTTAGGCGTGTCCGTACCGTTAGAATAAAAGAGATTTTCGTGACCAGATCGTCAGTTCGCGTAATCGCTACAGCTTCAAACTGGCTACCGTTTCTACGCTCGTTAACTTCTGGCTTTAGGTATACCTGAAAAGATGGACTTTGCATACAAAGTTGGAGATTGTGTTCTGTTGGCACGGCATGGTAAGATAATGGGGTTGATTACGCCCTCGCGTTAACATTGTTTTGTCATGCGCGTAGAACTTAAATGTTGATTACATAACTGCATTGTTTTGGAATACCTTTAAAATACATATCTTTATAACATGCGTGCGGACATATTTCAAGCAAATAAGAGACAAAGTGCTAGGGCACTTACTTAATCAAAAGGGATAATAGCACAGTGTATTATCAGGTTATTCTGATAATACACTGTGCTGCAATAGTTCAAATCATTAAATAAGCATATGTTTTAAGTCTCATTGGTGGAACTAAGAACCTAATTATAATTTTGAAAGTTGCGTATATTTATCATCAATCGGAAGCAGAAGATTTTATATTCAATTAAGTAAACAAAGAATACAAGTTATAACAATAAATAAGTAGCGTATTTCGTAATAAGTATATTACACTTATTATAAAGTCTTTTATTAATTTTTATACACCGTAATTACCTAGACCGCTTCCATTTTCAAACAAGTATCCTGAAATATGACGCATTAAATAAGTAAGTGCCTACTTAAATATTTAATAATGATGGCTACCTAGTTCTTCAGGTGGAGTAATTTTAAGGTATAACATTTCTCGGTTACTACCTAATTCATTGCTAATACGTATTATGCATCAAAAAGTATACCCGTAAATTTAACGACATCTAGGTATTTTTTTTAATTGAGTTACTTCCCAAATTTCAAATAACAGTAGAACAGAATAATATATGTACACGGCAAGACAATCGACGATCGGATGATCGAATAAAATTACTTATCATTTTCATATCAGGGAAATAAATAAAATCCAGGTAGATTTCAATTACACGGTTGTACTGTCACTTTTATGACTGGTAATATTTATTTTTTATACTAAGACGGTGGCAAACAAACATACGGCCCGTCTGATGGTAAGCAGTTACCGTAGCCTATGGACGCCAGCAATTCCAGCGGATTAATAAAAAAAATACATTTATTTCAAACTTCACTGGCTCATAGAGAGGTTCTATTTTACAAATATTCTTAAAATCTAGGTACAATGTCAAATAAAATTTACAATTAAAAATAAAAATAAACATAAACATCATGCAACCAAATCGAGGACATAGGCATTTTTACTTTAACTTTTTAAAGCAGGACTATAACTGTGTCATATAATCAGTGATCGAAACTAACGGTGCAAAACTTTAACAAAACTTCACTGGCTCATAGAGAGGTTCTATACCGCTGCCTACCTTTAATAACCTATACGCTCCTTTTTTGATGAACCTCATACTGATAATATTACGTTATTCACTTCTAGATAATGTCAAATCTTGATAAAGATACTTAATTTTAAAAAACTTCATCCACGTACTGTATCAGCCTTGGACGTCCACTGCTGGGCTAGGTCAATGTCGTAATGGCCATGCTTTACAGTACAAATGGTACAAGTACAGTCACCGATTTTAATTGTTGAGCCACTTACGGTTCAATCTATAATCTTTTGTTTAGTACTTACTCTATGAAATGCCCAATGTAAAGTGAACCCTAAATGGCTAAACATTTAAAGTCCCTGACCGTACAAGTAGTGACAATAATGTTTAGATAAGCTGAAAAAGGCCGCTAACGAACCCATAAAATAAAGGAAAAATCCTTGCTTAAAAATAAAGGAAAAATTTAAAAATATATTGCCTTGCGCGAGGTCTCGATAGCTCAGATGGCAGAGCGACGGGTATACACTCAGGAATCGCGAGTTCAAGTCTCGCCCGGGGCACTAGAGTTTCCCATTTTTCCTTTACTTCTAATAATCTTAAATCAGTTATCGCTCAATGCAAGTCAGAGAGAGTTTACAATGTTCCAGTTTAAAATTTAGTTTCTTGCACACCCTAATGAAATGTTAAATGAAAACATAGCTATGAACTGACCAGGTGTGAAGCCGATAATAAGGCACGAGTTCACGGTTGGGGTGATCCACCGTTAAGTAGTTTTAAGAATCAACGCCGCAGCAATTTGCTCCGTTAAATATTAAAGTTCAACCACCGTGAGGCATCTTAATTAAAATTATTCATGTTCCAACGCTTTAAAATAGGTATCCTACAAGGACCAAGTGGCTTTCAGAAAATTAGCTTACAAGTACTCCAAGAAACGCAGAAAAGGAAAATGTTTATGGTAATGGGTTTTCATTAATATGATATTGAACAGATTTTTTAGAAAAAATAGAAGTCAGAGCCACGAACCGAACAACATTAAGTTTTCTTGTTTTAAGAAAGGCAGTTTTTGCTACAAGTCTTCTATCTCATCTGTGACAAGTGACAGCTGAAAACAAAACGGACAGCGAAGAATTAATAAAGAATATTCACAAAAAAATATAAACGATATGTTTTCTTTGGCAAAACCAATAAGATACACATGTAAAGAACCTACACTATAGAAAATAGGTTTTTTTATAACCTGTTATTTAACATGCAATGTATGTTCGGGTGAAATCTTGCAACTCAACTTTGAAGCAGATACCTTTAACTGATTGAGCTGTAATTTAGCACGCTTACGTAAGCTCGGTGACAATGGAATATTATGGTCTGATCTGATCTGATGCTAGAGCTATAGAAGATAAGCTATTAGGTACTTGTTAAAATCTCTCGATGAGTAGTTAATAATTGCGCAAAAAATACAGTCGGCAATAAAAGCTTATATCCTTGATTGTACAAGTAAAGATATCGACTCAAACAAAGTGGCAAAATATGTACATAAGGTACATGTACACATATTTTAGAGACCACGAGGACAACGTCGAAGGTAATTTTTAAAGTTAATATACAAGGTTAAGTCCGGTTTATGTATATTAATGTGTGAAAACCGTGAAAGTTTAAATGAGTATCTATACCTTCATCCTTGACTGTACCATTTTAGCGTTACCAAAATGTCATTTGACAGAAACTTATTACTATACTTATACTATATGAACTTAAATTAAAGGAAACCCTTTTAAATCCCTTATTAGTTTCAAAAGATTTGTAAATATAATATATATTATTCATTCAGTAAAGTATACAAAGTAGCAAGTAGTCTATCTTAAAAATTCTTCGACTTGAAAAACGAGCAACAGACCAAAACTAGTTTCGTCATCGCGCGATCTCAATAACCGAGCGCACTGCATCCATCATTACACTTTCTAAACTCTTTGTTGTTACAAGTTTTTTGTGAGACGTTGCATCGACGTAGCGAGATGGAGTTTTAATTGTTACCTCAGTAGTAATGTTGGATTGATGAACAGATCTCAATCACAGTTTTGATAGCCTTTTGAAGTTTTAAGACGTAACAATTGCATCACATATCGGTCATGTGATTTAAATCAATACGAATATCGACATAAACCTTAAGGGCAGATAAAGCCATTGAAGCACAGAAACTTTACTTCGATCTAAAAAAATATCATGTGTAATAATTAAAAAAAAAGATAAAAAAAAATATCTTTATTTTTCAATTTAGGCACATTAGATGCACTTATGAAAGTCAAAGAAAATTCTACCACCGGTTCCAACCCCACACCCTGACCCGAGAAGGTACCGGCAAGAAACTACGGCGGGAATTATTTTTTCATAACAGTAAAAATAGGCATAGGCTGTTGTGTTAAAGCATGCTGAAAAATATATACGCATTTAACGCGTTATCGTAGAGCAGTGTTCAGATATTTCTGAGTACGTCATTCGCACTGATAAATCAGCCGCGCTTGTGCCAATGAACTCGCTCAAATAACAGCAACAATGGGTGCCAAAGTTCAATATAAGCTGCACACGCAAGACTTTCCCGCTTCCGCTGGAACCTGACGACAGTTCAGCGATAGTGCATCAGTGACGTCACGTGGTAGGGGGGAGGTCGTTGCCCCGTAGCGCGGGAGATGCCGATAACGACGGTCAACATTTTAGATGACCCATTTGATTATAATTGTTTGTGTCTTCTTTTAGGTCAGTTTGGGATTAAATACGTACGTGCGTATGTTAATGCCGAAACGTGAGTTAATGCTTACTAAAGTTTAAAAAGTAACACAAACTTTACTATAATTTATCTTGAATCAAAATGCAGATAAAGATATTTCATATTGATCCTAATGTGTTAGGAAGGAATATGTAATAAAACAGGAACGGAATCAATTAGTAATCTATTCTTAAAAAGCCTCCCCCTCATCCCTGCTCAACACAACATGGCTCATTAGGGTCGTGGGAAACGCGCGCGCTAGTGCTGCCAACCGCCTCTATCGATAAATATCGACAAAGTATTTTATATCGCGAATGATATTAAAATGTTTTTCTAATATAACAATATTAATATAGGAAAGAACCGTGCGAAATTTCACATGAAAGCTTTCAAATGATCAAAATTAGTACCTAATATACCTTCGCGTTATATGTAATAAAAATGCTTTGTCAAAAATATCAGTGTGCGATAACAGACTATTTTAAGCTTAAATCTGTTTTGAACTTTAAAGTTTTGTTTTTCATCATCTTCCTCGCGTTGTCCCGGCATTTCGCCACGGCTCATGGCCACCAGTGCTCCCTGAGTTTTGTTTATGTCGACAGTAAAAAAAAAACATTATAACTTCTTCAACTATTGTTAATTCGAGTAAAAACATCGTGAACTTGACCGTGATCAGAATTTAACAGCCATATGCCGCAGATTTCGTGCCTGCAATATGTTTGGCTGTTGTTTTTTCACAAATATGATATTTTCATGTATTATCACTATTTTGTAATTAAAGAAAGAATATGCAACATATATACTAGAGTAAATTTGGCTATATGTCTGACTTCAGAAAGCAAGTTGTTTTGTTTTACGTAAGATCATTCCAGATTCATTATCCTAAGTGTTTCCTCGAGCTTTGATCATCTAAACGATACTTAAGAAAGATACGCTAGACATAATGAAAAGCAACTCTTTACAAACTTGTTACCTGTATCCGGGCATATTATGTACTTCTTACTTATTGTTAACTAAGGTATTTATACAGCCCTAACAAATGTACTCAAGAGCAATATAAATGAGCGAAGTTCTACAATTTCCAAGCAAAGCGACTCCTTTTTTATTGATCTTAACTTTAGATTAGTTTTGGCACCCGAACAGTTTTCTTTAAATAATAAGAAACTTTTCAAACTAAAAATGTTCCATAATGTCATACTTGATTTGTATTCTACTAGGTTTTACTTCTTATTCTTAACTTATAAACCAATACATAGACATAGAAATGAACTGATTAAATTATCGATATTACGCAAGCTCCGAATTGTGCTGTCTCTATTCGGATTGCGAGCAAGCAACGTTTACAAACAACAGCGCCGAACGAATGAATACAAGTACGTTCTGTGAAAACGTTTCTCGGTTTCGTCATATGTGTGAGAACACGGGGTACAGCTCACCTATGCTCTGAAAGTGGGTAATGCTACTATTATGCTAGTACAATAAACACAAAGGCGATTGTATGGGATATAAATGTTGGTGCTACTGTCCTTTCACTTGTGGCCTATTAGTGTAACGTATGCTATTACGTTTACATAATAATTAAGGCGCAACGTAAGGCAAAACTAATAACGTGTAATTATACAAAATGACTAAAATGATACATGATTTGACACACAAAAAAAGTAAAATGTATATCAGTTGGTATTGAATGGATAGCTGAGCAAATGTATTAAAGTAACATTAACATATTACTGGTTCTTTACCGACCGACCTTACAGGACATAGCGTGTGCTATACATATAATCATAGTAAGTTAGTCTCTTTGGTGTATAATTATTTATTAATTTCTGAATGTGCTCGCCGATTTGAACACAGATTTTTACCGTAGTAACACAGATTTTTATAAGATAATTCCAGCAATAACCAAGTGATATACTTAACAACGTATTAAGCTGTTATAAACGGTGATATTAATAGACTTTCACAGTTTATTTGGGGTTCGCAAATGCAACAAATATGATATAGATACAAAATGGAAAAAAATGGAATTTAATTACAACACGTAGGATTAACAGATTGAGTACATTTTGAGGTTTTATAAAATTTCCCACAAAATGCGCTTAACTGCCCGCAAACCATTTCCGTAATGGGCCCGTAGTTATATTAGTTCAAAACTGACGTAACAAGGACGCATTTAAGTTTGACCGTAACTTTTTACGGTCGCGACGTAAATTCGTACTGAGGCACTCGGAATAATGTGTCCAAAACTTTTTCACGGTGTTATTACTTTATTAATTAATTTATAAAGTTTTTATTAGCACGTAATATTACTGTGTCATCGTTATTTCTAAAATAAAACACAAAATCAGTTGTACCACCTGACCAAATTCCTAATATATAGTAAAAATATCTAATTCTTATCAAAGTGGTTGCCATATTGACTTTCGTACCTTTCAATTTCACGGTAAAACTTAGGATGTAACAAAAGGTAGTTAGGTACTTCACGGTAATCGGTATCGACTATGTTATTAAGACTAGAGAGCGTTAATAAATCAGTCAGATTTGTACTGTATAATACTGACATACCGAAATTGGAATTTGATTTGACCCATTACGAAGGTTTAATAAGAATTATATGTGCCAACAAAATACAGTAAATTGATAAAAAAATATAATGTTAAAGTTGCAGTATTATAGCGTAAATCACTCATAAAGACTTAACACAAAAACAGAGGTAATAACATGTAGTAAAGATGTAATAAATTACTTGTTAATCACTGCAGCAGACAGTCATTCATAATATCGTAACAAATGTGGTCGTTACTGAAAGTAAATTGCGCCTAAACAATTTTACTTCACCTTTAGCATATGAAAACCAAAGGTACTCGTAATCCTTTGCTTTTCATATCGTTTATCTTCATACAACATGTATACAGAACATGTTTTGTACGTTTATGTTTTTTTCTGGCGAGATCATGTTCGTCTATTTTGCATGCATTAGCCAAAAATGTTAAATACCATAAGTGATTTTATAAAATATTACGAGGAATAAATATGACACCAATAACCTTTACTAGGCCGATACCGTAGACACTTTAGATGGCATTGATGGATTAATAATATATAAGCAGACATTGTTTAGATAATGTTGGATTGGTAAACGTTTCATTCACTTTAAAAACTTGTTTTTTGTCAGTTATTCATGAAAGCTCATGCAATTCAGGAAGCTACCAAATTTTTTACGTCACAAAATCAGTGACCGCACAACGGTTTGTAATTAAAACCGCAAATATTACTGCATAGTTATTAGCGCAGTTAATAACTTTGCGGACTGTACTTTGCCACAATTGAACTGGAGGCCCGCCGACCATCAACATATTGCACGTAGTTTTTACTGTTAAGTTAGAAATCTCGGGTTACAATTCTATTAGAATGTGGAAATTACACGCGCGTGCAATTGTGTCATTCACACCTAGGTAAATTCACTTTAATTAGTTTGTTACAATGTTCGTTAACGAAGTAACCAGACTGGCTAATTTGTGAGGTACGAATTCCTCCTTACCAAAAAAATACAGAGCAAACCATAAAATAAAAATTTGTAAGTTAGTTCCCAGCCCCGGATTATGAATATTTATAACTCGCAGAATTAATTTTATACGATTTAGGAGTTCTAGAAATATTTTCCGCATAGGATCCCACGAGTCTAGGTAACCTTATATGTGAGTGTTCCATGTGTGTAATGTTTAATCAAACCGGTTATTTCACTGTGGAGTGAATTATTAAGATAAGAAGTACGAAGTATAGTCTAATCAAATATATGTTAATAAATAAATCTTTCAAAATTGTCATGTTTCTCGTGATTGTTAAAGATTACGATGACATATATTTGATATACATCATCATCATCATCATCATCATGTCAGCCGAAAAACGTCCACTGCTGGACATAGGCCTCCCCCAGAACCACCCAAGAAGACCGATCCTGCGCCTTCCACATCCAGCGGTATCCCGCGACTCTAACTAGGTCGTCGGTCCATCTTGTGGGAGGCCTACCTACGCTGCGTCTTCCAGTTCGTGGTCGCCACTCCAGAACCTTTCCGCCCCACCGGCCATCGGTTCTGCGTGCAATGTGCCCTGCCCACTGCCACTTAAGTTTGGCGATTCGGAGGGCTATATCGGTGACTTTGGTTCTACTGCGGATAAAATCATTCCTGATGCGATCACGCAGAGACACTCCCAACATAGCCCTCTCCATTGCTCTTTGGGTGACTTTGAGCCTTCTTATGAGGCCCATAGTAAGCGACCACGTTTCAGCACCATAAGTCATCACTGGCAACACACACTGGTCGAAGACCTTCGTTTTGAGACACTGCGGAATATTGGAAGCAAAGATGTGTTGTAGCTTCCCGAACGCTGCCCAGCCGAGCCGGATTCGACGATTGACCTCTTTCTCGAAGTTGGATCTTTTTAACTGGATAGTTTGTCCTAGGTATATATACTCATCTACAACTTTGAGTGTAACGTCTCTGATTACAATGGGAGTTCGACATGATTTTTGTCTTGTCCATGTTCATCCTTAGACCAACTCGCTCAGAGGCATTACTGAGGTCATCTAGCATTGTGCTCAAATCCTCCATGGCCTCAGCCAAGACTACAATGTCGTCGGCAAATCGAAGGTGAGTGATGTACTCGCCGTTAATGATGCCTTTCCTCCTCCAGTCAAAGTCTTGAAAACGTCCTCCAGTGCAGCAGTAAACAGCTTTGGAGAGATAACGTCTCCTTGTCTGACCCCACGCTGCAGTGGAATAGGTTTCGAGCTCTGGTTCTGAACTCGGACTGACATGGTGGCGTTCTCGTACAGACACTTCAGCACTTCGATATAGCGGTAGTCCACTTGGCACCGTTGGAGGGATTGTAGCACAGCCCAAGTTTCGATCGAATCAAAGGCTTTCTCGTAGTCCACAAACGCCAAACAGAGGGGCAAGTTATACTCCTCAGTCTTCTGTATAACTTGACGTAGCGTATGTATGTGGTCTACGGTACTAAAGCCTCTTCGGAAACCGGCTTGTTCGGGAGGCTGGAAGTCATCTAACTTGCGTGCGAGACGATTCGTAATGAAATGACTCTTGAAAACAGCTTGTAGACATGGCTCAAAAGTGAGATGGGTCGTTAGTTCTTCAATAAAGCGTTGTTGCCTTTTTGAAAAACAACACCACCACACTTCTGTTCCATGCCTTTGGCGTTCTCCCTTCCAGTACGACAGAATTGAACAGCTTCTGAAGGGCCATTAGGACCGGTGTACCACCCGCCTTCAGAAGTTCGGCTGTTACTCCGTCCTCACCTGGCGCCTTGTTGTTTTTAGCTGTTTAGAGCCATTCTAATCTCGTACAAGCAGATGTCCGGGATATCTTCAGTATAGTGCCGGGTTAGTCTGGCTCTAGGGTCTTCCGCCAGATCAACTACGGGTCTGCTAGTTGATGTGTAAAGCTGTCCGTAAAAGCGCTCTATTTCACTCAGAAGCTCGGGTCTGGATGAAACAATCCTACCATCATCAGTTTTCAACCTGGCGAGCTGGCTTTGCCCAATAGACAGGTCCTTCGCAAAACCTTCGACCCCTTGTTCTGCTCAATGGCCTCTTTAATACGATCAGTATTAAATTGGCGCATATCACAGGTAAAGGGACTTAGAGATCTGTCTATTGAGCTGCCGGTATAATGTCGCATCAACTGAAGATTGCAGGATCATCCGCTCCTTTCCTTAATGAGTTTCCGAGTAGAGCTAGAGAGCCTTTTAGTTCTACTGCTCCGTTGGGCCCTTAAAGAACTTAGACCCAGGAGCTGTGGACAGCTTCTACAAACCCGTCGTTGAGTTCGTTCACCTCGCTTCCTAGACAATCAGAAACGGTTCCGGAGCTCTTTGACAAGCTCTCGGGGTTTTGGATTTGGATTAATTGCTGGCCGGAGTGTAGACTTCATCCGTCGCCAACGTTCTAGCCTACCCCTTATATCCAATGTGTCCTTAACCAGACGGTGATCACTCCCGGTTTTACCCGTATTGCTCACAGAGACTTCATTGAATATATGTTTCTTCGTCGACATGATGAAGTCTATCTCGTTTTGTTGCACCATCGGGACTCATCCAGGTCCATTTTCTGTGCTCACGTTTCTTGAAGAAAGAGTTCATCATATAGAGTCCCTCTTTCTCAAGAAACCAGCCAGTAGTTGGCCCGGTGGTTCCGACGTCCGTATCCAAATTGCCCCACTTTCAGCTCAGCACCGTCTCTCTTGCCAATTTTTGCGTTGAAATCCCCCATAACAACGGTGAAGTAGGTTTTGGAGCTATGTAAGGCCTTTGAAATGTCCTCATACATAGCCTCCATCTCGTCGTTGGAATGTGTCGAAGTCGGCGCGTATACCTGGATGACTTTCAACGAGTATCTCTTGGATACTCTGAGTATCAGGTACGCCACCCTGGACGACACACTCTCGAACTTCACCACGTTGTTTGCGAGGGACTTGTGGACGATGAACCCGACACCACCTTGGGACTGGTGGTCGCCCTCCCGGAAGTAGAGCAAGTTGCCGGACTTCAGGGTTATCGTGTCCTCCCCCTCTCTTCGAACTTCAGATAACCCTACTATGTACCAATCCTGCTCAACCCGCTTCCTCCAGTTCCACTATCTTTTCCTCGGTCCGCAGTGTACGCGTGTTGTATGTTGCCAGGCCAGGAGTCGTCGGTAGCAGGATCCCGCCCGAGTTCTTAGCACCCCTGACCCGCATGCCCTGGCCGCTACCGGCGTAACCAGGGTACCGGGGGCCACCGGGGACTTGGGGCCATGGTTTTGGGTGTTTAAATGCCATAATCGCCCCGCTTGGCATGCGGATAGGCGATCGCAATGCTTGGACCGCACGCTAGGGATGCTGCTGCCTATCCCCCGGTGGTCTTGGTCGTAGTTTTAGGACATACCCGGGTCCGGGGTTGATATACATATTGTTACTATTTGACCTCAATATACAACTGGGGATATACCTCCTCTAGTATGATAATGTACCGAAAACGAACCTTATAAAATGTGTTAATCGTCTTAACGTTCCTTATGAAGGAGTATGACAAATGTCGAAGACTTAAATTTTGTGAACTCAGATTTTAGAGGTTATGATCTTGTCTGTTATATCTGGATGAAACCTTTCGAAATAAGAACGTAATCATAAACTGGAAAATATCTTCTCTAGATCTGAAAGGAGTTTTAATGGAGTCCATTTTCTAAAACATAAACGCGCTGATAAGCTTTTGTTTTGAAACCAATCAAACGGTGGCGTGCCCTTTGAAGGTTTGCTTCAAATTGTAAGGAAAAACCATAAGTAGATCAAAGAAGTAACATTTTTTAACTAATGATAAATAGTGTTATGAATTAAGGATTGTTCTCATAGAATTGTTATAGAACATGAAATTATAATATATACGATAATGTATTCAGTTAAATATATATTTTCAGTTTCGTTTGATTTTATTTAGTTAGCGTTTTCCTTAGCTTCAATTCCTCAATATCCCTTCCAACAACTTCTTCAAATTCGTTTAGCTTAATAATCCAATTTTTCTTTACCCAAAACTTATAGCAGCTGGAGAGATCCATCGGTGAACCCATGTCAATTTACACCATGTAACCCCAATGACTAAAAAGTCAGTTAAAAAGGTTCCCGAATTTGGTTTCGGGGCAACAGATGGGCGACATCAAGACGTTATAGAAAGCAATCCAGCTCACATGTTGTATGAAAAACGATCTGATGAATGATCAAATCGATTCTTTTTCTACCGGGTGTATTCGATATTTGACTTTCGACTCTCGATGTCGCACGATTCCAAGAAAGTTGGCAATCCGACGCGCTCATGGAAATAGACTTGGTACTTATCGATGGTACTGTAATAGCTAAATGATAGAATTTCCTCTATTTCGAAATCGGAGCATCTATAAATAGTGAAAGGTTGTTGTGCTTGAGACAATATGTATACAAAAGGCACACTTGAGACTGTTGTTTTGGATTGATTTTATTTCGATTATTATTATTCAACTAGGTTCATGATTCTACAATTCTTTAAAAAATACTTAAATCTTAGCTCGAAAGTAATCTATCATCATCATCCTCAATATTCAATAACTATTTTCTTGTCGGTGGGGTAGTCACCAATCTCAATTTCAATTTTCTGCAAGTCTTTTGAAACTTTCCCTTAACGTGGTAGCAACTTTTGCCTACACTTTTATGCTGGCATCGGTAGCAAATGTATTTCAATCTAGAGATTTTATTTGAGAGAATAGAAATTCAGTAAGTGTAGACGTTTTCATATATAATGTTCCAGCTAAGGAACCTTGTACAGAATAGTGGTTTTAATGGAGTATATGCAAATATTTTAAATTAGCCATAATTAAAACCGCTAAAGTTCGATATCGGATATCGGGTGGCGGTAAGCGACACCGCTCGGAGTAATTAGGTAACTCATAATTAAGTATGTACGCTACCTGCCGCTAAGCTAAATACGAGCTGCGCCGAGTTTACTTCGCTTTCCCAGAAACTCCGACTGACGCAATTCCGGTCATGATCTCGCATTCACAACTCTTGAAGGTAATTTCCGAACGTCACTTTGTTCTTTATTCAATTTCCGATATTGGCTATCCCGTACGTTTGGAATGTAGTTCCACATTCTTCCACTTGGTTACGGGAATTAAGACAAGTATATATATCGCTTTTGTCATATCAATATTAATAGGCATTAACTTTTACTTATTGTTAGCTGGAAACGATGGTAATTGACAATTGTAGGATGTCTTCTAAATCTGGAGAAGAGTATTAAATTTCGTTACAATATTAAATGCTTTTTTAGGAGGCGAAATTAAATTGCTTACCGAGATTAACTTGAATCGTGCAATTAAGAAAATAAATTATCCACAGTTACTCAGAGAAATGAGGGAAAGAGGATATTTATAACCAAGTGGTTCTAATAATACTTTAACATATATTAAATACCGTGATTTTGTCGTTGTACCCACGTGATTTTAATAAAATAAATAAGCTTATAGTATAGCAACCCTACTGCACAGGTGTAAGATAACTCGGATAAGAAAAGATGATTGACACACGAGATTCGTGAGAAAAAAATCCGCATTTTTCTCTGAAAATTCACCCCCTATGTCCCTCCTCCCACGTAACGGCCCGTCGAATATTAAATTTACCTCGTCAGTGACGCAACGTGCCGGAATATTGTGACTTCTGTCCAAATTCGAATAAATGACAAAGAATTGAATTATGAAAGACTTTCTTTTTGAATTTAAGTACGTAAATACTATAGATAATATCAAAATGATGATCCACTTTACTGGTTTAAGTAATAATAAATTAAACATGAACACGGCTCTACTCACGTTTATTTAGTCACTCGCGCGACATGTTTCGGAGAACATAGGCCTCCATTAGGCGCGGTGACTAAATAAACGTGAGTAGAGTGTTCATGTTTAATTTATTAGATATGTCTCACGAAAGTTTAAATACAAAAATTAAGTAATAATGTTTGTAGCAGATGCTTATTCATGTTTTAATAAATATTGATCAATATATTAATAGCCAAACCGAGAAGTTTGCGTGAATCTCGAAATATTCTTCCTTGATACCTGTATTGAGTGTTAGGAGACGCAGCTGACTTACCTGTAAAATAAAAAAATACGTTGTTAGTTGTATAAAAGATAACGATTCAAGTACATTACAAGAAATATTATTCAACTAGACTTGTTCTCTTTTACCCTTGATCGTGGTTATTGTGGCAAAGGTATGGTTAAGAATAAAAAAAAATACTTGGACTAAACCAAGTCCAATAAAGCATTACCTACAGTATTTTACTGGTGTAATTTTAACTCGCCTCGCCAGCTTAAATAAAATATGTAAAAATATTAAATTAACTAACTTATATGCATAATGCAATTGTTATTTAATAAAGAAAACTAAGAGTACCTAAATAAATAGATCTCCTTAGAATTTTATGAAAATTAAAAACCTACCTCCATTTTTTGTACACCTTTTCTTCCAAACTAAAAGCTAGATAGGTATTGTCCAAGTTTCAACTAGGCAAAAACTTTCAACTTTAGGATTTAATAATAGGTCTTATATTTCTAAGAGACATTGAAATAGTTTTTTACATATTGAGACCAAAGAAACTTATTAGTTAAGTAAGGAATATTGCTATATTTTACAAATTTTATGTTTATAATGTAAACCATGACATTTTTAATAATTACCAATATAATTATTAATGACCTTTTTACATTCATTTTTTTTCATGACAGAATTAAATATTAAATAAACATCAATGAATTATATAGGTATATATATTTAAATGTATTACTTAACAGAGCAAGGCCTTGGCTATAATTTATTACAGTTTCGGTTCCAAAGTCAACCCAGGAGTGTCTATAAATGTAACTATAAATAGATATATATTTTTTATTCTTGTTAACACTACTACTAACATTGCTATTTTTACAAACTATACAACGTCGCAATATATAAACCAATTAAAATATAGTAAATTATTCAAACGTAGTGTATTAAATTAATCCCAGTAAAATAAATTCACAATAATTTGAAATAATTGAGGTAAATAATTAAACCATAAAATTGAGGTTTTGTTATTAGTTTAAACAACAAAAACCAATTTAATTAAAAAGAAAAAATATATGAATTATACGTGTCCAGTAGCTAGTTGCCTTTAACGCGAGATATCTTGTCTGGGTCGCGATTAAGAGGGCCACAAAAAGGGAGTAAAAAAGTGCACGCGCCGGCAGATGGCGACGCGCCGAGCGGCGAGCGGCAGCGGCAGGTGCGCGCAGGGCCGGCACGCGACCACTTCCATACCAGATAATGCCATTTGTTCTACGGAACCAGCAGAACATCACACATGTCCTGAACGACTTTGACTCTAGTTTGAACCCGCCACCGATGTGAGCGGTTTTAATTAAGTACCTATCCTTTAGAGCATACGTATGTAGTCACATGTGTTTTAAGTTTTTAAGACTTCTACTTCGTGAACAATAAGAAATTAAAATAAACCAGGGTATTGTAAAATAATTTGGTTTTAATTTTTCTAATATATGCCAACTTTATTTTAAACGTTTACATAAAAATGGTGATTTTACGAAACCATACCTATAGACACGCTTCTGCAATAGAGTTCAACTTCGACAAAAAAACAAACTTTCTAACGAAGATAGCGATATTTCCGGTAGCAGGTAGGACAGATTCGAGTGAGGGGGACTGGTTAGGGCAATAATGCGTTTGATGCGTCATTAAAGAGGGATTAGATTACTTTTGGTAACTTTAGCTGTGACATTTGTAGGAACCAGTGTTGCGTAAAATATCAGGTGGTGTCGTAAAAACTTCATGACTGATATTTTAGTTTTTATTTCAATAATATATCAATATCGTTATTGTCGTTGAAATAAACCAGGCAGAATGTATATAATGAAACAATGACTTAATTAAGCTATCATCACGGGTATATAAAATTCAATTTAATTTAGACACCATAAGGTACGAAATAAATATATCAAAAACATTAAATAATCTACTAGCATTTAACCTACGAGTTTGTCTACAACTATAGCATACCGTCAAACCAGACCTATCCCATAAACTACTAGTATTCACCTCCATATTATTGAATTACAGTTCAATGGTAAAATCGTTAAATAATAAACAAAAAAAAGAATTGATCTATGTTATAATTTTAAAGACATATATGTAAGTTAAGTAGGCACTAAATCAATTCCAAGTATTGCAACTAAATTGGGTAATAAACAACAACCCACACGCTATCAATTACAACTCGATACCAACCACCGTTTATTACTCATAAAACAATGCACATATCAATTATAGACTATTACTGTCTAAGCACCTGCTCCACGTATTCAGACCCTCAAGGGTCCACAGATCGGATAATTCGGTGTACCAGCAATTACGACTAATCACTATAGTTTCCCGGCAATTTGCGCAAATGAACCTTCACGACAATCGCCGCCATCGCTAATGAGCTTATGTCTCCGCAATACAAATTACTATTCCAGGCTTTAGATCAAACGCTCAAATATTTGTCTGTAAGAGACGGAAAATACCTAAAATGATTATGATTACCGGCACCCGTCCCTTTACAAATGGCGAAGACTTAAAACCTACTCACCAACTGTCCTTCTAGTTATCTATCTCAAACATGTGATGAGTAAATTATGAAGTTTAAAAAAAGCATCAGTAGTGTTCGATCTGTAAGCGTGTTTTTAACATTTAATGTCACAACCCAACAAAGGAATTAATACGTAGATTAAAATAGTACATTTCGATACTAGTAAAAAAAAATATTTTTTCGACGAGGGTGAAAGTTGGAGCCCGAGTGAAACGAGGGTTACAATCACCCGAGTCTTAAAGAAGTTTTTACACGTGTATCGAACCCAATTTTTCATAACAAGTGCCTTAAAAAGTGAAATTTACGCACAAAGTGCAAAAATATAGTTTTAAATGGCCTGTAATGTCCATTCCAAAGTAACTGTGTAGTCTGCCTCTTAACAGCTTTTCTCTCCCCCTCTATGAATTTGTCCACAACCAATACAGTTGATGATGATGAGTGTTTTCTCTAGGTAAATACACTCGAGGGCAATCAATACGGGTCAATTAATATAGTGGCTTCCATTCAATTTATACGTTCCTATAGAAGAAATGCCACTCATATATTCTGCTTACATCATACAGCATATAGCAATATCTTTGCCGTTTAAGACGCCCACGCCCTCGCCGGGCTTCAGAAACGTCGGATTACATCCCAGACACGACCCTTGTAGGTTTATATTTGCCTTTTGCATACAAATCCTTTACAGGTTAAATCAAACGTATCTGTGTGGCTTACTACGAGCTTTATTACGAACAAAAACATACAAGTCGCATACCTGCACATATCTATTAGTAATTAGTTGAGGTTTGGGAGGATATGTACCTACTGTTTATATGTTGTTTATATGTTAATATAGGTCAGGTTTTATTTAATGCCGATTACACGGCATCGGAGTTCTGACTATATATATGCTTAAACTTGAAATATCCTTTGCTTCTTTCTCTGTTTCTCTCCCTATCTTTTTAAATAATCTTATGGGGCTTCTTTCTCGCTTGCAAAAACAGAATGAAAGCTTAGTTAGATTATAGGAACAAAAATGTCTATATTTTCTCTCTTCTTAAAATTTGTCCCACTTTTCTACTATCCATATGCTATACTACTATGTACCCTTTCGACACCTGGAATGTTTTATTCGGAAAACTTTAATGTAATGGCACACTGGCAACCCTGAAGCTCATAAATTGATCCGTCGATCGGCATCGACAAGTGGAGCGTTTCTCCGTCGCGCGCTAATCGACCTACTAATCGCGCCTGCCGTCGGCGCGTCGCGTCGCATCGCGCACAGCTGACTTAATGTTGGCCACAAACATCAATACCTAGAAAATTGGTTAGGTATTTACAAATTACACTTAAATTTAGCATAGATAGATAGAATAATGTTGTTTTTCTAACAAGAACACTATATCCTCCTGAGAACTAAGTATCAAGATTTGCCAGCGTAATTTTCACTCTATCAGATTGATAAAGAGTCATCATTTCATTGGGGAATATGTACTATATGTAGGACACCAGTCTTCAGGAGGTAAAATTTTTTCTCTGCTCTTTTTACTGGCCAATTTGTTACCCAGAACCTTGGTTTGGCTTGCATGTAACTATTACATTTGAACGAAGATTTTAATAGATAGTCAGTTGCTTATCCGAGAAGGAATATACTGCAAGGAAACACCCCATAATGCCACTTGTTAGCATCTCTGGATTGGAAGCTCAGGGGGCTGGCTCTTCAATTCATAAGCATTGCCTGCGCTCTTGAAGTAATTTTTGGAATAAGGTTTTTAGCTAACTTTATGAACCTAGGCAAGTTGTGGGTAAAAGACAGAACAAACTCCAGGCAGATTTTTGAAACGTTCGATGATTTAGCACGGATGCCCGTTAAACCCACTTTATTAAAATAATCTTTTAACTACAACAAGTGTACTTATGTAAATAAACGTTAACTATCATCATGATACAGGCGCAACCAATTATTATACGAGTATAAACCGATTTTAATTAAACTCACACTTGTGTTACTTAACCCGATGTGGTACAATAAACTGATTTGCTATTACAATTTATTAGTTCTAAGAACAAACCGCTAAACTCTTCCATCGCTGCAAGCAGAATAAGATAATGCAATACCTACAAGCAAGCCCAACAAAGACATTCCTCTAAGTCCGGCTTACAGCACCGTCCGACCGCGCCCCTCCCGCTGTTTAATTCCATTAAACCACCCCTTTTTATCTTTTTCGCTTTTATCTTTACCCCACTATTGGATTACTGAACAAAATGCCGTGCAAGAGACACACGCAATCTTTCGCCTTTGCCATTACCTCACATTCATAATAGTTTTTTTTTTTCGCTTTACAAATGATCGGTGAGGAAAAGATTGATACGTTTTACGAGTCCTTCCCAAAGGGAACGGTAATATGTTACTATAGTAGCGCAAAATGTTATATATTTTATTACAATACAATCGAATCGTAAAGTTGCGCGAACGTTGACGGCTGTGCCACCCTTTATTTAATTTCGCGCAACACGTGTGGAAGTAAAGTGTATATAACCAATCCAATTTAAACTCGCGATGAACCGAGTGATGTCAAAGTTAACTCCGTCGTGTTGCGTGTGCGATAGGTAGGTATTAGTTTAAACGTCGTTCCAAAATTGAAATACTTCAGACTGACGCGGTAACGGTTTCAACTCGACTGACACGGGTACCCAAATAATTGATTCCGTCAACGCTTTGTTAATCCGTGAAATAAACAGCTTTCGGAGGAGTTACATTACTTCAGCTGAGACTTAATAAGGTACGCAAAGCCTACATAGAGCAAGTGTTAGTGCGGGCGTAAGTAAATTAAAGTGGCACGTGTATTTAGTATAATAAATGTCTGTAAATCCCAATAAATCTATTTTTAGTGTTCTCATTAAGGATCCCACACACAATCATGCAAAGCGGTTAGCGGTTAGCATGTGCACAAAGTTTAAATTTAATTTTGTTCGGCAACCAAAACATTTCAGTACCATCAAAGTGATAGTGAAACTTGGCGTTCAGGTCGATTAGGGTAAGTAATGCAACTAATTTCTAATATGTTTAGTTAACAGCACTTACCTATATGAGTTTCGCTTGCGAGCAAATTTTCGCAGAGGCGTACACAGCATAGTTGCTCAACTAACTTAGTTCTTTGATGTTAATCAATAAACGACACTAGGCGTGTGTGTGTATGTGTATGGGGCGGTCCGTAACTACCAGCGCCGAAACATAATGAAGACCTTTCACATAAAAGTGAACGTTGGTTGTTGATAGGTAGATGGCAAACACGTGCGGCTTAATTTGCCCGTATCGCATAGATAACATCCCTACTAGATGAAACAAAACATAACTCATATTGATGCATAAGAAACCACCGAATACATTTATACTCTCTTAAAATAATTTATGTAATAATTCAGGTATTGGGTAATTTAAATATTTCAATAGTTTTGCTTTGTATTTACATACACGACATAACCGAAAAGTTTCAAGGCTCCAAATAAAAGAATATATAATCAATAATCAATACTAAGATTTAGAATCGGCGACAGAATATTAGAGCCATTCACATAAGATGGAAATAAAATGGTCCTGTTTCATAAGAAACAAAGATGGCATAATTAATAAAAAAGTGTGCAAAACGTTATAATATTATCAAACTAGAAATCATGAAAATAGGAAGTGGTCACATTTTTTAATTAATAGCATTAACTGCCTAGCTACTTAAAAATACTAACGAGATGTTCAAAAATATCTCAACTGAATACTTATATCGGACTTGCAAAAATAAAACAAATGATAAATGATGTCAAGGAGGTGTTAATAGTGTGTAGGTACGTTATGATTTATGATATTCTAAACAATTCAATCCAAACAAACCTGAAATACAAAATAAGATTTACTTTAGTCAAGGCTTAACAGGACATGCCTACCCAACCCTATATGCGGTTACAACTGAAAACGTTTTAAAATGTGGAGTCCAAGGGAGAAAGTCTACGTATCGAATACAGCATCATCGAGGTCCATCACGTTGACAGCAGACGTCAGGCTAACGGTGACTAAATATCGCAAACAATCAATTCATCTCAACGTTTCGAACCCTTTAGCAGCGTAGGCATTGGATGGTAGGAAAATATTAATTTACCTGCATCCAAAAATTATAATATGCAAACCTACCCACATACAAACTATTAAACAGTTTGGTTGCATGCACATGATAATCAGAAGACGCTAGAAGGGCTTATGAGAAATAATTATTGATTTATTTTGTAATATGTACCTACACGTCATTTCACTAAACACTATCGTTATTATCTAATTTTCGTTAAGTTCTTAGTAGGCATGTTTAAGTTTGACCGCTTTGTGTCTGTCTCTAATACCTAGTTCCTAATCGTGTGGCACCATTTTGAAACCCATTTTTTTTTCTGCAATCATGCACAGACAATATAACATCTACCACGTCGTTTGCATAAATTGCATATCAACAAAATTTTGTGTGTGTACCCAATACAAATTGTGTACTTAATATTAAATGTATATATGTCAATCGACAGGTAATGTGCGCATAGTAACATAACTACGCATGCATTTTCGTGCTCGACGCAATCGTATAAAGAATGCGTTTGCGTTTTGCGATGCGAGGGCAGGGTTACCTACCGCTGAAAACAGTTTAATTAGTGCAAATAAGTGTAATTAATGTGATACGCTTCGTTAGATAGTTGGATTTCGTAACACAACGTTTCGACAGGTGTATAACCCGATTAATCCCCGTTTTCGATTGAAAATTGCACGCATTCTTCGCGAATCGTGTACTGTTTTATTGCGTTTTCCCTCATTTAGAACACGCACATGTGAAAAGGTATTGTTATAATGAATGTACTGAGTTACGTTTCTATTATACAGGTTGGCCTATTTAGATCGGTCGATATGGAAAAATTGCATACATACTCGTAGATTTAAAAAGAAACTCTTATTCAGTTCGGGAATCGAACCCCGTTGTGTTAAAAATTAAAGACTTACCCAAACTATCCGATCTAAATAGGCTTCCTCGTACGGTCGCATGCATTTATTTATGAGCCACATATGGTTGAAAGTCCTGTCAAAATGTATTGAAATTCAAAGGAAATTTATGCGAAAGGGTACAAATTAACGCACTCGACTGTACGTATAGCTTAACAGAAATTAAAAGACAGATTAGAGCACTAGAAATTACTGCTTACTCGTAGTGGTTGTAGGTTAGCAGGTAAAGAACTTTATTTTTTTAATTTTGGTCAAATCAAAAGTAATATTATGTATGTATGATATACTAAAACAGCTTTATTGCTATTCAAGGAGGCATTAAGTAAAA
This sequence comes from Grapholita molesta, assembly GCA_022674325.2. Classification (NCBI taxonomy): domain Eukaryota; kingdom Metazoa; phylum Arthropoda; class Insecta; order Lepidoptera; family Tortricidae; genus Grapholita; species Grapholita molesta. Next base: position 9,584,974 of record CP053129.2, on the reverse strand, counting down.
TCCCTAATCCTATGATTAACATACTTATCTCGATCGATATATAAATCATCTGTACACAGTAGGCAACCTTAACAAACGATGCCAAAGTTAGACAACTATTGCGTTCCAAGTTCCATATTCAAACTGTCCACTCACTTTCCAGCGCACGCGCACCGAATCGCATTGACTTTAATTACCCGTTAATATAGCTATGTGCGCCATGTGTGCTTGGGCAATTGGCAGCGTTGGACGGGACCTGTGTTCCCATTACTTAACGAGCCTTTAGTATAAAGCTGGAGATGAATTTAACACACTATGTTACTACATTTTCGTGTAATGTGTAGCCTCGTTCTACTAGTACCGTAACACCACGTCGCGTATTATGCTTTGTTATTGTATTTTTTTTTTCAATTTGACAAAAAATTACAATTAATTATGGTTCAAAAAGACATGCTGGTTGATGTTAATGTTTTTTTTTTTCTAGCATTACTTAGCAACGAACAGTTCAAACGATACGGAACGAATTTCTACTGAACGATCTTCGGTGGTTGACACCAACAAAAAATGCACGAAGTGCTGTCACGTCGATGTTATGGTCTGCAGCCTGAGCGCTCTACTCGCCTGCAATTGAAATGACACCCCTGGACAGTTGTTCTACAACTTAACGGGTACTAAAGCTGGACTATCGACATGATTATAAAATTCCGATTATGCATGTTGTTCTTATTTTATAGAGACGATTAAAAATAGCTCCGTTACCTACATCTTGAACCGTCTATATAATAAAAACAGTACGCAAATTCCCGCTACTACGTATAAACGTTAGGCACCTACCAAATACAAAACATAACTGTTCCAGTAATAACCGATTTACGGCAGTACCTAAATTCTGTTTACACGACGAGTTCTCAAACATCAATGGCACTATGGATGTAATTAATGGAACAACCCTTGGTTGACGCGACATTTTATAACCCTTTGTGAACGATCGCTTTGATCCCACACAATCGGCAGTAAGGTCGCGTAATCAGTGAACGATTGTGCATCGCACCTACGCTACGAGCGAAACTCTGTATGTTGAAAGGCGCATTCACACAGGCTGCGGGCGCTTCCAACCATAGGGACAATTCGCTGTCGATCTAACAAATTTAGCGTCACTCAACCGCATCTAAGTTCAGTCAACTATTACTATGACAGCTAGATGATCAGTCGAATTTTGGTACAGCCTTCTTTACGTTTACTGTCAAGACCAGTTGAACATCATCGAAGAAATCATCAGTGAAGAATTTCGATCCATTTAGTCGAATTCCATTTGAAAGTAGGATGCAGCGACATAACCTAGTCGTGACTCGTAACATGGCATGAGTACAGTTTGCTTTTGTTTTCTTGTCGTATTCACATAACATCAGTTCTGTTGCAACATCGTTGATTACCAGTGATCGGCACTATGGGTGCAAAACTTTGACAAAACTCAAAGTAGAGTGTATAAAACCTTAAAAACTATTATATTCTTACACTCAAATATTGGCATATTGAGATTCCGATATAGAATGAAATTGGACACTAATTTGGCAAAGTTATTTGTATTTTTCTTGATAGTAAGTATTATTATACCTCAGTTCAAGTCTCGTTAAAGTTTTGCACCGTTAGTGCCGATCATTATTGATTACATTAGAAATGCTTACTTTGGTTTTTGCTAATTTCTTGAAAATGGAGAATGTACTCTCGTATATCGTATTAAAGGTTTTTTTCATAAAATATTAATTACCTATAGAATGACTCACGAAATTTTAATTAGACACATCGATAATCACAATAATACCGTATGTTTACTTCAAAATTATTACTTAATGTATTTCAAACAACACATTTCAAAAGGTCACCGAAAAAAATATGTGACATTATCATGTCTTGTGAAGTCACTTGTCACAACTAGGCCTCTTAAATTTCGTGAACACTCAGCTTAAGGTGACATAAACGGCACCCCGAGTGACATTAATCAATATCGGCTGCCGGTTTCATGCATCGCTATAGGTATTGCAATACGGTCCTATAACGATGTTATCTCACGTGGGATAATTAATATACCTTTAATTATTTTATGAACTTGTAACTGCAACATAATTTCTGAGCAACTGAGCGATTAAATCAATTTTAGAGTGGCAAAATTATTTTGACAATTATGTTAAAATGTATCCTTTTAGATTGAAAAACTAAAATATTTTAAGTTTTGTAACTGGTCAAAAGCACATTGCAATTGCTAACGTAATGCTAATGACTAGTCTTTCTACTTACCCTTCTAACGGTTTCTTAACCTAGTCGGTAGCCCACAAAGCAAGAGGTCTCGGTTTAGAATCCTGGCGAGGGAATTTATTTTTATACTTCATGACGTCGGATTAAAGACATTAACCATTAGTCTAGACTAGTGGTTAATGGGTACTAGTACCTACAAGGCAAATTTTATTGAGCTAGCTGAAAGACTAGGTCGTTTTTTGTAAGATAATTTAAAAAATATTTTTGATTATTACTTAATTACAAACGGATAAACTCACGTGTAATTATATCGCACTAGGCGACATGTTTCGGGTAAGCTCTGGTACCCATTTTCAACGTATTATATCTCCTCAACGTATCTGTTTAGGTATTTACATAATATATCGAACTCAAGAATCCACTCCTTTTTAGTAAAACCCCGCCCATTTAAATTAAAGCCATCCAATTTCCATCAGTGGAGCGAGGTCCCGCAGTGCCTCGTCATGCATTCTATAATCTCAGTCTAGAGCCTCAATCTGGTCTGATTGAAGCGAAATCTGCTTGCCACGCGGTTTGTCCACGGGCACGCGTTCCCAGTTGCATCACAACTAAAGTCAAAAGGATTTTTAGTTGGTCTATTTCATTACGACCAACATATGATGTAACTATTTAGATTTCTTATATAAATAAATATCTATACTATAACTAAGAAACATATTTAAATATATGTAGTTTGTATAGTTATTAAAAAATAGCAGTTCTTCAATTATTTTAGTCCGACTCCAATTGCAGAAAGAAGTCCTAACGAAAACGAATGTTTTTCACACGCCTTCGCACATAAGTAACACCAGCAAGATACTTTTAGAATTATAAAAACTAAGACTATGCAGAATTATTTAACTCGAACGAAGAATTATTTATAACAAAAGCCTATACTAAACATCTACAATATTTATTTAAATTGCAATCAGGAACTAAAAAAGCAAACTGCATCATGAATCTGCATGCCTATAATCTAATATAAGTATATATTAGATTATAGGCACGCAAATTCATTTATCAAAGTCTAACGATGGTGCATAGAAATCGTTCTATCGCTAAGTGGAGAATAATTTATTCCTCATCGAGGAAACCCGACCGATCCGAGTCCCGAGACATTCCCCTAATCCTTTGATGGATTCTATTCCGCAGACGCCGGAAAAAATCCCGGAAAGTGCACTCTACCGAGGAATAACACATAAAAATTTCCTTTTGCAAAATTCTTAAGCAAACATTTGGCGGGAAGTGTTATATTTCCATTCCGTACGTAAAGAAAACTTCTGACATGGAGGACTACCATTAATACAAATATTGAAGGAAAGAAACTCGGTATGAATGAAACCAGTAGGTATGTGAAACCTGCATCGTATCGGAATAAATTTATCTAAACTGATCAGAAAATAAAACACTAACCACAATTGAAGCAAAAGTTACAAAGATAACGAGGGAGACGGCGAAAGCTGTTTAACATTTTCGTTCATATTTTTTCTTGTTACCTACTGTTAGTTCTCATTTAACAATAAACGTCAATACAACGTTAACATATTAAGTAATTAAATTGTATTGGTCGTCAAAATCGCAAGTTGTTTATATAGAACTTATTTTGATGACAACAATAATAACGAACAAATATTAATAACACCTCTAAAGCAACTTAGTGTTTGAAACTCTCTTCAGCCGGACTTAAGTAGTCAGGAATTTAGAATTGAAAGGTCTATTGATTTGGACGTTTGTTGAATGAATATCGTGCAAAACTTTAAAAGTGCTCTACATACAGCGTGTCTGTTAAGGTAGGTACTTAGATATGTAAGTAACTTGCTTTACTAGCGTCACGTTGTCGTCAAATTTTAAAACAAACCATTTACTAATTATTACTCACAAGCCTAATTATTTGAAAGCAAATTAACGGAAGCTGTTTCAATTAATAAAGAAACTAACAGCAGCGCACGCGCCGCTGGCGTTGCGCAGCAGGTGACCAATCAGGGAGCTTCCCGCCGAGTCAACGACCGTGCATTGGCCAATAGGACGTGCTCGCTCAGCTTGCTGTGATCCAGTTGCTCGCTGTCATCCGAGACGAATCGGTGTTATTTCCATCGTCACGATTACAACGACACGCACTTCGCCTCAGGACTGTGTACTTACTTCGAAATTCTATAAGAATCGCCGGTCATGAATCCAATATTCACGTCATCACATGTATAGACAGATATATTATCGAAAGTGCTTTATATTTGTCTAAAACGGAACATTGTAGTAGATAACTATTACTGAGACGAGATCGCCGACAGATATTAGAAGATCCTTCCTTATTATTATTTTTCTTACCCGCTAATTTTCACACAAGTCGACAGCCGCTTAGCGACGCTTTTATTTGTAAGCGATTAGGGTACTTAAGAACCTTAACCTATCTATAGATATATATATATTTGGGATGCCTATATTACATTGTCAATGTTTCAATCGTAGTTTTGTCACACAAAGATAATTATGGTTTCATATGATTATGGCAAACATTATATCAAACTTTTGTACAGAGACAACAAGTCCTTATTTTCACATGTCTCTGTAGGTATGCGGCGTTGTTCTGACGGACGGAGTGATTTGTCAGTCGTAGTGCGTCGTACTTTAACGCATGACGCCTGACGGCATTTCGTTACGGCTTCCACTCTGATTATATCTTATAAATCATTTTCAGCTTTCCAATTTCATGTTTGATTTATTTTCCAACAACGTTGCTTAATATTAGAATGTAAATATATGAAATATATTTAGATAACAAAGGTATATACATATATGTGTATTTATATAGAAGGTTTCACAATGTGCAAGCAGTGCAAGTGACAACTTTTCATTACTATTATTGTGCCATAAAATGGACTACTACCAAAATAGTACATTTTCCTAAATGAATAATTGCTCTATCCATTATTTAGAAACAGACTATAAAGCAAGTTTAAAAAAATCTCATTATAAAGTTCTTGCAAAAAAAGGGTGTTACAGTACCTCAGTTTTGCAACAAAATGAATTGCAGTCGCAGCGGGAAAGTGTGCCGCAGGCGTTAATTGGAAAACAAAAGCAATTACTAATCAAAAGAATAAAGCATCGTTACACTGGGGACAGGTAACACGCGCAAAACCACATACACGAAACTCAATGAGGTATCTATAAAGTAAATCAAAGCCAATTTACTTATTTTTATGTTACGAAATTCGAGAACTTTGAATTAAAAAAACCTAAAATTGTTACAATGTTTAGAATGCGTAGCCAGTGTCCATAAATGTTGAAACGATAAATAGATAAAAGACTGAAGATTGGAGACAACCAAGAAAAGCTTATGATCACAGGTTCGGTGAAAGGAAACAGAATTAATAGAAGAAAGGGCCGCAGTCCAACGCGAAGGTCTGACCAGACCATTAAATCGCTATCCATCAACGTCCTTGATGCCAAGTCGCAAAGAGATCAAAATGCCTAGAAACCTACCATACACCCTCATGTGGTCCACGTGAGGGTCACAACCCTCAGCACTTAGGAGAACGAAGCAAGTAAAAAACTACACACATAGATACATTTCTTCAGCCGAGCAATATTATTTTAATTATTTATTTGAAAATCTAGATATATAAGGAAACTCGAAATTGACTTTGTCCAAGAAATATTTTTCAAATCATAATTTAATAAGAAAAACTGGTGAGCTGTCGTTGAAGAAGAATACCTATCTTGAACTTTCAAACTTATGATTTCAGAATTAAATATCCTTTCATCGTTGGTAAGACTACTACTTATACAAAGCTTTGGACTAAGGTATAGCCCAAAGCTTTGTATAAGTAGGTATCTTGCATCAAGAAGTTTTTTTTTTTCAGTGTACTTATATACCCGAATGAAAGTGAATTTTCTCGTCAAGTCTCATTTGCTATTTCTATTGATCTGCATTTTCCGTTTTCATTAGCACGGCAGTGCAATGAATACTCGTGTCTCCTCTAAAACTGTCCTGTTACCGAACTGCTAATCCCAGGGAGGCGCATTAGCCGCTCGGCTGCTCTTGGCCGCCGTCCACCTCATGCATCTTCTGCCGTGCTCTTCGCATTGTTAATCCATTGTTATTTATAGTGAGCGAGATGCACAATTATTATGCCCTCGGCTCATGCAATGTGTTACTTTACGCGAAAGCGAATCTTGGTTGTCACCTGAATAGGAGTAACTTAGAATTTGTGAAACGACTGTCTTGCAATGCATCGTGTTTTGTCTATTTTGAAACGTATTTGTTAATGGCACTATCCTTGCTTTACTTCAGACCTTATAGGCTGATAATCTATGCAAAACTCAACGAACGATTAAAGGCGTTTTGTTTTAAAGTTTTAAACTACTCGGCAATCGGAAGATTCATCCAAAATTATCAGATCTTCAAAATATTGTAAGGACCAAAAGACGCGATTTATAGTTATTTAAAAAGTTGTTTTTAACAATGAATAGTGTGCTAATACTAAACGCTGTATCTCAAATACTACGATATAAAGTTAATAATAGAGGGCGCCGCTAGACAATTCCGTAGGTGATGCTTGTTCAACATGAACGGTGTTCACTGAGCTTGAAGCGGAAACTCAACCAATGCTCCCTCTTAACGTACCGCTGTAGCGTTATAACAATTTGTACTAATGCAGCTTGCGACTTTAGGACGCAGACGCATCTAGGGCCTTATTCCAGGAAGTTTACGTTTCCTTAGGTGCGACAAGACCCTTATTAGGTTTCAATTATTCATGATATTGGCTACATTTAGAAGTAATATCTTAATTCAAACATTATATCGTCATCTATAATACTATGAATTCATATTAAAACATTACCATTTTATTACGATACCATTTTAAACAAAAACAATCAAATATCTACACACATACCAATGTTTCGGCTTCTTCATGCCGAGAGCAATCTAACAGCTAGCAAATACGCCATCAAAGGCAGACGCAGACGCTGTTATGAAAACAAGCAACGTCGAACAAACAAACAAACACGCGAACAATTGATGAGAATGACGAGACACGAGTATCGCGTACGAATCCATTGCTTGAGAAATTCCGTGGACTGTTGATCTTAGCATGCACATAAATTACACGCCTGATAGCATCGCTCGGAGGAAAGATAGATATTAAAGGTATAAACCGATGTAATAGATGTTACGTGTTGTTCTTGTTTAGTCATTTTAGCAAATTCAGGAGGCGGTGCTTCGTCAGAAAACGCAAGACAGTTTGTAACACCGCAGACAATTTACAATTGAATCGCTTTGCATACACATTAACATAGGCAAAAACATATTTACCTATATCTTTTATCTGTAGCTTTATCGACAGAGGATGTGGCGTCGAACGAACAACGGCACGAAATGGCAAATTGCGTTTAGCCTAACTCGATAACGGCAAACTGTTCGAACCTACCAAATGGCGCCCTATATTGTACCAATATTTTTTGTGAAATATTGAAACCAGTGAAATATTGTTTGTGATCTATGTAGGGAGTGAGGCGATTGGAGGGACACCAAACTAATTTGTAGCGGCCATTTTGCATTATGGCGTACATCATAACCTGACTTTATCGGCTCCATTTGGCCGGTGCCCCTCTTTTTAATAACGTGCTTTATTTTTATGCCTCCGTATCTCCAGGATTAAAGCGCTTAATTGAGGTTTTTCGCGCACATCTGTATATAAACTAGCAAAATTTTAAATGTGTGTGTGTCTTTATTTACATATATTCCTAATTAAATTATTTCAAATTGGTGCAAAGAAATACAGTGAACAATTTAGTGAAAACACAACGCCAATTAGCTTCGTAGTAACGATAATGACATCACATAAAGGGCGACTCTTGGGTTCGTCAATAAAAACCATGGTCGTTAAGTACATCTTAATTTAACGATTAGTCTTAAACACAGGCAAATAAATGAACTCACAAACGCAACGATATAACAGTGCGTAAATCTAAGTAAAGGTGATTTTTACTGCCCGGGGCGGGCGGCTAATTAAAATGTTTGATTGTTAAACTTCGCTTCATTGTTTTCTCTCAGAGTTAACGATCTCTGGTATTAAGATTCGTCGTTACATGAGATATACAGTGTGATAGTCATCGACGAACTTTTGTTTCTGATGACTCCCAAGTATTATCTTTAAGTAGTAGATTGTTGTTAAAAGATTCAGCTTATTTTAGCCTTGTTCATGTAGATAAACAACGTTGACTGTAGTTAGTTATTTTAATTTATGGATTTCAGAAGCAAAACAGGACCCAACACGGTTTCTGCTTTTAACACGTTTCTACGCAATCCCCTATTGTGGCAGTGAATTCCATCGGATTAAGATTACTGTTCGAAACTCGTGTATTCAATTATTAATAGAGGTATAATTGCGATCCCCAATTCCATGGATTTCGGAAATAACAAGGAATCTGTGGCAAAATTCAAAGGCATTGTGTTAACAACGAGGCTGTACGGGAAATGTTCAATATTCCCGAAAATTTAATGAAATTTATGGAATCGAATGAACTTCAGCATCTCATAGTGTGAAATAGATTAAGGAACGTGGCTAAAATTGTTTATAAAGTTGGATAGAGATAAAAACGAACAAAAAAGCTAGTGATTAACTCAAATTTGGCAAAACTAGAGCGGAAAAGTGTCATTTCACTAAGCCCGGAGCGGATGAGTTGCTAACGGTATTGGGTACGTGACCGTTAATGATAATATTCTTTGCCTATCGCTTTTAGGGTCGACTCAGTATACCGACATGCGTACGCTTGGTCGTGTGTCATTACTTTTCAATTACGTAATTGATCGAGAAGGTATACCTGCTGTTGATACATTAATATCTATTATTAAAGGTAAACATAAACTCCTGGACTAGTTTTACCACAACATATTGTATAAAGTACGTATGAATTTGCTCACCGAAAAAAGGACACATGTATCTATGTACATAAATATTCCTGGAACCCAATATTCCTTAATATTGGTTTACAAGTTCACATACAGTTGCACTATTAAATGAGCTCTTTTTATCAAATTGACTAACTGTTTATTTTCTTTTTGTGCCTGTTGTGCAATAATCCTGTCTGTAAACTGTAAATTAAAATCCACAGAAAAATTGCTTGTTAACTGGACTGTTAATGGGATTTGTTACTTTTACAGACGAATTGATTTTAACTAAGTACTTGAAAAGTTAACACAAAGGGGAAAGTTGAGCAGATACTACAAATTAAATCAGTCAAATCAACTCTGAGGCGACGATCCGTTGATAACGAGTGTTGAGTTAAATTACATTACAAGACATATAACTAGGTCGCTAAACTTTTATATGCCTAGCCTACAATAAATAGACGCGTCATCTTCCTCGCGTGGGAGCCTGGGATCCGCTTGGCATCTAATACCAGGTTTTGGATTAGGCACTGGTTTTACGAAAGGCTACAGACGCCTTTTGTTTTGTTGGCCTTATTGGGATTAGTCTTCACAATGTATTCCTTCACCGAAAAGCGACTCTTAAATATCAAAGATAGTACCTACGTACATAATTTCTGAAAAACTCAACCTACCGCTAGGCCGCCAGCGCTTCTCACCATAAATTAATGCGGACCATATCCTACTTTCTTCCGAATATGCACCAAAGTAAAGTGATTTTCCCATATTTTTACAAAAATGACCAATATTTTTCCTAAGCAATAATCGAACTTCTGGCAAACGCTTACGCGCGCGCGCCTTCTGGTTTACGTCAACGAGTGACGAATGTGGAACAGTTCAAAGGAAAAAGTAAGTCGGTAACGTAAAATCTACGAAGTCATATTCTTTCAATAATAAACAAACAGACGGAGAGGGCACGCAAACAGTCGCGGCGCCGCGCGGCCCGAGGTTTTCCAACAAATTACAAACTGAATTAACCTGGATCGGACTACGATGTTGATGAAATCGTTTCGAAAATCGACGTTGTCTTCCGAGATGTTGGGCGCATCGGCCGCCATTATATATAAATGTAACAAAAGAATATAAAGAATTGAGCTTACGTATAACGTCACTCGAAGTCCAATAAATACGTAATAATTATTATCGTCCACTCTTTACGCACCATTTATGCTTGACAATAACATTATAGAACAAAATACAAGTAAATATAAGCAAGAACCGTAAACAAAATTATGCTAAGATTCAATTTCGACTTCCCGTCAAAAAACTCTGCGTACCAGTAATTCAATTTGAGAAATAAATTAATTTTGTTAATCGACTTTGAATTTTATCACGACTCAAATAAAGCGAAAAATAATACAATCCCGACGAGTGTACTGGAAAAAAATGTTTCACGCCTAATATTTTTTAAGTCGATAAATCATAATATTAGACAGCTACTTAATACCCGAGGGTGGGAAGAGGGGAAAACACGAAAATCGTCTTTCATCAATTACCTGGGACAGAAGAAGATAAACATTTACATTCAATATTCTTTCATCTTACCAATAAAGCTCAGCGACAACATATTAAAATACCCGACGTAAATAGGTTTTTCTGAAACCAGTTTTCATTATAAAACCTGATATGCAATGAAAAAATATTCAGAAATATACTTAAAAGGTTCAAATGTATCCGATCAAGCTACTTTTATATCAAAACTTTAAAAAAGAGACACGAGTTGCATGAACTTTTCACTATGAAATAATAATTTATTAAGATACTAATTAAACTTCATTAATCATAATGGATATAGCTATAATCTTGTGTTATTCAGGGATCATTTTCAATTAGCTATGGCAAATAATAGGAATAAAATAGTAGGACATTATTATGTACATCCCTTTTAACCTTTAACAAGTCCCTATTAAGCGTTAACAAACTAACGATTTAATTGAGTAAAGTAACATAGTGTTAAAATCCTTCTACAAAGTAAATTGTCATTAAATAAATGAATCGGTATTTTATTTCCTTCTAATCATAGATTGCAAGGCGCCGTACTCCGATTGCCACTGTAACACCGTCACTAAACAAGCTAAAAGTATTCCTACTGCCTTAAGTAAGAACGCAATTTCCTTTACCGATTACACTTAAGCTGTTACACTTTCCCAGTTCATAATTTCTTGTTGGATAAACCAGCAGAATTCGATATCCTTTCTCACAGGTCGCTTGCGGATCAAAGGCTTTGTCTTTATGCTTGCTGTGTAATAATATTCGTTGGGGGAGTTGCGTGTAGCAATATAAACACCCGTCTAACATATGATAGTTTGCGTTATCAATTTTACTTTGTACGTGATACCTGACACAAATAAATTTTATTGTATATACTTACAACTATTTAAATTACGTATGTAAGTATTGTACGGGAAATTTACCTATTTAATTTTACAAATCAAACATTATGGGTTTCGTGTACTTGGTTAACATTTTCTTAAATGGCATTCATGTTTGTGAGATACCAAGACTATTATATAAAAACACAGCAAAAGCTTGATTGGAGCATGCTCGCAATGCTCCCTGTGGTTCCTACAATACCTATGATCGTTTCACATGCTTTAGTTACCTACATTGCAAAACCGAGAGCCTACTTCGCATTATAAATGAAACATACAGTGACGATCTCCATACGATGCCACTCTATAACAATAGTTTGATACAGAGAGCGTAATCAGTGCCGCGGTACCTACGGCACGTAATTACCGCACAGCGGAGCATGAAGCTTGTACCCGTCGACCTTGGCGGGCCGCGATGCACTTGCCCAGCCTAGTCATCAGGCAACCCACTCCACTATACCAAGTTAAAACCAAAAAGACGCATGCGCATTAGAACAACTTTAAAACATTAGCCCTTTTAGCGCAACAAGACTTGAGCGACACTAAGCTCACTAATTTTCAAGCGTGGCGATCAATATGCAACTTTAAACCGGAGGGACCAAGTGCCATTTTGAAATGACGATTTTTAAATAAATTATATTTAGAAGTAGAGTAATCGCTTTGACAAGTGAGGTTGAGGTATTGTTCGATTAGTGGCCAATGATCACGAGTCTAGTGCCGGCTGTGTTTAAATATACAATATTAAGTCGATTAACACAAATAAATCCCAAAGGTTACTATGATCATTCAAGGAGTAGATTATCCTTTTTTTATAGTAATAAGACTGACCAGCCTCAGTCACACCTGATGGTAGTGATGGTACCTATGTGTCGACGAAGGCGAAGGTGTAGCACGCTGGTTCAGTAACAGCTTATTCACTCTTGCCTAGAAAAGACCTAAATTATATTTTTCCGGGAATACAGACGAAGGGAGCGGATTCCATTCCTTAGTAGTCCGCATTGAAAGGTAGAAGCGAATCGCTTCGTGCCAATATTCACAACGTAAGGAAGAAACCGCTTTCCTCGCCTGTTCGTCAGGTGGTGGAACAGAGATGGCGGAATTAAATCGTGCAATTCCTGTGCACACTCACCAAAATGTATCCTGTAAAACACATACAAACTAGCAACTCAAGGCTCTGTAACCTTACAGTAACCAACTCAGGATCGCCAATGAGTCTGCGAGCTCGGTGCACTATTGAATCCAAAGCGGCCAGCTGATACTTGGCAAACCCGTCCCAAAGGTGGCAAGAGTACTCCATACACGATCGAACCTGAGGTTAGTATCTATTCCATATTTAGGAATAATTTTATTGCATTTGCGTTACACGTTAAGCATTTTGAAGATGTTGTGAATTTTATTGCTGACTATGCAATAATATTCTAAAGTGTAATCGCTTACTGGCACTCTTAGTTAGATGTCTTAGGAAACAATGAAAGTGATCTTATGCATACCAACCGGAAATAATACATATTTTAACAATAGATTAGTTAATGGAACAGCTCTTTTTGTACAGCGTCATTTATCTTCAGCGCTACACTTCTAGAAACAAAGAAGCATAAGATTATATCACTAAGGCCATCGGACCTGTTGTAATTTATTTTTGACCTCGCATCAAGTGCAACCGGCATGGGGACCGCAAGCGAGACCGCAAGATATTTCGTCGCAAGTGTTTATCGCTGTTAACACACACGATATAACGTGATATAACCTAGTCAACAAATTAACACCAACTGTCCAACTGCTCTGTCCCCACGGCTGATTAACATATCTGACTTAGTGTGGTTTACATTTAATGCTGTTTCATGACCTACACAACTCTTAAGTAAAGACTACACACACATACAAGACTGCTTTACCTTGCTTAATAATTCAATAAATGTGAGTATCACCTCCATTCTAAAATAGTAAAAAGGAAGTGCCTGATCAAATGTGCGTACACAAATAAATGGGTAAGGGCCATCAAATCCGCACTAAGTATAAGCTAAAAAATACTTATAGTAAGAAGGTAGTAAATTCTGTTGCTTACTTTTTAGATACGTACTCGTACTTAATTGAATACATTTATATCTATTGTATACGTGTAATTAAATTTGTATGAGTAATCAATACCAATAAGCCAGAAATGTATTAGTCAATAGCATATCTTATTCAGTGCCTGCCGAGGCCACAGCAGGTGCTCAAGACTTTTTATATGGTTATACAACAGATAATTAAACCTTTTAAGGATTTAAAGACGCTTCTAGAATCAGTAACCAACCACTGATGTGTCTGTTTGCTTTTATATACAATAATATAAGTCAGCAACATATTACAAAATACCTCTTTAGCCAGTAGAGGTATTTAACACATGTTCAAAGTTAATGGGCAAAATTTTAATATCTTGTGTATGTACGTCATCACAAATGATTAGCCAAAATAAGTTCTCTGCTTAACATTAAATGTTGTATTTTTATAACTTGATATTCAGAATAGTTTGAGGTTCTAGATCATTAATTAATCCTTAGAATATCTGACCAATGAAGACCTACACCGAATCATACTTAATAGGTGAGGTAGGGTTAACCCAACTAGTCTCACGGAAGTACATTGTGTAATAGTTACAGTATTTTTTGATCAACATAAATAATACAAATATTAGGTGGCTTCAACTATTTCTTGTCACTTGCTGCGATTTCCATGATCACTCTCACTCTGTGTAATCACGGTCTCACGGTAATTACATACATATGTTTTTTTTGTGTGGTAGTTATGAAATTTGAAGGTAGGTACAAGCCGGTATCAATGATTGATGTTTTTGGAACTTGTGTAAGAATATTTACCATTTGATATTTACCAGTCGCTTTTCGGTGAAGGAAAACATCGTCAGGAAACCGAACTAATCCCAATAATGCCAAAAAGTGGATGGCAGTCGCTTTCGTAAACCTAGTGCTTACGCCAGTTCCTGGGATTAGTTGCCAGGCGGACCGGATGATTATGAGCTATGAAATTTGGGAGAAATGAGTCAGCTACTAACCATTTCTGTAGAAAGCGGTACCACATTTATTTTAACTAACTGTGCACCTGTCCCCTGGCTGATGGGATATAATAACAACAATAGATAGTAAGTCAATAGTCAGTCAACCTAGGCGAAGTTTGTCTTTTAAGTGCAACATAGCGATACGTCGTTTATATTTTTTAAATTTTGATATAAAAGTAATGGCACCAAACACAGAGACAATCGTGATCGCCTGCGGCTAATCGCAGTGTTCGTACATCGACTATTATTACTAATGGATACGTAATTACAGGATAACACGATACCGTAATGGGCAGTTGTTATTGTATCGATGGAGATACAGATATCTAACGTAACCGGCACTATTACAAGTTTGTAATTATACCACACAGATTTTGTTTAGTTTAGGTTCCGTTATGAATATTGCAACACGTATATTATGATCAAAATTGAAAAAAATCGAAACATACGAAGGACTAGAAACAGATAGCAGGAAGTATGCTAGAAAACATCGACAGTGCACGAGGGTTCAGTATAGGGGTATTAGTTAATCTAAACTTCGACAATCATAGTATATACTCGTAATGTCCTACCGAGGACTATAGCTATAGCTGTGTCAAAAAGTTTTACACAGGTTAGCAAAGTCGAAGTAGAAATTTCTTTGAACAAATATTAGGACATCAAAAAAAAAAGTTTTGCCAAATTCGGTGAAGATACTACCTTTTCCGTACGTAAAAGAAATAAATTACGAGTTGCAGCTGCTTAACGTAGAAATATACGTCAATTAGTTTTACATGAATAATCGCTTAGATTCGCGCACAGAAGGTGAAGCATCACAAAGAATGTTCCTTAGAGCAAAATAAAGCAAATTCCCTTTCTGTATAATATGAGGTCATTAAAAATAATTCGCATTGCACAGGACGCATAAACTATGTTTTGTTTAATTAATATTTAATAAAACCATTTACTACTATCATTATTTCACTCATATTCCATAATCTTTCCCCAACTTATGCTACCGTAAAAGTCATATAAACTTAGAGGTACTATCGAGAACGAACGTCATAACACGCCGAACTAGTAACATTTAATATAGCGGGAGTCCAGGGGGCGAGGGGCGAGCAGGCAGGTGACTTAACACATGCCTCCCTTAATGCCAATGACCCGACTGTAAAACACCCTTTATGTAGTAACAGCTGATCTTTTAAGCTGTACGTATTCCCTGTGGATCATTTGATATTTTTACCTCGCCTGCGCAAGAACCCCTTAACGTGTAATACCCTTTTAAAGTCTTTTAAATGTATCTGAGATCGATCCAGTATTTATTTGTTTTACATAATAAAATGTATATATTAACTTATAAAAATGTCACTGCTAGGCATGAAAGATTGGTTCAAAGGCAGTGGGGAAGTTCACAACTTTGAATTTCTTTGCAGGTTTCCTCTTGCCTCACCCTGCTCAAGCGTGGTTCTTTGCGATGGTTTCCTTAAAAAAATGACTTAGGGTTGGAAAAGTTAGACTTTGAGCTGAAAGCCGAATATCGTGACACCCGACTATATAACAATACAACTATTTACCAATTCCATAATGCATGCTGTGTCAATTTCATATAACGCGTCAAATTTACATAAAATCAAGACTAGCAGTAAGACGCATACAAAATTTCTCGCATAGTATCTTTTTTCAAGCAAGGTCTATGTCTCCTCAAATCTGTCGACGCAGAATCGGCTAACACCGGGCAAAAAACCTCTGTGTCCACGCAGTGAGAGCTAATCAAACATAATTTGACTTGCATTCCCATGACCGCCCGACGCCAAAGATTTTCGCTCTTAAATACTGCGTCGATCATGTCGAAAGAGCGGTTTTTACGACCGGCTTTTCCGAATCCACGTCGACAGATGTAGGTATCCCTACATCTGTCGACGACAAAATTTTGTTTCATGCTTCTGTACCAGCTAGTATCCACCAATAGCGTCATAAGAAGACTATTTACGAGTACCATTGGCCTTATCTCGCTCTGGCCATATCACATCGTAACGTATGCGCACTGTCACAACTTTCGGCCGTTCAAAATTTATTTAATCCACTATGTATTTGTGTGGTCCCGTGAGAGTTTGGACCGGAAGTGCTTGCGGGGGGAAACGCGGGATTTGACCGGAAGCCGACCCCGGCAACCTCAGACTGATGTGTTGAGCCCAGTACCGGCTTAACTCAGTTATTAATTAACGACCGCGAGCATCCGCCCGGTATCGGATGCAAACTTTCCAGCTTTTTGTTGGGAAACGAGTTTTTGGGATAATTTTGGTTTTACTACACTAATGAAGGGAGTTGATTTGATTTAAAAACAACATCATCTTCTTCCTAACGTTTCTCTTGACTTAACAGAACCCCTAAAAAGCGGGCCACTCACCAACCTTTAAAAACATAAAGAGCTGATTACACTCAACGCAAATTTACAAAAGAGTTGTAATAATTATTAGATAAACAAAACGAAACCTTATAGACGACCTTTATTTTATCTCTACAACTTAGTCTTGTTATTAAAAAAAGCAGACATACATATGTATTAATAGTTATGAATTATTAAAATAATAACCACACAACACGAGAACACACCCTAATATGCGTGTATCTCTGTACGATTTGTAACATTGGACATATTACCTGCAATAATACGTTATCCCTTCGTCAGTATTCCCGGAAAAATACAATTTAGGTCTTTTCAAGGCAAGAGCCTGTTACTGAACCAGCGTGCTACACCCTCGACCTCGTACACTTACCTACCATCTGATGTGACTAAGGTCAAACGCTGGTCAGTCTTGTATAAAAAATAAAATATGACAATGTACAAATCGATAATTAACAATAAATATGGCTTCAAGCTTGTTATGTGAAATCTTCCTATTATTAATGTGGTGTCTAACGTACTTAATAAGTTTCATTAATAAGACTAGTTTTTACCATATCATGGTACATTTGACATTGTCCAAGTGAGCAATATCGCGGTTGTTAGACCTACAAATAGTGTTATAAAAAGAAAGTGAGTTTGTCCCGGGGCTATGATCTCGAAAGTTGGGCCCTCAAAGAAACGGACATTTAAAAACTGCGCAAGTAATATTGCGGTAGAGCAATAAAGTTATTATCTTAACGAGTGAACTGAAAAAAGGGTACTTACGCAGATTTTGCTACAACATCAAATATACAACTACACATAATTATTATAGGTAGAAATAATTTATAATATAATATTTACACTAAAGAATGTCTCCATGAATGTAAACTATAGTCTAGGTATACTTATTTAGTGGGTTAAAAACCTTTTGTACAGATAACTAATAATAAAAATTGTTTGACTTACTAATAGTAATTTAAAACATTTAAATTGAGATTTTTTTTTTAAAGAGAATGATAATCTGTTTACATGAGAAATTAAAAAAAAAACTATAAAGTTGACTAAAATAACACCCTCACCGTTTTAGGATAGGTACTTACACACATACACATGCCAAAGAATTTTCTGCTGTTTATAGTGGTTTTCAACTATCTTACCTGTAATAAAAACAAAAAGATTGTTAGTTCATGTTAAAATGCTCAGAAACGATTGATTCTTAAACAAACCTATTGCAATTCAATTTGATTTTATCTAGACATTGGCATCAAATATGATTTATTAACCCCAAACTCTCATCCCTATAGAACTGTGAGTGCCTACAGATATACATACCGAAGTCGGACCGAGTGGGGACATCGGAAAACTGTTCGCATCCCGGCCGCCCGCGGTGCCATCCCGTCCACAAATACCCCAGACAAATACCTACACAAGTATAAAACAACCCTCAGATCCAAAGGGCATTGTATTTCAAAACACGTCCTAAATTTGAATCTTTTCAACGAGTCCGGGGGCGTTTCTGTTGAATATTTTTCGATCAGTAATTCTAATATTGTTATTTTGCTACAGATATTTTTGAACGTTCATCTCGTTTAGAGACCAATGTTGGTATAAATGGACGAAATGTTATTAAATAGGAGGCTTTAGCTCCTTGTAATTGAATTTTTTATTTGCCATTTCTGTGTTATTCTTATTGATATGGGTCTATGTGATGGTGGATACGAAATACAATAGAGGTACAATATTCCTACAAAAATATATTCCGTAAAATTATTTCCCACTACTTTTGCCCTGTATTCATAGTCGGTATTGCGAATGTAAAAAAAAACTAATCAAATATGGACATGACACCGCCCTGAGCCAGGTGAGGGCGGCAGGTGTGGTACAATAGCTTGTCATCTCCCTCACCCTTGCCCCTAAACCTATACACCTCTCACATACCAACATATGTTCCTCGCGTGATATTAGGTTTTAGGGGTAGATACACATCGACTTTATGCGGAGGAGTTATTTGACTTTTCAACCGTCCTCGCCATGCATTTAAAAAATGGTTTTTGACATTTGTTTTAGTCTTGATGTAGTTAGACTTTTCGTGCATCCCCCGGTAACTGGGCAGGCTAAGCTGACAACTTTTAGATTAATTAAATTGGGCTTTACTTGTTTCGCTTGCTTTAAAGCACTTTCTGTATTTTGGCAGCATTTTATAATCTTTTTGTCTGATCTGCAATCATTCTGACTCGTTAGGCGACATGATGCGAAAAATAAAGCAACGTGACATGTACATGACAATTAGAGAAAAAATCCTACATCAAAATTTTGTTGTATATAATATTTTAGGAACTTACTTTCAAAACCGTATACTGGAAGCGAAGATGGACTGGGAAATATGGACACTTACGTGAACAGAACCCTATGAAATGAACAAAAAAATAGTGACTGGTACGATATTCTAAGAGTAAATTGTTTTGGGTTCAGCTCGACTCTAACCCCAAATAATCTATATCTGAATCTAAATTGACTATTTAGTAATAAACCCGTTCATATGCAGTTTTTACGATCCGCGACCAGACTTTTTAATAAAACAATACGCTTTTGTTTTATTACCCAGTGAAGCCGCCGGAGCATAGAGATAATGTACACCGATAACGTATCGCACGATCAATAACTCATAGTAACCTTCGTTACCTACGAATTGTGCGGAGTATCGCGTGGGTTTAGCATTCATGTTTCCTAACTGGGCTAATAACCAAAATAATTATAACATCGTAACAATGGTGATGCCTAGCAGAGAGTAAGCGTTACTGACAAATGCAGTATTCAATCTTGAGTTGTCGTAGGCTCGTATTTTCTCTCACATATCATTGCAGGTGAATCTTGAGCGAGCATTCCGATCTCAATGATAAAATCAAATACACTCGTAACTACTTTTACTTATAACTTGCATGTCAGCTTGGCAGCGACTCAAATGAAACTGTCAATAAATCAAGAATCAAATCTATTAATTGTCAGATTTAGGTTAAGTGAACAAACAAACACTTGAACCCGGACTTGAACTTGGACCCGGGTATGTCCTTAAACTACGTCCAACAATGAGAGGTAGGGCACAGCGTTGACCATCACGCTTGAATCTGGGGCAGCCCAACTGGGGAAGTACCTCCTCCTTACAAAAGACCACAGCCATAATAGCACTGCCACCTTTCAGGTATGTAGTGTTGTGTTCCTGATGGTGAGTAAGGTTCCCAGAGCTCCAACTCCCCTTAAAGGCCGGCAACGCGCTTGTGACTCCCCTGGTGTTGCGAGTGCCCATGGGCGACGGTAATTGCTTAACACCAGGCAATCCGTCTGCTCGTTTGCCGCCTATGTCATAAAAAAAAAAAATCAATTTCCAGGACATCATTGCACTACTGATATTGCATGTTTGTAGCATGACACATTATAAATACAAGTACTATAAAATCACCAAAACAGCGATTAAGTCAAAAGTATAACCCAAGGAAAACATTACTCTAGTAAATGTCATTCATATATCAGTTGCTAATATTCACTATGACACGTTTCATTAATCAGAGTTATTATCTGAGCACGGTATTTAATTAGACCCTTTTAAAATAGAGCTCAAATATCACGAGTGTTATCGCGATTATTGCGTGCGACTGACCTTTATAAAAGTATTTAATTAAAACATGTTTATTATCGCTGCTTTTATTTTTAATGGTGCCGTGCCTAAATTTTAACAAAGGTGATACCACCATTAAAAAAAAACATTTCGTGATGTTTTAAAAACTATAATTTCAAATGCAACTCGGGTATAAATTTGGTAAAGGTACCTACCCTAATAAAATTGCGAGGGGTATTCCGTATGACGCAATATGGCGGTACGAGAATGAAAACTTTATGGTTAAATGGTAGAATACGACGCATATGAAACTGTTAAATTGTAAAATTCTTATATTTAAAAGCCGAATGGGTCCAAATATATGTCATTAATAACTAACGATGTAAGTAGAAAGTATATACATATCAACGTGTACCTACATTTTCAAAAAAGTTAAATAAAATTGCTTAACAAAATGTTTACCAATATACGTATTATTAAATGCCAATCCACGTTGATATCGGACTTAAATTGTGACAGCAAAATGAGGCACAAAGCCTACTCGTACATGACAATCAACATTTACTGAACACGCCGTAAGCCTTCCTCGTGCGTCGGGCAATATTATTTTTTCTGTCAACCTAGAAGTGTCATGACAAATGCGGGGTGATGCGGACATGCTTGTAATATATGAAAGCTGGTGAAATATTGGCTGTTGTGTGTGCCGTCGTAACTAATGTGCCTTTCGCGTGAGCGCGGGCCGCTCCTTGCCCGGCCTGACCACGCCTTTACTAGACTGTGCTATTAAATGAGTTCAGGATTATGTTATAAAATTTTAATCACTATAACGTTATGGTTACTGGTTACACACAATTAATTAGTAGTGTGATAAAGTATATTATTTTTATAAATGTATTTTTTTAATATATGGGTTATACAGATCAATTAGGTTCGCGTCTTCCTTGTGGACATTGTGAAAGTGACTCTATTCAAAATAAATAATCAAAACTATTTGAAGTTGATTTATAGTAATACCACATGGCCTGGAAAAGGTCTAGCTAAATAACATGACAAGGCGATGAAGTAAACCGAAGTGCAAAAAATGCGCATAAACATTAAACACTGATTTTCATAATTTAAAAATTAAATCTACGAAAATATTACGGTAACCGAATACTAACCGCAAAACGATTACATTTTATATTTTATTGACATTTTCGCCCCACGTTTCCTTGCAATTAATTGTGTTTATTCAAACATCGAATCTTATGTGGAACGGAAGTGGGTTTACAGCAACTTTTATTGAATTTTGAGTTGTAAATTATTTTATGGTCTCGCTCTGGTAACAGTTACAAAATAATATCTTCATGGCTCAATAACAAACGTCCCACAAACATCTATGAGGCTCGATTAAGACGTTGACTGTACAGTCAGTATTATATAGTTAGTTGCAGTCAGTATATCGAAACAGATCTTTATTCACATAGCATTAAGGATGTGTCGATACAATATATCGATATATAATTGACGCTGACTGTAGCATCACCACCACTGTTATATATTGATCAACACTTTAGTGTTAAAGACAGCAAAAAAGGTCTGGTTAGTAGGTAATGACCCTGTTTGTCGGTCCTTGATTCGAATCCCAGTAAGTGCACTTATTTGTGTTATGAGGACAGGTCTTTGTTCCAGATTCATGGGTGTTCTATGTATTTAAATATTTGTAAATTATATAAGAAGCAAAACAATAATACTCATTCGCCTACCCTAATGTTGGCTTTTATCATTTACCGAGGCGTATAATGCGCAGGAAACTAGTTCAAACAAGGCTAAAAATATTTTAACCATTTATTGGACTAAACATGTGTACTAAATGCTAATCCCGGGACAATATTGTTGTATAGTACTTGATTTTACAAATAATACGTCGAAAAACCTTGTCGCTATTCTAGATCTTTGTACCAGACCAGTTCCATACGCCATATATCAATCATAACATAACCAAGTGATCAATATACCTATATGCTTGACGGAGTTCCGATTTACATAATAATAATTTGCATAATAATGTAGAGCTCCTTGATTCAAGTACAAAGGTACTGTGAATTTAATACGCGGTTAGATAACCACAGAAAGCCGACGCCGCGAGGAAAAGTGTCCGCCGGTATACTCGCTCGCAACCGCAGAACAATCCGTTGACAGCTTTAATGTTTACTTTCAAACGATTTAACCTTAAACACAACCATCAATACAGGCATTTATTGAAACATTAAAATACGCTTAGAATTTAATGAAAGATTTGTGGCCGTTTGACATTTATAGAATTAAAATAACAAAGCAATAAGATTAGATAGATAGATGTCTTATATAGGTCAATTATTATTGTCAACCACCAGACGGGAATAAATGCCGTTCGTTAAGAACGTGCGTACATTGTAATGATTTACTTTCATATGGCGTTTTGTGTCCATATATATATGTATATCCACAACTTAATCCTACCTTATTACAATGAGATGCAGAAGTGTTCAAATATAATATGCTTTTGACTGTACCTACTGTGTTCTTTGAATTCAGTTTAATGACAAGATATAATAAAACGCTTTTCAACAAACTGTATAGTCATTCAGCTAAGTGCATACTAGCTATCACGCGAATTGTATATTAGTGCAAACAAAATATCACGGTAAGTGAATACAGGTTTTCTGTTTTCAAAACAACTAGTCATTTTTTAGCCTTATAAGGTTTATTTCTAGATAAGCATGTAAGTGCCAAATGAAGCAGTTAAAACGCAAGCAGGTATGTTTCTTAGCCGGTATTTAATGTAAGCACTTGGTAGGTACGAATACATAGACTGCTGTCACTGTGTACAACCAATGTAGCATTAAGTTATTGTATCACATGGCATAGTTTTATGGCTGTAACACGCATACTTCTTAAATCTGTGGATTGATGTCGTACTCATGCAGATTGACTTCGAAAGAAATCTTTCAGAACACCG
Source organism: Grapholita molesta (assembly GCA_022674325.2). Lineage (NCBI taxonomy): Eukaryota > Metazoa > Arthropoda > Insecta > Lepidoptera > Tortricidae > Grapholita > Grapholita molesta. Next base: position 9,561,381 of record CP053129.2, on the reverse strand, counting down.
ACAACAACTCATCGCGTGGTGACCATTGCTGTGCACCAGTGCCCCAGATGCATAAATTCGAATGCGATCCCAGGCGAAGAGCCGTAATCTATTCTATTACGGTTTTCCATTACTATCCTTAAAACCTTTTCTATTAAACAGAACCTGCTTGTCAATCAATCTGCAGTTTCCCAACAAGTATTAAGGTGTAGACATAAGTGACATTAATGATCAAAACAAATGTCCTCCTTAAACGGTTAAGGTGTTTCTGCATGTCTCACGCGTGTACTTTAATTTATCTCTTTTGTACATTGTTTTACTAATGGCCCTAATAACGCTTAAACAACATTGTTAGGAATAGAGATTCGAATCTTAATATATTTAGATGCTGTTTTCGCACCATTGTTTGTAATAATCTTTGGGGTCTTGAATTATATTTGCGACAAGTGTACCATTAAATGTCTCTAAATACTTAAAGGCAAGTTAGCTAACGAATTTACCTGTTTTTTTTACAACTTGTGTTGTAAAAAGTGTACCTTGTATTTCAGTTGGTTTGAGGACAAGTTATAAATAAGAAAATGCCTAGCTTGACAGTCTCCTGGACAAATTTACTAAAGTAACAGACAGTATCGTATCCACTAATAATAGAGCCGTGTTTTGATACTGGCCCAACATGTCGACCGTAAAGGTTAAAACTACTCAGAAGTTTAGGTAGAACATTTAAAAAAAACAGTGATACAGGTACTTGTTTTTACAATTATCAGTCAGATCCATACATATAAACTTTTAGAAAGAATCATTTTGAAAGGCGCTGGTATATAGTAATAGATTGGTCAAATTAATGAATTCTCGTCACGTTCCCGCGCAGTAGTGAGAACGCGAGTGTTAGCCGAGATTCTCAGGACATTGTTACAAACACAATGTAGTTTTCTTGTGCAATATTGCTGAATTCGCAACGATTGTGAAACGTTGCAGACACGCCCGTTGGACCGTCTGACGTTTTGTTTTGTATGATGTTATGGGTTATACAAAATTACCACGGAATTTAAGCACTACGTTCCGAAAATTGCTCACGGATGTTTGATGATGAATTCTAGATCAGATAGTAAGACAGTTAACCCTTCGTTGCATAAGTCAAAGTTAAATTACGGACCCCTAAATATTTAATGAGACACCGAAAATTTACGTTCATATTTAAAGGCGTCACTCGTTTTACTCCAGCAAGTAAAGTTAAGCTAACTCTGACTCAACATTTGCCAAACTGGACTAATTAGCTGATTGATCAAAATCCATAAATTCTCCGCTTATTTTTATTATCAAAGTCGGTCGGACACCATGCCGAAGGGTCAAAAATGCTCGCGCATGAATGACTCCTCGAGCCTTTAAACCTCGTTAATAGCACAAAAGTCGACTTGGTACCAGGGTGGATTCAGGGACGACTTCAGTATTTATAACTGCCTTTTAAATTTTCAAAATGAACGAGAGTTTTTTAATAACTTTTGAAACAAGTCGTAACTTCCTTTTTAGTTCTTTTTATACAATGAAGGCAGAGTTAATACTATAGTACCTACTAATAAGTTACAACATAACAACATTAAAGTGTTAAGTAGACATCATTCATACATAGAAGCAAATAAGAAAATGTAAATAACGCATCGGAATGCCGAGAGCGCTCCAGAAAACAACAAGGTGTACTAAACGTGCTCTTACAATATTCCAGTTTTATTAAATAACAAGGGAAGGTGGGACGATGCGAAAATGACGTTGGAAATGCTGGCAATTCCAGTAAGTGGAACAGGGAATGTGTTTATGCCGCGCATGCCTGTAATAAGCCGATGTTTACGTATGAAATAAACCAATGCAAGGTGTGCAAATAGCCTGACCTTTGCATGCAGTTATGAATGATGAAATTGCAAATCGAAGTAATACAAAATAAATAACGCCGCATGGAACATTTCGGATGTGTAACGCGTTATGTGTGCTGCCTAAACGAGTTTGTGTCTGTTGTTAGTCTAAACAGCGGCGGAGCGCGAAATTGTACGAAATTAAAGAAAAACACGACAGCCCAACAAACTGTCGTTGCTTTCTTTGGGTTGTCACTGGCTGGCGCGGTCGCTTTTTTTTCGTTTCGGGAATAATTTCCCTTCAGTATGTAGCCGCTGTTTCTAAACCATAAAGTACAGAAAGTTTGTGACATTTAAGCATGCGACAATTGTAGTTCACGAGCAGGCAACTTTTGCAAATAGCTATTGCTAGGTATCACAATTATTAAGCACAAACATTGAAATTATGTTACGAGGCAGAAAAGTGCAAGCAAATGCGCGGAGCATCACAAACAGAGAGTAAGCAGATTGCTCGATTCGTTTTACGAACAATCGGTGAGTGTGCAAAAACAGCGTTTATGGAACATTTCTCATCGGTGGAGTTTGGCCAGAGCTGTTACTGGCATCCCTTACCGAAGCGAAGCGTTCCAAACGACCAGTACAAGGAATGACATGGAGACCAGTAACAAATATACCTTATTGAAGATCACAATTTATACTGGATGGTTTGAAAAGGTGAGCTTAGTGAGCGAACGTAAGCAATGTTGTTTGCACTGAGCCGGGCGGAATGATAACGATTGTTATGGTATGCACACAGTTTTTGCTATAGAAACGGTAGTCAAGCCAACATTGCTGTTAAAACACAGAAGTTACATAATGACTTTATATCCGGCTATTATTAGAAAACCATGTTACTACACCGGAAAATTTTATATCGTACACTTAGTAAAGTATGTTATGCTTTGCGTATCTATCTAATTTGCCACACTTTTGCTGCTAGCTGCGTTAATGATGCTTCCTGAACTCTGGCGCTGTTTCCAGGTACTTGCACCCTAATTTATTAATTAGGTACGTAAATGTGATACGAAGAACATATTCTACCAATGGGATTGTTGGTAAATCAGCCGGCCATATTAACCGGGGCCAGGCGATCGAATGAATCCGAAATGAGGCAAATAAGCAATTACGCGCTCGTATTCGGGCTCGATTACGCGATGCGGGAGTTTTAGGCGCGCCGCCGCAGCCCCGCGAATGAGCTGCGAATGGACATTCAACAACGGTTTGGTTTTCAGCGACCCGACCGCTATTTTTTATAGCACTCGTTTGTATCACGACTCCTGTGATCGTTGTATTGACTAAATTTTATATACCAAATATTTGGTTTTAAATATATGTTGCTTATAGGCAAAAGCACCAATTCTTTCAAGCAAACAACTTAAGCGTTTGTTAATTTGAATTTTATCTAGAATTTTAACTAGTTTTGGCATTGTAAAATTTGCTTGCTTTGTTTGATATTAATTACTGCGCCGATCACTGATATTCAATTACCAAACATTAATATGGAACCTGTGGCACAGTCATGGCCTAATCAGAATACAACTACTCCTATGTATATTGACATTATTGCAATGAAAACTGCTTCAAAAATAATCTGCATTATAGATCAAGTACGAAAAGGCTTTTCAAAGTTCAATGATTGTATCACGTGACTATCAGAGGTTGTAAACGTTCCTTTCGCATCTAAATTGCCTTTACATTCTTCAAACCGCACAATATGTATAGTAAATACTAACACAACACGGCCACACACAGCTCGCCACAGTATATACATATTGGGCTGAACGGCATCCTCAAACCGTAATTAATTTTAAATTAACTAAAACGTTAATATAAAGCTCTTTATAATTTAACGAATATTATTTACTCGTTACTCTACCTTAATGCGCCTACAATTTTATCAACAAAATACATGAGGGATCACATTTACATAATAAGGCCCGCATACGGTCCGGCCGATATTCAGATTTCCGTTATTATATTTCGCCTCATTCAATCCCGTGGAAAATTATGTTCAGGTTGAATTGTGTGCCCAGATAACTGGGCTGTTTGCTGCCCTGCTTACACAAACTAAGTACCGACCACAATAACATCTCCACAACGACGCGTGCAAAATATTTATATATGATACGCACTAAGGCTCTGCAAATACATTTTCCGCTTCGTTATGTATCATTGCTGTAATTTTATGAGCAATTCACTTAACACTATTTTTTGCAAAAATGCTTACGGGCACAAAGAATCGAGAATAAGACCAAATAGCTCTGTCAGTGTAGGCATATTTTGGAAATTTTCAATGTTGAGAACCGCGTACCTAGAACATGTGTATGTATATTTTCCTGCCGTGAGTATAGGTACTTACGAAAAACCGGTAATGCGTTAATAGGGATGATAACCAGGGTTCGGACAAGTCATCGCAGAAACTGATATGGACATGGGACAAGACTATTATAGAGTCGCGACTTAAGATTGTTATTATCTAAAGCTGATATATTATTATCGTAATTTATAATTTAACATTTGACCTTTTTAGTCGCATGTCTGTCATGGATTTGTCAAAGTGGCATGCTTGAAACAGTTTTGTGGTGACAATTTAAACTAATACAATTATTTGTTTTTTTATGGTTATTTCTAAATCTTTTAAATATGGTGCAAATAAATACAATTAACAAGTGGATTAAGGACTACCCCGAGCTCTGTTATCAAGAAAATGTCAAGGAAATATTGTGTACAGCATGTGACATTCGTATTAAACAGTTAAAGAAAGATAATATTGATAAACATATTAGGTCGAAAAATCACAAATTGAAGACGAATGAATGAGAGAAATTTCTTATGAAACTTTTTGCATCGATTTGTTGATGTTCCTAATTTCTGCTAATATTCCATGGCATCAACTCAGTAATTCACGCTTCATGGTGAATTCTGGGTTGCAGTAATAAATGTCATTGAAAAATATAATTAAATAATATTGTACATAATGCGATTCTATTGATCTTGTTCTATAGCCGTCTTGCGATTGTTTTGCGATGACTTGTCCGAACCCTGATGATAACGAATGACTAAGAAAATATACTACATATATTTTGTTTTTAAGAAGCGTGTCAAACTTAAGAGGGGCGGCTCGATCATATTATACGAAGACGTGACGTCACGCGATATTTAAATTCTATATTAGGTTACATGTTCATATTTATTATGACGAGTAATACTATAATTACTTATCTAATAATTTTTAATGCTGTAACTGATAAGCAAGGATAATATTACCCCTATTGTACACAGAATCTAATTATCCAACTCATATATGAGTTACTCATATTACATCGTCATTTTTTTGCAAAAGCGAGTATTTTTATAGGTACTATCTGTGTCAAATAAAACATGTTAGCGGGGATACGATAGCTACTTACGATCAGACGGACTTTCTAACTCCGGCAAACTTCGATGTACTAGAGAAAAGTTTAGTACTATTCACAAAACTATCGCATGCTCTAACACAGTCGGATATGTCACATCGCGGCTTGTAATAGGATACAGATAGGCAGTGAATCCAATTAGGTGGTCTATTTCCTAGTTCTGGTTGTAAATTACTTGGTCTTGATGAGAGCATAAAATAAAACGAAACGGTCGTACCGGCGGCGACACAGCGTTGGTCCCGCGCCAACGAGCCCGAGCACTCATATCTGTGTAACTAAATAATCAAACCGATACTGTCAGAATTTCTCACTTATGACAATTAGGTGAGAAATTCGATATGTTGCGAAAGGAATGCCTTTGAGTATTCAATATGTTCTCAGAAATGAATTCATTCTTAAAATAACCGATTGAATCCATCGGATTCCTGTAATTAAATAATTAAACCGATCATGTCAGAATTTCTCAAGTATGATGACATTTACTTGGAAAATATAGGTACAGAAAAGGATGTGTTCTTAGGAATTATTGTTAAAAATAATTATTAAAATAACTAACCGATTAATCCTCAGTAATACAGCATTGTTACTCGATATTCAGAAATCAAAACATACGAAAACGTAAACAACACCTTAGTACCAACATCACAACGATACATTAGGACTGTTAATACTGTGATACAATGTAAAACAGAAAAACATTTGACTATAATTTCAAAATCTTTCGTCAGTAAGTCCGGCAGTAAAACTACAGAGAGACTGCGGCACTTAATTTTTATTATCTAAATCTCGATAAATGGACAAAGTCACCAGACGGAAAACGTAAAAAGCGCATTATGATATCATAATCAAAGTGGCGCATAAATCTTTCGGCTTACTTTGACACCATCTTAATTGTCCCTTGTTTCTTATTTCTTTTAGAGAACTTGTATTATTTTATTGCAAAATACATATCAAAACTTATAGCAGACAAAGCTTTATTTTTGTTTAGTATAATAAGAAATGTCTATAATTTTATGACTATGTGTTGACACATTCTAGATCAGACAATCGAGGACAAAACAATAAAAGTACCTGTACGAGTACATAGAAAAAATTGTAGAAAGAGCCAGGCCTCCTAAGGAACAATAAAAAAATACAATATTTATCAATATTAAATGTCTACTAATTAATCCCGTAATAGAGCGAAATGAAAGCGCAGAATCCAAGATCATGTTAGAAATTTAAATTAGCAATGTCTCCAGCCGAGATGCTTCAGGGACCCGCTTCGGGCGAGACGAGCGTCTGTTGCGAGCATTACTTTATTCAACGAAACAACAATTTAGACGTTAGATACTCGAGCATGGTTGCATATTCCTGCGCATTAAAAGCAATTATGAACAAGTTCTTGTAAAATATACGGCCATTACTGAGAGCGAATGACAAGGTCACCTCTGCAATGTTTAATTACCTCTAAACTCCCATCTACTAACATAACTAATTTGCCTAACATTGTTGTATAAACTACGCTTTCAAACAATAGGCTGCGAGACCTTGGTCCGAAAATAGTAATTTCAATTCTCGTAAATTAGAACGTGCCAAATATAGTTTAAATGGCAATAATTAAAACAAGTTATGGTCATAATATAGCAGACTAATGTAAAGGTAATTTGAATCTTGCTACCTTAAAGACAATGTTCAAATTAAGTAATACCTTAATGCCAAATGCTACGTGAGATTATCAGCAGAGTTCGGATTGTCATTCTACCCCTCGCAAAGGGCTGTGCACGGGCTCACAATAGATATAGAATTATTCATTAGTTACCCAACACGCATTGCCTCGCCTGCGTACTATTCATATACTTAATCAATAAATAACTGAACTAGCTTCTAATTAATTATTACCAGTTGTAAACACAATTCACGTCGTACCAAGTTCAATGAAAATGAAGCATTATAAAATAATGACAATCATACGGGGATTGAAATATTTACTGCAACTATAATGAAAATTAAGCTGAATTGTTGTTCATAATAATAATGTATAATATGGCGTAGGGATGTGACGACCCCATCGCCCACTGGTTTTCTTCAGTGCAATCAGTCAACGCAGGGCAGCTTGTGGCGAGCTGTTGGAGAGTAGCGACTCCACGTACCTGAGTGCCCCTGGGGTGCCCCGTCGGACAGGTGGGACAGGCCCCCTGCCTCTGGCTTGCCTTCACCGGCCGTCCAGAGTGGGGTCGCGAGAGCTGCGTTCTCGAGGGTAGATGTGGAAACCTAAGTGGCGAGTTGGCTATATGTTTAAAGTCCAGTGACACCTCTCTACCCTTAGCCCTATGCACCGGTGTTGCCCTTGAGCCATCTTTGATGTCGCTTTTTGTGGGGGCCCATCTCGCATAGGGCGAGTCACTGTCTGCCGGAAATAAAATTGAATACCATTTTATTAGGCAGACGTCCGGTTTTTTATCCAATAGCCCAGTAGCTAGTCCATCCTTTCCACCCAATAGCCTAGTACATTCTAGATTCCATTATAACTCAATAGTCCTTACACCATGGCGGGTGCTGTCTCTGTGCGTGTCCCATGATACGGACAGGGGCAACATCCGCTTAGTGTACCCCTTACATTTCATTAAATTGTCGAAAGGGCCTCTGCGCGTTGGCTCGATCCGGCTCCGCGTACGCCTCCCAAATGTCCGGAACACCATTGTTCCGTGTACGGAAGAGACATGTATAATATTCTATTTTTACCGGCATGGAATCAATGCATATATATAAATGAATATATATAAATACTAATACTAAAACAACTATATTTATTACAGCGTTTAAATTGTACATTTGTCATACAGTCTCATTTTTACTATTGCGTTTCTGAAACAAGATAGTAGACCCCATTCTGAGATACCCCGGCTTAGTAGGTTAGTCATTTCATTTATTAATGTAGATTGGACAACCAACGAACAATCGTGGTGACCTCACTTCTTCGATAGTCAGGCGATGCTGCGATGATGCACACTGCATTTTAATCCGCACTATAAGGTACGCCTATAATAATTACGTCTACTCACGCACTGGTTGCATCAAGGCTAGTATCTGTATATACTAACCCACTTTAATATAATGCAAGACGCATTGTGTTCATCAGGTAATCATAGATTCTGTTCGTAAAATGTAAGTAATAAAAGTAAGCTTGAATGTTATTGTTGAACATACATTAACGGCTGGTAAACTATCACTTTTATCCAGTTGTAAATCAAAACATGTAAAATCATAGACCACTGTTGGACCCAGTGTAAACGCGCCCTAATTCTGTGCAAAACACCTCTCTTATCTAAGCTCCAAGCGTATTCGTCTTCTAAACTGTACCATAAAAAGCAAGCCCGTAGAATACATATATCAGATGCAATGGCACGAAAGCTACTCTAACCCTCCTCGACGTAACGCCCCAGACCACAGATAAAATACAAGCGTAAAAGATGTGTTCAACACAAAATATAATTTAATAAAATATCATGAAGTCGTTCATTTTTCAACCAAAATAATTAATGTAAAGTCAAGTGTAAAAATTCGTTCACTGCCAAAGTTTCCATAATATGTAGCGAGCAACTCTATTGTACAGTAAATAAGGTTGTAGGACGTATTTATGAAAGGATTCTTTCGGTACGTATTTTTGCACTTAACTGTACGCGATATAGTGCCTTTTCAAAACAGCACTTTCTTTCTCATTTCAAAATCACACACCGCCTCACCAGATAATGAACTAATTTAGCAGATATCATGAAAGTTTAATATCTTCGAAAGTGGCGTATCTTTTTTAACATTGTTTAATCAATGTCTGAACTCACGAAGCGTCTTCCCCACATACATATTGAACGCTTGTTAATTTGTGAACGCCGACAATACGCGAAACGAGACGATCGGTGCGCGCTGTTTACCGAGCGATGAAATTAGAATAACATTTGATGTACGAGCACAAGATTCCTTCTATTATTAAATAATGATTAAAGTGAAATCGTTACCACTTTGCTTTGTATAAATATCTGCTTGAGTACCTGCGTGTATGCTTTATGCTTCGATAAAGGTAGTATTAACGTGTCTTTGTTTATGAACCCTTTATGATTACTTTAGAAATCCTATACATGTATGAAATACTGGTATGCGTATAAAAATCAACTGTTAACAATGACAGACTCGAATTAATGTGCGTTTTGATAAAACAATGTCGGTAAAATCTCTCAGTAGCTCAGCTTCTTTACTTTCGTGAGTCGGAAAAGCGTTACAGCTTAGAACGGTGAATAAAACAAAACGCAATGAGGGCAATCAGCTAATGTACCGCGCGAAATGCAAAGCTGCGATTTTCCACCGCCTCATTATCGCATCCTGCGCATTGCGCTCACGTCCCGAATATCCTGTCCGGATTAGGATTTGAGGATACACTGGGCTATTCGGCGCATCGTAAACTAACTGGGGTCGTGTGAAAATAATCCGTCACTTTTATGTCGTGGAGTTTTATGTAGTCGTCGAAAGTACCGTAGTAACTACAAGCGTTATGACAAACGATTCTTAGTGAAGACCGGGTTTAGGCAATAGTAGTTTAATAACGCCTTGCGTCTGGACTGCTGCTTTAAAGGACGAGAAACAGTGAAGAGATTTAATCATTAGAAGATTTACTAGTTTTATAATGGTTATAACCGAATGGGATGCAAACATTATATAAACCAGAAAGAATTTATACACTCAAGGGATTCATAAATTTTTTTGCACTAAAGCGACCTAGTGTAAAATCGCAGGCAAAAAACAAGTCCCTATAGATTCTTTGTGCTGCCAAGTTCGCGCCAAGTCTCGTTATACTTAATGACAAGCGTGCATACAATAGGCGCGCCGCGCCGTGCGTATTCGAGTGGCCGACTGTTTGCGGGATGAGGACGATATGCATGACCCACAGTAGACTTTTTAATATTCAAGTGTCGCCGCCGCGCACGCCTTGGTGTAATAAAAGCACGCTCCTTCGCTTAACGAGCTCGACCGATGAGCTCCTTCGTATTTCATACAAGACCCCGCACGTGACCGCTGCGCCAACTTAATTCCTTCGGGTAACACTGAATTATTGTTCCCGCTGATAGGCTTCGATGTTATCGCACCTCATGCAATTTCCTGTTAACAAATTACGAAAGCGGAACCTACGTCTTGGAAATTTACGGGGACATTGCCATTGTTGGCTTTAACTGCGCCTCGCTCGAAATAATAGACTTGTGATAATTAAACAGTAAACCGTGGCACTATATATGCTATCCTGTTGGTGCCAATTAAATGAGATAGGGCAATAACGCTTACGATCGTCGACTAAAACGAACATTCACACATGTTTCCCTATACGAGTAAATTCGTTGATTACTTATATCCGACTTGTAACAATAGGTAACGATATCGAAAGTTATATACAAGATTCTGAAGACTAGACTAAAACAGTACAACCATAAATTTCAAGACATCGATAATTTAAAATGGCTCAAAACAGAGCAATCGAACTGTCGCCGTATTTATAAATACCGTTCAACATCGAAGTTCATTTACCAGCGCAATCGAGCAATAAAAGAGAGAAATAATCTCTGCTTGTTATCGAATCCTTAGCGAGAGAGGCCGTTTTAAAATGGACGCCGCATCAGCTGAATCGAACTTTAACTTCCTAGACTGCAAAGAAAGTTATCAGCAATCGTGGGGCCATTGATTGTGCACAAAGAGCGTTTCGTCTTGCGACATTCAAGTTCGATTTTCCGCTCACAATACGGGCGTCGATTCCCGCCTTGCATTCTGGATTATAGTTCCACGGTTCGTTCGGTTTCGTCGACATTGTTCGGATTTTTCCGTCCCGTTTAATACTCCTACGTATGAACTGTTAGGCTTATGAAGCAAACGTGAAAGTTCGCCCCTGTCACTATCCAAAGCTTCTATCCATTTGCATTCGCTCTGAAAGACTTCTGATTCAGAACTATTGAATCTCGCACAGGACATTTTCAATCTAGCTCATAATAGTTTCATAAGCATAACACAGATCAAAGGTTAACAACGTAATACAATTTACAACGTTATTACGGCAACGTATGAATTTCGGAATAATAAATCAGCGTAATAAAATATTGTAGCGATTTATAAAGCTTTAAGTCTGAGCTGGCCGGCCGCCAGCGCTGCCTTAACAATAATAGTCGCAGTACGACGACTGGACTACCTTACTCCTAATTACTCCACCCTCACTCCAACTATTTAATACTATGTAAATTCTGCCCAGGAATTAACCGGACTTAGAGGGAATAAATCTTTTACATGAAATACATACTTAAAGTAAAGTAAGTCTCACTGAAGCAGTAACTATAAAAAATCGAATGCTGTTAAGCAAGGACAAAATTGTGTGTTAAACGTAACTAGTCTAAAATGTTAAAACTCTTCCGTGAAAGCCACGAAAAAGACCAACCCGGGTAATTATAACGCTTCTCATTCCTTATATTTCCTCGGGCTTAAAACATCAAGGGATTTTTTCCCCTTTGCAGGACGATCGCCGGTAATATATTCAATCGAAAAAGGCAGTAAGCGTATTTGAGACCGATACATTATTACAGCCATTTTATATTTTAGTTTAGAGTAATCCGAGGTGCAAAGGCGATGGAGGCAGTGTTCAGCGCATCGGAAAACAGTTATAGGTGGGCAAGCTCCCCTTTTAGCGCCCACTTTGCCGTGCTAGGGACTGGCGATCACGTTAAAAGCCACCTGTATAGTTTGATCACATAGGATTGAAAAAGATTTTTTTTTTTTTTTTCATTATGTTTGTATAGTATTTACTACACTAGCTTAATACAGGGCAAACCATTCAACAATAATTACAGTATAGTAATACATACTCAATCAAAATCGCTTCTTGCTGTCTGTACGCTTATATCGTTCAAACTACGCAAAGGAGTGCAATGCGGTTTCATCAATATGCAGAGTGATTCAAGGGGTAGGTTTATATGTATAATAATAATTCATATCGCCCGAATAATGCCGGGGCTGGTCGCTAGTATAACAATAATAAAATACATTCTGATACTAAAACAACATTTACTACTTATTCGTAGTAAATATCGCCATCGATCGAGTCATACACGTAAATTTATAGGTAGGTACAAAACGACAAAGACGTAAATAAACGCTACTAAAATATGAGATAAAGAATTAAAAAAACTCAGAAAAAGTACTAGAAGTAGTATGCGCGATGTAGTAAATTATTGTATACAAGCCTTATTTAATTTGTCATACAAAACTTGAGTACGAATCATAACAGTCGCAGGAGGTGGCTCGGTGAATCTGTTATAGTCGGTACACTGAGTGGGACATTTTCACAATGGGGCGCGCCGGGGGGATAGTTATTGCATGGCTGGGGTGTTTACAAGAGCTACTATGAGGTGCTACGGAGTGTAGCCTCATACGATCGTATTAATCTACTTTGAAATGATACTCATAAGGGAACGTAAAATGAATTTTAGTGGTTGTCACTCCAAAATTAGCTTTTAATAGAACAAATCAATCGTTTTTGTTAGCATAACAATACACGGTAAACTCAGATCATATTTATAATACGGACCCGATTTCCCGAAAACTCATTAAACTACGTAAAACAATTATACGCAGTTATTTTATATTTGACAGGCGTCTAATTACGCAATCCAAATTCGAAACAGATCCGCGTAGACAGGTAAATTAAATAAAGTGAACTTTTCCAAAGCGTGCCTAAAAATTTTCTAAAGGCCGCGGTTCACGTCAAAAAGCCAAAATCGAACAACAAATTCAATTAAAAGTTTTCCGCCAGTAATCTAAGCCGGCTAACATCAGATAAACATCAATTAATTATTATTCTGCTAATGGACAAAGGAGCCTCTTTGCAACATGGAACAAACAAGATTCGAACTGAACTAGACAAAAGCCTGAACGTAACCAGCAATCGCTCATTCACGCGGTGAATGGGAAGGCGGGAAAACTATCGCCCTCTCTTTTCTTCGTTCCGTGAAAATAGGTTTGTCTTTGTTGGCTTGGAAGGGGAAATGTGGGCTATTTGTTTTTACAGTCGAGCGCCGACGAACAAATTAGGTGGACAAACTGTTGAAGCGGCCGAGGTGTCTATATTCCACTTGGTGCAAATTCTTCTCTGAACCGTTCTTGGGAGTCTTGGCGTCGAACGCGATAATAAATTTCTCTCCTATCCTAAAATACTGAGTATTTGGTTTCATCTGGGTATTATTGGACGGTGCTTTAAAGTTTTTAACATAGAATTGTTATGTTTACCGATTGTGTTGCTTGTCCAATCGCTTAGAAAAGATTTTTCGACATTGACAAGGATGTCTATTCATTAAATGAAATTTAAATAAACTATTGTCGAGTAACCATAATTGGTCAGTAATAGAAAAAAAAAAACAATACACATTTTTCACGATCATAGTACAATGTAACAAAAATATGCTGGAAAAACTAGAAATCTATTAGTTTAGACTTTAAAACAATCCGTTTTAACACCCTCGCTGCGGCAATTCGTTAACATCGCAATTAAGCATAGGTACTTTATTGTGCCGCAGTAAACGAGTTAAGCACTTAATTTTGCAGTTTACAAAAAAAAAAGTAGACCCGTATTGTAACTATATAGGACATAACCCTAAGATAGGATATCTATTTACCTTTTATTGTTCATAAAGTTCTTTAACCTTTGTCTCGTGTCAGACAGACACACGGGCATTTTTTTTTTGTTTATAAGAATATGAAAAAAAAAATATGATAATAGTTACAAATCTCAAAACTCGTCGATGTTAAAAAAAGAATAGGGAAAATGTCCAATTAAATATTACGAAAATAAGACGATACCGGCCTATTATCCAATTCCAGTAAGCGTCTCAGACGCTTTGACCGCTTCTGTCGAAAAATAATGTCGGATACTTTTTTCCTTTGATTCTGAAAATTCGAATATTGGAAAAACAGACGGGAGAGAAAACAAGAGCGCTGCGGGTTAACGCCCTCAGATAGTGAGCCTTCTAGCTATAAGAAAACATCTGAAAGTCGTAATATTTATTTCGACGACTGGAGGGAATAATAGGGAAATATCGTAGTCCATTCATTTCTATTACTTAAGTATGAATGATACGGGAAAAAAGCAGGGATCGAGAACGGTTCGCAAAAACCATTTGATATCGTTCATTAACCGGTATTTTTTTCGTTCCTACTGTGAACTGGTTTAATACAGGAACGTTTAATAAAAGAACAAAATCATCTCGGATACCGGTAATCAAGAAGAACGTAATTCGAAACGTTCCGAAAGAACCAAATCTTTTCGAATATCGATATTGAACAAGAACGGATATTCACGAACGGTTCTTGAAACGTTCTCACGAACCATATTAAACCGTTCTCAAGAACCGTTCTCAGCCGCGGGCTGCGCAGGCGCGCGCCGTCGGCGCCTACAATGGAAAACCGCTTTGACTTAGTCGCCGACGCATCGACGCCGCGCTCTAGCCCCGTCTCTTTCTCTGCACGAAGATAGTCTTATATTCAGTGAACGGAAATAAAACATGGAAGCATTCTGTCCCTTCAATAATAGCACCACGTAAACTTTACCTGGGTGGGCGGGCTTAGCTTATACTTTACCTGGGTGGGCGGGCTTAGCTTAGTCTTCACCTGAGTCGACTTCAGTGCGATTCGTATGACAGTGAGTGACGGATGCCAAAAAATTGTATTTTAATACAATGTTTTAAAATACAATTACACTAGTTAAACATGCCTGAATGTGCAGTGAAGTGGTGCAAAAGCCATTCCAATAATTTTAAAGATAGTGGGATAAGTTTATACATGTACTTAAACGGATAATTTCACAGAAATATGCAAACTAATATTACGTCATTTTCTCTATGGGGATGATGTTATGCCAAAATGAAGAACATTATTGTATTGTGTAACTGGATTTTAATATTTAGTGTGTGTATTGTAAGAGATAGGGAATGCAATACCCGTTCTAATCTGTAACCAGGTATTACCTGACTTCAAGTATCAAAACCGGTACCCGGGTAATAACCAGGTTTCAAAATTGGGTCAAATGTTACTTTTAGGCATTTTACGCATATTTAAAGCATAATAAAGGTATTTAAAATTACAGGCTTAGTATTTTCTAGTCACAAATTCACAAAAAACGGGTAATTATAAAACATTCAACGCATATAATGTAATTTAACTAAAAATGACAGTACTAGTTTCAACAATTTAATCATCAATTAGTCGAAATCAACAAAATAATAAGAAGTCAGAATTTTTAGCAATACAAATAAATTATAATATCACAGTACTATAATTAAAAACCCCTTACACAGTACTAATTCAATTTGACCCGATATTGTCAATTAACGACGGCCAGACACCATTGGAGGACAAGCAGCGTCCCTTAGAGCGGTGAAATCAAGTGTAGCGATTATGATTCGACATTAAACTGTGGTGACCTATGGTGGAGGCCCGAGTTCAGAAAAAGTTGTTAATAGTCTTAACATTCATGAAGCCAAGATAAGCGTATAAGCCAAGTTACGAGACGATTAAATTATTATTATAAGGCTTAAAGGAAACGCCAGAATAACCAAACGTATATTTGTTTCATATAGTTAAGGTTAAGCCTAAATAGCCTACTAAATGTTTAAATACAATAATTAATAGGAAGTGTTGACTATAAACATATTTAGTCAATAGTCATGCTTATTTTTTTTAAGCTCGTATAATAAAATTGTTTTGACCATCAACCTATCAGATTTTGTAAGAGTTATTTTGCCATATTTTCCATGTGGTGTTTAAAATGTATTTAGAGGCCAAAATAAAATGTTACTTAAGATTAAAAGGTGTATTAGACCATTCTTTGACATTTCGTTCGCGTTTTTTAATATTTTTACCAATATTTCTTAATCTCGGGTAAACCCGGGTTCCATGTTGAAAACTCGGGTTTTACCTGACCATAAATTTGGATGGGTACCCGGGTTTGCGTTCCTAGTAAGAGATTAGGTCGAAGGTACCGGGTTCAAAGCCGGGCCGTACTAGCTTTCGGAACTTATTTATGAAATATCATTTCGTATTTACCAGTCGTTTTTCAGTGAAGAAAAACGTAGTAAGGAAATTGGACCCAATCCCAATAAGGCTTAGTTTCCCCTCTGGGTTGAAAGGTTAGAAGGCAGTCACTTCCGGAAAAAAACTATTACCACGCCAAATCATGGGATTAGGTTGTCAAGCGAACCTCAGGTTCAATTGAGCCGTGGCAAAAAGCCAGGACAAACGCTAGGAGGATGACGATGGTTGTTGCAAATCCCTAACTATTGATTGTATATTGAACTCACAATTAATAATTATAATACTGTTTTCTTTTATTCAGTTTTCCTAAAGATCTATGGAAAAAATAATCAATTTGAGAGACAGGGAAAGAAGGAACAAAAGCAACAAAATTTTATTGCTACTATTATACTGCTTAAGACGCTAACACACACATTAAACAATAAAAAAAATATCACAGAAACACCGAGTCCTTTTTTTTTTTTTTTATGACAGAGGCGGCAAACGAGCAGACGGATTACCTGGTGGTAAGCAATTAACGTCGCCCATGGGCACCCGTAACACCAGGAGAGTTACAAGCGCGTTGCCGGCCTTTAAGGGGGGTTGGAGCACTGGGAACCTTACTCACCACCAGGAACACAACACTACATACCTGAAAGGTAGCAGTGCTATTATGGCTGTGGTTTTCTGTAAGGAGGAGGTACTGCCCCAGTTGGGCTGCCCCAGATTCAAGCGTGATGGTCATCGCTGTGCCCTACCTCTCATTGTTGGACGTAGTTTAAGGACATGCAGGTCCAAGTCGGGTCCTACGAAATGTCTATCGGTCTAATTTATTTCTAGTATATTACTCTTGCTTTGTTTTCTTCCACTTTAGTACTACTAGCACTAATATTTGGAAAAACAAACACGCTATATTGGGGTCACTAGTATGTGACCAACATGGATAACTAGGTTCTATGGATACACGGCCTCGCTACCTGTCATAAAATTTTGCGTCCTGAATTCTAATATGAGCTTATAACATATATTTGCATAATTATTGGCAATAATCGATCTAACAATACGTAAAGCAACAATTTCAAATTATTATTTGATTATAAAATATATTTTTTTATTTTACAACATTTTAATGTATTTATTATTTGGTATTAGTTATTTGACTGTCACTTTAATGTATTGCATAAACCTATCCATGTCATCTGAGGGGCTAATCACCTTGTTCGTTCGTTTGTCTCCATCGCTCTTCCATATAGGAACAATAGAGAGCTAAATAGACGAACGAATGAAAGATGAGGTTTAAAACATTTTAAAATAGGATCCCTGATGAAGTATGATTGGCGAATATCTCTGCTGCTGTCAAAAGTTTATTAGCCGAAATGTTGGTGCCCTTAGAGATTGGTAGTTATTGCCTAAATATGTGTTTCTTTTACACGTTATTGTGTAGAACAGTGTAAAAGAGATGACTATAATTTCACTTAGTATTTTCGAATAAACGCTGTGTATATATAACGTCATATTTCAATGTGAGCGTATTTGTGTCTGTGAGATAAATGTCCCGATAATTTTAAAGGTAATGTTCGCGCATGCTGCTTCCATGTTTTATTTCCGTTCACTGTCGCCGCTCGCTCCCTTTATTTCCTACGAGTTCAAAAGAACGGGTTAATATCGTTCTCACGAACGGTATTGACTTACAAATGTTCATGCCTAAAACCATTATAAATACCGGTAATCAGTACCAAGAACGCTATTGAAAGAACGGTTCTTTTCCTTTTGTTCAAATTCAAAAATACCGGTTAATATCGTTCCTCGGGAACGTTCTTGCCTTGCAAACGTTCGTTCTTAGAACCAAACCATAAATATCGGTATCCGCGAACGAGAACGCTATTAATTCGGTTCTTGGCCAATGCCGAGAACGGTTCGCAAATAATACCGGTATCCGATCCCTGGAAAAAAGTATCAACTCATTTTTGCATCGCCGAAAATTGAAACACAATAATGTCTGTGAGAATGTTATGTTTCATTATTACATTTTGTACGTTAAAGAGGACAAATCACGTCGAAGGAAAGCTGTGTTCCGGACGCTACGAAATATTTTGCCGCTTTGCAGATCATTTTATAGCGTCTGGAATATCCTGGGCGATCTAAAGTTTAATCAGTATCCAAATTTTTACAATGGAGTTATGACTACATAAAACAAGTGTTACCAATTGAATACTCGTAGGTACTTCGACGTGTCGATGTTTCAGCGTGGGGTACTTCCTAAACCGCAGCGATGAGACAAAGTGAATGACCACCCGACAAGCGCAGGGTTTCAGGAAACCATACAACCGTCTTCGCTATCCGGTTCCCACGACTACGCGCGCGATCAATCGCCCGACTAGTTTATCCTCAGTGTAAACAAATGACAAGTTGCTTGTTCTACTAACGGTGCCAGTAGTTAACGTCAGCGAAAACGCATTACAGTAAGTTGCAGCCAAACATTAACGTTAGCAAGTTGTGATAGCTACTAGTCTCCGTTTAGTTTTCAAGACTTAAATATTTTAGTGTTTACTGATACGTAGAGTAGAGTAGGGAGAGACGTAGAGGTAGCGTTTTGTAATTTTTTAGAACATCAATTATAATCATCATCATCTCAGCCGCAAGTCGTCCACTGCTGAACATAGGCCTCCCCCAAGTATTATTTTTATCATCTTGGGTTACTTGCCATTGTCGCGACGCTTGCAGGCGGGTTGGCAACTGCTGTAGGTGTAGATTGGGATTCGATTGATGATGCTAGCTAAAGGTCGGTTGGGCAGCAACCGTCAGGCTCAATTGTAATAAATAATACAATACACCTTGTTAGCCAATATATGCAGGTTTTGTAACGATGTTTTCCTTTGTCGAGAAGAAACTAGTAAGATATCATATATTTCGTATATAACTTCCGAAAAACTGACTAGTTTGAGCCGGGGCTTATCACCGGAACTTCCGGATTGTAAATCGGAATTTTGTAGTTTCTATAAATATTGATGTTATAAAAATTTTTAGAATTGTTAATTACATTTTTTTTATTTAAATTCCTTCCATTATCTTCGGATACCCTACTTCTAACTGTCAAAACTGTATACAAACTGTATTTACTAAAAGTTTCTTCAGATAACATCGTGCTAAAAACAAATTTTCAAAGATAACATTTTCCAATTACCGACTTGAATAATACGAGCGCATTGAACTTGACAAATTGCAGTCTGAAGGGAAAGCTTAACATTACATTTCTCACTAAGCATCTTCGAAGTAACAATTAGCCAAATCCCAACTCACCTGACAGACGAGCTTAGAATCTCTTGTGTGGAAAGTTTAAATATTTCTTGTCAGATAAAGCCTTCTTTGATTAAATTGAGCAATTTATTTACCTCCACGTTGCTGTAGTTCTCACTTAGACAAAGTGGTAACGTAAATGCCGCATTCGTTAATCATGACTGAATTCAAAATGGCGAGTTTACTTTTCTAGACATATAGGGCGGTAAAAGAAATAAAAAAATAAATTATATTAAGACAAATTATAAAGGATACGATCAAAGGCGCAGTGTGGGCAGACGTGGTAAAAATCGTGGGAAACCAATGGATGCGAGTGGGGCAAAACCGGTCCTTGTGGATCACTTTGTAAGAGGCCTATGTCCTAAAGTGGACGTCCTTCACCGATGATGATGATGAAATTATAAAGGTGAATAAGATGGTGTGGCTTAATTCTGAGATTTATATTTCTTTATTAGACGCCTTTACAAAAGCCCTCCTACCCTGTCGGGAATAACCCCTAATGCAAAGCTGGAGGTAAGTACTAATTCTTAGAAATTAAGGAAAAATTAAAAAGCAAGTGCGCCGAGCGTGACTCAAACTAGCAACTCTGTCTGGGTGTGATGGAGAAATTTGCAGCATTTGCATAAACCTCTATAGCCCAGTTGGTAGACCGATGGGCATGTATGCCAGAGTCGCGAGTTCCAGTCTCGCCCGGGGCAGTAGATTTGCCCCGTATTTCTAAGAATTATGGTCTCATTAGCAGACGTTTCTCTTAACAAAATAATTTAAAATAAATAAATAAATATTTGGGGACAATCTTACGCAAATCAACCTAGTCCTATGGTAAGCTAAGTAAGGCTTGTGTTGTAGGTACTAGACGACGATATTTATAATAAATGGATACATATAAATAAATACTTAAACACATAGAAAACACCCATGACTCAGGAACAAATATCTGTGCTCATCACACAAATAAATGCCCTGACTGGGATTTGAACCCAGGATCATCAGCTTCATAGGCAGAGTCACTACTCACTAGGCCAGAGCGGTCGGTCAAAAATTTGGTAAGTATAAAAAGTGTTGTAACCGTAATTGACTTTGTCTATATGGTTCTATAACAACAAGCCTTATTGAACTATTGTAGGACTAGGGCTATTTGTGTTAGTTGGGCAAAAATACGAATGATTATCATATTATGATTAATGTAAATAGTCTGTTGAGTACCTACTTAACAACACATCGCAGCACATCCTTTTAAAATTATCAAAAATTCTAAGGCGTAATATTTTGATTAAACGGAAATGTGAGGATATAAATAGTGTTATCAAATAGCGATCATAGTTGCAGTTGCATCCAGGCAGTTGTTGTCACAGAAATAGACACCATGGCCGGCGCCAGACTACGGGGCGCCGCGGCGCGACACACCCCGCCTTTCCTTGTCTAAATCAAGCACACAAAGTACTAACAGTATGCTAAATGTGCATTGATTAAACTATTTTAACTGCTTCTTTATGTGTATTGTGAACTCATAACCTCATAACGTGTTACTTAGTGAACCGATTCTAATGACTCTCCCGTTGAAAATAGCGACAGTCCCCTTTGGCCTAGTGGGTACCTGCCAATGAAGCCGATGGTCCTTGGTTCAAATCTTAATATTAGCATTTATCTGTGTGATGAGATATTAGTTCGTCAGACATGGGTGTTTCCTATGTATTTAAGTATTTTTTTATGTTATATATATCATTATATAACCCAAGGCTTCTCGAGCTTAACAGGAATGTCCTGTACTTACCTAATATTTAATACTAAGCGTATTTACCTACATGAAGTCAGATAGTTCAAAGTTATTTAAAAACTTAATCAATATCCTGTGATTTATTCAATTTGTTTTGACGCCCTTTATTGTTTAAGCAAGTACACGTCCTCCTACACAACTGTGACAGCATACGATGTGCACAACCAAATCAGCCAATTAGTTTCCATACGTGCGACGGTCCAATGTGCATGAATATGGAGACTTGAAGTACAGAAACCCAGTAATTTTTGGAAATAACATAGAGTAAACAATCTAACCGGTACAACATAATTATGTATAAATTTTCATTTTAAACTTAATTGTAAATAAGTTAAATAACCTAGATAATTTATTTTCAAATATGAAAATAGCTACTGATTAAAATGGATGTACTGTGCTGTGTCTGCCTATACAGAGTGGTTAGGTACGAAAGTTTGAGTCGGCAAGATAAAAAAGTCGACTTACAGTTGTTATACCATAACAAAGATTTTGTGCAATATGTAGATATACACTTTTTTACCTATAGATCAGCTACACAATTTTTAATTATGGCCAATTAAATTAATGATAAGAAAATTACATTTCTTACGAGCACATGTTATGTAAATTTCATAAATAACGAATTGTTATAATATTTACTTAAAGACAATATAAGCGCTCCTGTGCATATCGCTCGGGTGGTTTGCCCGTCACAGGCAAAGGGGTCGCCCAGCGCCTTGTATCCGACCCTTTGCCCTGCGCCACATCAAAGCGAAGGGAAATCAACATTAACTTGCCAACGCGGACGGTAACTTACATGCTTGGGATGCGGTGCCGTATGCGAGAGAACCGCGTTTATAAAATATACAACAACATTTTATAATCCAAAATAATGTTTTCAGAAATCGCGAAACCGTTCAATTTGGGCTATAAACGTATAATTTCAAAATTTGTATATTAAACGCAGTATAGGGACAGAGCTGTATAGTAAATCGTTACCAAACCCCCGCGAAATCGAATTAAGTACGAACCGTGTATAAAAACCTATTGTCATATTATATACCTCTCAGCGCAGGCGAATGGTCGCGCTAAGAGCAAACAAACGAACCGCTGCTCTCTTCTAATTAAATCCACCAAGTTCAGAATTATTTACTTACACAAGTTTAATGTTTCATAACAGCAAAGCGTTTATGTATGTACATATGTAAAGGTTTTCTCAAAACTATTAGATAATTCGCGGCATACCAGCTGTTTGCCATCCTTCTTGTGTGCTCATCAAACACATAATATCATAACTACATGTGGCGTACAATGTACACAGGTAAATAATTTGCATTAACCGGAATTTAATGTAAACATCAATTATGGTGGCACGCTCTAATCTGGCTTAGCGTTTAACGGATATAGATCTATAAAACAGAGATAACGTTGTTTAATTATTTTCATATACATTTTAGACTGAAGCTTTGACCATCACAATAAATTATTGAAAAAAAAATAGCCGTAGCCGCGTAGCCCATGTTAATTTGCGGTCGATTTTTCAATCGTCACATAAACCCTATTCTATGAATAACTCTACTGGTACCTGCCGAATATATGTGCGTATCTGACGATTGAAAAAACAGACCTTATGCTATAATTTCAGTTTATCTTATAACTAACTCTATTTCGGAGATATCTAGACGTTTATTCTTATTACTTTAGCCACGCAAACTCTGACACGCCGAGGTGGGCCGGCTGGAAAATCGCTAATATAATTGACCTGACGCCCATAACTTTTAACGGACTTTGAAAATCTGAACGAAATATCCGATCCAATATCGAATTTACGCATCGACTTCAGTCGCTAGACGAGAGCACGAGGGCTCGCTATATTTCTTGTTACTATTAAAACCTCAAAATATTCAAGTTTTGCACAAAATTATTACCATTATGCTTGGTCAATGATTCGATCGACGATCATATTAATCTTCCAATATACGAGGTAACTTATATTTTTAAGTTATAAATTGTGCTATCAATAATTATTAGAAGACTGTAGGAAGGTTGGTACAATAAGACTTACCTAATCATAGACTAAGGAGACGTAATGGGGACTTACCAGATATAGGTATTGTAGAAGATAATACTTATACATTTATTTTAAATTGAATTATTGCATGTGATAGAAGTCATTAAATTTATGCAATGAAATTATTTACTATTTTGTTTTAAGACCCACTTAAACCTATACTTAATTAGGTACTTACTTCATTGAGTCCTGACGTAAAGATTTTTTTGTTTTGTTTTTATATTACCCTGCGTTGGTTACTGAATTGTCTCATTTATTGCTAATTTATAGTTAACGACATTTTTAATAATCTTCATAAATATATACTAAAATATTTTATGTGACAAGAAATCCGAGTAATAATTTTGTAACTAATAAGAATAACCTTGATGAAAACTCACAAAACGTTGTAATATTTTTCCCATTCATTAAAATGTGTTTATTATTTAGTATACTGAGTGTACACAATACACATGCATGGTACTGGCGCTGGGTAAAACAGTAAAGGTTATTATTCAATAGTCCGGCAGTAGCAATGCAATTCTAGTCGACTTATTAAAGCAGTAATAGAAGATCAAATTAACAAAAGCTAGAAGAGAGCGGCGGGAAACGGCAGAACGTGGTGATATCGAGTTCATTTGTCTCCGCGCTAACACTACCTTCGCCGGCTTCGCCGTTTGGTCGGATTTAGTGACGCGACCCACTATATTTTTATTCCATCGATGTGGGACATTACTCGTTTTTCTAGTGTAAGATTTGTAAGAATTACTGTCAAATGCGATTCCAAAGTTAATAAAGTAATATATAAAACATCAAGTTAATAACGGACAGATGGGAATGGAACGCGTCGCAACGTCTTGATCTAATTCATTTGGCTAATTACTAACAAGGATCCTATGATGGGCCGCTTGCACTGCCTACGTACACTATTAAGCTGTTATCAAACAATTTTACCGAACTATACTACTGGACTACACAGTATAATTATCACAAAAGATCCCGTTATAACTACAATTAAAGTAGTAAGCTATAAAAATCAACTAAATAATCACTGTCAATAAAAGTGATATTTCTAAAAACATTATCTTCAATAGTCAAATCAATTAACGAATTACATCAATATTATGTCTAGATTTTTTATGAATTCGACGTAAGCGAGATTGATAAATAACGTTTCAATAATTTCTATCTGAAATCTATTAACGAATATTAATACGTAATAATATTTTACACTTTCAAATATGACGACGAAAAGCTAAATTAAAAATGTGCAATCTATTTGCAAACACTGCTGAAGGTAACGAAATCGACAGCAACGGCATTCAAAAATATTGAAACATTTTCAGAAAACAACTGCCATTTTCTGTCCCGGACACGACACGGTGCGTCCGTGCCTCTAGGGTTGTCGCTCACATATCGATTGCGATAAAAATACCTAAAGTATTTCTACGTAAAACAGAATAAGGGTTAAATTACAACAACGCGCAACGGTATTGTAATCTTTCAATCCCCAGCTGTTGTCGCGAGTAAAATTTCCTTTTATTATGTTAGCGAATGCTTATTGTATATACGGCGTTTTCCTATTGTAGCGCCCGCGACGCCGCTTCCTTGACACTCACAATTGCACGGTGACAAATCACTAATACGGTACATTAAGTTCTGCTTGTGAATGCTTTAAGAGCTTATTCACATTCCGACACATCTAAATGAATTTATTGTTGTACAGAATTTAGCCCTTACACAATGGATCTTGTTTTAACTGTTTTTGTATAAATTGAACGTAGCTTAGGGAAAAGGATCTGTTCCACCAAAATTTTACAGTCATGCTAAGCACTTATATATACCTGTTAACTTGTCTTAGAACGGCCTGACAGTACCAGCTTTCAACAAAGCGCCTCTAATCCCTTAAAACCCCGATTTTCTATTATTTTAAAATCAACTCTGATATTAGAGCTTACGTATATAAATGGAACTTACCTCTTCCTCAGTGGTGGCGGTATTGACGGAGTCCATGCTTTGACAGAGCGCGAGCTCCATGTTCTTGTGCTGCGGCGAGGCGGACCGCGGCGATGGCTGCTGAGGGGGCACCAGCGCGCCTTGCGTTGCTGCTGTTTGCGGCACTCCCGCGCCGCCCGTCGCCGTGGGACTCTGTCCCTGCAGCGCTTGCACTCCCTGCAGGCTCTGCGCCGCTTGCAGACTCTGTTGAGCCGCTTGCAAACTCTGTTGCGCCTGCAGGTTCTGCAGCGACTGATGCGCCAGGTTCAACTGGTGTTGCTGCACTATGCTCTGCTGCACGATGCTTTGCTGCACCTTGATATGCTGGTGCACGGCTAGCTGGTGAATCGGATGGAGCTGGGAGGGGGGCGCGGGGTAGGGAGGGGAGAGACGCTGGCGCTTCACTTGCGCACTCTGCAGCGCTTCGTGCAGCCTCTTCACCGGGAGCGGACTTTGGCCGAGGTTATCCACGGCTGTGGCGGGGCGTGCCGGCCGAGTCAGTCGACTCCGGCAAGCACCGACTGTGGCAGCGACAGTGACGCGCGCGGCGCGGACGACTATCGATATGCGCGTATCGACAACGGCGCAACGTTACGTTGCGATACAACTAATTGACTTATCGATCAAACTATAATTAGTTTTACAGATTTGAAACGCGCCTAAAAGCGACTGTTTGTATTTGATGTTTAGCGCGAAAGCACTATTATCCTCATTCGTGTAAGTTTATCCTCTGCTTGCGAATCACTCCTGAAAAGAAAGGAAATAATCATTTAGTAAGTTAGCGTTATGTTTGAAACTATTATTAAATAACTATTATGATAAATGTTTAATTGTGAAAAGGCAGCCAGGAGTGTAACGATAACTTGATTTGGAACGAGATCTAACTTCCCGTTATAAATTGAAACATTTCCAGTCTTTACCGGCGGCGCCAAGAGGAAAAGCAATCCTCTCATAACGCCCTGATTGTATACAATTATATATTATATACGTATTTATATACATAGTTCTGTTATCCATTAGGAATTTATCTTTCATCCATAATAATTTGAAACTGAAATACATTTATTAAACGAGGACGTAAACATCGTCATATTGATGCAAGCTAATTGGGTGAGAAATTGTTAGGTCGTTGGAAATCGTTAATCCAGCGTAAAAATATGAAAAATACGAAATCATTACTATAGATAAAGTACGAATAAAATATTTTCCGACATAGAACTTATATCACACATTTTAATTAAATAGTAGGTAGATCTTTATGTACAGTTTACGGTAATTTACGTAAATATAATACCAACAGTTATAATAAAACACTTAAATTCCGTCATTAGCAGACCAACTCGCACTTGATCATTTTTATTGTGCGATATTATTATCAGCAGTAGTGCTATGCGTGAACGAAATTAAATCCTATAACTCATAGATAAGATACGTTTCATATTGAACAAATAGGTTATACTGAAGTGTCAAAGCTGAGTGGAGATTGCACTCGTGTGGGCGGCGGTCAGCCATTAGATAGTTAGTCATCAAAATAAACATCTAATATCATATCATAAATAAATAAAATAATTCGTACACCGAACGCTCACGCCCTGTGTTACGTTTTCAGAAACTGACCTTTCGAATTATCAAAGTCGAGCATCGCATTACTAATTACCAAACTGCCAACTTCTTGCCAAAAGTTTGGAATCTTTTTAACTACTGTTTTTAGCCCTAATAAAGATATTTTAGTATCGATCTGTTCAGTAACGTTTTGATAAAATTAATAGTCGCCACCAGATATATCGGAGCTGTGAAGGTGATCAAAAATATAAATGCACTCTATCGCCTTGACAATAGACGTGTTGTTCAGATATTACTGACCACATCCACAGCTCCGAAATGTCTGATGACGACTGTACAATACAGTATAAAATTATGAACTAATATAACCTTAAATGTCTTAAACCAGTATGGTAAATGTTATATTATGTTCGCACTGATTTGTTGTCAAATTATTTAAAAAAACACAGTCGAGAAAAAATATATGTATTCATGCCCAATGAAATGTGTATGTAACTAACGATCACGTATCATATAGATGAATTAACTACATAACTAAATACATTAAAAGTTATTTTCCGACACTCGTGTTGTACTGTACATAAAGTTGAATTTTCAATAGATAGATATAATTAGATACGAGGTAGCGTAAGTAGGTATGCGGTTAGATGTTTCAAGGTCGGAGCTTTTTGTCCCAGCATGACTAAGCCACGATTATAAAAACTGACCATTGCTGCGTCGTTATGTTACTAGGTACATAATTGTAACATAATATATAGCTTGTGGGTTATTCTATATGTTTTAAAACACGGTTGGCGTAACCATTACCAATAATTTAATAAATGTTTATTATCAATTATTATTAATCTATTATACATATCGGGCCCGTTAGTATTGTCTTCGGTTAAAATGACCACGAACGCTGCTAAACGTTGGGATTAAATTTAAGTTAGTATACGCGATATAATCCGTTTTCAGTTGTTTTATTTCCGTTATAAGTATTTAAATTCCATCATAAGAGAAGTTTTAAATAGTAAGATCAATAACATGCGTATCGTAAATAAAGTTGGGTTTGGCTGTATATGTATTGTGTTTTGTAATTACAATATCATCAAAGAGTCTTATTTTAGAGGGGTAGGGCACAGCGAAGTACCATCACGCTTGAGTCTGGAGCAGCCCAACTGGGGAAGTACCTCCTCCTTACAGAAGACCACAGCCATAACAGCACTGCTACCTTTCAGGTATGTAGTGTTGTGTTCCTGATGGTGAGTAAGGTTCCCAGAGCTACAACCCCCTTAAAGGCCGGCAAAGCGCTTGTGACTCCCCTGGTGTTGCGGGGGCCCATGGGCGACGGTAATTGCTTACCATCAGGCAATCCGTCTATTCATTTGCCGCCTTTGTCATAAAGAAAAAAAATCTATATGTATAAAGATCATTACGCCTAGAACATGTATGCGCTCCGGTATACACATTTTTTTCTATAATAATGAAAGTGTGCGCGAGATAGGTACAGTCAGCAGCAAAAGTTGCTAAGCGTTTGAAGTGTTCAAAATGACCTACACGCGCTCTTATTCTCTTGACAATAGAGACGTGTTGACCTCATTTTTAACACCTCAAATGCTTAGCTGCTTCTGCTGCTGACTGTACCTACTGTCACGCCACGCATGTGCTAGCCGGGCAGGAAAGCGTAATTGTAAATGTCTGAGGCGCTACCGCAAAAGACGATATTTGTAAATTTCGGACGATTGTCTGTGTCATTCTCGTGACGCCTTCATTGGAGTAAGAGACATAGATGCTCGAAATATACGAACTTCGATGTTCGCAGTACCGGGCCTGTTTTCTGGCTTTATTATTACGTGTACTTTATACCTATACCAATAGTAGTAACTCCGTCGCAGTAATGACCATTATTTATATTTGCTACGCAGGTTGCTATATATATATATTTATCACAACTTAACATTACTAAGGTTAGATGAATCGCCCAAACTGAAGCTTACTTTTTCTACTAGAACACGCATCAAAGAAAAAGTTCTTCAGCTTTTTATAGAGTACGTGCAAATTTATCGGTATAATAGATGCTATATTGAACTCGAAGCCAAACTAACTCCATAAAAATAAAAAGACGAAATATAATGAAGTTAACTACTGAGATACGCCGTTTTGTATAAGCATATATAAAATGAGACTACGGCCTGAAAACGATTAATTATAAAGCAGTTATGTCATCGACGAATCCTCGTACTCTGCTGTTGTAAATGCAGCAATTCGGGTTAGAATCAGTGGTAAAAAAAAAATTGGCATTCATATGTAGTTACAGCATTGTAACTAAGTCGAGTCATTGTAAATACATATATTAAAAAATAAAGATCTGGTTAATGTAACTTGTCACCGAAAAGCTGGCGGCTTCCTCGCACAACGTTGATACTGCTGACGCTGGAGGAAATGCCGCCAGCGTCCTCAGTACAATACCTCAAGGGCCTTTTTATATTTAATATAATAGTTAGTATACCTAATTTTATTTGCAAATAAAGTAATTATTAATTAAAGTAACAAAATATTATTTATCTTTCTTTTATCAGCAAGTTTTTAGAAACTTGAAGCAAGACATATCGAGAAAAAAGTAATAAATATATCTCATCGAATTCTTATACCTACCCCGACACGTTCCTACCAGCTGCGGGGGCGTGTCAACTTTTTTCTTAGGTTAGACGCTGGTACACTTGCCATCATAAATATATAGCAGCGACCAACGGTGGTCACAAAAATCTCAACAACGCTTCTATTTTCAAGGCGACAAAATGCATGTTGAGATATTTTTGAGTTCGTTGGCCGCTTCGATGTATTTATTGGTGGCGACTGCATCTACATGTAACTATTAAGCTTGTCTGACGATCGGCGATAACGCTACCAGCGTATTGATACTGCAATGTCATTCAATAGAGCGCCTTGTTTTACGTTAAACTGCAAGAATGGCTCAAGCCAAAACAGTATATACAGAATGCTCGTTGTTTGTAGTTTATCAAGCCTAATAATCTGTCAACAACCATTTCAAATGGACGACTGTTCTATTTGTAAAACTGTAGCAGAGCAAGTAAGTTATAAAATATACTATTATCAGAAGCAAATAAATTTAAATCAATCTCGCGGTAAGTATATTTCTAAATAAGTTTTTCAAATGTTTGTTTCCTTTTAGTACACTAGTAGTTCCTGAACTGGACCGGTGTCCAAACTAAAACCCACGTGACCCATTTTGGTCAAAAGTTTACTTCGATTAGCTAAAATTACTAGTCACGTTGATATTAAAGTTAAACAGGTATTTACTTGTAACAGACCAAAATAAATAAATACCACAATAACCAACCCTTATTTATTTTTATTATAATTTGAATACGTACCGAACGGTTATGAATCATCATCAAAATTCATAAGTTCATAACCGAACATAAGGGTTTAGATGAAGTCAAGATGGAATTATAAAATTATTAATACCCATAAAGTACAGTGAAGAAAGTAAACACCGCAGAAAAATAAACTTGTTTTCCTTCCATTTGTTCATCCACATACTAAATTTTCCCAAGTTGGAGCCTTTAGATAATCCGTCTTTCAGACAAAAGTCTGCTAGCATTTCGTGCCTCTGGCCGTGATGCTTTTAAATTATTTACAGAGGCAATAATACATAGGTACATAGAAGAATACCTCCGCTATAAAAGCAACCTTTTATACTTAGGGGGTACACTCGCGCAGAAAAGTACAGCCGCGTGCAATATTTCCTTGCCGCTGAATACTTTAATCCACCGCCTGTATTTATGTTGCCGCGGACTCGTAAATAAGTCCCGACGAACTCTTCCAGTTTCCATTTGTTATAACTACTAAGTCCCACGGTGTCCGACTTCGCCGGGACTTGTGGACGGGGTAGTATCGAGTTAAAACATAAAGCCGGGTTACATGGCGAAATAAAAATGCCATTGTTCATAGAAACACAGTTGAAGTGATGACTTACAATTACAATGTGGTTCTTGATTCGACATTTGAATGTATTTCTTTTTGTTAACTCTTTTTTTATGTAAACAAACTTCATTGTTACTTCTCTATTACTTTTTATTTGACGAATCCTTACTTCAAGTGTAACAAGGGCCTAGTCGTAATGAAATCTTTGCAAGTCAACTTTTTAATGGTGAATTTAGAATTTAGTTTAAAATATGACTTGTTTATGCATCGATTTTTTATTATACTTTGATTAAACGAATGCCAACTGTCAACGTAGTCAAACTTAACTTTACCAAAATGGTATCCTTGTTGACTGGTAATTGATATATTAGCTACTGTTTTTTAACAAAGTGCAATGATTTTTTCTGCTAATTGCTGCAGTGGGACGGGAAGCAGTAGATGCATGGACCAAGTTAAGAAAAAAAATTACAGACAATGACTGGAAAATACAAGTCTTGAGTAAAATAATTTTAAGCTATAAGTATTAGCTTCAACCCACTGTCACTGACTATGTCTGTCATTACAACTACAAATCTGTGATAATGATAATGGTACATGCAACTGTGCCAAAATATCGGGAATTCAAAAACACAAATAAACATGATAAACACCACGTTAATATCTAGCGGGTATCCTCATCTTTATCTTATGATAGTTATGATTAAAAAATAATACGAGTATTTATAGAAAAGTATTTCAGTGTGTACTTTATTTTATTTAGCAGACCGTATGACTCTTCTTTAAATAGTCAAAATATCTAGTTTATGAGTATTGTATATGAGTACATTCTACCTGAGCGTGTCAAATTCATATTATTCCCAGTGTGTGATTTATATGTAAAATATATATATATTATTTGCAGGATATGTTACAAGTTAATGATTTATCTTTTTACACAACTAAAGTAACAAAAATATTTAAAAGGCTATATGGAAGCCTTTGAAGCTACGCGGGCCACGCCACACGATAAATGTAAAAGCTATCTATAGCCAAGGCCAATTATTGTTTATTAGATTAGACACAGCCTCAGTCGAACTGAGCATTGCCCAATTTCGAGTGAGGTGAATAAAGATTTTTAATTTACATGTACTGTTATATTTTGAGAGGTTCCAGTTGTCTATAAAAGAATCCCTGTGGGATTGATTGTGGATGGCCAGTGCCTCCTAGTTGGAGAATTTTTTTGTGGGGTACGTCGGTGAATTGTGTTGTATTATAGACAATATTGATGAAAATGAGGGTAGTTTCGCTCTCCTCCCCGGCTACAGCAGTCGTCGGCGCCTAGCGCCCGGTTGCGGAGACCTGCACGGCGGTGACCCGCATTCTCTGTCGGCCAGCCAACACTAACGACTCATGATTATGCTCCTCGTTACGGAACAGGATATGACGAGCAATATTCGTCTTATAAAACGTGAGGTACCCATTTTAATACAACTAATATGTTTGAACCCTGTAGGTACTTCTGTAAAGGCGTTAAATGTGTTTTATATTACAATTATAATATTATATCACAAATTGTAACAATACTTAAAATCTTATTATGTAATGTAATAGGTAGCACCACAACGTAAAGGAATGCAGGATCAATGAGTATAGTCGCTTCCTTTTGTCTCGTAACAATAGCAAATATGAAAATCTGTCATTTACGCAAATCAGTAAAAAAAATCCTCTCATCAACCTCTAGCTCATTCGTATTTTGAGTCATCCAATTTTAACAAGCATGTAGTGCTTAAATAAAATTTATAACTATGAACAGGCCTTTCAAAAATAATTTTCTCGTGATATATTTCAATACTAGCTAGACAACTTACTAGCAGAACCTTACAGAAGACCAAATTCAAAGTAACAGTATAGTTTTTATGCTGAATTTCCACATCTAAATACCGACATAAAACCGCACTTACAGGGCCTCCCCTGAGACGTCTATAGTGAGCGCTCAAGTTTACTCGAAGGAAATTAGCGCTGAGGAGACAATGGATGGGAAGTCCTGGGAGCGAGCCAAAAGCCGCGACGGCCGCTACTGAAGACGTATCACCCCTGCGGGCCTTACCACTGGACAGGAATGTTCTGAGTAAAATGAATATTCGGTATTCATCGCTATCGCAGTGAATTCAACTGCAGAACCGAAACAATCGGCAATTCTGTCCTGATCACAGTGGAAACTTTAGTGATAATCGATAAGTTTGTGCAACTGCATTGTTGATGGCTATATAAGCTGTATGAGTATCAGTTAATTGAGCTACGTATACAGTCAGACCAATATATAATATGCATTGGGCACAGATTTATCCCAAACAATGTAAAACTCTGCCATACTTTTTTAATTTCTACGTAGTACGTACGTAAAAATTAAGCAATTATCATTCAGTGTATGCGCGCTTTTTACTAATTATGCCATTTTTCATCTTACACAAAATGGATGACTTTTCTTATGTGATTGGCGAGGCTTAATAATGCTTGAACATGACTTCGACAGAATGTGGCTTAGCTTATACCACTTTGTATGACATTCCTTTTCCAATAAAACGGCCATTTTCTTTGTGCACAATAAAGATAAAGCATATCGAAAGTCTTTCCACTGTACAACTTTTTTCATGTGTTAGCTAATTACTGCAGCAACTATTTACCGTTCATTCGTTGTTCTAATTCTAAAAGAGGCTTTGTTGTTTGCGCCATACCTATAGAGCCCCGCAAATTGAATCTAATTGCCACAACGAAGTGTTGAATCAGACCGGCGGTGGCCTGAATTGCGCCCATTTACCCATTTAAGATGCGAACACCCACACCACCTGTTTATGAATTACATTTTCGCCATACAATGACATCATCTATTAATTCACAATGCGCAAAATTGTGAAAAAAACGGCCTTCCTACCCTAAACAGAGAAATAGTTACTACAAACGCTACCAAGCATTGCTTCCCAACATTTTTGACTTGTATTCTGTAAAAAAAGGTACCTAATTATTAGTTGGTTGTCCATCAAATTTGTTGACAAATTTATCTTTGATCATTATAAGGAGCTGTTCTTATATTATAAGGTTTTCATGTTAAAATTATGCATATAACAAATCCTTCCCTAATCAAACACGATAAGCTGACTAGGTATTATGCAACTAACGATGTTTCATCATTGTTTTTTTTTTTACTTCAGCAATGTGCTTCGAAGTAAGTACCAGTAAAATGACGTAATGTTTGGTTTAATTAATCACCCAAATAGATTTTATTGCGGCAAATATTTATATTTACGGAGTTCCGGTGGCGGAAGGCGACCTAGCCGCCCCAGTTTTTAATTTATCACTGGGCCATGTCTGCATCGCTCTGATGATAAAACGCACAGAACAATTCCACTTTTATTCGTTGAGGATTAGAGCTGTGACAAATGACCTTATATTCCATTGAGCGCAAATTCCATGTCTCTGACTATAAGTGCCGTAACAGGATATATATATAAATCATTAAATTTACTAAAGCAACATATTTTAATAACCTTTTCAAAATGATGTGTCAAACTATCAAAACCTAACTAGACCAACAACAAGTTACGCTAAATTTAACGAAACAAATAGTTGTTCCCATAGATAGTGCTCTAGTGTTGCAACGAAGCCACAATAGCAGACCTTGGAAGCAGCGGCCACGCCAAATGGAGCCGTCGTTGTAGTAATTACCAAAGCGGACTTACAGAAAAACGGAATGACAAAAAATGTAGCGATATACAAAGACATGAAAAAATTGTCGGATGAGGTTTCGACAGCGCTTCAATTTTGATAATTTGTATCTTAAGTATAGTTTGATATACAGCCAAGGTTGTGCATAGATGCCTAGTTTCAGAGCACATTCTTTAGTGAATGAGTAGTTGTTATGAGGTCCAATTTCGAAAATGCAATTACTACCGGACCGTTAGTACCTTGCACTCAAGTCAGACTGTTGGGAGTGTTGAATCGAGAAAAGGAAGCAAGTGGAATTAGGGCTATAATTAAAGAGTACCGTTAGGTTTCGAGTAGTGGCAATAGAAAGAAAAAGTCTTCACAGTAACGTATTTAGTATTAACATATTCTTTAAAATTACAGTAGCTTTGCGTTAAAAAATATATTATCTGCATTTTAATTAATACTCTTACTTCCTGAAAGTTCTAATATATTAGAAATCCGACACACCAAAGATTCTCTTGCATATGCATTAGTGTCGCGAGACGACTGCGTCTACGTTTTGTAGTGCTCTGATGATTTGATTAACCCTTTAATTGTCTTGTCAATAAATCTAATGGCCCTGCTCACATTTTTGGGGCCATGTTCATTCACTACGGGATCAATTAGGCAGGGCACTTTTTAACAAAGGTTACATATTACGTAATTGAAGAACACGTCATGATGGTCTAAATGGGTTCTATTTAACTGGTGTATGATTGGAGGGCTTGATAAATGGAGAGAAAAAATCTTTTTAAAGAATCCCGCGTACTGTTAGGTACCTCTATGATCATCAGTCGAGGCGTGCGTGCTCGCTTGATAATGGTTATGAGTCCGCTCACCTGTCACGCTCATACATTTGCTCAACCACTAACCGTGAAAAAATCATCCACATACAAGTATAAAACTTGAAGTAGGTACATTTGTAAGGTTGGTTTAGATGGTTGCATAAACCCGAACGGGTTGTAATTAGAGTCAGGCTTGCAGGTAACTTGAGCTGATATTGCAAACTGCCAACGAATGCCATTGATATCCTCTTACGTCTAATTCTGTGACAATATTTCAACATTAACTTTACGGGTATCAGATCGAACATCTGGATCAGCTGTCTTGTTGGCAATTTCGTTAGTTACTGTGGACAACTGAGGTTTGACTACTGAATCCCATCTAATTCATATTCATTTCTAATAACATGTCTCATACACACGTCCTCCGTTTAGTTAAATGTATTCATATTTAAATTAGACTGACTCAAAACGAGGTGCAGAATTGCATTAGTACACATATGCTTTAAAATGAGACTGATCACCTGATACCTAATATCTTTTGTCAGTCATTTCATTTATTATGTGTCTCACAGTTTGTTACAGACACTTGCTTTCATTTTATAACTGTGTTGGTATTTTCATTACTTTCTTTTATGTAATGGTGATTGGTGTATTTTGATGGATGGATTCTTACATTGAAATTTGAGTCAGTATGTGATATGAATGTGATAGAAATAACATCCAAGGCTGATTTGGACTTATTATGCAGCTAGAATTCAATATATTCTTACGAGATTTCGGTCTTGATGATTGTTCCATATTGTAAACCCAATACTAAAGACACATTCCAAGACGTGCGTATGAGTTTATAACACGCATTGTTACAATAATATCAATTGTTATTCTATTATCATGCCATGCTACGTAGTGTTAGCTGGCAATTATGGTGTAAATACCACAATTTTGTTATTAACTCATATTTAGTCCTAGGCGAGTAGATCTGGTGCGCTAGGAGTTTCTTTAACTTGCCTCGAAGATTTTAATGTTACATCAATAGGCATTTTGTTTTTGTTTGGGTAGAGAACAATACGTAGTGGTTTCAGAAAGTGCTCTACGCTGTCGATACTCGGCAGTAATTTCAACGTTGCCATTGTTAAGTGCCCCTCTTTTGTGTATCGTATGAATGACATGAGACATGACTTCGCGAGTTTCATATTTCAATTCACATTTTCCACATAAATTTTACGCCCTCGTGAATTCAATATTAATATCGACGTTATTTTCCAATCAGAGAGGGAGAAAATATTTTTTGAGAAGAGATTTTCGAGAAACGTTTGCAGATTTTCCGCTATGAAAACAAGTGCAAACTTTTTAAAATTCAATTGCGCCAACGATATTTGCTCTAAAATTGCCCGGTATAGCACTGCTATTTCAGCAGACTCTTTCGTCATACGAAGCTTGTAGTTAGTTAGGCTTATCTAAACTGGTGCAAACAATTAACAAAATCGTAAATTGTTGCCGCGCTAAAAGTGTAGTAGTTTAAGAAACTTTTTTTAAGAACACGTGTAAACGCGAGCAGTTATAATTTAGTTCCTAAATTCCTCAAAGGGTGACTTTGTTGAACTTGCTTTTTTTCGCTCCTACCCTCCGTGGGAAATGTAAAAGTGAAATTAAAAACGCGCCAACGAGTGCATCAGTTAATATGTAGCATCCGGCTGCCTTTTTATTCAACAAAGGTCTCCGTTACCTAGAAAACAATAGCACATCTCACAAGCACACACACAGGCCGTCGGAAAACGCACATGCACAATTTTCCGAACACCGGTTACGGACACTGCGTCGGTCGCATCAGAGCAAAGGGCGGCACGTACTTGAACTGCCTCTGCACGCGATAGACTGAAGGCAGTCGGCACTCGGACGAGCCGGCGAGCGAGCGGGACGCGCGGCGGGCGTGCCGATACTCTGCGCGCGCACGCCACCTCTCTTTCCCACTAACCGGCTCTACATCGAGTCGTCTCGCTCCTCCACGCCCGAGCACACCTTTCGCATCCCGAGACAGGTGTTCCTATCCCTGTGTGCGTCCAGATAGCCGTAGCCGGCGGCGCGTGTATGCGCGCTTCCTGCGGCGGTGGATCGTTTTTTATGCCCGGCAGAAATTATAAAAAGTAAATGGAGGGAAAATTAAATAAAACGTCTACAATGAAGCGTTTTCCTGTGCGCTTTGAATGATTCAGTATGATCTATTTTTCAGGGTGATTTTTGGGGGTGCGTGTGGGGGGTACCATGTAGGCTGTGGGGTGTAATTAGGTACGGCGGAAAGGTATATTGATTGCGGTGACGCGGCTTTTGTGGAAAAATCGATAATTTTGTATTAAAGGTGGCACGCGACGGTGTCCGGTATGACGGCGGATTGCAAGGCGCTTAGATATCGATCCCCTGCGATACTTTATGGCTCACTATAACTTTTGCCGCTCTTACAGTCACTTTAAACGTACGGCGACTTTAATAAAACTTTCTGGACAGTAAAACTAAAGATAATAAAAGTTTGGTTCTAATAACACAACTGCTGGTAGGGCTCTCATGTTTAAAATAAAAATAAAAAAAGATAAGGGCAAAGTCAACTCACCCTTAGTTGTTAGCAAAATTTTTATAGGTATTATTTTTAATGTCAATAGACACTGAATAACGTTAGATGTAAGCTCAGTATACGTCAGATGTATACATATATTAGAATAGATATGGGTACTTAGGTTCATATAAATATTTTCATTTATAAATAACCCAGGAACAAATTTTCTTGATAAACAGACACATAATTTCCCTTACCAGAATTTCCGAACTCGGGACCTCTTGGTACGACATCGTTTTGGGACATTTCTAAACTGGCCCCATTACATTACTACGAATTTTGTTTAAATGGATTTGTACTTGGTTAAAAAAGTTTTCAGTTATGAAATCCTCCTGAAGTATAGTTACATATAAATCTAATCATTGTATTACACAAAAAAAAAACAATGAAAACAAAATGCTCTCTTTATAAAGTTCATTCGACCGATTTTATTGCTCTTCAGTGTACCTTATATTCTTAAGGTTTATTTCTACTTCCTAAACTTAAATGAAAAAAAAAACGTCTACAACTTAATCATATAGGTATAGTCACCGTCAAGCGTCAGATATATCGGACCTGTGGAGGTGGTCACAAATGTCTGAACAACGCCTCTATTGTCAAGGCGATAAAGTCAATGTTCTGATATTTTGAGACCACCTCCACAACTCCGATATATCTGACATCGATTGTACTAGTAGCGACTGGTGGATATGACTATAAATATTATCATAACCATTAAAAGTAACATCATTCGTTCGTGACATTTACTAGTAAAGTGGTATACAGCTCTTACTACTAATGCCAAAGTAACATGAACAGTACTAGGGAGCAGTTATAGTTTTCCAGCGCAAAGGCCTAGTGTAGAGTATAAAAGCTAGACCCAAAGGTTTCCAGGACATTTGAAGGCTCGCCAGACAAATGTAATAAATTATTCCCTTTCAGGGCAACATCGCCGGTTCGTCGAGAGGCGCCTTTTTGCAAAAAGTAAAATGAAGGAAATGCCTTTTAAGTCCGCGACTAATGTACCGGGATAATGAGAAGAGATAAACGCGAAACTTCTATTTTGAACAGAGTTGAAGCTGAATATGACAGCGTAGTCAACTACTGAATGCTCTTTGAACTTTAAAAATTCTACCTAATTTAATATTTAGTATTCGGTAGATGTCGCTACACGTCACCCGTAATGACATATACCAGGAAGGATAAGATAGAAAAATTTGACACGTCTAAGCGGTGCTCGCATAGCACAATTGGTAGTGCACTAGGCTAGTGATCCAGTGGTTGTGGGTTCGAGTCCCGCTGCGAGTCAAATTTTACTATTTTTCTTTCGATTTAAATATCTTTGATATGCTAGCAAAAAAATAATTTAATATTGCTATGCGCATTTGACACGAATGGCTGATTATGTAACCAGTCTAGCTTAGTCTATAGTGACTATTATATGTAATTAGATAGCAAACCAATCAAGGACTTCGATGCATTAAGAGTTCACATTTTGTCACGTAAGTTATCTTTGTTGTTGTTTATGTTGAATAGCCAGGATATAACAGTATTTTTACAAGAGCAGTGCTGTATTGTGATCAGAGCAAAAACCAGACCGGTGAGGATAGGAGGTGAGCTTAGGGGATGTAAACTGCTTATGTACATGATACTCAACTCAACAAACAATCGAGAGAAGAAGAAAATTTGTATGGTCTAAAGAAAAGCAAGGATTAGATTTGATAGGCCTCTTGGCCTGATCATCACGTACGTCTGTAACTTTCAAACTTAGGGAAAAATACTAGAAGAAATGGAGATCTGGAATCCTCAAGATATCCATTGTTTATTTCTATATCTTACATTTATAAGTAACTAGCTTTTTCAGGTAACTTCGTCGGCTAGCAATGCCTGTCTTTAAAGTACGGTTGCGGGATAACAATGATTCTATGTCCTTTCTCCTAGCTCCAACTCTCCATACCTTTAATCCATTGGTTCAAAGAGGTGATAGACAGACAGAGTTACTTTCGCATTTATAATATTAGTTGGATATGGATATTAGGAAGTAGAACCAAATAGGCTCAAACGCCGTTTTTTTTGTAAATCTATTCGTAAAAATATTGACAGTTTACATATTATCACTGTTTAAACTTATTTCAATCCGAACATTTGTCTTTTGCAGTTTAAATTTCTGTAAATAAATACTTTGTAAGTTAAATGGTTATCTGTAAGTTTTCCGACGCCGCGCCGCACCGGAAAACATAAAGTAGTGGTAACAGACTTTAGGGACGTAAAATGCGACATTGTAGTCAATTGTTATTATTGCCTATAACAAAATCCAAATTTAAATGCTACTCATTATTTCATTAATCTGCTTTGAAACCATTCCCAGAAACGGCACACTTTTCCTACTCTGTAAGTATTATTTGAGTAGTTATTGCAAATAGATTGTTACTGATACATGTACATAACAGAATTTAGTGCTTATTATTTAGCATTGTAATTTGTTACTTTGAGATCATATGAGTCTTAATAGCAAATCAATGAAACAAAAAAAAATCCGTCTGTAAGAATAAAACTCATGTTGTAGCATAAGGCTATAGGGCTGCTGCACTACTAAACTAAGAAACCCGTACATGTTTAGATACGCAAACTACAATAAAAGTTTGCTTACTAATAAAACGAGAGATTATTTTTAAAAGTATTGTAACTACGTAAAAACTGGACCCGGGTATGTCCTTAAACTACGTCCAACAATGAGAGGTAGGGCACAGCGATGACCATCACGCTTGAATCTGGGGCAGCCCAACTGGGGAAGTACCTCCTCCTTACAGAAGACCACAGCCATAATAGCACTGCTACCTTTCAGGTATGTAGTGCTGTGTTCCTGATGGTGAGTAAGGTTCCCAGAGCTCCAACCCCCTTAAAGGCCGGCAACGCGCTTGTGACTCATCTGGTGTTGCGGGTGCCTATGGGCGACGGTAATTGCTTACCACCAGGCAATCCGTCTGCTCGTTTGCCGCCTATGTCATAAAAAAAAAAAAAAAAAAAATAAGTACATAAGTCAACTCAAGTAACCTATCAAACAATACACAATTTATTGAAAGACGGGCCGTGGAAGTTCCAATGGCCCGTAAACTTGCGGGCTGTTGGTTTTGCACAACTGGTTAATATTCATATTGTTACAGAACAATATTGATATTTTGACGATACAATTTACTTTTGGAGTCTCCCGCTTACGGTTACGGCATTTGGAGTTATGAGCTACCGATGTTGTTGGCGACGATTGTATCAAGCTTTAGCTAGTACTACCCTAGTACCTAGTACCTACAAGGTTGGTTAAGGTGTAATGTGGTGAATATGACTATTCACCTTTTTTATTAGCCTATAAGAGACTGCAAAGTAGGGTTGCCAACCGTACTATATTTTATAGTAATTCGCTATATTTCGACTCTGTACTATATACTGTTGAAGAAATATATAGTACGCAAAAAAACTATATTTTGTGGGTTCTTCTAAAATAGTAAGTGTACTTATAGTAATTTAGCATGATTTACCCTAAACTAAAGAGTTGTTTTTAAAGTACTATATGTTTTACGGTGTACTATATTTTAATCTTTTATAACCTCTTTTTTTTGAGAAATACTTCAACTCCCCCAGAAATAGTCATTCTCGCCATTTGGTCCTATCGAATGCACACCCTCGCCATTCTTTGAAAAATGTACTTATCAATGTCTTCCCGCCATCTTCGTTTCGGTCTTTCTCTAACCCGAGACCCCGTCCTGTGAAGCCTGTTCCGTTGCTAGTTTCGTCCAGCGCTCTAGATGCATTCGGCAGGCGTGCCCTGCCCAGTCCCACTTTAACTTGGCGGCCTTCATACCTACATCCACAATGCCGCTTTTTTCAAATCGATACTGTTTTTTTCGAATTTGATACTATGTACATAAATTTGAAATTAATCTGATTAAATAATTATCACGCGAAGATACAAATAAGTAACAACGTTTTTTTATATTAATTAAGAACTGCGAAAGTTCACAACAAACGAAATTTTCGAAGAAAACTTGTAATATTATACATAGGTAAACAAATACCGAGCAAACCGATGACTATTCAGCCAAACAGCTCATGAATAAGCTCCTCGTTATGAATCGAAACATGTTTAACAATACGAGTACTACTTTAATAACGTGCGTTGTCCGGGTCTATAAAATTTATAATATGTCTGAACCTGAAGTCTTAGTTTTATATTAATGACATAATGACAGTCTCTATCCTCTCTCCTTGACATCCTGATATGACATGACGTTTACATCGTCTTTTATTTTTACCTAATATATAAGTCCCTTCGAGTCTCCCTTTCGTATTTCTACCACCATAGTATACCATACTACATACTTAAAATAATCTTGATGCATTCATCATGTCGGTGTCCCATCTTTCCTATTCTACGAAACAGTGCCTGTTTTATATTACGTATCAAAAATTCAATTATAAAATTTGCTACTTGCGCTGAAATTGACTGAACGCCAACAATTTGGCCGCTGTAGGTGCATTACATTAATTTCTAGCTGAAACCCGGAGCATTAATTTGCGTTGTGCTCGGAGGCGAAACCGCAAAATATTAGTTCCGTTGCTATTCATAATAAAACCGGTGCAAACCGCTAAGTGCTTTAACATCTGGGTGCAGCAAAATACTATTACTGTGACAAAGAGCCGTGAAATAGTGTCGCGTCGACTTGCTAATACGCAGGGAGTTTCAGAACACAGGCTTGAAGGGCTTTTGTAACTGTTGTAATTACTTAATTCTTTTATATTACAAAGTTTTGTGTCGGTAGACCACAACTAAAACTCGCCGCAACTTCAGTTACTTTGGGATAATGGTGCATGCAAATATGCCTATAATATTGGAATCTCATAACACAAATAAACAGCTGATTCCTGATACAGAGACTCTCTATCGCAATTCAGCATGGCAACGTGAGGAGCGTGATGGGCACCTTTGCGCCTGAAAGGGCTCGGGACGGGTTCTAAGACTAGATTGTATATTTTTAAATTTATTGTATTTAAAAGTTGAAATAGATAACATATACTTAAGAAAAAACGACGAGGACCTCCGATGTTCGAGACGGGATTCGAACCCGCATCTCCAGCTATCGCGGCTGACGCCTTAACCAATTTGGCCACCCGTACACAGCGGACCACGTCGAAATTAATCAAGTATATGTGATCTTGTTTATTTTTTAAACGGTTTTAGGCACCGTTTTACCAGCTCTAAGGTGAAACACTACGTGTTTGCACCTCCTATATGAATACCTTTCGGGATTCTGATATAGCTAGAGAGGTGGTGCTGCCATCTATGAAACTAAGAACAAATCAAATTATTTTTTTATGAATTATTTTTTGATTTGCTTTGATTTTTAAGTAGTAATACTACTATATAAATTAA
Source organism: Grapholita molesta (assembly GCA_022674325.2). Taxonomy (NCBI): domain Eukaryota; kingdom Metazoa; phylum Arthropoda; class Insecta; order Lepidoptera; family Tortricidae; genus Grapholita; species Grapholita molesta. The sequence continues at coordinate 9,517,925 of CP053129.2, read as the reverse complement.
AAGTTGAAATAGATAACATATTTATACTTAAGAAAAAACGACGAGGACCTCCGATGTTCGAGACGGGATTCGAACCCGCATCTCCAGCTATCGCGGCTGACGCCTTAACCAATTTGGCCACCCGTACACAGCGGACCACGTCGAAATTAATCAAGTATATGTGATCTTGTTTATTTTTTAAACGGTTTTAGGCACCGTTTTACCAGCTCTAAGGTGAAACACTACGTGTTTGCAACTTTGCACCTCCTAAAATCAAAGCAAATCAAAAAATAATTCATAAAAAAAATAATTTGATTTGTTCTTAGTTTTATTGTATTTAAGTTTAAGCTAGTTCACATTGTAGAATATTTTAAAAATAAATACCTATGTCCCATTAGTAATATAAGTTGTAATTTTAATCACAGAAAGGTTTTTTTATTTTCTTTTTTGCTACTTGATGGACGCAAATGCTCCAATAGTGGCATAGTACCTACCCAATATAACACAACCTTTGAACCAATAATATAAATGTACAACCCCATGTTTTAGCTCTAACTATTACCAAATATCATATATTTTTTGTAGTAGGTAGTTAATAGAGAATTAACTACTACAAAAATATTATAATTTAAACTTTAGCCGTTATTAAAATCATCTGCTAAAAAAATATATAATTTCGTCAGTAAACCAGCAATAGAAATGCTTGAAACATGCCCTAAAACGATAAAGGATGATGCTACAATTACAGATATTCCATAATTTGACTATAAAGAGAAATTTCGAATAAATTAAGATAGTTAAAAAGACGCTCATTTTATTATTAGGTGAGGCGTTACGTTACGAAATTATATAAAACCACAAAGTCATCAATTAGATATAGGGTATTCATGAGAGGTAGGGCACAGCGATGACCATCACGCTTGAATCTGGAGCAGCCTAACTGGGGAAGTACCTCCTCCTTACAGAAGACCACAGCCATAATGGCACTGCTGCCTTTCGGGTCTGTAGTGTTGTGTTCCTGATGGTGAGTAAGGTTCCCAGAGCTCCAACCCCCCTTTAAGGCCGGTAACGCGCTTGTGACTCCCCTGGTGTTGCGGGTGCCCATGGGCGACGGTAATTGCTTTCCACCAGGCAATCCGTCTGCTCGTTTGCCGGCTATGTCATTAAAAAAAAAAGATAGATATGCCATTTTTGTTACGCTAAATTGGGCTCATCGTATACATCTTAAAGTAAGTTGAAAGTCTAAAATGCAAAGTGTATAACATTTTCTCTGTGTACGCATTGCTTAAGTTTAGCAACACTTAAGAGATTAAAAAGCTTAACGTGTGTTCTGCGTCTTTCATTTTCCCGATTAGAAGGTTTTTCTTTTATCTCGTTTACGTGATTTGCTAAGAGATTAAATTTAAAACCGTATACATAGATCGTTACGTTGAGAGCCGATCTGTAACTTCAGTATAAATACAGAAACGTATTTGATTCTTAATTGGATTCAGTACAGTAATTGTTTCTTGTCCATGAACTATAAATAGATAGGACATACTTATTACTTTAACTATTTAGAAAAAGGTGAGAAACAAGTTTTATTATTATAATGATAATATTTTACGATGGTGTATTTAAATATAAATAGATAAATATTACAGGAAATTCTTACACAAATTGACTAAGCCACGGTAAGCTCAATAAGGCTTGTTTTATATGTGGGTCTACTCAGTTAAAGATATATATAGTATACAAATACTTAAATACATAGAAAGCACTCATGCCTCAGGAACAAATATCTGTGCTCATCTCACATAATGCCTGGGATTTGAACCCAGGCCCGAAACCGCGAACATGGAATTTAGTATATTTGAAGCATCTTTCTCTTTTACTCCAAATAAGGCGTCACGAGAGTGACAGAGACAATCGTCCGAATATTTTGTGTTTTAAAATGTAAAACCGTCGTATAAATAGTGAGCCAGGGGACCGTAACTAGGGCAAAGTGTGACATGACATGAAATAGTTGTTTGAACAGTGCCCAAGGCGGGGACGTCCACCTCGCGACAACACGGACGCATTCAGTCCCTTATTAACCCGGTGCCGCCCCGGTATGCGGGCGGTAGGTATAGAGTCACTCCGACAACGGTGGGGCCTAAGTTTCTTGCTGAAGTCTTCTCAGCGGGCTAGGGTTAGCGAACCAACGACAAAACTCCCATTAATTCAATACCATTACATACCACTCAGATTCGGTTGAGACCCTCTCATCCAATCTCGCTGGAAGCGTAAACTCAGCAGAAGTATTCCAGTAGTACAAATCAAGTCTGGTGCGGAAGGGTCCTCGATTTTACTCAGGCTACCTTCCCCCACACAGTCCGATCGCTCTAATGTGCCGAAATGGTCATAGAGCCTAAGTCAGGTTAAAAAAAAAAGAACGTGCCCTACTACTAGTCGCTTCTACTTCTTAATCGTACAACAGTCGTGTCGTATTGTCGTATGTTATAAAAGTACCAACGCGTAGGGGACGACATTAATAAATAATTATCCCTGGCTGGCACGGATAAGCAGATACAAGCTTAACTCGTTAAATACGCAGTAACTGGAGACTCACTTTGCATTTTTATTAAATTTACTTAATTCAACCTTTCCTAGCTTTCTTTCCTTCTGCATAGTTACCCCATGAGTTAAATATTAAAACCAGATGTAAAATAAAGCTGTTCTCAAAGTTTATTATGACGGGACTCAAATTATTTTTATAGCTAAAAGCAAAATGTATGCTGTAAATGAAGTTTTCAATTTTCTCATGTCAGGGATCTTTTATGTTATATTAAAATATTTTAATATTAAATTTTGCATGAATTAAAAACACGTGTATCTGGACAATTTTACTTAATCTCCGTCATACTTACTATAAATGAAAATCGTCCGATACTAATGATTACAGAGAGCGAATACCAGTAATATTAGATACAAATTTTACCTATATAATATACAAACAAAATTAACTGTAATACTTAACTATAATTTACTTGTTAACTAAATTCAAATTGTTTGAACGTTTTTAGCTTTATGATCGAGTTAAATTTTATAAACACTATAATTTGTTCACCACGGAGACAAACTCATTAAATTGTACAATATAATTTAAGCTTGAACATTAAACAATGGATTGGAATTAAAGATTCAAGCCAAAAAACTCATTTGTTTTTTTATTGGTATGAGGTTTCAAACCTAGGGTATGTTATGTCTAAGACAAAAATTAATTGACAGGAAAGTTGCCTTTATAATTGTATCTATGTATAAAGATTTTATAAATATCTACCACGTTTCATTATTTCCAAAGCACTTACTCGCGTAAGAGTTCAAGCAAACACTCTTTTACAACCTGCTCAGTCCAAACAGGGAGCCCCGTAAAAATCCCAACAGACAAACTCCATAACCTAGCTAATTATCATATTTAACACCAACGAGCCATAAACCCTGGCCTTAAATCACCAGACAAGTCTCATAACACAACGGCACTCCTAAAAAGCTGGAGCTAATTGCAGTAAGATACCGTCCTTCGCTAATACGATGTGTGTTATACGGGGAGCGGCCATGTCGAACCATTCAAAACGCAAAACCTCCAAGTCTTCTCTTACACACTCGACTTACCTACTTAGAAATTAGAGTCCAATTTTGAATATCAACATTAAAATTTGGGCTGTTCCTATTACGGAAAGGCTTAATGGAAATTGTGAGCCGAGCCCGTGTCGTTACGCGCTGCGAATGTACATAATGTGTCGTCAAAAGGGTGAAATATACTTTAGTAGGCCGTGATTTCATTCCGAGCGGGCTCGCCGGCTTTTAAAAGTTCCTGGTGTTGATGAGATCTACATTATTCGGTCGAGTAGTCCGCTGCAGTGAATCCGTAAGGCTGTAAGGGCACTCGTCCACTTAGAGCGATGTAGCCCAGCATAAAATTTCACGGCAATTTGCAATATTTACCCTAGAAAAGCCGTTCAGCTTTATCATGCGACTTTGACTGTTTGAGGAAGAAGACGATTTTGACTAAAAAGTTAAATAACGTGGGATTTTTTTGCCGTAAGCCGCGAATCCAAATGAAAACGCGTGCATGCATCCAAACAAGGTAATATCGCTTTGATTTTTTTCCGAAAAGTTAATTAGTTGAGGTGTTTAATTACATCGTTACATCAGCTGACAACTGGTCATGAACGATACCATTTGACGGAGAACGACGCATTAAAACACTCAACTGGAAATCTTGCAAGGCGCAACCAATGGACACAAGCCTTTACCCTTTTGACGGTTCAGCTGATTGTTATCACGAGCTCGTTGAAATCATTAGCTAAATTAAATTTGAATGTAAAAATGTAGGGCCATGTCTATTATAAATGTTACTTTTTTTGACTCACTATGTATACTCGACCGAAGAAAGAACGTTTTGTTCCATCGGATAAATATACTGAAACGTACTGTTTAAACCATTGAAGCGTATTTGTCTGTCGCTTAATAGAACACTTCTTGTTGTCTATATTAAAATATGTTTTTTTAAGTTATCACTTAACTATGCTCTACCCCGTTATTTACGAGTAAATCGTGTTACGGAAAAGAGGTATCATATGACTGCGAACTGACGATTCTTTTATCGTACATCATATTGTAAATAAATTTTGTTATTACTTTGGAAAACGGCACGCGACCAAGAGTTCACCATGTTATATTATTGATTATCAAGCCAATTATAATACTGTACGATTAATATTTTTTTCTGAAATTCCTCGTGCTGTTATTACAAGAGGGTGCCGACAAAAAAGTACAACTTGTTCAAGAAGGGCAGAACAAAAAACTTTCACGCTTCTTCACTAAGGAATTTTATTAATGTTGGCCGTATTCTTGCAAAAGAAACATAATTTTAGCAACAACAACACTGGAAAGTTCCTTTGGCAGATTTTGGTTTATAAATTAAAAGTGAACATTTTTTTTAGGGGGATAAGTGGGATGTTGATGTTGGAAAATATTTTAAGGCCGACACGACGACCGACGGCCGGGACGACATTTTGTGAGGTCTGTGATGTGCTAGTTCTTTTGCTTTGTAAAACATGTAATGTATGTAAGAAAAATACCTAATGCCCGGAATACACGAGGCTAGTTTTTCAAACCAGTATAGTAAGCTACTTAATACTAGTACGCTAGCAAGCTAGTGCGTCTATCTTCGTGTATACACAACTAGCTTAACTTTCAGGCTAGTAAGCAAGTGCTGAAGCCAGGATAGTTTTAATAGCTTGCCGTTCTATTTTTTTTGCTAGTAGCGTCCCCCACCACCGATTTCGCTAGCCCGTCCGGCTAGTGCGCAGTGACCATGCACGTATTTCTAATATATCTTCAAGTAATTCATCTAGTACAAATTTACATAGTTTCTTAAGTGATTGTTTCATTTTTTACGACACTTTGCAATGGTCCTGGCACTCGAACTGACTTAAAATTACTGGCATCATGTAGACAGCACTAGCCTGTGTTCAGGTGTGGACAGTTTTCGTAGCTTACTAACTAGCTTACTATACTGGCTTGAAAAACTAGCCTCGTGTATTCCGGGCATAAAAGCCCGCGAACTAAGTTTTATATTTTAATGATTGTCGAAATATACATCCATAGCAGATTTTAATAAAGAGGTTGCTGAAACGTTTATTTTAAATCATGTACGTCATTTGTAAGTATTTCATATTTATGTAGGATTTACAATAACTATCAAATATCAAGTGCTTCTTCGATACGGTAAGCAACTTGTTACTAGTCACTTGGAAACACAATTATTTTAAGACGTAACTTTTCAAACAAACTTTCCAGTAAAGTAATAATAATAAAATAACAACAAAATAGTACATTTATCATTGCTTCGTATGTCAACGATTTCGTTTTAGTATCCAGGAAGAATTTCGTCAAAAATTCGGGCTCTATTGCACTCCGGGCGTGACTCGTTGGTAATGTTCCAAAAAGCCTATTAAGGCCGCGGTGTTCGCGATATGATAAATGTCAAAAAAACAAGCCGCATTGCAGGATAAAACGCAGCAATAACTTGTAAACGCAACTGTGTAAAAAAATTTATGCCCGCAAAATTACGTTAAAATTAATACAAATTAAGCGCGTGTAATTTTTTCGTGCACTCTCATATTTTTATATTTATTCAAAATAGTTTCGACTGCCTGTTGTGTAAAGTTTTCAGATTTTATTTAATTTCATACCTGGCGTTGTTAAATTTAATTTATTGTGTCATTTAAATGAAGCAGATTTGCATTACATTTTTTTATTCTTTGATTTGTCTTTATACATGGTAATAAAAAGATTTATTTTACTACATGCATAGTCACTCCTCAATAATCTATGATACTTGTCAAATTGATTGTCAAGTCTTGGTTAGGTACTCTTCAATCACCCTGTCTCACTCAATTTGACAATTTACTCGTCTCATAATCAAAGTACTGTCAATCATATTCAGTATTTACCTTTTCTCATTAAAAGGAAATGTACAATTGTTTTCGTGGACTTTACTGTACCTAGTTTAAGTTCAAGATTAGAGTCAAACTTTTGCTAAAATTGATTTTTGTTTAACCCACATGAAAACGTAGCCAGTTTTTATTCTTTAAAAGCAGATAGCAAAACTGCACTACATTTACAAGGGAGTAAAGTAATTTCATAAAAAAATGAATGCTTTTGTCGTCAGCTGGATTTTAAATAATAAATGATTGATAGTAATTATATTGAGTAAATTTTAATGTTTTAGAGTCAGTATTTTCCTCGTAATTGTGAGATATTTAATAAATTTAGTGTTTCACTCGGCGGCAAAGTTTGTTCCCCTCTCGTCCCTTGAAACCTTGAAACACTCAAGATTCCAGCTAGCTCCAGATTTTCGCTATCTCAGGTCTGAATATTAGCACGAGAAGGTAAATAGTAACTTTGTTCCCGTATATCGGGTGCGGCCTATAATAGGAGCAAAAATTTTAGGGATCGCTTCTACACCACGAACGTAACAACATTTGTTCAACAACTTTAAATAATTGGGTAATTTATTACTTGTGATTTTTGCGAACAAACTAAATAGTATTTCAATGAACAGCATCCAATAGTCTAGTTGACGTTTACTGTCAGCCTACAAACTTCATAGTTTTCGCAATACATTGCTTGCTTGGAAAATCTTTTTTTATCAATATTTATTAAACTATTAGTTATTTTCAAAAGTCGTAGAACAAATGTTGCTACGTTTGTGGTGTAGAAATGATGCCTTAAGTTAATGCTCCTATTACAGGCCACACCCGGTATAACAAATACCTATTATTATATTAGTAATTTCAATGTTTCGGGGACGAAATATGTTCCGGCAGTGCAAAAACAAACGTAAATAGTAAGGTATGAGTAAATTGAAAGCAAGCATTAGCTAAATGACAAATAGGTATTGCAGGACAAAGGGGATGCATAGCATGTTTTCCTGTTGTATTCCAGTGCCTTTACAGGAGACAACTTTTACTTTTAATATATGTGCGTGCCACGTATGTATCTCTGTGTGTATAGTACCTATATACACGCGTGTTTGAGTGCGAGATACCTTAGCCTGCACATCTTCTGGGGATACCAGTAGATTCAACGTGCTTAAAGTACATACATATAAATATAAACTAATGCCTATCTATTTATTATTGTAGGTTAACTAGTGACGATTAATATACAAAATAAAGATTCAATCATACAAGCTTGAAATGTCATTATGAAGCATATTGTTATTGTTAATTCTAACAGTAGACCAGAAACTATACCTATTATGTTTCAAGAAAGTTTTGATAAATTCATATCAAATTATCAATTTTTTCAAAGAATGAACCAAAATAATATTTTGATAAAATCATTAATTAATACTGCCATAAGGATATATTTCTGGAACTTCTTAATTGTTTATTAGTTAAAACAATAAATCGATTTCGTCAGATACCGTGTGCTGCCGGCTGACTAGAATAGCACTACCCCCATCTTTTCCCGTGGTTATCGTAAGAGGTGACAAAGGCAAAAAAATCGACCGGTGGGCAGCAGCGTTCGTGGAAACCCAATCTAAAGATACTGCGGTCGCCAACTCGCCTACCAAGCGTCGCCCATTGCAACTGATACAAGTCATATATCTATGTCCAGCAGTGGACGACTTACGGCTGAAATGATGATGATGATGAACGAGATTCGTTTCCTTCGCTGATTCGTTTTCTAAGTCACCTTACAGTAACAAAATAAAAGAACTACAGACAACAAACAACACAGTTTCATAAACAAGCGCATCTAACTTACAAACATCTATTAGGTATGAGAAATTAAAATGCAAATAACAAAGTGCATAACTGCATAACAACGAACTTAATTTCAGAACTGACGTCAGAATTCCTTGCATTAAATTCCTCCATAAAAGCAGCATTCCTATAGTTATATTCCTATACTCAAATACAATTCTGCATAAAAACGACCAAGCTAGTTCGTTATTATCCCTTTGCCCTTTTGACACGTGACTCATTTGCCGGGACGTATGGAAAGAGTTACACTTGTGGACAATCTGCCTGACACACTTTAACACTGCTAAATTATGCAAAAATGCAAGGTTGCGTAATAACAGTACAGTGTGAGGCAATTTCGAGTACCAATTAACTATTCAAACCCACGACCGTGTAGGGAGGTTTTTGTCAAGCATTTGTTTTTCTACCCATAATCGTGGTATGTGCGCGTATAAGCACATCTATTACGTGAAAAAAGTAGGTTGTATCTCTATTTTAATTTATTTTTTTACACTTTTTTTTCATCTACACAATAATATCCAGTCGTATAGTTTCGTAGTCGTATTCGTTCGTTCATTTCTTTGTTTCGTGTAATGATAGCCACGCACGGTAGCTGATATACATAAATAAAATATTTGTAATTCGAAATTATACATTACTTATTTATGACAAAAATAAACTAATGATAAAAAACTCACTTTAATAAATTACCTATTTGTTCCAACACTTTCATAGTTCAATGGAGTTGGTAAAAAAGTCAATAAATCGTCTATCATGTCAACATTCCATTATGTCAAAATAAAGTATTTACTGTGCGTCAATAAAGTTTTCAGAAAATTGGCTGTCCAATTAGCGTGAGTTGTTATGAAAAAATAAATCGTTATCAGTTTTGTGACAATCAAGCAGTTTTCAATAAATACTTGATTTTACAATCGTATTATGATAACTACAAAATCTAAAAGTATCAGTATAAAATCTAAAAAAGGCCCTTGAGGCATTGTACCAAGGATGCAGGCGGCATTTCCTGGTTGTATCATAAGTTTTCTCGTTTCATAAACTATACGCAATATTACAATGTAAAAATAGGCAAAAGTTTGATTTCTATAAATATTTCAAAAATTTCTTAACATTTGAACTTAACTGATTTTTCCTAGTTTTCCTAGGGCTCATAAAGAAATGACAAACACGTATTGGCTCCATCTTACCTAAGAAAAATGTTAACCCGCCGCCACTGCTGGATACACTATGTATTATTTAAAAACTCGGACATATTGCAGTGGCCCGGAGTGTACACGCCATACACAAGCACCTGAAGCTTCCCAAAGAATGAGGAGTCGTTTTCATAACACCAAGTACGTCGAGGACGAGACAAGACTTTAGGGATGTGGCAAAACATGGTTTTTTTTATTCACATTTTATATACAAATATAGGAATAACGGATTACTTTGTTGTGGTTGGGTGCTGCACCGTCGTTGAATCCCGCGAAATGTTTAGAGCCGTGCCTCACAGATTAACGTACTTGTGATTCAGATGAAAGAAATTATAATTTCGGTCGGCAAAAGTTTCACCGAGATTTTTTTTATATCTAATAGTATCTAATTCTTAAAAAATGTATTAGATTCTTGTTTCCATTTCTTACATTTATTATTTACACTAATTTGTGTTTAAACTTAGTTATCAAGTTTAACTACAAGTCAGAATGTTTCCAAATTTAACTTTTAAAACTGAATTATTTTAGTTTATACAAATATCTGTTCTCTTTTTATAGTTTCTATATCATACAGGTACCTATACTTTTTTGAATTGAACGGTACCTAAATTAATAAATATAAAAAAAAACTAATAAATGTCATAATTCATACCCAACCTTACAACATTACGCAATAGCGTTAGCTTGTAGGAGCCAATTAGGTACCTAATGGATCATCACATAATGTTATTGGTTATCGAGGGTGAATAAATAATCCTTATTACTGTGTATTATCAACGATGTCATAAATATGTATTGTTAGGGCGGGTAGTAGTAGAAGATACCGTTACACTACCATAACAGCTAAGCTAGAAAATCGATATTCGTAGATTTCGAACGATTGTCTCTGTCACTCTCATTTCGCCTATATTGGAGTAAATGAGAAAGACGCTCGAAATTTACGATCTTCGCGGTATCAGGCCAGGGTTGTTGTCTTATGTTAAATTTAAAATAACCTACTTTCTAGGCTTTTGGCTAGACAGTGTACCAAATTAGTAGGTAATTGATTCGTTTAATCATGAGAGATACGATTTTATGACGCAATTTCACTAAAATTTTGTATCAGTTATATATATACATTACCTACCTATAAAGTTCGTCTGTACATATAGGTTTATTTGTAAACGTATTTAATAATAATACATCATAATATTTTTACATATCCTATTTATTAATGCCATTTGCATAATGCAGTCAACATTATAGTAATTAATGACAAGCAAACTTTTTTGCAGCTCAAATTCAGGATGCAAAAAGCCGATGGCAATGACAGTGTGGCTCGTCACTAGGGGTCGGCGGGTCACTGATGCTATTCAAAACGCTCATAGACATTAAGCGAAGAAAACGCGACAACCACCAGTATATCTACCTTCTTTGAATACGCATAGTTATTGCGGTTCTCGTGTAACTTTGGTTTTGGTTAGCATTCGACTCGCCAGCGCTTTGAAATGATGGTGGGGGAGGGGTGGTTACCATGGCAACCGCGCCCCACAACACGCCGCCGCGGCGCCACAGCCGATAAGTATAGCATGTCTATGGCTATGTACCGCTCACCTGGTATGTAGTACGCATGCTGAACTTCGATTGAAATGGTAAGTTGCGTTGAAAAACGGACGTCACGTCGTGGAAAATGTATTAGGCACGAGGAAGTTATTTTTCCGTCGAAACTGACTTTAAAGTCGAGGTATTTCAAATACTTCCCGATCGGATATGATCCTATAAAAGGGAGAAATGTACGTAATACAAATGAGTATTTCAGTAGTATTTTTGCATTTTTCAGAATGATTTATAAACATTTCTCAAATATTATTTGACAAAACACTATTATTATTTTGTTGTCAGGGAAACCAATACGATTCGAGGAAGCCTACAATCCTCTAGATCCTGTATATCCTAGAATCCTGCAGATCAGAGGCCTACGCAAGTAGGTAATATGTATGAGACAAGTATATTATGTGTCTATTTATATCAAAACCTATCTTAACGTGAGTAATGAGGATACATAGTTATGACTGATTATATGAATTTATTGTTGTTATTCTGTCCGGTCAGCCAGGAGACATCTGAGGCATAGTTTGTTAGAAAAAATATGGCACCATGTTCTGATAACATGCTTGGTAGGTGACACATTATGGAAGGGACATATCGCTACCAGAAATATGCATGTTTTGTGCATTTAGATGCCATAAAACTGTGGTTTTAAGAGTGACCCAGGGGAACGTAACCATGGCAACGAGGGACAAAGAATAGTTGATTCAGCCATATAATGGATTTGAATGTATGGATATATAAAACGCATTGTCACAAATTTAATTATAATATACATACATAGTATCATACATAATAGCCAAAAACATATGAAAATGGGTTTATTTTGTATCTACTTCAACATCTAAGTCGATAATGAAGTTACTATGGCTATGAAGTCGGGGGTGCCGGGTTTAAACCCTTGTGAAGGAAATTTCTTCACACAACTCATCAAATGGTGAATCAACTTTTACGTGTCACTAGTTTCCATGGTAACGAACTCCTGGATAGCTGTGTAAGAGCTGGTTTTAATGCATTAAAATAAGCAAAACATGCACTTTCCTGCTAATTTCATACACTGCTAAATGCCTCCTACTTAGCAAATATAATGTGGTATATCATTCTTCAGACGTAATTTAATATTAATTTCCCCTGGACAATTAGACAGAAACATAAAAAAGATTATCCTCTGAGGTAGGTACTTATAACACAATCTATATTGAGTTTACTGTAAGACTATATGGATCTGACTGTCTATAACATTTTATTTATTAATATTATTTTAAACTTATCAAATGTATATTTGCTAAGTTCCTAATGATTAACATCAATACAGCTGTGGTGAAATTTTGAACAACGTTCTATCCATTTCAAAAATGTAAAAATAAATAAAACTTTCCAGCCCTCAGTTTGTAGGATTCGCAACAAACCAATCCCTTAGCTACAAAGTAGGAAGGCTGAAACGACAACCTCCATTCCTTATTCACATCTCCGCAAGAAGTTTTGCTAAGCGCTAAAAATAAATGTCAAAGTGAAAATACCTTAAGGGGCGTTCAACTTTTCCTCTGTGGTTAGAGTATGGATATCCCATGCAATCGATGTGCTACGTCGTCAAATCCCAATGACTTACAAGTCATATAGAGCTTCGGGTCGTGTGCTATGATTGTTAAAGTTTTGTACTATTTAACAGTTTTACCAGTTCAACGCTAGTTGCTAGCTAGCTATAGCTAGCCTTCTAACGATCCATTTTCCGATTGATGATCGCTTCCAACAACTTTCTTATCGCAGCCTTTCATACGTAATAATTCTCATTCAATACGACATCATGTACAAGTGGATGTAAAAGAACAGCTTGTTTCCCATATTGAAATAGATGACATATATTTTATATTTATATTTCTTATATTTCGGTACAATCTTACACAAATCGACCTAGCCCTACGGTAAGCTCAGTAAGGCTTGTATATATATAATAGATACATATAGATGCTTAAATACATAGAAAACACCCATGACTGAGGAACAAATACCTGTGCTCATCGCACAAATGAATGCCCTGATTGGGACTCGAACCCAGGACCATCGGCTTCATAGGCAGGGTCACTACTCACTAGGCAAGACCGGTCGGCCAAACATATAGACATATAGTCATATACTTAAGGAAAAGAGAGAAAGCCCATGGCGTCCGAGACAGTGTTTGTACCCGGAGCTTCCGTATTCGCCGCTGACGCCTGACCAAGTAGACTACCCTACCCGTCACAGCGGAACCCGTCGAAATGACTCGATTAATATGCAATCTCTTACCTCTTTTCTTTTCGTTTTCGGTAGCCTCATGTATGTTTATGTAGGGCACAGCTATGACCATCGCGCTTGAATCTCGAGAAGCCCAACTGGGGAAGTACCTCCTCCTTACAGAAGACCACAGCCAAAATAGCACTGCTACCTTTCAGGTATGTAGTGTTGTGTTCCTGATGGTGAGTAAGGTTCCCAGATCTCCAACCCCCCCTTAAAGGCCGGCAACGCGCTTGTGACTCCACTGGTGTTGTGCCCATGGGCGACTGTAATTGCTTACCATCAGGCAATCCGTCTGCTCGTTTGCCGCCTTTGTCATAAAAAGAATCTCCACCATTATAAATGCATTTATTGTAACACGTTGCATGGTTGTTTACATTATTTTGCCTGGTTTAGTTCGAATTTAACTACACCTACGTCGATTTATCAAACATAACGTGACGCGACATAAGCTAAAAAGGTTCAAACCGAAGTAAGAGAGAAGTTGTCAGGGAAAAGGGGGAGACCAAAACTTTGCCGAGCCGAAGAGAAATAGAAAAAAAAAACAATGTAAAACATTGTTATACAACTTTGTCAATTTAGAAAAATAGAATTACAACGTGTTTAGTGCTTCATTTGACCTGTGTAATACAACTATTATATCAAATTCATACTTAAGTTAGGTTGATTGCTATATTATGTTTTCTATTCATAATTACCATAATCTTAAGCATTTTGTTATCAGCATCATCATCATCATCATCATCATGTCAGTCGAAAGACGTCCACTGCTGGACATAGGCCTTATCTGCATGTCCTTTTTTTTGACGCAGGGAAAATGCATTTGCGCATCCCCCCAGTTTCCGTCTTTGCCGTTTACGGGGGATGTTATGGGATCAACTGGCATGTCACCACGACATCCCCCCTCCTCCCCTAACTCCTACTTTTTTTTCAAGTAATTCATGATTTTTTTTTTTATGACATAGGCGGCAAACGAGCAGACGGATTGCCTGATGGTAAGCAATTACCGTCGCCCATGGGCACCCGCAACACCAGGGGAGTCACAAGCGCGTTGCCGGCCTTTAAGGGGGGTTGTAGCTCTGGGAACCTTACTCACCATCAGGAACACAACACTACATACCTGAAAGATTATCAGACCATTGTCTTTAGCTCTATCTGATCCTCAGACCGGAGGTCTCCAGACACGTCATTATGATTATGACGGCAATATATATACAGTAAGTGTAAACTACAGTAAGTGTCAAAATAAGCAGCTATTTTATTATTCTTGCGATATCCAGCGCCATACTATGCCCGCAAGTATAATTATATTGCAACGACTTACACTAACCCAATAAAGTATTTTCTAGTTTACCCAGAGCGGTCATTACGCCAACGAATTTCGTGTGTAACTGCGAGCCTCACGCACACGTTAAATGAATTGTTTATAACGTGAGGCTAGTTTTTATTGGTAATAATTAATATGTGCTCGTTTTTTAGGTAACTTATTATAGCTATTCGGAGCGGTTGTTAATTTTGTTTTTTGCCTGATTCTAATCCCGAATTTCTACTTTCTAGATATGCTATAATCAACAAAAATATTTAAATAATACCTACCCACACTTAGGTGACAAAGCAATAGTTTAAACATATTATTGTTTATGTCAAATATTTACACCACAGACAAAAAATATATAAGTATGTCAATAAAATTAGGGTTATAAAACAAATGACACAAATCAGCCGTAATATCCAGCCGCTATCAAGGATTAAAATTTTGAATATATTTTTTATTGATAAAACAGTTTTCAGGAAAAACGTGTTCCGAATAACGTGACGTGAAAATAATTAAATTATGTCAGTTTTGTGACGATAATAAGAATGAACTCTGTATGGAAATTATTTGTTTGCCTTTTTAAAGTTAATGAAACAAGCACCAAATCTAAAGTATTTATAGAAATTTAATACTTAATTGTCGTCACAAAACTGACATAGTTAATTTATCTACAAGTCACGTTAATAAAAGACATTTTTTCTGAAAACTAGTCATATACGGGATATTACTATTATAGTTTAACACTTTTGCTATAACTTCTGTATGCACACTTTGCAAGCCTTGCACAAACGAACATGATCTGTTATTAAACATCTTTCTATACGTCAAAAACATGTACGCATGAATAACGCTCGAATAATAAAACAAACCTATTTTTTCTGACAGTTACAAGTAAAACAACTCGCGAATAAATAGTAAAAGTTTGATATTTGTTTCACAATAACTCCATAAAAACCAAATTCATTTCAGATTCACATTACGACAACTGATCAGTTTTTACATTATGCCATTAGAGTTAATTCGTGTATTCTATTCAACCGTAGTTGTATATTTTGTGACAAAAGAAAATGCGTGTTGCACGAATACAGAACTGACTTGCCACGCGACAAAGTAATACATTTCATACTAATACGAATGCTGACGAACGCTGATACTATGTAAACTGAAATGTTTCTTTGTATACCAGCCATACGCAAAAACAGGGGACCGGGGTGTTTTTGTGAAAGGTTTTTGACGAAAGTAAAACAGTCAGTTAGGTTTGCTGATGATAAGTTTCCCTATTTCATCGTCAGATATATATACTCTTATATGTACAGTCACCGACTTTAATTGTTGAGCCACTTACGGTTCAAGCTATTTTCTTTTGTTTAATACTTACTCTATGAAATTACCAATGTAAAGTGAACCCTAAATGGCTCAGCAATTAAAGTCCCTGGCCGTACGTACAGAAGGCTTACATAGAGAGGTGTAGTAGACAGAATGATAAAAGCTGAAAGGCAGATGGAATGGGAGAATGGAAGCAAGTCTTGTATATCCATATGTATCTATGTTTTAATTTGTTCTGATTTTGCTATTAGCAGCACCGCCCAAAATTTCTCTGGTTTGCCTAAGGCAGTGAAGAGAGGTATATATTTATAGCTCATCGCCCGGCGATGAATTACGCTCGTCCGGCTATGACATATATGTCTCTTTTATTTACACGGGATCGATTATCTTTTTTCCGTTGAAATAGCTGATAGCTCATAGCCTATAGCATTAAGTTCGCTTTTTGTACTGTAAAATTTTGTATTGTGCAATAAAGATTAAATAAATAAATAGGACCTATTTACACATGAATATGTACTCAAAATCCATAACTAAAGCAGACGATTTTGTAAAGTTTTTCATTGAAACAAATCATGAATAAAAGAGAATAGGTAGGTAAGTGGCCATGATTGCGCAGTTCAGTACCCCACCTGTATTTCAATAAAGAGTAAATACTTTATTCATTAGGTTATTACAGAACTACGACCTCAATTGAATCATAGGTGGGCAACAATACGAAACTAGCGGAAATTGGCGCACGGGTCGGCGCGCGCGCAGGAAATGAAATCGCGTCCGACATGCTTATTGATCCATTGTATAGCGCATCGGACCCCGATTTATTTATCGTGTCCTCTCAGTTACTTATTCGTATCAAAGCCTTACAAATGGTCAATTTAGTCCCCATAGTTTTGGAGGGGAGGTAAAGGATGCACTGTGTAGCAATTAATTAACGATCGAGTCGCTAAATGAGAATCGGCTCCGGTTGAGCATGACAGAGAATTATTTTTTAATTATCCACAGTCGATGAGTCAAAATGTGAGTAAAATAAATCAGATGACAATTTAATTTCGAAATTATGTTTATAAAAATATACTAAATATTATCGTTTTTTTACAATTTTTAAATTTTTACACGTTTTGTTTATTGTTTTATTAATGATATATATTTTATACATAGAGCGCTGGTTGGCCTAGCGGTAAGAGCGTGCGACTTGCTACAGTTGCTACCTGGAGGTCACAGGAAACCCCGGCTTGTATCAATGGTTTTTCGGAACTTATATAAAACATACCTATCATTTGATATTTACCAGTCGCTTTTGGGTGAAGGAAAACACCGCGTGGAAACCGGATTAATTCCAAAAAGGCCTAGTTTACCCTCTGGGTTTGAAGGTCAGATAGCAGTCGCTTTCGTAAAACTAGTGCCTATGCGAAATCCTGGGATTAGTCGCCATGCGTACCCCAGACTCCCATAACCGTGGCAAAATGCCGGGACAACTATTTATATTTAATGCATGGTTCGTCACGGTACCGATTGTAAGCCGGAATCGTTCTCGCAATCAATCAAGTTTGTTGCAATAAATTGCATGCAACTTATCTAGTACTACATCCTTCCACTGTTGAAATGGATAAGTTAATAAGCATACTGGCAATATTTCTAGGATTCTAGTGTGAAATATTTTTCTTTCTAGTATTTAACCAATGTGTGTTACCAGTGATGACTTACGGCTCCGAAACGTGGTCTTTCACTATCGGCCTCATCTCAAGGCTCAAAGTCGCTCAACGAGCTATGGAGAGAGCTATGCTCGGAGTTTCGCTACGAGATCGACTCAGAAATGAGGAGATCCGTAGGCGAACTAAAGTCACCGACATAACCCACCGGGTTAGCAAGCTGAAGTGGCAATGGGCAGGCCACATTGCACGCAGAGAAGATGGCAGATGGGGTCGAAAAGTGCTCGAGTGGAGACCACGGACTAGCAATCGCAGCGTAGGACGTCCACCCACAAGATGGACAGACGACCTCATTAAAGTCGCCGGAAGACGCTGGATACAGGTTGCTTCCAACCGGTACATGTGGAGATCCAAGGGGGAGGCCTATGTTCAGCAGTGGACGTCTTATGGCTGAGATGATGATGAGTGTGAAATAATCAAGCTTATGGCAACATTAGGAGGTATTTCTTTATTGGGGAATAAATCTTTAAATTTTCTACTCTTTTACAGCCAACTTGCAACTGTTAATTACCTTATTATCCTATTAACCGTTTCTTGATTTCTGGTATACGGTCACAGAGATATCCAAGCAAAACATTAAACAGAACGTCGAAGTAGGTCGATTTCTATGTGCTCTTAAATATTTATTTTAAGGTCGATGACGGCAAACTTTGCCCGTAGAGAAACATCCCACAAAGAGGGACTCTTGCGGCTGTAATAAACTTAGCTTGCAATACCTCTGCAGGGCATGAGTAAAGGAAAGAAACAGAGTGACATGAGTACCTATTTCATTAATTATTCCTTTATTTCTAGTATCTGCCTGTCATACAATAATAATTTACTCGTGAAATAGTAACTAGATACAACAAGATTACAAAAAAAACTCAAGGTGTTACACTTAAATTAAATACGAAACTACTACGCCAAACTACTACAGCGAAAATACTTGTTTACAATGTATTTACCTCGAGTTTCGACATTTCGGTGCGGGTCGCACCGATATAGCATATAACTGACAGCAAACCATAATTATATATTAAAATGTGTGTAACTACCCGGCCGAATATGCCATTTATACGCGATATAAGATCCGTTCCTAGTTTTATTTCATGTTTATGGTAGGTTTTTGTAAGGGCAGCTTGATACTATGTTCCGTTTGCTTACTCCAGTATCTACATACTAGCGACTTACGTCGGACTCTTTACCTCTCACGGAATATATTGCAGCACCGCAACTTTCGAGGTGTAACTTTACATTTCACTAAAAAGTAAAATGTATGAGATGCGTTGCTAAATGTTATATTCCTATGGGTTTGGTTTGTCAACCCGTTACATATTGTTCAAAATTTATGCTTGATATTTGCATAAAGTTTTAAAACATATTTAGCGTTTAGTGTAATATCAATTAAGTTTTACAGACAGGTACAGTCGCCATCAGATATATCGGAGCTGTGGAGGTAGTCATAAATATCGGAACATTCACTTTATCGCCTTGACAATAGAGGCATTGTTCCCATATTTGTGACCACCTCCACAGCTTCGATATATTTGATAGCGACTGTATACTAGCAGACCCCGCAAATTTCGTACCGCCAAAATTTTAATTCCCTTAGGAGGAATCTAGAAATCCCTTCTTAGTGGTTGCCTACTTCATATAAAACGGCTAGTTGGGAGAATTTCAGCTTTCTATGCAAGTACAGCGGTTTGGGCTGGGTGTTGATTTAAGTCAGTCAATTGGGACTTTATCGTCCATATGTACGAGTATACATTAAGGATGTAGCTGTAATGAAAAAACTTCTTTCCTCGACCTTAAACCTCTCAATGTTTTCTAAATAATATTTCAGTCTTGTGAATAAAAAGAATAAGACAGTATAATTAATTATGAAACTTAGAGGGTGTATTTTTGTAGATAATTATCTTCCAGGGACAGAAGGTTTAATTCCTAAAATGTTGAAACCCCGAAATGTTTAGTTTCGCAAAATGTTAAATTCTTATAATATTGAAATATTAAAAAGTAGAATTCTCAAAATGTATAATTATTATGTGGGAAAAACTTAATATTTGGAAGAAACCCATGCAAGTGTAAATCATTAGATACGCGAGGTTAAATAGTACCTAAACCGTTAAATGGTAGCTTTAAATACCCTAAGGGTAAACCGAGCAAAAATTGGACCCTCGCGAAGCGGGGCTTCGTCATAGCTGCCGAATGGTGCGAAATATGGTTCTGTGGAAATTCAACATTTTTGGGTTCAACAAGATGCTAAATCAACTTTATGCGAACGCTACATTCTAGGAATTCAACTTTCTGTTCCTGGACGGTAATTGTTAGTTAATTCAGACATACCGATTAAATCTCATTGAGCTCCATTTGTTTTTCCAATTAGTCTGCCATCGGTGCTGTTTACGTTAACGAATCTAATGGTACGTAATGAATGGTATGTAATTCTAAATCGCGGTCTACCTGATTAACAAAATATTTTGTCTTGTCGGTAAGCTCGTTTCTAGCATAATTTTGCATTTGGGATAATGTAACGTTGAGATCTGTATTGCCATATTATTTTTTATTTATCTTTGAAACCCACTGACATACAGAAATGGACGCCTACACGCGAACAAATTTTGTAGAAAAATATGGCACAAAATGAGATTTCTATCACGTTCCAGTTATTAATAATGCTAATTTATAATCTTCTTTTAGATAATATAATCAAACAAAACAAGAGCTCAGTCTTCTAATTATTAAGTATCAAACTTCACTATTGATAAAGTAATAACTTGACACTTGCACTGAAAGCGGTTCAAAGAAGACTACGCCCAAGTTGTTCGAGCGGTTGTTTTTTTAGAGCCATTTTTTTGAGGCTGATTGTGAATCTACGTTTATCTGAATCAATACAGTAGCGCGTTAGCATCGGTGAAAAAGCGCAACTGCGTCTCATCAGTCCCGGGTTTGTATAGCCTCTGTTGCGCAAATTCGACAAGGCTCCTTTTAGTGGTACGTAGCAGTGAGTTCGTAGCGCATTCACGAAACGTGCGAC
Organism: Grapholita molesta; assembly: GCA_022674325.2. NCBI lineage: Eukaryota > Metazoa > Arthropoda > Insecta > Lepidoptera > Tortricidae > Grapholita > Grapholita molesta. The sequence continues at coordinate 9,497,235 of CP053129.2, read as the reverse complement.
GAACGTAACTAACGTAACTAACGTACAGTCGCATCGCTGCATAAGTCCATTCGGCGATCTCTCTGACTGCATTGCTACTTCACTTGAACTTAGGTTTAGTTAACTTTAACGTAACTACGCCATCTTTAACCAAATCAACCAGCAGACATGGACATAAATAAATACACTATGCTTTAAGGAATTAAAGGACATCCACAGGTATACAGTTATTTAATATCCTTGGAATTGTATTTTAAATACTAGTTTATGGAAGTAATGTCATTATTCATGAATAATGACATATCTTGCATAGAATGGTACGGCTGAGGCGTGCGCGAGAGTGCATTGCGAATAATACTCGTATTAGATTAGATAGAAATAAAACCAAGAGTCACCTTTGTATGCCTTTGGTACGTTGAGGTGAAATAGGTTACTGCAGCAATAACTACGTGTCTGATCCGAAATTTATAACAAAAAGACTACTAGTCTAAATAGAGCAAACATGCAGGTATAGCAAGAAAGTTTTATTTTATATCAGTATAAAGGTACTTTTCACACAAACAACCGTACACAGTTTACTCGTTTTCATAAATATAAAATCATTAAAATATAAACACATTTGCCACGGTCTCATTTTATTTATGTTGTTATGTAGCAGAAAAAGGCTTAAAATATTATTAAAAGCTGAAAAAGCTAATATCCATTAAGCTTATCTGACATTCGTAGAAAAAAAAATAGGTAAATAGCTGACGGAACATGCAAGCAAAGCTGTTTGTTGCCGATGTAGGCACGCGAGCCGCGCCCACCGTGGCAATATCGCTCAAATAGTGCCCGGCCGTATTGACACGACTCGTAGCTCTGGAAAACTACGTGAAATCTAACATCGCGTGTGTGAGCTTCTTTGTTTCGTAGTTAAATGTGACAAATAACACAATACCGTACGTGATGACCAAGGTTCGGACAAACGCCCGTCATTTTGAAAATATAACCCTGTTCCGTACAGCAGATACTTCCTTATTTTATGATAAGATGTTATATGACTACGATGTTCCTATTTTAGTCAGAACTTGCTATTTAGGGATCGGTAAGCAACTAAGCAACCCTTGCAAACTCGCTATGGATGGACAGACAGACAGAAAGGTCTGTCTGTCTCTCCGCGGCTTATCTAGTTCTAGTAAACGTGAAAGAAATGAAGTTAATCATGGCCACAAAGGAATAAAACACTAACACTTTACACATTACACGTTCACCTTAAATTGGTGGTGAAGTTTTACTTTAATCCTATTACCAGCAGTGTTTAAAAAAGAATTGTGGTCTTACAAACTAGTATTTAAGGAAACTTATAAGAGGGATGTCTATAATATCTTCTTGTGCCCTCAATTCAAATGTGTTGATTATCGTGTACAGTTTACTCGTTTCAGAAAGTTGAAATTAATTATTCCCTAGTCAATATTTCGGAAATCATTAACTTTACATTTGCCTTAAAACATACTGTACGAAAGAAGGGCGGCGGGTATTTTTTTTACAAGACTGAGTCAATATGTACCTATTTAACTTTTTTTCATGAGCCCAAGGATCATTATAAAACTGTGAAAAAGTTAATAAAGCCCGTGGGAATTACTTACATGGACGCGACGCTGCTGTTTTAATGACATAAAAATGACGCCGCATTTAATATCTGTTAGGTCTGTTGTAAATCAACGCCGGAAAACAAATTGTGGACTTAATACTAAAATTAACATTACCAAAACAGATCACTTGTGAACCACAAAAAGAGCTTAATAAGATTCAGTGACGCAAATAAAGCGGCAAAGTAGTAATTATATTACGTAGCACTGGAAATAAACAGCAAGTAATAACCAACTCTCAGGAACGGAGTTCCCTAAGAAGACTTATAATTTCAACGAGGTTTTCTTTTAGCGATTACGGGTGTAATCTGAAACCGAATTCGCCCGTTAGGCTATCTTGTCACGCCTTTATTTATTTCGCCGTCAATTTGGCCTTCTTCCTTTAGGGTAAATGCGTGGGTAAATACATGCTAATGTGTTTCTTATTTACCTAAGTAGCGGCACTTTTAACAGATGGTGTTTTGATACGTCCCCAATATTTTGACAAGGGATAATGGTTACGAGTTTACCTGTGTGGGTTTTCACTAAAGTAATTAATAAAGTAATTTTAACTAAATGGTATCGCAAAGACTGGAAAATTTGGAGGAACAAGTCATGCTAAGTTTGTTGTTACCTTAACTGATGCTCGTCTTACATATTGTAATTGAGTGATTCAACTATTTGTTGTTGTTATTCTGTCCACAAGGAATGTGGCACCGCGTGTTACTAAGACGTTTGGTAGGTGACCCATTATGGAAGGGACATGTAGCTACCACAAATATGTAAGTTTTTGTGTATTTATATGCAATTAAACTGTGAATGGTGACCCACTGGAACATAACCATGGCGACGAGGGACAAAGAATAGTTGATTGAGCCAATTAATAAATTCATACTTGTTCACTGAAGTTTTACACTTCCATTTAAATATTTACTTAATGTTACACAAGTATACGTACGGTCAGGGACTTTAATTGTTGAGCCATTTAGGGTTCACTTTACATTGGGCATTTCATATAGTACCTAAGTATTAAACAAAAGAAAATAACTTGAACTGGCTCAATTAAAGTCTGTGACTGTAAACGCACCTTTTTTAATGCTTATAACATGCCGCGCGCGCATAGAACAATCACTAGATAGAGATCAACGAGTAATAAGCAACCCAGCAATTGACGACCACTTTTTTGTGCGCAGATTGAATGGTCGAGATTTGTTGTCGTGTAAAAAACGTGGCTTCGGATTGCTGCCCCATAACGCGTTGGTACGGACCGAGAACGAGTAGGCCAAAAATTTACGACCCTACAATTGGCGTCCATTCATATTACGCGGATTATTGGTCGCGCATTCTCGTCCCGTACCAACATTGCGCAATTGCGGCATCTACTGATCATCATCTAATTGACTGAGCCCCACGGTAAGGAAGACTTGTGTTATGGGAACTCAGCCAACGATACATATAATATACAAATACTTAAATACATATATAAAACACCCATGACTCAGGAACAAATATCTGTACTCATCACACAAATGAATGTCCTGGGATCTGAACCCAGGAGCATCGGCTTCATTGGCAGGGTCACTTCCCACTAGGCCAAACCGGTCGTTAAAACCTAACACGCTCCTTGCTTCGCTCGGTGTTATTAGAACTTTGTCATATATGATATTTCTGTGGCTTCCAATTGCTGGGTTTTAAATTGTTGGGTCACGCTTTATCAATACGTACCAAATATGCACATCCCAACAATTCAAAGCCAAGGGACTCTGACTGTTGGACGCGGATTGTTTGGTCGAGCATTGTTGCCTAGTACAAAACGCGACTTCGGATTATTGCCCCGTAACGCGTTTGTACGGACCGACCACGTGCAGCCCGAGAATTGACGACCCAGTAATCTGAGTACAACATGGTCGCCATTTGCTGGGCTGTACATTACGGGGTCGAGCATTGTTGGGCTGCATTTTGGTGGTCATCAAGATCAGCTTACTACTTGCTAAGAAAAACTAATCCTATAGAAATTCTATAATACAATGTATAGTCAACAAATTTGATTTCTAGGCCACTTCAAACCTTGTCACAGTGACGTTAATAAGATCTTTTGGGTGTTTCATATAGATTTTCACTGTGACAAGAAACGAAGTGGCCCAGAAATCAAATTGGTTGACTGTACTTGTATTCCGGAAAAAAATACGTGGTTGATTGGATATCCATAGAAAATTTAAGCATTCACAATTTGACACTTCAATAATAGTAATTAGAAGATGTTATTTATGTTATCAAAAGATAGAAAGGCTTAGTGGCTTCCGAAATCCACTGTGTAACCAGGGTTTATTAATTTAAAAAAAAACTTACCCGTCAATGAAGGTCCTAGCCGGCATGTCCCAGTGAAATAGCAAAATCCACAACTCAGTATTGTTGTATATATCCAATAGTCTTCTTCATATAAATTCGAAATGTATAATCGCGATTAAATTTGATAAATATGCCAAAATACGTTTAGTAGATTATCAATAAGTAAATATTATATGGCTTAAATTTACAGGCACACCAATGATATGTATTTAATTTAGTTGAATTCTTTCTTAGTCCTATAACATAGTTTTTACGTTGATTTTAACGCCTTTTTATGTTGCTTGAAGTCACAGCGTGGATACCGCAGTCAGTCCTGGTAAGTCCATATTCCGAGTATCCTTTGAAACTCACACAGAAAATGTCCAATACACTTTCCTTTTCATCATTTTAAGTTCACTGTGCACTAGCTGTTATTAGCACATCGTTTCTCAGTTATTACATTGGGTTATGGCGGCTTAGATTGTTTAGATTGGTTATCTTATAAAATTGCACTCATAAACGCGGAAACTTAGGAAAATAAGCACGATCGTGCGGGGAAATTTATATAGATATACGTAAATTGAAAATGTGAAGACTAAGCTTGTTCTTTTAGACAAATAATGATATGTTTTAGGGCTTAGTCCGTAGTATTTTCTAAGCGTGCCTTACTTGATGCTAAGGGTGTCAGTGTTGTCAAATGCCACGGACATGCGCAGTGAGGGAAGTTTTGACAGACCGCGACTTTGTCGATAAAGCAGGGTGCGGTATGAAAGATTCACTCTCGTCAGTTTCCAAACGCAAGTTAACATTCGCTTATCCTCAAAACAAATATGATCTGTAAATACATGAAGCTGCTACGAGGCTCAAGGACAGACTTTTACTGGTTATTCTAAGACAATAATTGCAATCGCCCAAAAAAAATGGAATATTAAGTTAGATTCAGATAAAATAAGGAGTTTTACAGAACTGAAATAACTTGAACATTTGCGTTAATGAATATAATGATAAAATAGTTAGTTTTGTTATACCTACTTGTATTTTTGTGGCCTTTAAATGTCAAGTGATGCGTATGACATTTGTCTCGCAAAGGTCATATATAGTATCCAGACTGTTTATGTCAAGGAAATTTTAGTATTACTGGAATAAGCCCTGTGAAAAATACCAATAAGTGAAACGTGCTTTACATGCATCTAATTAAGGTTTACTTTCGCTCGCCGAATATGAAGAAAAAAAACGAGCCGAGTAGGACAGCTAGTACACAGACCTCTGTCCCTTTCTGAATGATGCTATTCCAAGAATAATATTAGATCTATGGCAACCCAAAGTCAACTAGATGCTAGGGTAACCATGCTTGTACATGGACGAGGACAATTACACAACAGGACAACATTAATGTTGGTGTTGAGATAAAGTACATTAAACATATTTATTAAAATTTGTAAAATGTGGTTTCATTGTCATTGTATATTATAGTAGAGGGAATATAGCAATTGGGGCAAAGTAATTCCCACAGAAGCGGGGTTATAGTGGTCTAATTTCCTGCGTTTTTTTGATATACCTAATAAACATATAGAATATATAAGTGTGCAAAATGCGAATTTTCACCCGGTAAAGATTAAAAAAAAATCAACATGTAAAACTCAAATCGTGTGTGTCAATTACAGGAAATTACACACAAAAATGGTTATGAGGTTAATTTTATAAAATAAGAATCGTAAATAACAAAGTGGTGGTTGAAGAACAAAAATATTTTTCAAGTAAAATGAAAATATGAACATTGAAAACTGAACGTAACATTTTATTGTTTTACACATTAATATACGTTGTAATAAGAAAACCATATTAAATACATAAATATTTCCGATTATATTATATGATGTAAAAGTATAGGCTGTATTTTAATCAACACGATAAAATATAGGCCTCTGCCATAGACTGCCACATGGAGAACACTTTAACATACTGCGGCCACCGACTGTTTACTCCACCGACACTCTTAAATTTGAACACAGCAAGAGCTTATTTTTATTCTTTCACCATCTGGTTATTTATATTTAATTTTAGAAATCATCGTCATAATCTCTTTTACCATTTAATTTCTTGTAAATAGATACCACAGACGATTTTTAATAAATTTTATAAGTATTCGAAGTTAAAATTTTTGGGAAGCAATAAAACGCATGTAGTATGTCAAATAGATACAGAGCTGCCGGCGTGGTCTCTACACCGATCTAGTACATCAGAACACTATTGTATTTAATGGAATTTTCCTAACTTCTAAAATTAACGTGGTCACCCTATAGAAAGAGACAAAGGTCTGCGTGGTAGCTATCTCACTAGGCTCGCTTTTTTCGGGCTAGTACTCGATCTAGTTATAATAGTATATCTATGGTTTATGTTAGATATATTCTCATTGCAGAGTAGCCTGCTAGCGTTGCAGTGGCGTATATAGCAATAGCAGACATTACAGCACAACCCGTAAAAAGGGACCTCAATATATACATAAAACTATTTTGTACTTAATATAAAACACGCCAATTATTTAAAAATAATTCGTACAAGTGGTTACATGTGAAAAACTTAGCTAAAGCACCTGGCCTATGTAATAGTAACGTGTGTGTACACGCATGTGGGCGTTCTATATTCAAATGTTGACTTAAGTTTCATATTAATTCTCTGCACAACTACATAGACATGGTGCTTCAGTTAAGTTTTTCACCTATTAAGTATAGGTTAGACTGGTATAGGTATAGACTGGATGTAATTTGAGCAAAAAAAATAAAAAATAGATTTACAATCCATAAAATTCTACCAATACAACTTGAACTGTCCATATAATACATAATGCTACTCTATATAAACCAACTAAGATAGGGTTGTCATATTCCTCATTGTCCTCCCGCCGGGTGACCACCTTAAATTGTGAGTGCTCATTATGGTTTGGTCACCCACGGTGAAGCGAAGAAGATCCCAGGAGCGGTACCGCGAACATCGAAGTTCGTATATTTCGGGCATCTTTCTCTTTTACTCCATTTAAGGTGGCATGAGAGTGACAAAGAAAATCGTACGTTTATGAATATCGTTGTTCGGCATGTTTGTTGTGCCTTCCTATACTCTGGCACAGTATAATAAAGAGTACTAACGTACAGTATGGCCGCTCCCTGCCCCCCACCGAAAGTGCCGCCCACCCGCTCTCGGTTACCTCGCAGTTACCGGCTGGCAAGTACCTACGCGACGACGTAGTGCGCAGATTACCTATTCAATTTTTTTCACAATTATTTATAAAACCTTTTGTAATGGGCGTGTGTTGTGCTGTGTACGGATGTTTAAGCTCTAGAAACGACAAAACCAAAAGAAATTTCTACAGATTTCCATTGGATGAATTATTTTTTAATATTTTTATGTTTTAGTAGAAAATCAACTTAAACCGGGTACTTATGTTTAGTATTTCTGTTACCCTATCCGTATTAGACATAAACCTATCAGTTCACACTGAAAACAACAAAATATAAACAAAAAATCATGTTTTCAACTTACGTAATATTTTGGTGGCCTGAATTTCCTTACAATAATTTTGTTACTTCGTTTTATACTGATTCAAAACAGGAAACTATTGTATAAATTGTGCTTAGATACCCACCTTACAGCATTTTTTTTTTATGACATAAGGTGGCAAACGAGCAGACGGATTGCCTGATGGTAAGCAATTACCGTCGCCCATGGGCACCCGCAAGACCAGGGGAGTCACAAGCGCGTTACCGACCTTTAAGGGGGGTTGGAGCTCTGGGAACCTTACTCACCATCAGGAACACAATACTACATACCTGAAAGGTAGCAGTGCTATTATGGCTGTGGTCTTCTGTAAGGAGGAGATACTTCCCCAGTTGGGCTTCTCCAGACTCGAGCGTGATGGTACTTCGCTGTGCCCTACCTCTCATTGTCGGACGTAGTTTAAGGACATACCCGGGTCCAGCATAGAGCAGCATAGAGGTATGATTCTTTTTTTTTTTTTTTTCCACTCATACAAATATCATTACAGGATATACCCAATGCGATATTGTTGCTAAAAACTAAATATACAACAGGATAACAATTATCTAAACAATTCCAATATATTACCTACTTAATATCTATCTATTCTAAGTAACAAAGAGTTAATAATGCTGCTTTTGTGAATTCACTCATAGTACACGAGAACAGATCTATTCGCGTAGCTATGAGGTTCAGGGTGCGGATGGCGCGCGTCATCGGCGTCTCCCGCAGCAGACGCGTGCGCCCGCGCGGCACGGCCAGCAGCCCGGGCCGGCGCCGCTCCGCGCACGACCGCGGAACACAGAAACTCACCGCCCCCAGTATATCGGCGTTGTATATCCTTCCGATAATAAGTTTATAGATATATGTAACGAGTGTTAGCTCCCTTCTGACTTTCAGCTGGTTGTATCCGACCATGCCTAAAATAAATAATGTCGGATACATTAGCGGATAAAACGGGTACACGCCGTATTGCCTCATATACATATATCTATCTTATTTCTTCCTAATTCGCGCAATCATGGCAATGAGTTTTGAATCATTGAGGTCATCGAACTTGAACGCAGGCGGCGCGGCGCGCGGCGACACAGTAGGTATAATAAAGAGTAGGTACTAAGCCTGTTTCTGCGCATGTTTATGCTATACCTTGTGCGAATGTTTCATTCAATTAAATACTGAAACTTCAAGGGTTTTTTTCTGCAATGCCTTATAAATTACTATAATTTGTCATAAATGTCATAATCATCTATATATACATAATAAAACAGTAGCGAAGCCGAATTTGTTTGTTTTTTTTTAAAATTATTAGTGGGCTGAATGAACATTACGAGTACTATCTAGATGTCAAATGGTTAACTTTTGTATTTTTTGCCAGTCTGTCTGTCTGTCACTCTGTGCACGCAACACGTAAAATTTACTGGTCCCATTACATTACATTACATTACAATAAAGTACGATTTTTCGTTTTTACTTATCCTTTTATTTAGTATAAGAGGCTATTAGCAAAGATCCAGTTGCTCAAGTCAAAACGTAGACGTCAATAATAATCTCAGAAAATAGAGTTATAAACGTTTTCGTTTATAATTGATTAGTGATTACACACAAACTAACTCGACACAAATAAATTCGACGCCGATATAAGAAGGTCATCCATCTAACATTGTTGCGTTCCCGATTCGCGAACGCACTACGCCAAATAGCGGCAACCCTAGCGTGTCTTATCTCACTCACACAGGCATGGTACGCGCTCACCTACACGAGCTTAGACTGTGTGCGTAGCAACGCGTTTGTTTCATACATTTGATCGCCACTTACCGGGGTGTGACTCTGGCCTGTCGATTTCTAAGAAGTTATTTATTTTCGAGTTTCTTACTAATCTCCTGTTTAATTTATTCAAAATATTAGGTTTTGAGAGCACTGGTGGCCCAGCGGTAAGAACGTGCGACTTGCAATCCGGAGGTCGCCGGTTCAAACCGCGGCTTGTACCAATGAGTTATTCGGAACTTATGTAAGAAATATCTTTTGATATTTGGGCCATTTTATTTAAAGTTGTATGTACTCAATTTTTTTTAATTTGGATTTTTTTGTGTTCTGTGTAATTTGGGTTTCTACTCAGAATCATGAGTTCTTTCGAGCCTGATAGAAGAAAAAATGTGTCCCAAGCTTTTTTATCCCAACTCTGGCAGAAAAAAAAAACAATTTAAAAAAAGTTGAGTAGGTGTACAACTTAAAGTAAAATGGCCCATTTACCAGTCGTTTTTCGGTGAAGGAGAACATCGTGAGGAAAACGGAGTAATCCCAATAAAGGCCTAGTTTACCATCTGAATTGGAAGGTCAGATGGCAGTCACTTTCGTAAAACTAGTGCCTACGCCAAATCCTGAGGTTTAGTTGCGAAGCAGACCCCAGGCTCCCGTGAGCCGTGGCAAAATGCCGGGACAACGCGAGGAATATGAAGGTAATTTTTTCATTATTAAGAGGAATGGCACGCTCGATTAAATCCTATGCCAACGCACAATACCTCTCACGCACATAGTCTAAATAATTTCTAACTTTATTACAAATATAAAAAAACCGGCCAAGAGCGTGTCGGGCCACGCTCAGTGTAGGGTTCCGTAGATTTTCGTCCGTCACAGTAAGTGTTCCCACTTAAGAGTTAAAAATGGGCTATTTGATACATTGTTGTTGACATATTAATATTAATTACAGGACCCTAAAAACGGGCCCACAAAGGATGCTGACAACTAAAGAAAGAGTTATAGATCCCAACTATACATGGAAAAAATGTAAAAATGTTGTCATTTTCAGTCCCACCACAAGTAGTAAGAAGAGGTTGTAACATGGAGTGATAACCAGCCAGCGTCATTTGAAGTCAGTCAGTCAGTTTTAATTTAACCTAATGTATGGGCATGTATGCTCCGATCCCATTCAGAAAGAATCTAAAAACCGCCATGTAGGGTATGAGCGTTCCACCTACAGCGACATCTATCGGCAAATTAAGTAAACTATGCGCGCGAGCTTAAAGTACAGAGTCTCTAGTGTAAGTTTCTTTTGACGTAAAAAATGTCTCAAATGCGTAAGTGATACTGATATAATATGGGTAACTAACGCGATGGTGATGTTTCGTTACGTTAAAAACATACCTACACTCGGGGCTCAGATGTAGTGAATAATCCTTTCCTATCGTATTTTCTCGGAAATGTTCGTATTTGTCTTACTACTTCACTCACACTCAGTACTCATTTGAAGTAGTAAGACAAAGCAGGGGACGGTCGCATTGGGCGATGAATATTAGTGCAGATTCTTATTTACGGTTAAAACTATACACGAAATTATACATAAAACGGCGGCGCTACCGCGAACAACGATATTCGTAAATTTCGGACGATTGTCTCTGTCACTCTTAACGCCTTGGAGTAAAAGAGAAATGCTCGACATATACGAACTTCGATCTTCGCGGTACCGGGCCTGAAGTGAGGAAGTATGTCTTGTCATTTAATAGAAATTTTGACAGCCATATCTTAGGGAATAAGGGCTAATTTATTAACAATTTGTAAGAAACTATCGCCTTAACGACTTTAGTGCTGGAATAATATAAAGTACCTATTTTGCTCGCAAAAAAGCCTAAGATATATGCAATCCTGCGGCGCTTACAGTTTTTTCGAGTTGATAAGTTTGTATGGGGGAACAATATTTTCGTTTTTTAGTATATTACTCGATATTTTTTCATACTTTTTCACCGTTCAAACCTTCCCTGAGCTACTAAAAATATTTCAAGGCCAAAATTAGCCAAATCGGTAAAGCCGTTAGCAAGTTATAGCGTGACCAAGAGAAATAGGGGTTCATTTATATATATATAGGTTTTTTTCAAAAACCATTGAACCTATCAAGTTCAAAATAATTTTCCTAGAAAGTTTATGTAAAGTTCTACTTTTGAGATTTTTTTCATATTTTTGAAACTTGTGGTTCCAAAGTTAGAGGGGGGGGGACGCACTTTTTTTTACTTCTGGAGCGATTATTTCCGAAAATATTGACATTATCAAAAAATGATGTTAGTAAACCCCTATTAATTTTTAAATTCCTATCCAACAACATATCACACGTTAGGATTAGAATGAAGAAAAAAATCACTCCCCACTTTACGTCTAGGGGGGGTACCCTAAGAAAACATTTTTTTCCACTTTTTATTTTTGCACTTTGTCGGCGTGATTGATATACGTATTTCTACCAAATTTCAGCTTTGTAGTGCTAACGGTCACTGAGATTATCCGCGGACGGACGGACGGACGGACGGACAGACATGGCGAAACTATAAGGGTTCCTAGTTGACTACGGAACCCTAAAAATGATGTATAATAAACATAGAAATTTTTATTAACGCGGCGCATTAATAAGGGCATCATTAGGCCACGCAACGAAGCCTAATCACTCCATCACCGGTAAATTCAACGATTTTATCAAGCTTTTAGTAAAAAAAAGTCATTTGATAGAGTAGAAAATTACGGCACATAAAACATTATGGTTTTAATCGATGTTTTTATTTTTTGTCCCCTCTACACTACAACAGTGGTGAGTAATCGTGGTCCGCAGTATAAAGATTTGCGGTACTCCAGTATTTTTTGGTCAACCAAAAGTGTGATAGTGTCTACTCTCGTTAGAAAAAGACATTATGAACATTCTCCACATGAAAACCTAATAGTATACACGAACAATACTTCGTAGAGCTTCGATGCTTGCGGAAGGGGTCTATTCGCTGGGTTAATTATGTCACATTTCAATCTGCAACTGGCGTCATTCAAATATTTGTAGATGCGTTTTAAAGTTTTTACGCAGTACACACGCAGCGATGACGCCGCGTTCACGCGGCGTGTAATTTTATATGTAAACGCCGAGAAACCGCTGGACAGAAATGATAGTGTGTAAGAGCCCTAACAAGAGGACGTTACCTACAGTTTTTTTTTTATGTTGACAGTTGAAGCTAACACATTGCATCCTGAGATTCCTGAGCCTATCTCTCTCTTTCTCTATCTCTCTGCGAAAGAAGTTTATGCGAAGTTGGTATAGGAAAAATGTTAAGAACCTCTGTTCTGAAAACATAGCTATGTGTCACGCTACATGCCGAAAATGGATGTGAAAACTTTGAATCGTAGCTCATATTTGGGGTAATAAAATGGCGTAGAAGCTATGCACTGACATTATACCGCTTTTGTGACTTCCCTTTCAATATTAGTCGTTGGTTTTATGAGGGTGGGCGGCCTTATGGACGCGACAGATCGAAACGTAGAGGTGAGCAGATTCAACTTATTATACCTGATGCTTCCTAAAATATGACTACGTGTAAGGAATTTTTTTCTTACATTTCATTAATTAATTTACTAGTATTGCTGGAGATGGCTCCCAGTGGCGCTCTATGAACTTATCTGCAGCAAAATCGACGTCCGTGGCTGATTGGTATATACCCACCCTTATGAAATGGTATAATGAGGAGAGCTCAGTGTACAAGGACATTTATATGCGCAAAACATTAAAAGTTAAATATATCTCGAGAATCCTCTACGGAATTGTTTTCATGTGAAAAAACTGCCTCTCACGTTTTAATAACAAAACACGGTTACACGCCACAAGTACATTCTAACTCTATAAGCTCGTACTACGTTCTTCCACTGGGTATCATAAGCGGCCCAGGGTCCCGGCACAATTTACATTTACTTAAATATTGAAGAATAAGCAATGTTTGTAATGTTCCATATGAAATGGAATTTAGCCTTCCGGATACGGTTAAAATCCTTCTTATATTCTACGCAAATATCAAGTGCAGTGTCGGCCGTTTTTAAACCTTTCCATGTTTTATTTAGATCCCAGAAACGTCCTATTTTTTATTTACTGTTTTTTTTTATATAAAGCAGAAACCTATAAAATTATGAACTCAGGGAAAGGTCAAAGTTCGTGACTCCGGGATGCTGCCTGCTACTTTATCAACTAGATACCCTTACTAATTTACAAATGTATTTTGGTCTAACGCCTTATATTATGGTAGACGATATAGTATTATATAAATAGGGCAATCCCATATATAATTCCCCCTTGCCTTGTAGTCGGTAGTAAATAACTAAGTAGCAGTATAGTTGCCGGGTTCGAATCCTGGCAACTATACTGCTACTTCAAATCCTGGCAAAGGCATTTATTTCTTTGTTTATCATGTACATTTGATCCTGGGTTATGCTAAGACTATGGCATGCCGTGTGATGCCGGCTGACTGCGGCGAAACCCACGCTACTACAGTCGCCAACCCGCCTGCCAAGCGTAGCGACTATGGCAACTACCCCAAATGATACAAGTTATATTTATGGGAGGCCTATGTCCAGCAGTGCTGCATACGGCTAAAATGTATATATTTTTGTATTATGTTGTCGTCTAGCACCTGCAATACAAGTCGTATTTATTATTATATAGTAAATCATACAAAAGTATGCAAGCGACCTCAGTGCACGCTGATCAAATCTCTTTGAAGCTTGACGCTACGCAGCACGTACTCGTACCGCCACTGACGACGTACACAACCCGCAGACCGCATGTATACTAACATTGTGTTTCGACTTCGCTTGTATCAATCAATGTGTGACTGATTCATCCGTGTCACAATCAGCATCAACAAAGGATATCGAGCACCAAGTTTGAACTCGTCTTAATAATTAGAAACCCGCCTCGCACGCTTGCGTGTTACCGAAAACAATTAGAACCATTATCTAGGTAGCTAGGCCGGCAGACAATTAGGTAAATTAATACCTACCGAGGATGCTACCGCTCAGTTCTCGAGTTTCATCGCCACGTTTCCAATTCATATTGGAGGATCATCACATTCACAACTCAATTTAATTGATTTTGCAATTATTTGTTAGTGGTATTACTTAGCAAGCTGTAATAGAGATTATAGTAGGAGTGTAGTAGGCAGTATGGCCACGATAATCGGTTTAAATCATCATCTTCCTCGCGTTGTCCCTTTTGCCACGGCTCATGGGAGCCTAGGGTCCGTTTGGCAAGTCATTCTAGGATTTGGCGTAGGCATTAGCTTTACGGAAGCGACTGCCATCTGACCTTCCAACCCAGAGGGTAAGCTAGGCCTTATTGGCATTAGACGAGTTTCCTCACGATGTTTTCCTTCACCAAAAAGCGACTGGTAAATAGCAAATGATATTTCGTACATAAGTTCCGAAAAACTCATTGGTACAAGCCGGCGGGGTTCGAACCTGCCACCTGCGGATTGCAAGTCGCGCGTTCTTACACTTCTTACCACTAGGCCACCAGCGTTCTGCTCACGGTAATCGATATAAATGTAACTACATTGTTTGGGACCATAGTCATAAGCTTACCAAATTGAAAATGTACTGTTTTATATTATGTATTATGGTCAGATACAGATCTGTTTAAATTGCACTTTCGCACTTTTTACGGCTCAGCTTAAAACATTACAACTGTATTCATTCCAGCCGTATATGTACATGTAGAAAGCTTTATGATAAAGAACGTATTAATGAATGACTTACCTAAAAAGCGGTGCGCAAACGCAACTCAATCCGCGCATTCAAGATGGCGCGTGCATAGAGCACAGCGCACACGCCATGTCGGTCACGCTTGCCCGGTCAAGCGCAAACAGTTTTTTTCTACATAAACATTGTTCGCAGAGAAATCGACGGGCGTATCCGCGGCCATTGTTGTACGCTAGTTTTAACCGGGGATATTAGAGCGTGATACAGTATCAAATAATGTACAGCTACGGATTTTTGTTAGTTTAATGACACCGTTATATTTTATGCCGGAATAATTGGTTTCAGAAAAAGTATTCCCATGAAATTAGTTTTCGCTAAATTGGTGGTCAGGCTAGTAAAAGTAAACTAGTACAAGCAATTTGGAATAGACGAAGATCTATTTTGATTGATTGTTGACTTCCAATTTTGAAAAGTTTCAGGTTGTTTCCAGTAATTTAGAGGAAAACTTATTTATAGTTGAAGATATTATGGTTATCAAAATTCAAGTACTTGTAGTGAACGATGATTTTAATTACAGACGCATCACCTTAATTATTCACCTCATTCGCTGTTATTGTAATCCTCTATTATACATAACAGCTGAGTCATACGCAGATTTAAACGCTTGTCATTTCTATTTCTGACAGCTGAGTGTATTAACTCTACAACGAAACAATATTAAGATTTTAAGACAAAGAAAATAATCGTTAAAACTATCTTCAAAATAACTTGTTAAGACCAATTTATGGGAGTTATTTATAATTTAATATATACATTTTTATGCCATTCGGAATCGAAACCCTAGGCCCATGGGGTCCCAGCGCCCATATCATGTTCAAAGACCTTTCAAAAAGGCTCGTCGACTCCACTGGTGACCGCAGAGCTGGCAGCTTTCTCGCGCAATGCATCAGTATCGCGATACAGCGGGGGAATGCTGCCAGCATCATCGGCAGCATGCCAAAGGGGCCCAATTTTAACGACGTTTTTTAAATTACATTTATTATTTTTTCTTTTGTCTTATTGTTTATGTTGTATTAATCTGTAAATTGTTGCTTATTCTAAATAAATAAATATATTTAATAATATGTCATCCTTAATTATGGGGAAGAGAGAAAGGAGTTTAGGCTACGTTCACGTTGGCTAACCGACGCAGACTACGTGTAGGCAACGTGAACGGTTCATGATTTTACTCCTCGTTACGGAATGAAACTTGTATTCGACTAGTAAAACGTGAGTTAACCGCTTCTACACAATTAATATGTTTGAATCTCACTATAGTTTTGTGTTTAAAATTTGTATGTATATTTTAAAGTATATATTTCGTCTCGCCATTGTCTCAACAGTTTGTTGGCCGGGTCTAAGAGTCAGCCTATCACTAACTTATTACGGTTATTTTATAATGCGTAACTTATTGGTACTAAATACGGTTGCGACCACTTCTCATCGTCGAGCTGGTTTGTTTATCGCTTCCTGTTGATTAGTTTCTTTGTTCGAGCCTGCTCGAGCGCATCGATTCAAATTACATTATCTATACATGCGCATAAGCAATGAACCCGTATGCGCGACGTGTACCTATGTTTCATACTTATCTTACAAATATGAAGAATTATTCGGCATTTTCTAGTATTTAAGAAAGACTACTACTACTCTACAGATCGTTATAATGAATTAAACGCTGGCTTTTTTACTTTTTCCCTCAGGATCTGTTCTAACAGCAACACTCTTAGATGTACATTGGTGGACCTTTATAAAGGTAAGGCATATATTACACCGATGTACAGCTAAGAGTGTTGTTGTATGTACCACACTGTTTAAAGACTCTTCCATTGCACCATATACCGTAAAACTTGGGGAGTAGGGACAAAATTGACATTATAACATCGATCATATTTAATTATTACATTTTATACAAAAATATTATTAATAACTATGTGCCAGTCATTTGTATTTTAGGTTTTTTTATGATTTTTGGTAGTTCTATTATATAAATTTAAAGATAAACACAGAATAATATGACAATCCATCGTAGCCTCATGGTTAGCGGCTAACCCTGATGGGTGGGCTTAGTGGTACTTAGTGGCTTTCAGACTTCGAGTGACAATACTCAATATTCCATATTTGAAGTGATGAAAATACAAAGTTTTCTATATCTACGAATATATTCCGTTATCCGGTTCTTTACGAGAATGGGGGAACGGAGTACTAGAGTAAAACCAACTGTGCTCGTATAAACGCGCACAGCATGACATACCTAACATAAGTCGAACCCGTCACACACGACTGGCATCCGCCATTTGACAGTTACCAGGGTATCTCAAGCGAAACCGTTTGTTCCTTATGCAATACACATTATAAACGACTTAGTGCCAGGAAGTAAAAGAAAAAATGTGTTGACGTTCGCTGCTCAATGGGATTAAATCTATTGAAAAACCCAGAAAATAATGAAAATAATCGTTAGCTGATTTTCTATAGCCTACTGTTTATGATTGCTGTCTCTTTTAGGGACTGGTGCATAATAAAAACTGCATATTTACAATATCGAATTTAATCTTTAGCGCATATTCCACTTCAACGCAATTTAACGTGAGTCGACCTGGTTATCTACTCGTAAATCGCCCTCGTTGAGAATTATAGAGAATATACAATTTGTATGCATACGAGTAGTTATAGAAACAGATCTTCTGAGACTGCTTTGTCAATATTGTTCATCTTTATCATCAGCGGCAGCCGAAAGACGACCGCTTTTTTTTATATGAACATTTTTTTATATTTATAATTATGAACACTATTGAAATAATTGTAACATGAACATTTGCCCGACTAAATTCAAAAATCGTCTGTAATAATTTTATCTTTATAATATCAGTGTTTAAACTTAAAAGCTTATTTTATACACACATGGCTAACACTGAATTATACAACGATGTAGCACCGTCCAAGTTTTATTTTTTACTGTAACAGCATTACATGGTTTCAGCTAATTAACCTTTTTTTGTACAAAACCGTTGCATAGTCGAGATTATTAATGATTATTAACCATGAAAGGAACGGAGCTTAATTGTACTGGAATTATATTGAACAATGTTTAAACGCAACTATTCTAGGTGCTTACTGCTCAGTTAAATTACACTTAAGTATTAGATAATAATAAAACGATAGAAATGGTAGAATTCAACCTTTAAAGACAATTTATGGACACAAATGAAATAGGAGATATATTTGGTCGTAGCCATAATACGTACGTTAATTGAGTACCTCGATATGTCACTAATGAGTTTAGTTGTCTGGTATATAAAGTATAGCTAGGTCATTTTATAAAATGTATCTTTGAATATTCTAGAATACTAAGATAGCTACAACTCTTATAAAAATACGTAAACAAACCATACGTAATATTTTGTAATTTTAGGACCTTTAGCCCTTTCTATATTTCTACTATATTAGATTTAATGTAGTCTGTTTTAATATTCATTTAGTTTTATAATTCGAATTGTAAGTTTGTTATTTTTTTTTTTTGAAAAAAGTAAAAAATTGTTACTCAATGCAAAATAGTTAACGTGGCAACTTAGCTTAAAAAATAAAAAACAATTTGTTGGCGGCGATATATTTGCATAGTGCCTAACATATTTAATTTAAAGAACTTCAAAAAAATATAATTCCATAATTAACTCTTACATATAAACAAACACACAGACAGAATATCTAAAATAATAATTTATGATTTAGTTAAACAGTTGTTTCCACTATTAGCTACAATTGGACAAAAAACTTGTATTTTCAGAATTTCTTTCAGAATATTTTATTAACTCTAGGTTAGAGACAGCTGTGGAGGTTCCCAGCGGCTAATCGATATGAGTAAACTAGTTAAACTACCTACGTGTCATTATTCATAGCTGGGTCACTTAAATCTAAATATATAGAACAGTTAGAGACTGACAACAAGGGCACAAATTCTTATTTTTTATTTCTAATCATTTATATATACGAAGTAACGTACCTATTTAAAGTACCGTTACCTATGTAAAGTACTTACATGGCCCCAGAATAGCCGTACGAAAGATAAGAAAAGATAAAATATATAAATGAGCAACTGCACATTATTTAGTAAAAACATCCCTAAGAAATATATAATAATGATTATTCTCGTTATCTGTTCGCAGGCTTCACTTACCTTGCTGCATTTAGTTAATAATAATACTTAATGCAACATCGTCACTACTTTGAAAAAATCTCGTATCTGATCCAGATACTCGAAGTTGAAACACAGTAACTCTCTATTCATCCCATATATAGTTACGTAATTTTTCTTTTGAGTGCCAGAATGAGTTACGAGGTTTTTTCAAAGTAATGAATATTTTTAATTCGTTATTATTTCATTAGCGTAAGTCCATGTGTCCTGAAGGCCGATTCCAACTTATTACCAATTTATAACAATTTAATGTAATTTTGTTATCATTCAGCCGTACGTACGTCTAACTCGTAGATACAGTCGTCATCAGATATATCGGAGCTGTGGAGGTGGTTACAAATATCTGAACATGCACTCGCCTCGCCTTGACAGTAGAGGCATTGTTCTGATATGTGCGAGTACACAGCTCCGATATATCTGATGGCGACAGTTCTCGTACATTACTGAAATATATAATGAAAATCAGTCACTTCAGTATCAGTAGTCAGTAGGACTACGAGTACATTAGTGATATTCGACCTCGTGTCGGCCAGTCCGTTTAAAGGGTCTATTATAGGAGCTCAGTCGGCCAAATTAGGCTTATAAATGCCAGCTCCGATATATCTGATGGCGACAGTTCTCGTACATTACTGAAATATATAATGAAAATCAGTCACTTCATTATCAGTAGTCAGTAGGACTACGAGTACATTAATGATATTCGACCTCGTGTCGGCAAGTCCGTTTAAAGGGGCTATTATAGGATCTCAGTCGGCCAAATTAGGCTTATAAATGCTATCTGCAACTGATTATTTGGCTGCTTAGGTAATCCAGGTCCCTATAACCAGACCGGTAACCGCAGGACGAGCAGTAACGTACATGGAGGCCTAATGGGGTCCAGCAGTGGACTTTCGTGGCTTACCTATACCTATCAACATAGGTAGGTAAAAGCGAGCCGAATACAGTTGCGAAAGATAAACTATTTAGGTCATCATATCAGTGTCTCGCATGCAAAATACTGTTGAAGCTTATCTGTGCTCCGACTAAAGGCTTGCCATAAGACCTATTCAAAAGTTACGGATTCCGGTCATTTTGGAAATCGCGAGCACGAAATATATTCACCTACTAAACGAATAGCGTGGTCTATTTAGCTATCAATAAGAGTTTTGGCTATGTATTATACTCCAGTACTATCAAAAAGCTTTATATTAACTCATAATTCAAAATTTTATAGCGCCGTAAAGCTAGGAACTAGCTTAACTTATCTTTATGGCAAAGCAATGTGCGATGTTTAAGTGCGAAGTGGTTTCAAGTTTAATCAACAGACCATAAATAACGCTATTCAATTTGAAATTTTTTTGGAATTTAAGACCCAAATATAATAGAGTTACTTATACCTTAAACTCTTCAAGTACTACTGAGATTTCATGGAATCTAAGATGTACTTGGCTGATTTTATACTAAGCAGAAACGTCTGCTAGCATATCATCGATATTTAAATCGAAAGAAAAAATAGAAAAAATTTACTCGCAGCGGAACGCGAACCCACTACAACGAATTTTTTCTTTCGATTTAAATGTGTACTAGGCTATTATGTGTGAAAAGGATGGTCTACCTACTGGAGTATTGAATGAAAATCATCACCTGCCCAATAAAATAGTGATTGTTTTACAAGTGGATTTTTTTATTTTTTTCCTACTATGATCATGATCACTTTGGATCCTGAATTGTAATGATCTCAGATCTCTGTCCTTATATTTTACATTTGCATTGTAACTTTTAGATGGTTGTCATAAGCCGCACATGAATCTTTTGACGGAGTTAATGAATTTCCTACATGTTACGGTTGAAGGCGCTATCAAGGGGACAGCAACGGTGACATTTTCAAGCGCAATTAACTTTCCGGGCTACTTTTGATGCATTACAAAGAAAGCGGAAGTATCTGTACCTAAGTCAGGTTAGATCTTTAAAGGTTCTTTCGGTGTAGAAGCAGTGTCAATATGTTCAATGGTATGGTATACAAGCTGATTTCTGGGTCGTAACTCAGAACCAGTTTTTCTAACTCAGTAACTGGTCAATATTATACCTATTATGGTTGTATTAATTAGATCAAAAAAGCATGAATTATCTTTTCATAAAACAAATCATTAAAGTGGAGTCAACCAAATTGTAAGCAATTTTTTTTCTACTTACCATCTGAAATTAATTATAATGTTTGGTGATATAAAAGATAATGATTAACATAATTAGCTTCATCTATTAATTCTATGTCATACCCTGTTTTCTTGCTCCACGACCCTGAAATCACTCTGTATAATATTTACGTGTTCAGTGCACCATTTTTCAAATACCATCCTAACACCCTAGTAATTTTGCCATCAGAGTAACAACTCCGAAATACCATACCATTTTTCTTCCCCCTTAAAGCACTGTGTATAATAAAATTAATGTTGTGTTTCCCGCCAAAAAATAGTATTTCCGCGACAAAATGGCTGACAAAAGTCGATAGCTTTGAATGTTTGATACGCTCGGCGCCGCTGCGACAGCGAGCGTGCGACCAAACATACGCCTCCAACTAATCGTGACCTCTTCGAATTAAATGGATACCCCTTCTATGGTCTAAGGTTACCTGTAAAAAAGGGGCGAAGGAGCTCTTGCGAAACTGGACGTGGCATCCACGCGTACGTAGCATTAAATATTTAACTTTAGCCTAGTTTTCATAATGTCCCCTTTGAATACAACGTTTAATTCCGTCTAATTGCGGGGTTAATGGCAGGACCTAATTCTTTTTCCCCGAAAGTGTATAACATTAAGTTACACCTATTATTATTTGGTAATTTTTCAGTTTAGTTATGATAAGTAATGTTTTCCTTGTTATTTAAAAAATGATATGTTATTGCCACCTTTAGTTAAAGCAACCGAGGCGAGGATTCCCCGCGAATGCTTCGGCTGTGGAAAAAGCTTCCGGATGAGATGAGATGAGAGATGGTTTCCTGTTAGCACCTAATACAGATGAGAAAACCTAAATTATAGACAATTTACCAGTAGACATCGAATGTCTATAAGACTGTAGACAGATAAATCTAAAGGATACCTACTGTAATAGTTATAACGAAATCATTGAGTGATATAATTGCTAAGCTACTCCACTCCTAATAATATATAAATTATGATAAAAATAAAACATTATGTAAACTTTTTGTGCATTTAGGATTGTCCAAAAAATGAGCCAGGCCAAGATTGAGATAAATGGAAAAATTGTGGGAGGTCTTTGCCCATCAGTGGGACACTATGGGCTCAAAATAATAATACTAATGTATAGACTCTCGCTACGGGGTTGTGGTTGGATCAAGGGTCAGATTCAGAAGGCGGTAATCCTGGACACGGCGCGCATAGTCCGGCGGTTCCTCTCTCTGCAGCCCTAACGGGCAGCCTGGCCCTACCCCGCTGCCGGCGGCACCCTAGGTTAGGTTTTTTTATAATAATTGTATTGTTTTGATATGTTTTGAATGTATTTTTATATTTTACTTTCATAAAAATGTTGTAAAAAACTTAAGCTAAGAGACTAAATGAGTACTGATAAATGTATATACTTTTAAATAGATGAAAAGATATCATGAAGACCACATTACAAGACTCAAAACAGATATTAAAGATATCAGAAAAAGAATTTCATGCTTTAAAATTATTCAAGTAACTATTACAGAATATATTAATGTTATCACTGAAGTAATTCCAGGACCCGTATTTGGTTTCCATTAATTTCATAATAACCGGATCGCATGTCGGGACGAAGGCACGCGAATTTGCTATTGCAGTAGTTGATTTAAGCTGGGTCTGTCATGACATGGCTGATATATCGGTATCTAATATTAGATGGGACCCATGACATAAACAATTAGGGTAATGGCACAGGTTTAGGCTGATTTGAGGTTGTGTGAAAAGGAATAAGGTAAACATTGTCAGGAAAACATCTATTGGCCCTGGATGGAAATGTTAGCTTGTATTATTTAAATGAATGATTATTTTACTTTTAAAGATAAATCAGCAACAAAATCAAAATAGTACATTTCGATACTAGTGAAAAAAAAAATTTTTTTCGACGAGGGTGAACGTTGGAGCCCGAGTGAAACGAGGGTGACAATCACCCGAGTCTAAAGAAGTTTTTACACGAGAATCGAACCTAATTTTTCATAGCTAGTGCTTTAAAAAGTGCACTTTTTACGCACTAGTTAGGAAAAATATTTTTTATCTCTATATTTATACTCGACGAATCGATTGATCGATTTAAAGAAAAAAATTGACCAAGGGGAAAATATACAGGACGATCGTGAGACCTGTCGTAATGTATGGATCAGAATGTTATGCTGGGCGACTAAGGTGACGGATGAAAGCAGAGGAGAATGTTGAGATGGATGTTCACTCCAGATGAGAAAGCGGTGATTATTCGGGCGTTTGAACCGCTCTCATTACTCAAACGCCCGAATAATCACCCAAAGGATAGGATAAAAATGTGTATATAAGAGGAAGTTTGAAAGTAGCACCTATAATGGAGAAGGTTAGGAGTAGTAGGTTAGCGTGGTACGGGCATTTCATGAGGAGAGATGAATGTAATTTAAGAAAAAGAATGTTAAGGTGAATGTAATGTTGAGGTGCCGAGAGCGATTGGTAGGCCAAAAAAACGGTGGGCGGCTTGTGTGAAAGAAGATATGAAAATGAAACGAGTGAGTGCTGACGTGACGAAAGATAATGGGGAATGGAAGAGGAAAACGTGTTGTGCCGACCGCGCGTAAGCTGATGGGCAAGAAGAAGCTCCCTTGTGAATAAAATGCAGTTTTGCAATCTGTTTTAAAATATATAAACTAGCCGATATGTAACCAATGACAAAGGTCCGTTAAACATTAAATAAAAAAAAATAAAAACTAGCGTTCCAAACTAGTGAGGTGAAAAATATGTAAGTAGGTATCTTTTACAACGTCCTACATTTTTGTCATATTTTGAGACGACCGTAGGTACTAATTTAGTGTAAGAAACAGACCCGTGTAGTTTTTAATGTAAATTAATAGTACATTACTGCAGCCGCCGGGAAAAAGGGGGTTGAAGGCTGAGTTGTATATACGGCCGACTGTAAGGAGGCCGGATAGTATACGAAGCCTTCAAGACCCTTTCACGGCTAGGCATGTATAGTGCTTTTCTCAAACTAATGCAATGAAATAAATAAAAAAATACCACTGAACAAAACAGCTTCACGACATAAGTTTTTTAATTTTCCCTCCAATCCCGCTTTGTAGTATTTTTGCCTTCGATGTAATAATTAATGACTATCATAAATAGTCTGGCTATAATTACTATATACAACATTTAGAAAAACCACCAAAAAAGAATGCACTTACCTTTTAAATGATGGCGCTACGGCATCTGCCTTTGGCGGTACACAATAACAAAATATAGATAAATAAAACCGGGCCCGGTTAGATTATTCAATTTTAATACACCCGTAACACTATATCTAAGTCACAAAAGCATTGAATCACACTATTTACCACTATTTAGTCTTAATAAACAGAGTTTTACACGCCGAGAAACTTTTTCATTCCGCCATTATTAAAACAAGTAAAAGTGTCCTGTGATTGGTTGAGTCAAAAAAGCGTTCAAAAACGCGCATGCGTGGAGTAGTGTTTGGTGTTGCCAATACAATTTTAAAATTGAGAGCATGAATAATAAATATAATAATGTAATAACCTGATGATATGTATATTCAATTACATGATAAATAAAATAAATCTCTTCATACCATTTCGTCTGAAATAAGCGAGATTATTTTTTAGCCCGCTAATCATTTAGTCACTAAAAATGATAAAAAAATATAACTCAGCTGTTTGAACAGGCTTCATGAACACAGACGCCAGGTATACATAAAAATTAAAAAAAAATTACTTCCCGGCCTAGGCCTTCAATTTTATATGAAATTCGTTACCTGTCCTCTGGAGTCGATCCGCCCTAAACGTGATACTTCGAAGCCTATTATGACGCACGTAACGAAGACATTTCATTGCATGTTTGAGAAAAAACATTTAACTTCAATTTTAGAGGTAAACTAAGGTTATAGTAAAAAATTGTATATAGGTATATGGCATCACAATGCGGTGTTTGTAGTATTACGTATGTAGGGTACCTACTCTTTATTGTCTCTGGATTGCTTGCCAATCAGGCGGGTCAATCAATTATTAATTATTATGCACCTATTACTGATGATACTAAAACATACTTACGTATTAATTTTCACGTCAAAATGTACTCATCACTTTCTATGTTGCAGTTAATAAGAGCCAACTTTTATACGTATAGATATACTTTAAGTTGACTGTACCGTAGGTACAAATAATATAAGGGCAAGCCAGGCAGTTAAAATACAAAAGGTTGTTTAATCTCATTTTATTTAAATTTTTGGTTTAAGTAGACATGATATATACCTAGAGTAAATCATACAGCTTAAAACATACAGAACGACTATGCACAAGACAAGACACAACATTTTGACTTGTACCTTTTTACTTTTTAGTGGCAATTTATCAACTACATTAATTATACTTACTTCATGCTTAGATAAATGCAATCCGTTTGATTATCTTCCGTCAAATTATAAAAATGGTCACTACATAAAACACGATGTCGAATCATAATATAATAATTGCTAATAAGTAGAAAATTACAAAGAACACAATGAGCACTCTAACTTTACCTATTCTGTATAAAATTTCAATTACTAAATCTGTACAAACGGTACAAGTTATATTTTTTGGTCATTTTGATGACCAAAAAATATAACTTGATTCGCTGGCTAATAAAAATCGGCACAAAGAAACGTAGAACAGCATTTTGGTGCCATCTTTGCCACACGCATCATCCGTATGTTTTATGCCTTAACCTTTTAACCACCACAACTATTAATCTTTTAACAGCATGCCACCAACAGGACAGTGCGTACAGAAGTCAACTGTAGGTACTGGAATACGCCAAAGATTCATTCGAAGCATTAACGACTAGGTCCGTCTGTGGCTCTCAAACGGTTAACCTTTTCAACGCCATGCCACTACGTCACCAAAATGTCAAAACTGGAGTTGACCATTATGCATGTGCATGTATAGTCAACCAATTTGATGTATGGGCCACTTCGTACCTTGTCACAGTTAAAATCTATATGAAGGACGCAAAAGATCTCTTATTAACTGTGACAAGGTTCGAAGTGGCCTAGAAATCAAATTGGTTGACTCTACGTATATTTTACTCTGTGGTCTATCAGTCATATAGCAGTCGTTGACGTTGGGGCTGAGGTGCCAATATGAAGTCTTTGGCGTCGAAAACTTTCTATATAACTCACAACAGTAACTAAACTTTATCGTAATAATTAAGGTTCAACTGCTGTGTGGTATTAAGTAATACTTGAGGCGGTTAATGGGACTAGTAACTTCAATAACTCAAATAATAATGAAATTATATAAATTAATAAAGGCCTTATTCAGACATAACAAGGACTAACACTATTTTTCCCTCCAGAAGAGTATCTACCCTGAAATACGACCGCGTAAGCAATAAATTAAATGCGAATTAATTGATGACGTAAACTAAGACTGTATATACTGAGTATATGACTGTTTTATTTCATGTATATACTCTACCTATGACATGAAATCCTTACCGTTACTAGCTACCACTTTCATTAGCTTATTTAGGGATGCTATATTTATTACGAAGTACACTCAAGAACATAACCAACTTAGATGGCAACCACCAAAAAAAATTAAGTAGTCTTATTTGGGCTACAAAAGACCGGACGGCAGTCACGGCCTGTGCCAAAAAGGGCCTAGTTAGCCCTAAGATGGCTCCTCGCGCCCAGGCCCGGAGCCGCGAACATCGAAGTTCGTATATTGCAATTACAATACATTCAATACATTACAATTTATTCAGAATTTTCTATACAAAGCGATACCTTTTTATGTCTTGAGTGTACTTTTACTCCAACTGGGTTCTTTCATAGAATACATAGACGGATAGGTGGACACAGCAATTATAAAGGGATTGAGATAGCTGTCAATCCATATTCATTTCCGTCATCATCTTATGTTCATGACCTAAGTGTACGGAAATATTTTACTTCATCACATAAGTGTACGGAAATATGTACTTCTAATCCCTTTCTGCTCGCGGCATGATAATATACGATAATGAGAGCCACGAAAGCCTATTAATTACATAGAGCTATGTTATTTTATCATTACTTGATCCGGTTATTTGGCAGCATTCATTTTCTTTCAAAAATTACATTTTTGGTACAAGCTATGATTGCCTTTTATATATGTGCCGCTTAACTTCAAACTCAGGTAACTCCATTTTGCTCT
Source organism: Grapholita molesta (assembly GCA_022674325.2). Lineage (NCBI taxonomy): Eukaryota > Metazoa > Arthropoda > Insecta > Lepidoptera > Tortricidae > Grapholita > Grapholita molesta. Next base: position 9,469,699 of record CP053129.2, on the reverse strand, counting down.
AAGGTTGATTATCTTTCAGATTGTCATACATTTTTTTAGATGATCAACCTTAAAGTAGAATGGATTTACCCGAGTTTGAAGCGACATATATGTAATAGTGGGTAGATTTAAGTTGCTAAACGCCGACTTGAGGGTGGTTAATTATTTTGTAAATCAGTCCCGAAATAGATACGATTAAGTACACACGGTGTTTGCTGCTGCTCCTGCACATCCCTATAGGACCTCCACAACTACTCCTGGTGGCATACACAATACTTTTATTGCAACATCAACAACTATGTTAATCACATCGATCTAACGAGCCTAAACACTACGGGTTTATCTTGTGAATTTTAGGAGTTGCAATGGCTACCTTCTGGCTCCAGCATCAGATCAGACCAGTGGCACCATAATATTGCACTGTCACCAGCGTCTCCAGCTAACGCGGCTGACGCAAGCTGGCGGCTAGGCGTCATCCCCGACAGCTGAAGACGCAGGCTCAAATCCTGTCGCCCATGGGCACCCGCAACACCAGGGGAGTCACAAGCGCGTTGCCGGCCTTTAAGGGGGGTTGGAGCTCTGGGAACCTTACTCACCATCAGGAACACAACACTATATACCTGAAAGGTGGCAGTGCTATTATGGCTGTGGTCTTCTGTAAGGAGGAGGTACTTCCCCAGTTGGGCTGCCCCAGATTCAAGCGTGATGGTCAACGCTGTGCCATACCTCTCATTGTTGGACGTAGTTTAAGGACATACCCGGGTCCAAAAGTTCGGGTTCTTAAGTTTATGGCATCTATTGCAATTTATAATTTATATAGTAGTGTTACTACCTACTTAAATCAGTTGAAGATAATATATCTCCTTCAGAATTGAGTTGCGAGATTTGACCCGAACAAACTTACATGCATACTTACATTGCAAATCAAATAAAAGTGTGTAATAAGAATAACGGAGACGTCGGGTTGTTATTTACCTTAGCTTTATTTGCTTCAATTACAAAGTCTAGAAAATATGTGGTAGGCATGGAAAGGTACGTTATGGCGCTTGGCGCTTACGCTAATATTGTTAATGACGCTACAATACTAATGTGACTCTGTGCCGTACGTTGCGCCATAAGGTACCTACTTTTCCATGTGGACTACTATATATTGTACCTATAAACAGCAGAAGTTATAGTCCCACACCGAGCCGTAACCTTTCTCAAACATTAACTATAAACTATAGCACGGATGTATCGCGAGTTAAAATTTGATTACCTGGAGTACCGACGTTTCTCAAATTCGTTTGATTTTTGTGATTTTTAGCCACTTTGCAAGCCTGCTACTATGGCTCCCACCTATGAAAAGCTGCCAGGTTCTCGGATCAAGTAATAACAAAAGTATAGCAATTTGTTACTCTCATTGTCGTAAATCACCTGCCGTGAACATCTCTCCTTCTAAAAGTAACTGGGGTCTGAACACAGCCTTTATTATTCACGGCTACCATTTGTATACATCGTCATTAATTAAATAAATAATAAATAATATAATCTCCTAGCTAGTATATCGCAAATAATATCCATTATTGACTAGCAACTTGAAATTATTCTAATATAGGTCAAATAAATACAATATTTGTTGTAAAAGTTGAGCACTTTTACACAATAAATCCATAATTATATACACACATTCAGCAGTATAAACTGAATGAGCAAAAAACCGTGGGCAGATGTCAGTTTATAGGTTTTCATTTTTTTTAGGGTTCCGTAGCCGACTAGGTACCGTTATAGTTTCGCCATATTTGTCTGTCTGCTTGTCTCCGGCTGTTAGTCCTAAATAGCTATAATTTGATATGAACATGTATACAAATCAATCACACCGACAAAGTGATCAAATATAAAATGGAAAAAAAATATTTAGGATACCTCGCCTACAGTCATGTGAAGTAGGGGTAATTGTTTTTTTGGTTCAACTCAACCATACAGTGTGAGGTATCGTTATTTAAATCAATTGGGGTTTGCTTTACACTTTTTGATAATGACCTTTCTGACCATCCTGACCTTTCCAGAAATAGGCTCTGGAAGATAAAAAAAAGTGTGTGTGTCCCTCTAACTTTTAAACCGCAAGTCCTAAAAACATGATAGTAAAGTCAGCGTCATATACTTTCCAGCAGTCAAAGTAGTCAAATAGTTCGGTACAGCATATTAATTCTATGTACCAAACTTTATGAGTACTTTGGATACTACCAATTATATGTCGCTAACTGTACAGCTAGACTTTTTTTTAAGGATAATTATTGTGAACTCGATCGGTTGAACCGTTTCTCAGTTACGGATTGAAAACTACGGAACCCTACATTGAGCATGGCCCGACATGCTCTTGGTCGGTTTTTCAAATTAACAATTGGTCACTGTGGTGACCAAACCCTCTCTACTTGCTAGTAGACCCTTTCCTCTTTAAATAATTTCATTTGTACGAAATTTGACCCGCAGTTGCCAAAATATATACATAGGTAACGAAAATGTTATTATTCAAATCCCGTAAACTGTATTTTGTCTTTATAGTTTCAAAGTCCTGAGCAACAATAATTTAATATAAAATAATATATAGTAACTATCACCTTTTACAAGTAACTATCACTAAATAAACGGTGTCGATTCTTCCAAATGGGTCATACAGAGATAAAAAAAACAAATGTTAATTGTACTGTAGCTAACGGTTATCAAAATGGACCATAGAAATACCTACTCACTCTTATGGTACTGATGTATTTATATAATTACTTTTCCGTAATTCAGTCAAACGCAGTAAATGCACTGGCTTCATTTACTGTGTCATAAACAGGCTTAGGACTTTTCATAGCATACCGTGGTTCTAAAATCCTTGGAGCCGGCATATGAGAAATTTTCTAAGTCATAAATTAGTCATAAACCGGTAGGTATTGTTCTTCTTTCTTTAAATATGGCCTCCATCAAAGTTCAAAAGTATATAAATGACTTAGCCGATGCCAAAATAAGATAACCAAAGATAGAATAAAGTAAGATAAAAAGATAAGATTAGAAAGATATAATATAACACTAGGTAGATACGTTACAAGTTAGAGCATACCATTGTTCGGCGCGGCCTTGCGTTTTAATGGGAACTGAATTATAATAATCACTACGCGGCGTGGTCCCAGAATTGCAGGGTGTTGACCAAAGAATGATTAAAAGCGATTAGTTCTCGATTACCTACTTCGTTGGGTCACTGTGGAATCATATTAACTAACCAGCGTTAATGAATAAGGACGTACATCGGGCTCAGTACCATACAATTTGGCCCGCGATTTGATGCTGTTAAAATAATTCAACTTCGGTTCAACAGATGGCTCTGCGCACCGCCTTACCGAAAATAGGGGAAAAGCCTGTATTTTAGAGCAAGGAGATTTTTTACAGGCATTGGCAGACATGGTATTCTCTGTTATTGGTTAACATCAGCTAACTGTACATCAGCTACATGGTGTAAGTAACTATATTCGCACCTGATTTGCCTAAAGAGATACAGGTTTCCAAAAATTTTTACCTCTCCGCCCCTATTGTTCTCTGTTATGTTTAATCGCATAGGTTTATGTAAAGATGAATCGCTTTACAATTTATAAAATGGGATGTAAATACGGTTTAAATTCCAATAACAAATGTATACCTGTACAGTGCTATTTGTAAATTAATCGTAAGATATATTCAGTTTTAAATTACCGAAATCTCTGTATGACTCAAATGGTTATAAATGTAGGTACGGTCGCGTGCATTTATTTGTGACCCACTGAAGGTTGACAGTCCTGTCAAACTGAAAGTATTACAGGTCATTTATTTTTTTGCGAAATGGTTTAAGGTGACGGCACCAGTAATGGACACGGAACCAATCATGAACATTAGTGCTTATTTCAAAGGAGTTACGTTGTTGTGCATTTGTTGGGACATATTCAATTTATAACTATGATTTTTGAAATAAGAACTAAGTGTCCATCATTGGTGCTTGTCAGCTAAAAGTGTCCAACATTGGTGCCATTACCTTACAATTAATTGTAACTTACAATTAACGCACGCAACTGTACCCAAAATACCTACGTAGGTATACAAGAATTGCGTTTTAACTTAAAAACGCTTTAACACTTGCGCGGCAGTTCGTTAACATCGCTACTAACCATACTTATTGTAAGGTCGCAGCGATGACGCAGCGAATGTTAAGGTACCTTTTGACTATACAGCTTTACCACGCGATCCAAGGTGGCTGGTTCATTTTGCTAATAGGAATATGCGTCATATTGACGGGCAGGTTGATGATCGCGTGTTTCATCTTAAGCCTGCGGAGTGTTCGCAGGATGGTGGCGCCACTGCGGCCGAGAAGAAAAGCTGCCGGTATGTTTACTTCTGTGTCCATTCTGAAAATTAAAAAATAAGTAGGTATGTAAGTAAATAGTATTTGCTAAATGTGTACTCCAAATATTTAATCAAGGTGCACCATCAAACCCAATGCATGGTGCTATATCAAATGGCAGTTATTATTCAGCAAATCAGAAAATTAATTTACTACTTTGTCCGACAATTGGGTTACTATTATTGAGGCCGAATGTCCAAAGGTTAGGTTAGATCTGTGACCACAACAGAAAAACAAGATGGGTTATGTTAGAACAGCGACCACGACAGAAACGCAGTTCTGGAAAAAATAATCGTAACACCACCACCATTCGGTCTTTGCAAATTACGTATACCATTCGGCATAATTAAGTTCAGCGTAATAGAATTCGGCGAAAAAGAATTATGCGATTGATGATGCGATGCCATTAAATTATTACAAAACAAATTATGCGTAAACAAAATCTCCATATACTCTGGTATATACTTAATTATAATATACAGTAACCATACGTTAACGTGATTATGCTGTTGCGTTTGAAATATGTTGAAATATTAAAAATTGCCTAAATAAGTGTAGGCAAATATTAACTAGGCGACGAACCTTGACCTACCCCGTCTGTAAATTCCAAGTTTTATAATTTTACATAACATCCTTACTGCTATATAAATAAAGATCTGTATCGATATATTGGCCCTACTGACTGAAAATAACTATATGACGCTGACTACGTCTCAGACTACAATACCTCCAATATAATATTTTTAGTTGTTTTATTACATACACTTAAGACACTATAGTTGATAATTAAGGAGATTTAGAATCATTAATGGAGAATATGCAGTCACCAAACTGACTGTCAAGAGTGGCGACTATGGCAACTACCGCGCTAAAATTCCTATGTCGAGAATGAATAAATGAAGAATATTGGAGATGCGCACCAACATAAAAAATATATATTTAGAGGTGTAAGAGACTACAAGTTGTTTCGAAAATTCCTTTATCTACGTACATATCATAAGTACTCTAAAATGCGTCCAGAAACTGTAGGCAATGACCAGCATTACCAACTATCAGAAATGAATGGAGATGTAATGTTAACATTACCTACTGAAATCCGTAGGTTATGAGTTTAAATTTGGAACAGCTGTCAAATTCAAGTGAGTTGTCTATTCTAGTATCTATAGATATGAAAACAGTCATTGATACGAAACGCCAATTCGTTATGTTTTTTTAATATAAATCGAACGACATAAGAACTCGAGTTACAATAGAATAGTTCATTCGCTTGTCTATGGTTTAAAAAAAATATTTGACTGAGATATGAAATACGCAACGCCGCCATTCCAAGCTGTCATTTGTTTTGTTCGTTGACTTTTTAATGTTTCAAGTAACACTAGTAATACTGCAGGTGATGATGAATGATGATTTATGATATGTGTGTAGATAAAGTACTGTACATAATTAGGCATTACAACAATCGTGTGATATGAACCCACACTCTTGTTGTAATGCCCTTCATTATGCACGGATACATAAACTACTATTATGAAATTTTTGTTCCATAAAGTAACAGGTTTGGATTTATCAATATGGATCGCCAACCTGTCATCCACCATTTCAATGAGATGGTCCATCGAGTCCTCCCATTTGTCCACAGATTCCGTGATAATGATTGCTCGGGCGCCAGCCTGCTGTGCCTTTACAGTCTTGAACACAAATGAACATTCCCTGTAACAATAGTAGGTACACAATATTATAAAGAATGGGTTATTTAAAAGTTGATTTGGGCCAATTTTTTTTATACTACGGTGGCAAACAAGCATACGGCCAATAATTATTTTAAACTTCATTGAATCACATATTGAAAAATTGTGAACAATATATTAAAGTAAGTTATGCATTATACAATTACAGTATACAGGGTGTCTCATTTAGAGTGGTCAGTATGGGGAAATCTAGAAATATATGACATACAAAAATTTGTTCTTAGGAACCATGTCATCGATTTTAGGGGCAAGAAAAACTGCATACCTGGTACATAGATTTAAAAAAAATGTACTCTGTTCGAGAATCAAACCAGGTTGTTTTGGAATATATTTTGTAATTAATAAAACTTACAATATCCCGTTTGGATATGGATTGTGTAGGTTATAGGCAGCAAAAGTTAGCATAAAAGATGATATCTCAAATTAATAAAATGCATTGTAATCCAATCTTTTAATTTTATTTTTAACAATTGCGGTCGATTCCCAAAGTAAACATTTTTTTTTATCTATGTATTCAGTTTTTCTTGTCCCTAAAGCCGATGACATGGTTCCTAAGGGCCCTCGCCCACGGCGACTTTTTGCAGCGATGCAATCGCGCGGTCGCTGGCTGTGTACCCTCGCCCACGATCCTCGATGGTCGCGATGCAAACGCGATACAGTCGCGCTTCTGTCGCGATGCAAACGCAGTTTTGCTCTGTTCTCCACTCACGCGCCCCGGATATTCGGATAGGGCGGTCTAACTAAATACTACACTCGTACGAATTAACTGTGCACTCCGCTGGAATGCGACACCTCTCCCGCTACCTAATGACGTCACAGCGCAAGGTGCACAGCTAATTCGTACTGATTATACTTTATAGTAAATGGCCGGCAGACCAGTGTTGTTATGGATATCCATATCCGTAACCGAAACCGATATTATATTTTACCAATATCCATATCCATAACATCCCTAGTATACCCTCCTGGCTTGACCCTGGCCTTATTGGGATTAGTTCGGTTTCCTCACAATGTTTTCCTCCACCAAAAAGCGACTGCATGTAGAAGCTTTGTATACATAATAAAAACAAAATTGTTATTTCTGTTCTTCCATATACTTTCTATGGTGGTAACAAAAGAAAAAATACAAAAAAATTATAAATTGTCTGGGACAATTTTTTGTCCATTGCAATGAAAAGAACTCGTAATTCTGCATGGAATAAACATATATATATATATATATATTTTTTTTTAAATACTTTTGCCAAAATTGGTAATTTTTTAGAGAAACGCCCATCAAGTAATTTCCAAAGACCACATTCATATCATACATACCCTCTCTCCGACAATGCAATATGGCCGACAAGGTCATCAGTATTCAATATATCTGCACAACTGTGAATTGGGATTGTTGGCACCAAACGGGCTTTCTCAAAGTGAAAGCTCTGGTTCTGAAATCATAGAAATTCAGATGTCAACACAAGGCTCAATCAATTATTTTATGGTTGCCTGGTGCAATGGTTATGGAATTGTGTATAATATTAAGCATTGTTTTATAGCATCTAATTACAACAAAAAAAAAAAAAATTGGGACGATCTTACACAAATCGACCTAGTCCTACAGTAAGCTCAGTAAGGCGTGTTGTAGGTACTAGACGACGATATATATAATAGATAGATACAAATAATTACTTAAATACATAGAAACCACCCATGGCTCAGGAACAAATATCTGTGCTCATCACACAAATAAATGCCCTGACTGGGAATCGAACCCAGGACCATCGGCTTCATAGGCAGGGTCACTACCCACTAGGCCAGGCCGGTCAACAGTAATTATGTATCTTCGTGATATATATATATTTTGTTGTGATAATTACTCATGAAATAAACCAACTAATTTTAATTTTTTTTTTTGTTGGACAATTATTTCTTATAAGCCTATCTTCCATGTGGCATTATCATGTGAATTCACCCCCATTGTTTAATCCATACTAATATCATAAATGCAAAAGTAACTCTCTGTCTGTATGTCTGTTACCTCTTCACACTTAAGCCGCTGAACCAATTGGGATGAAATTTGGCATGGAGAGTTTGAGCTATGAAAAAAGGTATAGGATAAATTTTACCTGCAACCATACTTTAAAGATGGGCATGGCTTGCCGATGAAGTGGCAAGGATAAGGCTTACTAATAAATATATAAATAAGAATATGTGCATAGGTTTGTATATAGTAATTTGTAGATGAAGCTAAATTAATATTTTCCTTTCTGACCTTTGACCACTAATGCTGCTAATCGATAAAAATGTTAATAGGACATGGTGTCGCATTTCTTCTAACAAACAATGTCTCTGTTATTATACATAAATGGGACTTAACCGCAAATATTAACTTAAAAATTTACCTCCTACGTTTCGAAGACAGTCTTATTTCGAGACCACAAGGACAATGTTGTCTTATTTATAATATTTTGTAAAGACCATGAAAGTTTAAATCAGTATTATGTTTCGGGTGTCCCTTGGCTGATGGGACACAATAGAAACATAGAATATTGGATTCACCCAACACCACAAGTGTTAGTAATAAACATACCAGTCTAATAAAACCAATTGAAAGGTCATTGGCAGATTTGATAACATTTAATTTATGCAGTCAATCAGTAACGTATTGACGGTGGAAATTTCAAATGTCGTAGGGGACATACTTTTATATGCGACTTACGACATTTGAAATTTCCACTGTCGATATGTACATCAGTAATCTATTAATAAATAGTTTTGGCATCCTGTGGTTGCTATCCTACTTCCAGGGCAGTTTTGCTTGTATTGAAAAGATGTAAGCTAATACATCAAACTTTGCCGTGTGATGCCGGCTGACTAGAATAGCACCACCCCATCTCCTCCCGCGGGTGTCGTAAGAGGCAACAAAGCAGCAGTGTCCGTCGAAAGTCAAAACCCAATCTACAGCTACTGCGGTCGCCAACCCGCCTGCCAAGCGTGGCGACTATGGCAACTACCCCCCAAGATGATTCAAGTCATATTTGTGGGAGGCCTATGTCCAGCATTCGGCTGAAATGTATGTATGTATATCAAACTTATATTATTCTAATATATGTGGAGAGCTTCATACTTCCACTTACGGAGCAGAATAAAAAATGCAGCATGCCTCTATAATAATTTTCAATTGGGATTTTAATATGAAATCTTGAGCCGTATTTTTATGACGAAACTTACAAATGGTGCCCCAAAATCTTTAGCTGGACGAATCCGAAAGGAGTAGCTTAGCTCGGGAGGATCCACAATCTCGAAGAAAACGTCTCCGGCAATGATGTCAGCAGTTGAAGAGCCATCATAGAAGTGGAGGTCGTTAGCTTTAAACAACAGGAGAAAGAAGTTTTTATTTCTTTAAAACTGCTAGCAATCAAGAGCGCATTCTATGCCCAAAAATCTTAATCAACAAACTACAGCACAAAATATATATAAACTTACCACCAGGTGAAACGAGTGAAATACACAGAATTAGTAACAATAATAAATGGAGCATAGGAAAGGATTTCCATAAGGTTAGCATATTAAAAAATAACATTGCCAATGGTTGTTTACAACAAAATTATGGCCAAAATTTCAAAATTCCTTTTCTTAATTGAATAAATCGTGCTCACTAATATTATTGCTTGACATCTATCACGACGTTTTTAATTTCTAGATTTTCTAGTGCCACTGCCACAAATACTAGTTGACATTATAGATGTGTATTTTCATGGCTATTATTAAGTGCAACTTAATGACAGCTGCAGCATAACTATCATCTTAAATAGCCAATATTTTTATGGAACTAAAGAATTGTTATGTGATAAAAAGGTAGTTTTCCTCTTAATTGATTCGATGGTGGTTCGATGCATAATATAAATTATAAGATTTATAAGTATGATGTCTTAGTAGTACTAACTGTATTATAGAAGTCACTTGCCGTGGTCCGATTCGCGCTTTGAGTACGTGCATATGTCGATCAGTCTAGGAGTAAGTCGCCAGTAAGGACAAAGATATTCTGGCTTTTGTAGCCCAAAATGTAACATTTCACTATACTTTTGCTTTACAGGATATTCTTTATAAGAAAAATATTAGCTTGTTCTGTATTAATTACCGCAATTTTAAAAACCCAAAAAACACTCAAATTGTATTTGTTTGTTCCCGTCCAACTCTGAAAGTTCTGAAGGGTCCAGCTTGGAGGGGAACTAAAATATGTGAAACAGTGACAAGGACGGACGAACGTACCGCTATGTCATCATACCTATGGAAAGTTACATAAGTTCATCCCTGAGGCGCTACCGCGAAAGACGATATTCGTAAATTTCGGACGATTGCCTCTGTCACTCTCGTGACGCCTTGCTTGGAGTAAAAGAGACAGATGCCCGAAATATACGAACTTCGATGTTCGCGGTACTGCTCCTGTACTGTTCGAAACTATTTAATAATCGCGTATAAATACCGTGTGTTATCCAACCGTGACATTGGCGGAATCATCAAAAAGTTGATGGGGCCATATCAACAAAAATTGAATTGAATTGAAGTTCATCCCTTACGATAGTGGTATTATTATTAGCATGCTCCATCTAGTTAAATGACATGTCTATGAGTCAGATTCACTTTCTCAGGACTTACAAAATCTCGTGACGTCATTGATAACGTAATTTGAAACAACTTAATATACTCGCGGTATCAGCAGCGCTAACGCCAAAAACGATATTCGTCACCTTCGAACGATTGTCTCTGTCAATCCGATGACGCCTTAATTGGAGTAAAAGACAAAGATGCCGGAAATATACTAACTTCGATGTTCGCGGTACCGCTCCAAGTACGCCATTTTCGCGACCTTGGCGCGTTAGCCGATTCGGACCAGATTTAAATCTTTAGTGAGTTGAAGAGTGAGTGAGTTCAACCAAAAGGAAATTACTCACTCATGACATAAATCATGAACGACACATGTCTAGTCCATTGCTAAATGCGAAAGCGAATCGGACCTTGATCGGACCACGGCTATTGTCAACAAAAGTGCAACTGTCAACTGTCACAAGCGTCACAACAAACAAACTAGTAAAAAAAAAGAAACCACGAGAGTTACGCGGATGTTTTAAAAAAGCTATTATAATAAAATAAGTAAAAAGAAAGCCATTCACTTATTACCATGGACATCCCTAGGGTAAGTTTTTGTAATACTAAAATTATTTTCAATGTTTTACTTGCGTTAAGTATACATATTATCGTTACTACTTTGAAAAAAAATTACACTGCTACCCTAAATTCTATCTTGATTCTTGATAGTAATTTGTGCTCGAAGTTGATACGCAATAATGGCAGTAACCCTGTGTGCAATTGTGCATCCCATACATTGTTAAGACATTTTTTTTTATTGACAGAACTAGATACAATACAATTAAAATCAGTTAAGACTTCGCTTTTTCTCGGGTATCATCGCTTAATTTCCGAGTCGGAAATGACACGATATACATTGCCCCGATTACTTTTAGGTAGCATTTAATTTGAAGTATCATAAACGCAATGTTAAGCACCTGCCAAGATGACATTATTAACCGGTAGACCTAGGAAATTTGTTATGCAGAAGCGACATGAATTTGAACATTCATTATTTAATGAAGCTATACTTGTATGTATACAGTATATAAATATATATATACATACATGAGTCAATATTTTACTGTTTGGTGTAATTAGGTACAATATTATGTCGCATTAATCATTGATAATAAAACAATCATGAAATTAAAATTTTTAAAAACCGGCTTCAACCGTTTTTTATTTATATTTCGTAAACGGCTTCGCCAATTTTGGTAATATTTCATTTTCTTATAGTAAAACAACAAAGCTAAGCTCAAAATTTAAAAAAAAAAAATTGTTTGATCTTGTTAGTAATGTCTATTTTCGTAATTTTTCCTTGATCTGTGCTATATGAGGGTGCTTCGTGCCAAATTTCAAGTTTCTAAATTCACGGGAAGTAACCCGTAGATTTTGCGAGTGTTGAAAAGTCTAAAATTTGCACCATTTATTTCAATATAAAGGTTGTGTTAGTTTTGAGCTACAAAGGAGATTTTGTTGCTCATATCGTTCTTGTACCTACTGTATTCAGTAAGACAACGAGTAATATATATAATTAGGTCAAATCTGTAAATTGATAACTCTATGTGATAGACGAGGGATTCACGACAATTACCGAGGTTGGCCGAAGTCTTAACTGATTTTAATTGTATTGTACGAGCTTTTTTCAAACTACGTAGTGGCTCTATTTCCCACCGCTGTGACACCTGAGCCTAGTTTTGTTAATAGGTAGTACATAATTATAAAGCTAATCAGCACTGACCACTTGTCGGGACTAAGCTGAGAGAAGCAAACTGACATCAGAAAAAATGATGCTATGTAATTAGTATAAAGGCTCTACTACTCTCTCAATAAATAGAACCCGGCAAATTACATTAGATGAGTTCTTATAATGACTTGTTCACAATTATTTTGCCTTTAGTTACTTTGTTCATTAATTTCTATATTTTTGTTACTTAAGAGTCTCAACAATTACTATTTTGTTGGGAATATAGCATTATTTAATTTTTAACATACATAAATACATAATCCTAATGTTTTTTCCAGTCTACAGGGGGTATTTCTTTATAAGTTTGGATTATCAAGGCTTGTACTTCTATCATTAGCAACATGATCCTATTATCAAATTTATCATGACATTTTCAAAACATAATATACATATTTACCTACACTATTAAATTTGCCCTTAATAATTTTAAAACACAGTTTTTGTTTTCTTATCGATTTAGTTAGACAGTACTTCATTAATTTCTTAATTTTATCTTCTATCCGTTTACTACAAATAAACCCTAGTAATTCATTCCTTATTTTATTACTAAAAAGTTACTTTACATTTCAGGTTATTCTTAAAAGTCCTGCCTTGAAATTTAAGCGTCACCAGGCTGCGCGTATACGATACCAGCATAAACTATTGTTACATAGATACAAATGCCAACAAAAGGCGCAAGTTCAAGGTGCGGCTTGGCAATGCCATGTCATGGGCTGCCAGAAAATGGCAGGCATACTTAACCATATGGTGTCCTGTCCAGTAAGTGTATTGTATGTTTTGTCACAGTCAACCAGTCATAATTTTTTTTTTAAATAAAATATAGATAAGTTTAATTTAGACAAATGGTTTGTGATTCTGATTAAAATGGTTTAATTATTTCCATATTCTCTGTTACTGTATTCTGGTACTTGTTTAGTCATATTCAAATTCTGACAAGTTAATATTATTCTAAATGACTTTGGTTTGGTTAACATTATTATTGCAGGCTGACAAAAAATGTTCTTGGCCATCTGGGTGTGTGTCTTTAAGAAAATTGATGCGGCATTATTCTATGTGCACCAAAGAATATTGTCCAGCCTGTACACAGAAAAAAGAGTGGCAAATGTCTATAACAGAAGAACAACGAAAGCAAGTTATTGATATAATGTAAGTCTAAGTTTAGACTAGAGAAAATCTTACTTAGGCTTAGATACTGGAAATAATAATACATGTTGATTATAGTAGTACTAATACCTAAGGCAGTATAAAATTTATATCTTTTTGAGGCAATACTTTATTTAATAATCTCTATATTCAACATAAAAAGAGAACAATTTGGAGTATTTATGGCAGGCAATTTTCTATCAAAAAAGTTAGAATAGTTGAGAATCCAACTACTTAATTAAAAATCTGCACATTATTAAAGACAATAAATTATTAAGTGTTATTCTTAAACTGACATTTTGGACCCGGGTATGTCCTTAAACTACGTCCAACAATGTGAGGTAGGGCACAGCGATTACCATCACGCATGAATCTGGGGCAGCCCAACTGGGGAAGTACCTCCTCCTTACAGAAGACCACAGCCATAATAGCACTGCTACCTTTCAGGTATGTAGTGTTGTCTTCCTGATGGTGAGTAAGGTTCCAACCCCCCTTAAAGGTCGGCAACGCGCTTGTGACTCCCCTGGTGTTACGGTTGCCTATGGGCGACGGTAATTGCTTACCATCAGGCAATCCGTCTGCTCGTTTGCCACCTTTGTCATAAAAAAAAAAACAAACTGCGCTCTTCTGACAAGATTCATGTGGCCAGCATGGGACCAATTACCTACAGTAGAAATATACGGAAATGGATATGTCAGCTAGATGATGATGGCTATGATAAGGTCGGTACCAAATAATGCACTATAACATTTTATTGAGTATAGCCTTTATCACTACAATAAGGAACAAGTTTAGTTTCTACTTATTTCCTTCAAACAATGTTGGAGTAATGTGAAGTGTGTGTGTGGTGTGTGTGTGCTTGTTGAAAAAATTGAGAGAAAAATAGAAAATTTCATATCTCAATTTCATGCAGTTGAATTAGTTGCTAAAAAAATATTAAAAGAAAGCTTGATGCCTAGAGAGTTGTTTTATTAACTGGCACTCTTATTACGGCTTTATTGTTCCAAAATATAGGCTCGTATGGATCTTAATGCAATAAGTGAGTCTTTTCTCACACATATATTATTGTTTTTACAGGGTGCAAATGATTCCAGAATCATATTCGTTTGATACTAGGTGGATGGAAATAGATGATCGCCCCAGTTTTCCTAATGAATCTGACTTAAGATTTATGGAACGTGTCGCCTACATCACAGCCAAAAACCTGGATGATTACTACCGCATACTGGCCACAAACAAATGGAATATAGAAATGGACATATTTGACATTGAGAAAGAACAAAGAAATGTACCTGATCTAAATCTAATTGATTGAATCGGTGCTTAGGCCGTAGTTTGAGGTTTTGTAGACATTAACAGCCTAACCTAGGCAACAAGATAATAGGGTAACATACAAGCTATTGTGCCATAGATGAATTACTGCCAATATCTATACCATGGGCAAACATAGTTGTTGAATACATATGCATTGTATAATTATTAAAAAGTATGTCAATGAAACACCGTAGATAAAACTATTATGTGTCTTATTTTATTTAAGGAACAGTAAAATGAGAACAATAAAGAAATGGTCCAAAGTTGTTTCTTTTATTCTGTTAATATAATTTTCTCATATTTATCATTAGGACGATATTGGAAGACCCACAAAATTATCGAAATAAAACTATCGTGAGATTCAACCATATTAATTGTATAGAAGCGGGTAACTTACGTTTTATATTATAAGTTGACGACCGCTGTGGCCTAGTGGGTAGTGACCCTGCCTATGAAGCCAATGCTCCTGGGTTCGATTCCCAGTCAGGGCATTTATTTGTGATGAGCACAGATATTTGTTCCTGAGTCATGGGTGTTTTCTATGTATTTAAGTATTTATATGTATCTATCTATTACATATATATCGTCGTCTAGTACCTACAACACAAGCCTTACTGAGCTTACCGTAGGGCTAGATCGATTTGTGTCAGATTGTCCGGAAATATTTATTTATTTATAAGTGGAATATTGTTTGACATGTTTCGCTCTGTAACGAGGAGCATAAATGGGCCGCTCTCGTTGGCTGAACGACGAAGACTGCGGGCCGCAGCTCTCCGTGTCCGCGACCGAGCACTCGACACAGGTAACTGCTGATGCTGCTTTAGCCGAATTACGGCTAAATATATATGAAACTGCGATAATCAACAATCATCGCACTATGCGGCCAGCCGCAAGCGCATACGCATGCGGCTAACCGGATAGTCCATGCATACGCGTAGCCTAAGAGCGGGGACGCGAAAAACTATCCACACTTTTAGCAATGTTGTTCGACACCATCGACACTACACTTACTAAGTCAGTAAGATAAGGTCCGTCTACACAAAACAGTTTACAGTTAAAGGTAGGATGAAGACTAATTTCAGCCTCCCGTACTTTACGCTGAACCATTTTTTTTCCTTCGAAAGTACGGTTACATATACGGTATACGTAGTATAGCATGAAAAATAGGGAAAGCCGGGGTTCTGTGCAGTAACGTAGAATGTATTTGATTTGCATCAGACTCATTATATAGTAAGTATAGTAGGTATAATCGTCGTATTCTGGTGGCAATCTTGCGACCCGTTTCTTCTATCTTCTCACAGGAGCAAGGAATCCTATATACGCTTCCTATAGACCATTCAAGGGCTCTTAGTCCTTCGGCGAACGTACCAGCTGCCATACCTGGGCATAACAAGGTGGGAAAATCGCCTTGATGCAATACCTCCGGTGTAACAAGTGTCCGGTTTTATCCGTCACACCCTTAAAATATACGACAGGAATAAGAGCAGTTTTTCCACTGCGGACAGCCGGGAACGAGCCGAAGCGTTCGCAACACGACAACACTGCCTCCATCTAAAGCCATTACTCTCCAATACGCGCTTAGTTTCCTAGTTCAGGATCTAAAAACGACGGGTCGCAGAGGTTTCATGCCCGATTAAATAAAGTTCTGGGCACGGAACACAAAATATTACACGTATTGTACGAATAAAATTATCAATGATCATACCCACGAAACACGAGGTCTCGAGTTCGAATCCGGGCAAGGGCAATTACATGGCAATTATTTGTGTGTCTATGACGTGTAATATCTATTTTTAGATTAACGACGTTAACTGTATGTTATACCTTTATCTGTTTATAACATTTTTCTAAAGTAGCAACTTTAGAAAAATATAATTCTTATCACCATATAAGTTTGTACAGATATACGTCATCGATACCTAAGCCAATATGTTAATTGGTGTAGGTACCTAAGGAAGAGATATTTTCTGTGGTAAATTGATAATAGAGTTCTTGTTAGCACCGTTTGTATTGAGTTTATTTGCCTAAAAATAGGTAGGTACGCTTCAATCATTAAAGTTCAAATCGCCAATCCGTCTGTCATCTATGGTTGGAAAACAACTGCATACATTCATGTAAAAAAATATTATACTTGGTGCTATTATTTTAACGTAACCATACCTGTGTGCTATTGAATACACAAAACTTCACTGTATACCTAATATTGACCCTCATCTGCCATGCTCCGTATTGCACCATACTTTGTGCATATTTCTGTATCTTGGGATCTCGCGAATTCCAACTCACTTCAACTTCTACCTATAGGTATATAATATATCTATAAGTTGCACCGATAGTATGTGGCCACGTGTAATGTTGTCTTTGGTTATGGGAATAACCGTGAAATATAAATACCGCAAAGATCATTCTAGCAAACTACACGTCTAGTTTTACGTATTGTTACCACAAGTTTGAAAGAATATGTGAATGATTTAAGCTTTATAAACATTAGTCATTTAAATAAATATGCCAGTAGTATTATTTTTATTACAGTATCAATATACTAACAGTAACAATAGGTCAAACTTGTTTAATTCAATTCATGTTTAATATCAAAATTTCACGTATATCGGAATGGTAATGTGTTTTTGCCCTAATGGTACCCGATCATTAAAACATCCCTTTTTCGGGGTATTTTTATTTACCTTTTATATAGTATCTATCATAAAATAATTATTTATATTTTATCTTACATACTGTTAAATATAGTAATGATAACTAAATTTCGAATGTTGATGCATATTTTATAGGTATAATTTTAGAATAAGTCACAACTCTGTTGCTAATTATAATCTTCAAATTCCTAACGTGATCAAATCATAAAACTGGGTATAGGGTAGAATAAAAAGATTATGAACATATTATAATAAATACGTTTTCAGGAAATTGACGTGTGACTTGCTGGTATTCATTGTATTCGTTTGTCATATAGCTGTCAGTCAGTTCAGTCAGTTGCAGTAGTTCGACTTGTGAATCTTACATGCATGTAACGTTTACTTCGCTCGTTTGTTAATATATTTGTAAATAATAAATGCATTTTATGATGCCGGTGTGAACGTAATTGTGACATAGACATTATTGAGGTTTCGTCAAATTTATTATATTGATAATGGAAGAAGAAAATTTAGTATCGCGGCCGTATCAAGCGCAGCTCGAAGAAGTGGCTATCAACAAAAACACTATTATTCATTTGCCTACAGGTTTGTGATAACATACAAAGCTATATATTCATTAGCTTCCGTAGTAAAGTCACACTAGTCCATCTGTTATGATATTATGAATCAAATAAAAATAGAAATTTTATTTTAAATGTTATCATCAAGTCCATAAACTTTACCATAATGAATTCGTTATATTCTAATAACTGCCTAGTTGCAGCTTAATACTTCTTTTAAAGTTTTCTTATATTTATTTAAGTATATGTTTAATTTATTTCTTGTATTAGTGTGCTTATAGAGAACTAATTAAATACTTTCTAGGTTCTGGCAAAACTTTTATTGCTATCCGCCTTATCACTCGGTTCCGAGAAGCCCTTCAAAAACCTTGGGGAGCTGGGGGCAAGAGAACATTCTTTCTTGTTAACACAATACCGCTGGTGAATCAACAGGTAAGGAATTTCTGTTTTTGTCTATTTGTCTAATGAACCAATATTATACATCAGCCTTCTCAAATTATAATATATTTTGAGAATTTTTATCCACATTTATTCCCATTTCTCAGTAACAGACATGCATTTAGATAAGTGGATAACATTGATTTATTTCCTGAGGAGTACTTTTCCTGGGCCTGTTGCTAAAATAAAAAGAATTAGTAAGCGGCTTTCACTAATATTACAAGTTATAATGGTGTGAGGCACATTGGTCAGTTATATGTATTAACAGTAATTTTGACCTGTCTAAACATGTTGGCAAAACTTGTAATATGTTGCAATACATTGCATAACTAATATGTTGCATTACTTATCTGATGCAATAATAATTATGTGTTGTTTTAATTGTATGCTGTTAAAAGCATAATCATTATTTGTTATACAAGTGAGCAAAGGTTCACAAAACTGAAAAGCAATAATGAATATTTTGGGACAATCTTACACAAATCAACCTAGTTTGCTAGTTTACCTACCGCTTTGCTAGTTTACCACAGTTTTACTATCTGATTTTAAAGAATAAAAACTGACTCTCCAAGATAGTGTAAATATTTGTAGTGTAAACATTTTAGTTTTTGAGTTTTTTTTGAGTGAGGTGAAAATTATGTAGGTTTCTTTACCAGTATGTAGCCTAAACATCCTTAATTTTTTTTAAAACCAATAAAATTAAGTTTATTTGTTTATGTTCCTAAAAATTGAATTGCCTAGCTTTTGTATTTTCAGATATTATTTCACACAGTACTTGTATCTGTGACGCAATATGAAGGTGCCAGAAGTGTATTAAAAAGTCTATTGTTTTTTAATATTTATTTTGACAAGTCAGAAATACATTAATTATCTTGGCTTGGAATGGTTAGAGAATGTACTTGTTGTGTTGGCTTCTTGTACTGTATTTCATACTTAAGTATTTCAAATCAAATCTGTTTTCAGAAAAAGGTAATAGAAAAACTTTGCCCTGTCAATGGGGTAGGAGGTTACAGTGGAGAGGACAGGGTTGATTACTGGAACAAGGAGAAATGGGATGAAGAGCTGTCTAAAAACCAGGTAAGGACGAAGAAATCTACCAACCAAGATATCGGATAACATTAATTTGGCGTTACAGTTAACTTTAAACAATCTCTGTAAAATGAATATAAAGAT
Source organism: Grapholita molesta (assembly GCA_022674325.2). Taxonomy (NCBI): domain Eukaryota; kingdom Metazoa; phylum Arthropoda; class Insecta; order Lepidoptera; family Tortricidae; genus Grapholita; species Grapholita molesta. Next base: position 9,449,933 of record CP053129.2, on the reverse strand, counting down.
TACTAATATTCACAAAAAATTAAAAAAATGGATAAGATGATAATTTTTATCGATTTCTGAACTTTTCCATTATTCAATTTTACAAATAATAGATTTGCATCATTTGGATTACGTCAAGCAATTGAACTTGCAACCTGCCTTACTTTTAGAATCGCTGTGTGTTTTTACTAATAGCCAAATTAATATAAGAAACATCTTGGAATACCTAAAATCGGCTTTGGTAATCACGATAATTATACATGAAATAAATCAATTGAAAACGTGTTATAATTAAGGCTTATAATAATTAAACTTCATCCCGACGTTTCGAACCCTAATTAACCGTCATCCAAAAATTACAAAGTTCAAATTAGTATGGGCAATATAATCCGTTTTCAGTTGTGTTATTTCATCTTGTAACACCGTTATAGCATGTTAATACCTCGTTAGTACCTCGTTGGTTATATTTACTAAAAAAACGTAATTATTCTCGGTAGTATATGTACCTAGTATTAACACTTTTAAAGGCCCACGAATCCGAATAGTTTTCCCAAAAATTTCAAATATTTTCTAAATAGTTACGTTTTGGTTATTCATTTGTCAATACCTAGTCAATTTTTGGGATAGATTAGTACAATCTTATATGAACCTTAAAGTCGAAAGCTTAGGTTGAAATTAAATTGACACGCTTGTAGGCTATAAGTCGTACTATGCCTGGTAAAGGGTTAACGGTGGAATGTTTATAAACACTAGTAACAGTACCACACTACCAGTAACAAATTCGGAGAATTGAATACAGTGTTTGAGCACTTAGGTACTAATAATATAAACACCGAGCCAGTTTATTAATCAATTAGTTATTTATATTTTTAAATTTTGTTAAGTTATACGAAATTTGTAAATCATGTTAATATTAAATAGGCATCAATGACGGGGAGAAAGTAGCTACATAACACTAATTTTCTGTCTGATTCAAATATAATGTACTTATAACCTAATAATATGAATGCACCTAATTCTATTCGTGTCGGAGACATTTTACGTACCAAAATCCTATAATATGTAGATCACATGACACAGTAAGATTCACTTCTGCGTGTTAGTTTTTTTATTTAATACCTCGAACATATTCTTTTAAAATGCGTACTACACTCACGAGTTTTAGCGAAGCAACTACATTGTCCAGGATTGTAAGGATGCCAAACACGTCCCATGAATATTTAAATAACAATAACGAATAAATTATTAACAAATCAACGCTTCGGCACCGCCAACATGAAAGGGATATTCGGTAGTCAACATCGGCCGTCCGTCCATAGGCTATTTAGCATACCTTATTCGTAGAAAACAAGAAAGAACGCTGGAGGAAGTGCCCCTACAAGATGGTCGTTATATATCCATCATAGCCCTTGATCGTATTAAATAAAGGAATATATTTATTGGTTACGATAACGACGATTAACGACGAAGACAAAAATTAATAAATAAATATTTCGGGACAATCTTACACAAATTGGACCTAGTCCTACGGTAAACTCAGTAAGGCTTGTGTTGTAGGTACTAGACGACGATATATACCTATAATAGATAGATACATATAAATACTTAAATACATAGAAAACACCCATGACTCAGGAACAAATATCTGTGCTCATCACACAAATAAATGCCCCGACTGGGATTCGAACCCAGGACCATCGGCTTCATAGGCAGGGTCACTATACCCACTCGGCCAGACCGGTCGTCAAACAGACAACAGACAATGGTTTCTTTTATACTGTACTTATACCTTGGTAATGCACGACACGATTTGAAACTATCGATATTACGGGGAAGTCAAGTGTATGAGATTGTACGTTATCTAAATACAGTTTTGGATACACGTTCCTCATAAGTACAGCTCAAAGACATTACCAAATGCGTATAAAGTATTCATCTTACGGTTATTCTAGGATTGTATATTATTGATGTATACCAATCCTACTCCGGCCAATCTGAATGCACAGGAATTATTGAGTTGTGTATTTTTTGGTCGGTTTTCTGTGACGTGACAGTAAAACTTTGATTTTAATTTTCAAGTCTTATAAGTAAATTTTATGTTTTTATAATACAGACATTATTGTATTCATATTTTTAATGTTAAATGGAATATAAATAACATAGGAACTTTTATTACCTACTTTAAAACTATTCGAAAAATTAACTGACAGTTAATTAATTCTATAGAAAATATAGAAAGATAATCAATAATTTAATACATATATCATGCACATAGATACCGTCAGCATAGTGCTTCCTTTTTTCTACGAATTTAGTCATCGTGTTATCTTAATTTTATCACTATCAGAACAACGATTGCTTGTGCACCGCCAAAATCTATAAAATATGTTGTTAGTATAAAATTTATATATTTTTATAATGATTACGTTGTGCACATAATTAGACTGATAATTACTTACTGCATTAAATTTTAAAAAGGCCCTTGAAGCATTGTACCAAGGATGCCGGCGGCATTTGCTCGTTGTATCGCAATGTTGATACGTTGTGCGAGGAAGCCGCCAGTTCTTCGCTCATCAGTTACGTCAACCAGACGCTTCGCGATTTCTGCAAAAAGTTTGAGACTTATCATCGGTACAATTTTGTTGCTTTAAGCCAGGGATATACTAGGGAACAAATGTCCTGCAACTCGTATCGCCAGCGACGTCGGGTGACATAGATTGACCCGTAGCCGGACATCGCCCGACAACCCATGACTATGCCTGGATTTGTCGGTCGAGTTCGTTTGATCTCTCGCCGACAATTGTCGCCGGACATTTGTCCCCTAGTCTATCCCTGGCTTTAAGACTGTATCCAAATCCAACCGACTCACTTGAGTTCAGGGTTGTCCAAACTTTTTGATTTTTTTGATGTTTTGCCACGACTTATGGTCTATGGAGTATGGTCATGAGCTCATGAGTGAAGGCTTGGATACTCGCATCAAGTAAGTACTTAGCTTAAAATATGTTCCGAGGTATAGGTAGATTTTTAGTTCACATATTAATTGATCACATTACATTTGAAATAGACACATTAGTACCTAATTGAATATTGTAACTAAAACTGAACTAACCTAGGTACTGACCTCTTTGCTGAAGAAAGTATTTAGGTATAATGAATTATTTGCCTTAAAAACGAAGCTTTGATATATCAAGTGTTTTATCAAAGCTTCGTTTATAAGGCACGTAATATTCAATAATAATGTTTACGAATTTCATGACAAGCGGTATTGAATTTTGCTGGCGTAGAATAGGGTGAAAATTTGAATGCTATAAACCATTTAATGGTTAGTTACAGTACAAAATCAATTTCAATTTTATATGTGGCGTTTTATCGGACTTCTTGACCTATTTCCATAATACCGACAATAGACCAATAATTTTCCTCCTTTCTCAAATGAATACACCGTCATATTCAATATTATTTTCAATTTTTCAATTTGTAATTTAGTAGGAGTAGGAGGACATTCTTAAAATAAAATTAACTGCAGAAGTAAGTACTTCAAGACGAAAGTTTTTGGTCAGTTTGGGTCGCCAGTGATGACTTATGTATACCTACGGAGACGTGGTAGTTTACAATAGGCCTCATAAAAAATGCTCAAAAAGCTATCTCTTAGCTCTCGGAGTTTCTTTGCGTGATCGAATCTGAAATGAGGACTGAGGAGATCCACCGAAGAACTAGTCACAGACATTAGCTCAGAGAATTGCCAGGTTTAAGTGGACAGATTTGATGATTGATGGGGACAGAAAGGTTCTTGATTGGCCATCACGTAAGGCAGCCGAAGGAAGGCCCCAACTAGGTAGACAGGCGATCGCGGGACATCGATGGACCCGGGCGACTCGGGAACGGCCGTTGTGTAAATTATTGGGAGAGGCAACAATGTTAATACCTATTTTTTTTATAACATAGGCGGCAAACGAGCAGACGGATTGCCTGGTGTTAAGCAATTACCGTCGCCCATGGGCACCCGCAACACCAGGCGAGTCACAAGCGCGTTGCCGGCCTTTAAGGGGGGTTGGAGCTCTGGGAACCTTACTCACCATCAGGAACACAACACTACATACCTGAAAGGTGGCAGTGCTATTATGGCTGTTGTCTTCTGTAAGGAGGAGGTACTTCCCCAGTTGGGCTGCCCCAGATTCAAGCGTGATGGTCAACGCTGTGCCCTACCTCTAATTGTTGGACGTAGTTTAAGGACCTACCCGGGTCCAAACCTGAACTGAAGTTACCTATCATGAACCCAATATTTTGTGCCTATAGCAGAATGCTATTGTAAAATCCAATGCTCAGAAACATTATTACTTTACGGAACTTAGCCGCGTATACAATACCGAGAGAACAAAAGTACCTATAGTAAAGAAAAGTTAACGCGGTCAAGTCCCGTTTTTGTAATAACGTGTAAAATCTCTGAAAGTTTAAATCAGACATATTTTAGATACACAGCTCACTTTACATATATGATTCTGTTTCAGGTCATTGTCATGACGTGCCAGATATTAAGCGACATGCTAACCCACCAATACATACAAATCGCGGATATAAACCTGCTCATTTTCGACGAGTGCCATCACGCGGTCGACGACCATCCCATGAGGCTGGTCATGAAACATTTCGAGCATTGTCCCCCGAGCAAACATCCGCGAGTGCTCGGTAACAAATTGTTGTTTGGCCAAGTAGTTCAGTTTTTTTTTTTTATGACATAGGCGGCAAACGAGCAGACGGATTGCCTGGTCTTAAGCAATTACCGTCGCCCATGGGCACCCGCAACACCAGGGGAGTCACAAGCGCGTTGCCGGCCTTTAAGGGGCGTTGGAGCTCTGGGAACCTTACTCACCATCAGGAACACAACACTACATACCTGAAAGGTGGCAGTGCTATTATGGCTGTGGTCTTCTGTAAGGAGGAGGTACTTCCCCAGTTGGGCTGCCCCAGATTCAAGCGTGATGGTCAACGCTGTGCCCTACCTCTGATAAGTATTACAGTCAAGTGCAAAAATACGTACCGAAAGAATCCTTTTATAAATACGTCCCAACCTTATTTACTGTACAATAGAGTTACTCGGTACATATTTTTGAAACTTTGGCAGCGAACGAATTTTTACACTTGACTGTAAAGAGAGTATCATACTGTTTTATCGTGCGCAAATTAGCACTCGTAAAAGAGAGTGCGAGGGATTTTAGTGTTTTTCTCAAATGCTACTAGTTTTAAATTTTAATATTTGTCATCAATTTAGAGTAGGTATTATTCGATGTTTTGGGAAGTCAGGCTACTTTGTGGTAGTAGGTACAGTCTAGGAAATAAATATGAAACACCGATTTATAAACCAATTATATTATTTTATCCATCCAAAGCATTACCTGATTTGTATATACTTATACTGTGTGTAAGTCTAATACGGACGAAGAATTAAACCAGACATAGGATTTACTAGTATAATCATTAACCAAAAGGTTTCTCTTTAATTATACCTATTATATACATGTAATTAATTTTTGTAAAATTTCTGATCAGTAATGTACTGCGAATATTACGCGATATAAGCTTTTGAAAGTAACTGTCAACGAGTGTTTAACTCGAATGTGTTGCATTACATTGCGGGCCGAATTTTTTTATATGGATAAAATTTTAACTGCACTTCTAAGCAAAAGTTATCTAAATATATTTCTTATGTCCTATTCTACCCTCCGTTAAGAGATTCGCCCGTATAAGACTTACACACTGTAGGTATATAGCTATAGTCAAGGAATTTAATTTCTTACCCATTTCCTTGAAATGTCGTTGCGAAAAGTTATCAGTTTCTTTTTAATTATGAATTCGTGTCAGTGTCTACCGCATACGTCGATGATCGAAATTTCGTTATTGCGTCCTTATCATTTGAATATTGCAAGAGCGAAAAAGATGGACATAGGTATTCTTGGAATTTCGGTTACTCGGTAGTGATCCATTTATAGCAAGTACCTTGACGTTCCCAAAGTTCAATCTTCTACTTCCAAGTAGTTTGGTTGCCTAGTTACTAACAAAAAACAATGCGTGCGAGATGTCAATGTAAACGTCGTGTTCTAGCTCGCTCTAAAGGTGACAGTTTGCTATACGATATTGAACCTTCGGTGTATGGGTTGGAAATTCCTTGACGGTATCTATGTATATTATTTTGGAATCCTGTACAGAATATAATCCAATATCTTATATCATTTTTTCTTGTAGATAGTACTAGTTTTATTTTATACTTGTTTGTTTTATGTGTGGAGTTTATATATAAATTGCTTTTTAGGTCTGACAGCGACGTTATTAAACAGCAACGTTGCAATAACGAGTATTAAAAACTCTTTAAAAGAACTTGAGACAACTTTTCACGCCACCATCGCAACTGTGAATGAAATGGGTGAGGTATTGAAGTAAGTAAAATGTCATTATTAAACCAATACACTTTATTTTAAAACCGTTATGACCCCCTTCAGGGTCTACGAATATGTCTAAGAATAAATAAATAAATAATAAATATTACAGGACATTCTTACACAAATTGACTGAGTCTCACGGTAAACTCAAAAAGGCTGGTATTGTAGGTACTTGGCCAACGTTATATATAATATACAAATACTTAAATACATAGAAAACACCCATGACTCAGGAACAAAAATACTTGTACTCATCATATAAATAAATAGTTCTGTCAGATCAGACGAGTGCAAGACAAAAACTAACACATTTTGATATGTACAACTTATTCCACTCTATTCCTAGCAACGAGTGTCACTGCCAGTGTCCGTAAAATGCGAGCAAAATCGATTGAAACGAAATGACCACAAGTGACGACCTAGCACTTCAATATCACCGGCCACTACTAACCAAAGTTTTAAATCATTTAGCTACTCCACTAACCCGAACGAGTTCGTGGAGTACTACCAAACACCCAAAGTGACGCCGGCCGCCGCGAAAGCACTGGGCGTCTTGACAGTGCTGATAGAGTACGTGTTGTCCGTTCAGCTGCCACACACGAATTTATCGCCAGAGATCAAACTCAAGAAGTACCAGCAGGATATCTCGACTGACCCTAAAAAGGTGGGTGTCAAGTAATTAACCTTTTCCCCACACTAGCTTGTAAAACAACAAGAGGGTAAAAACGCATTTTATTCGGCTAGTTATTAAAGTAAGTTGACCTTGAAGTATACTTACAATTCACTTCTCATAGCTCTTATTGCTATGGTTTTAAAGTCTAAATTCGTACAAAGAAGTACAGCGCACCCGCCCCGGCGGCGGTGGCGGACGGCGCGGGCAAGCCTCGCACACGCTCCGTTTTGAAAATCGAATTAGAACATTCGGAAATCGTACTGGCCACCACAAGCTGAATATTTGACAGATAAAAAAACGTATAATGTTCATTCATAATTATATGGTACATTCGATAATATTTATCATTGAATTCATGGTTTGAAAGGCAGTTCAAAATTTAAAAAAAAATGCTATATTTTATTATTTTAATGGTTAAAAACTGTAAATTATACAAGGCACCTTTGTTTTTTGTAAAAATGTTGAATGTATTCTAAACGCAAAGAAAAAGTCAATGCGATTTCAAAACGTTTCATTTTGCATGTTTCACTTTCCTCTCTATAATGAGGGGAAAAGTTTTGTGTTACACACGGGTGCAATTGTAATTTACTTCTCGTGTATTTAAACACTCGCAGTTAAAATACAACTTTGCACCCTCGTATAACAAATAACTATTTGAGCGTCAGAGGCGGCAAATGACTTCTTCAAATATCTGTCTACTATACTACCATTTTTACACCCAAATAAAATAAGTTTGTAGAACAAATTAATCGGTAAAAATAAATTAAATGTCAAAGCCGCGAGTTCACGCTAAAGGTTATATTAGATATAGTACCTATACAAAGATGTGCCATTGCCGTAATAATACCAAGATCGAACGTGATGCTTTGGTTAAACTTTCAATAGGTATGATGGAGGCGTTATTATCGTTCTTCCGTGTTATAGTCTCACATTGTGATTATTACTTACTACTAAAAGGCCCTAAGGACAATTATAAACATGTTACACTGTACTGGTCATTGTAAGCATTTGTAAGTAGGCTAGCTATCTTGTGTTTATCAAATTAGTCGCTTTGCATGTATTCTGCCATTCTTGTTTACGTATGTTTCAACTCAGTTATACCTACTTATTTTGAGCTTAAGGTGTTTTTATTTTACTGGCTGTTTGTGGATTACTGCCAAATTCGACTAAAACGTGATCCGTTTTGAAGCAGGCGGAAGAATCCTATTTAAAAGCGATAAAAAGCGTTAGAGCAGTCGTGAAAGCACTATGTAATGCGTCGGCCGAAATGAGTAGGTGGATTCGTGTGTTCGAGGGCCTCCCCTGCTCAATTTCCAGCCCCTACTACAACGTATTAGTTCATACGTGCTTGCTGCATTGTCAATACAACATGCTATTGTGCTCTTATGGTGGTACAAAATAAAATTACAGCTTCGCTCACGTTCTTCTAGTCAATCATGTTTCGGAGAGCATAGGTCTCCATTTTCAAGCACTAACAGCGCCGCCGGCCTTTCACGGACTCTGCTGGAATGGAGACCTATACTCTTCTACTGACTGACTGAATAAACGTGAGTGAAGCCGTAGTTTTTTATAAAATATAATCACTTACGAAAGTTTAAATACTAATAAAAACTTGTTTAATATATTTTTACAGATAACTAAAGCTGTCAAGAATATGATTACTTCAATGATGATGTTTATAAGAGATCTTGGTGTATACGGCGGTTCGTTAAGCATCACCTCATACATTATTCTCTTAGAGCGCCTGAAAAGGAAGTCTTTGAGCAAAGAGCAGGAGTTGATGTATGAATTTGTCGTTACACACTTGACAAAGTAAGTATTGCTTTGTTATGTATTTTGTTTTGAGATCTTTCCGATAAAAGAAAAAATAACGTTACGTCAAGTAATAAGGTTACAACTTTTTAATGGTTAATTTTAAAACGTTAATTGGACAACTACGTTAAGTGGAATACATTTGTTGACAGATTGAGTACTTAAATGCCTAGCCTACTGTGAAACTGTATAATTTTCAAAAACTGTAATTATTTGATGTATATAAACCTATACAAGTGTAATTGGTGTAACCGTTCTTGTAATAAATAATAAATAATTCCAATAATAAATTAATATATTTCTCAAATCGTCAATATGTTCAAATTGTTATTTTTTATTATGGAGGGTTGAACCTTATTTGATTGCAATAGTGACGGGAATAATGCATACAAATAAATTACGTGTTTAAAATGTCATAATGTTTCAAATTATCAATTACATATAGAACACAATGAACAAGTACAACACGAAATTACAGTTATAATTATAACAATAAATGAATATTATCTACATTAAACCTAAAGAAATCTAAAATTACATTAAAACTAAATATAGCTAAAAAACAGTTTAACAGTTATAAAAAGATAAACCCTTCTAGAAGCCCCATCTGAGGCATGGATCCCATAACGCTGGCGGCTTTACCCCTGTACAGTCACAGACTTTAATTGTTTAGCCACTTACACTTACGGTTCAAGCTATTTTCTTTTGTTTAATACTTACTACATGAAATGCCCAATGTAAAGTGAACCCTAAATGGCTCAACAATTAAAGTCCCTGACCGTACAGCGAGGGAATTAACCCGGGGGAGATACACGCCATCTCTACGGTCTCCTAAACGTTGACCAGCCGTTTCGACAGTTTTGTTTTTTTTTCCTTTAATATATAAATAGATAAACAGCAATACAACTTATTATATAATGAATATAATGATAAACATTGTTAAAAATTATTCCTTGCTTTACAGAGCAAGAATGATATTATTGCTGTCTATGTCAAAGGAAGAGGGTTATGAGAAAATCATTAAGCATTCTTCAGATCAGATCATAAAATTGCTAAATGTATTGAAAGAATTCAATCCCGACTTATACAACAAGCCTGGAGGTAAGACATGTGCTGATCACACTCAAATAATAGCACAAACTATCTTTTCCGTTTCGCAAAGTTAGAACTTTTAGTTTTACATATAATAGAAATAGAGTGCCGTAAATATTAATAGTTATAAATGATCAGTGTCGGATGTCCACTGCTATAGGTAGTTCCACGAGAGTTGAGGCGAATGGATTACGCACACAACTATATAAAGTACTGATTGCAAAAGAGTGAATGAATGGAATGATGAGTAATCTCCTATCATTACATGAGATGTTGTTGTGTGAGTGACTTCAACTCTCGCGTAACTACCTATAGATATAGGCGTCGCCCACCGCCACAGGGAGCAATCTCCAGTAGACTTTTGCCTCCGACTCCCAACGACCCGGTCGAGGACATGTGTCCATCTAATTTAGTTGTTAGTTTGGACGTACAGTCGCCATCAGATATATCGGAGCTCTGGAGGTGGTCACAAATATCTCAACATGCATTTTATCATTTTGACAATAGACAGGTTTTGTTTAGATATTGGTGACCACCACCACAGCTCCGATATATCTGATGGCGACTATACGGCACTGCGCTTTCCTATCTGTGCTCACCGGCTCTAGGACTTCTGCCCATACCATACATATACAAATTATTTTAATTAAGCTCGTTAGCATTTTTCAGTTCTACGAAGAAAAAATAAATCCAACGAACCACTCTCAGGGATTATCTTTACACAACAGCGGTTCACCGCTAAAATTCTCTATAACCTTCTTAAAGACGTAAAAGAAGCGAATCCCGAAGAATTTAGTTTTCTTAAACACGATTTCTTAGTCGGGTTCAACATCGACCCGTTTAAGAGTACTAGAGAACAGGCGTATGTCAAGAAGGCCAGTCACAAAGCCTTGCTTAAGTTTCGGAACAAGTAAGTATTTAAATTATATTATTTAGTTGTTTTTGTGTTTATTAGGTACATACGAAACCGTAAGACAGTGTAGTTGCTCTTCATCGAGGGTAGTATTCCCAGCGGCTAATAACTCTAGCATTACGCTCTGCCTTCTCTATATTGTAGACTACGGTTCTTGCGACATCCAGTGTTCTTGTTTGAAGCTTTTACAGCCCAGGACTTTCTGGCTGGCTATAAAAGCTCCAAACAAGAACGGGCGGTAAAAAAAGCGTACACGATCCTAAGCTTCATCCGTGCTCTCGTCGTCCAGTACTTCTTGAAGTTCTTTGCTTTTTAACATCTTCAAATTCAACTTTTTTGGATACCTTCTTTGCTTTACGACGATCGCCCTGTATGCGTCTATACAATAAACCAATGTCTATGTAATATGTACCTGATTGTGCCTACTCAAGTACTGACGTTCTATAACAAATGTACTATATTTTTCATTGATTAATTATGTGATTAATATTAGGTATCGTTACCGTGTAGTGGAATCTTCCTGCAGTTTGTCTTTTGGAAGCCAAAGGCCACTAATCAAATCGACAGAAAGCTATGTACGGTCAGGGACTTTAATTGTTGAGCCATTTAGGGTTCACTTTACATTGGGCATTTCATAACCGTAAGTGGCTCAACAATTAAAGTCTGTGACTGTACCTACAGACGCCGCGAAGTCATATGTCGCTTACACTATCGAACATTTGGGACTATGGACTGTATAATAGATTATTTATATTTTCAGGGAACTGAATTGTTTAATAGCGACGAGTGTAATAGAAGAAGGCGTGGATATTCCTCAATGCCTACTAGTACTGCGGTTCGATGCACCGTTGGAATATCGCTCCTACATTCAAAGCAAAGGTACCGTAAATAAAAAATAAATAAGGTTTATGAATAAGGTTTACTTATTAGCCACGGACGCTGGTTACTGGACATAGGTTTCCCCCATAGACTGCCACAGGCAGCGATCCCTAGAGTATGGTGGGTTCAATGCCATAATCACCCGGCTTCGCAGAGGGTTGACGATCGCAGTATACCTGGTGTTGCCTGTAATAGGAGCATTAACTTTAGGCATCATTTCTACACCACAAACGTAGTAACATTTGTTCTACGACTTTTGAAAATAACCAATAGTTTAATAGATATTAATACAAAAAGATTATCCAAGCAAGCAATGTATTGCGAAAACTATGAAGTTTGTAGGCTGACAGTAAACGCCAACTAGACTATTGGTTGCTGTTCATTGAAAATACTATTTAGTTTGTTCGATAAAATCACAAGTAATAAATTACCCAATTATTTAAAGTTGTTGAACAAATGTTGTTACGTTCATGGTGTAGAAGCGATCCCTAAAAATTTTGCTCCTATTATAGGCCGCACCCGGTATGTTCCATGCTCTAAGGCACTACTTCCCTACCAACCACGAGAATACTAGTCTACTTGTCCAGTCGCCATCAGATTTATCGGAGCTGTGTGTTCACAAATATCGGAACAACGCCTCTATTGTCAAGGCGATAAAGTGCATGTTCCGATATTTGTGACCATCTCTATAGCTCCGATACCTATATCTGATGGCGACTGTCCATCAGGTGTTTGGACGAACAACCTTATACCATCAAATTACTTTGTGATTTTAGTATAATTTTTAGTACTGTCTAATTTACTTATTCACGAATTTCACGATTAACCCTTTGAAAGCCAAGAACGCTGCTACTACGCAACTAAAATTGTCGTGCGCAGTCGTGCCTCCCACGCGCTTGGCCTGTTTTAAATGTAATGTATCAACTAAATTATTTTTATTAAATATTTTGATTTGCATTGATTATTTTTAAGTATTAACGCTATATATAAATTATGAATTGAAATAAATAAAAATAAAAAAAACTATTTCAATTTGTAATGTAGCAAATTTGCAGGCCGTGCGAGAAGTGCAGATTCCAGCTTCGTTTTGTTGGTGAACTCTAGCGAACAAGCTAAATTCATGAGCAAATATCGCAGTTTCATGGAAACTGAAAAATATATACAAAAGGTTTGTTTTTTTTTTTTTTAAGTGTGTATTAACGGCCGCCTAGCCTAGTCTGTAATGACCTTGCTAACGAAGTAGACAGTGCGGCGCGGCAAGCGTTTTATCTGTTCGTTGCGCGGTCAAGACGCGCAATGCACTGCGGTTAGTTGGGATCACACGCAATGAAAAGATAAAAAACTTGCCGCGCCGCAATTCGCGCAATGCCGTGGCCGGGTCGTAAGAGTGTTTCCTATGGGTCCTTATGAATTTATCGTTCATTATCGGATGTTTCCAGTTACTCATTGGATCCTCAGACACCAGGGAAGCTCCTTCAGCGTCTTCTATCCAATCTATGCTGTACGATGAAGATGACATTCCGCAGTACAACAATCCTTATGGAGGTATGGTTTGTATTGCATTAGATTAGATGATTTAATCTTACGACCGCCGATTCGCCCGAAAGTTGTGTCACAGACGGCATAACACGGCATAATTATGACTTTTTGTTGACGTGATTAGCCGTCATAAAAACTGAAAGTTATAGAGATATATATTCCTTTGTATCATGTACAAGGAATTTTAACCTTGTGACCTCCGAGGTTGACGGAAAGCTGTGTCACGTCTGTGACGCTATACACAGCTACGCACATGTTATAAGTATGATGTTGTGGCGTCGGGGTTACAGCTCTCATTTGACGTAACCTGCCGTCATTGGCAAGCGAAAGGTTAAAGAAACCGTAAGTCTAGCGGTCTTTAATTACTCGTGTATACTGTACATAATTTTAAATCTCTCAACGGTGCAAAAAAACCGTCTTAGTGCCATTACCGTGATTATAACATTTTGAGAGAGGGTGGACAATTAGTCTGATTTTGTTACAATATGATTCGATACATTTAAACATAGGTGTCAAAGATAGATCAGCTAAAAGTGCACTACTTGTATTGTGTGTTGTATTTTCATAAAACGGCCCTGTAGGTGCGTCTCTAGCTTGAATTTAAAGAAATTCAATAGTCTACAGCAGGTACATTATCATTTTTATATGTTTATGCGGTTTTTAATGCCGTTTGACGTAAATCCTACATTTTACTAAGTCCATATACCTAGTCCAAGCTGTGTTTAAAAAAGTTTTTTTTTTTAAGTCAATGTGGGTAAGACCGGCATACTTTATTTTTATGGGAAGTCCGTCATATGACACTAAATACCTATGAGATAAAGTAGGAAATTGGTTGGTAGACGGTCTTTCCAGATAGACGGTTAGACCCACATTGACTAAAATTCAAATTTTCTCTGTATATTCAGGCTGTCTACACGCAGTGGCAGCAATAAGCTTGCTGAACCGCTACTGTTCCTGTTTACCCCACGACCAGTTCACCACGATAACCCCCATGTGGATTAAAGAGTCAGTTGATAACAAACTGGGACATTACGCTGGAGTAGTGGTTACTATTATTATGCCCATTGCATGCCCCGTTAAGGAACCTATAAAGGTGAGATTATAATTAACTTATTCGTATATAAAATCTACAAATGTTCAGTTAAGGTTTTCAATCTCATGTCAAACGCAAAAGCTACCGCTTAAACGCCACTATTCTGAAACGTCGAAACTGAACTTGAACTTTATGAGTGTTGGTCAATTTCGCTTTATGACCTATGTATCAGTCGTTGGCGTTAGACCTGCGGTGCCGATATATGAGTCATCGGCTCCCAATAGGTTAAGGTAAAGGTGAATGTGGTGCTGTTACGAAATTTAATTAATAATTGTATCATTGAGTGCCACTTTCAGCACTGGTTGAAACACACACAGTTCTGGCACAGTTTGAAACATTTTCTTTGCAGGGCCGACCATATCTCAACCTGAAAACAGCGAAGCGTTCAGCAGCGCTCAACGCTTGCATAAGACTGCACCAGGAAGGCGAATTGGACCGTGTGACCATGCTGCCTAGAAATTATGGGTATGACGACTATGAATATGTCCTAAGGTCTTTACGTCCTTACTTCTCCAAACGCGTTAACACGTGACGTCAAATTTATAGTTAAATTTGGAGATCTTAATATCAAACATTCTAGAAGTAAATAGTTCGCTGTTATGATTATTGACGAAAATATATTTAAAGACTAGATGGTTACGCCGGCATAGTTAGAGGAAAATGTAACATATTGAGTCTACCCGTGGGAATGAGATGTTTTCCCGCTGGAAAAAGTAGCCTATGTCACTCCATCCCTTCAACTACCTCCACTTAAAAAATCACGTCAATACGTCGCTCCGTTTTGCCGTGAAAGACGGACAAAAAACACATACTTTCGCATTTATAATATTATAGTATAAAATAAATAAATACATATTTCGGGACAATCTTACACAAATCGACCTACTTAGTCCTACGGTAAGCTCAGTAAGGCTTGTGTTGTAGGTACTTGACGATATATGTATATAATAAATAGATACATATAAATACTTAAATACATAGAAAACACCCATGACTCAGCAACAAATATCTGTGCTCATCACACAAATAAATGCCCCGACTGGGAATCGAACCCAGGACCATTGGTTTCATAGGCAGGGTTGCTATAGTATGGGAGGATTATTTAGTTAGTTTTTTATACTTTGCCGATTTCTGTAAGTAGGTACTATAGCATTCATCATCATCATCGTCATAATTTCAGCCGTAAGACGTCCACTCCTGGATGTAGGCTTCCCCAGAATGCTACTTAACTCATATTGGGACGTGTTGCTATAGCCACCAAGATTCGCCGGCGGATTAGCGACCGCAATAGTATTGATTCGCTTTCGACGGACGCTGCTGCCCTTATTTGTTTTCCGCGTATGGACAGCTGTGGATGAAACCTTACACCATTAAATAATTAGTGATTTTAATATAATTTTTACTGACTGCCTAATTAGTTATTTACATTCATGATTAACCCTTTGAAAACCAAAAACGCTGCTACTACGCAACTAAATGTCGTGCGCAGATGTTATTAACGGCTCTCATGCTTTATGATATAGATAACAATGGTGTTTTATGATAATTTGGTAACATGCTATGGAGTATGGAGGCCGGAGGGTCTTAACAAAGTTGACATGCAGTAAGAATTTTCGTCTTTATTAGCACCTTAACAATATCAATGAAAGAAGTTATTGTTCTCAATTAGGAATATGATCTTAAGTAGAACATTATGCATTTTCAAACAAAATGTATTTTCAAATAATATAAATACACAAAACCTTGATACTTAAGTACAATAAAAAAATTGAGTAGGTATTTCTATTTTACATTGTTACCCCTTCGAACGCTGAAGGCTGCAAAATCGGTGACGGAAAATGTCTCCAGAACGCAAAACTTAGCCAATTTGCACTTAAATCCTTGTTAAACTTTGTTGTATAACCAATTTAATCTTTCAAAGGCTATTTTATATTTTCTGGGATATCTCAATGGTTAAAAAAACGCGTTTAAACAAAAAAAACATCAAAAATCTTAGTGGATTGGAGTATTTTCTATATCGAATTTGTTCTTATACAGCAAAGTGGACTTCGAAATTCCGGACATAAGGTCCTGTTTCCTAAATTGGCCGTGGGACCAAGAAAACGACGACGACGATGGAGCGCTACATAAGGCTGGGACGAAGAAGAGAATGCGGAAACATGATAAAGTGGTGAGTTGTCTGACAATTAAATAAATGAGGACAGCACTAGAGACGACACTAACGCGACCCTTATGTAAAAAAAAAAGATAAGAGATCTTTATTTTTCAATTTAGGCACATTACATGTACTTATGAATGTCAAAGAAAAAAACAAACTACACCGGTTAGAACCCTACACCCGAGAAGATACCGGCAAGAAACTACGGCGGGACTTATTTTTTCAAAACAGTGATACATCAAATCTTAAAATACATAATTATACGTAGTCCCATAAGAAAACATATCAAGCAGTTTATTACAAGATATAACTAAAAATACTAAATTATATAAGTAAAAATGTAACTTCACACTTACACTTCTACTTTTTGCAGCAAACTCATTGGGATAATTTTGATAGTAATACCAATCTCCTTACGAGGTATAATTTATATTTGATTGACGTAAATGACATTACAGCGGTATCTTAATTACCCTATAATTTTATTAACTATTAGTGATTGTGGTTTGTCAATGTATATGTACCTATTGATACTAGATGTTTTTCCGTGAAGAAATTTCCTTTTTCATTTACAGTTCCCCTCATATCTAACCGGTTCCATGGGCAACAATAACCAGTATTACCTGCACATAATAGAACTCAGAATAGGCTTTGATATACCTAAAGAGACCCGAGAGCGTGCACTCTACGATCTTCTCCAAAGAGGCGAAGGCTACGGATTTATAACATGCGAAGCGGTCCCTAAAATATGCCAGTTTCCGATGTTTCTAGCGGTCGGGGATGTTACGGTTAATGTGCTCATGAATTATGCCGTTATACCGCTTAATACTGCCATGATGGATTTAATAAAACGGTAAGATTTTTTTTTAATACAACGACGGAGGCAAACAAACATAAGGCCCTCCTGATGGTAAGCAGTAGCCTATGGACGCCTGCAACTCCAAAGGATTCATATGCGCGTTGCCAACCCTAAAAGTGGTTAGAGCTCTGGGAACCTTACTCACCATCAGGAACACAACACTACAACTACATACCTGAAAGGTAGCAGTGCTATTATGGCTGTGGTCTTCTGTAAGGAGGATTTTGTTTATTGTAAAGGTGAACTCTGATTTGATGTCATTTACAGTCAGTACCATGTAGCTAAAACGACTTAATATGGCCCTATATTTGGTACCACATAATCATCATCATATCAGCCCGAGGATATAGGCCGGGAGACCCACAATGACCGGCTTTGTGCCACCCTCATTCAGTGGGCTCCCGCAATCTTGAACAGGTCCAACTTGAGGGTAGGGTCTGCCCACGCACATCCTTCCTGATTTACAAATGAAGATCTGAAACGATGGGTTTGGTTGCTATTATTTGATGATTAATATAGGTAAAGTCGCCATCAGATAAATCGGAGTCATGTACGTGGTCACAAATATCTGAACGCCTATATTGCCAAGGCGATAAAGTGCATGTTCAGATATTTGTGACCACAGTTCCGATATATCTGATGGCGACTATATAGCACCAGGCGTATTATAACATATTTATTGAACTTAAGTATTATATCTTTCCAATTATTTTTATTAGCAAGAGATAATTTTAGTTGATTGATTTGGTGCGTCAATAACGTTTATTGAATATTTAACTTCTAGTTTCAGAAACTATAATCAAATATACTTTCAACCCGTTTATTATGACCTTATGACCCTCTCGAGGTGGAAATTTTATGCATTTTTAATAAGAATTTCTAATACTATCATAAGGTTGAAATAGATAACATATATTTAAGAAAAAACGACGAGGACCTCCGGTGTTCGAGACGGGATTCGAACCCGCATCTCCAGCTATCGCGGCTGACGCCTTAACCAATATCATAAGGATAAAATCTTACTACGGTTTATATTCTGTATTAAGACTGCACAATGTTTGTTATCTAGATAATCTGTTTACTTTTACATATGTATATGATTTATTTCTTTACAGGTTCCACTACTTCGTATTCGATCAAGTTCTCGAAATAGCTAAGAAATTCCTCATATACGACGGCTCGGTGAACAACTTGTTCGTGGTGCCAATTAAAGGCTGCACCGGTGATTATGACATCGACTGGGCGGTGATGCAGAAGTATGAAGAGATCCCTCCGGTGCCACCTTCGGGGCCACCTTACGAGGTGTGTGTCAAATTTGGTTAAAGAGAAAATTATGGGGATTGTTGACCCACTTGCCTGTGTTCGTAACTTGGTCGTGTAATGCAAATGAACTGTGACACAACGTCAAGTGACGTTGATTATTCATTTCGAGGCTAAATTACGAACATGAGCAAGTCGCTCAACATTCCATTGTACGTACATGACTGTACCTATATAATTGGAACGAATGTTAATGAACGGAAGTAGGGTAAATCGATAAACGACGAATTATCGATGAAGTATCGACTTGCGCGAGATGGCTGGTACGAGCTGGATGCGAACAGCCGAAGATCGATTACGATGGCGTGAAATTGGGGAGGCCCTATGTCCAGCAGTGGACTGCGATAGGCTGATGATGATGAAATCAATAAAATGAATTCTGTTTACTTATAAATTTAACCTATTTTAGTATTATAGGTGGCCAGTTATTGAAGAGCGAATTGAAACTTTACTTTGGACCCGGGTATGTCCTTAAACTACGTCCAACAATGAGAGGTAGGGCACAGCGAAGTACCATCACGCTTGAATCTAGAGCAGCCCAACTGGGGAAGTACCTCCTCCTTACAGAAGACCACGGCCATAATAGCACTGCTACCTTTCAGGTATGTAGTGTTGTGTTCCTGATGGTGAATAAGGTTCCCAGAGCTCCAACACACTTATAGGTCGGCAACGCGCTTGTGACACCCTTGGTGTTGCGAGTGCCCATGGGCGACGGTAATTGCTTACTATCAGGCAATCCGTCTGCTCGTTTGCCACCTTTGTCATAAAAAAAAAAACTCCATTAGAATATGAGTTCCATTTATAGGTAAATAGAATTATTTTTTAGTATAAGGTGGCCAGTTATTAAAAGGTGCCCGATTACAGGTGATTAACTCTACTATATATCGGCTAAATACTGGAAATGGAGTTACTCCATTCGAATTTGGCCGACGATATGTACTTATCTATTACGTCTGGATCTTAAGCATGAGAGTGATGAGTGAGAGAAATATCTGACTGAGTCATCTGTTGATCACATAATTCCACAGATACATGTTGTATTTCATTGGGAAAATTACAAAATGAAGTGATTTTGTTTATTCACATGCTATAAAATTCTATATTAGAATCCAGCCAGATGCATATTGTTTACATTTGTACCAATCGACAGTACTACAAATTTTACTTGTCAAAAACACTTACCGACCATAAATAAAGCATGAACATTTTTTACATTTGATGCCCCTTAACTTCTGTTGTCAAACAGTACTTACTCATTTACTATTTAAAGAAGTTGGAACTATTGAAAATCCTCAACATGACGAAGGCCAATTAAAATCTTGTCTGATGATCGGTCTGGCCTTGGGGTAGTGACCCTGCCTATGAAGCCGATGGTCCTGGGTTCCAATCCAGTCAGGGCATTTATTTGTGTGATGAGCACAGATATTTGTTCCTGAGTCATGGGTGTTTTCTATGTATTTTAGTATTTATATGTATCTATCTATTATATGTATCGTCGTCTAGTACCTACAACACATACCTTGCTGAGCTTACCCTACGGTACACGGTACACAAATCAACCTAGTCCCGATTTGTGTAAGATTGTACCGAAATATTTATTTATTTGTCTGGCTATAACTTGTTTTTTACTTTCAGGAAAGAAAAGCGCTGAAAGTGACGCAAGAGGAATACCAGTATTCCGTGGTGACGCCCTGGTACCGAGCGACCTGCTTGCCTAGTCGGTGAGTAATAGCCGACATGTATTTAACCTTTTGACCGCGGAAACCTGTGTTTATGACACCTTCCATAAATATGAAACTATGACAGAGCATAGAGGCGGATAACGTTGTGGGGCCTATGACATAGCTTATCGAGATTACAACTTTAAGAATGATTCATATATGATTCAGTGACATCACTTAACACTTTCGCAACCAAGAACCCGTCTATCGGGCACACCACTCGTAGGCGCGTAGCCGATTACACGGGTTTTCCCGTATGTAGCTAAAATGTCCTAGCGCCGCGTAGAGCCCGGTTTCGAAAGTGTTAAGAAACGACTATAATTATCGTGCAGGTATAAAAGGATTTAAATCCCGCTATGCTTGCGTCAGATAGGAGGCTTTATATGCAAGTGTTATACAATAATACAGTAATCATTTGACCACCCAATTCGTCGACAGTAAACTGTCTCCTATACGCCATGATAGGTATGGCTCATAATTTGACACTGTAAAGCTATGACGTCAGTGTCAGAGACAGTTGACAGTCCGTCAATTTGGCATTCAAAAGGTCAAAGGAGACGTGAGAGATTGTATGTATGCAAAGGTATTGACAAATCTTATATTGGTATTTTAGGTACGTTGTGTCGAAGGTGATAGAGTACATGACACCAAAGTCAACTTTCGACGACTCGTCTTACGACACATACGAACAATACTACTCTTCAAAATACCACTTGGAGATTATTGGCAGCAAGGACCAACCATTACTGGAGGTTAGTCCATGTGCAGTCAGCAAAACTTTGCGAAAAATATTAATATTCGTTTTTATTTAACCTACCCATTGTCGTATATGAACTTGAACGCGTGTAAATAAATATCTGGCAGAAACCATTGTATACAGGTAGACTTATATATGTCCCTATGATGATAATAGCGCAAAGCTTAGTGGTAAAAACGTTTTCAATACTATCTTATTGGACACCTCAAATCCATATAACATTCACTTGTGTAAGAATCTAAAACAAAAACAACCAATATAATCAATGGAGCTTTAAACCAGGGATTGAATGCTTTTCATACAATTTAACCGGTATTCAATTTCGGTATCTCAGTTGTTAGGACACATTTTTACCAACTCATCAGATAATGTTCTCTTTACCTAAATACCATGTAAGAAGCTCTAAAGAAAAATTAGGAATTAACGGCAAAATTTACATTTTTCGTAATACCGGTAACGATTCCTGCTTTAAACTCATTATAGAATATTATTATACTTGACATTGTTTTTTCACAAGTCGAAATTGGAACTTGCAATATTAATTGGAATATAAACAATATTGATTGCAATATCCGAGTTTTCAGTCAGTCTATGCATTGCGATGACCCCGTAAAAAAGTCTAAAGTAAGTATTTTTATAAAACTCATGGTTTTGAGCTACACTAAACAAAACCTCAAAAGTTCGAGATTCCCGACACGAACTGGATACTAATCCATTTTTATTAAATCATACAATTTCCAGGTATGCAACATAACAACGCGTATGAACTGCCTGTTACCGCGTGCGGCCACCATAAATGCCTTCACAGATAAGCAGAAGAAACTCATATCAGTCTCACAGGGCGACGACAAACCCAAGAGCTTCACAGAAATCTTCATTCCTGAGTTTTGTGTCAAATACGAATATCCGGGCGCGCTTTGGTACAAAGCGACTATGCTGCCTAGCATCATACATAGGTAAATATCAAATTTTTAACGATAGCGTCACATGTTTGCCAATCTGACAACGTAAAAGACAAAATAAGATCTTTATTTTTCAATTTAGGCACATTACAATGCACTTATGAACGTCAAAAAAAATCTACCACCGGTTTTAACCCTACTACCTCTGACCCGAGATGTTTACCGGGAAGTTACTCGGCCGGCCTTTTTTTAAATCTTAAAGTACTTACGTAATTATGCTTAGTCCCACAAGAAAACATATAAAAATATAAAAGTAATAATGTATAAACAAATTTGACTCCACGAAATAAAATAGCTTTGATATGTTTTCTTACCTGAACTGTGTCATTTAAATAATCGACACCTTCGTAAATCGTGATAAAATTCAAAATGGCGGGTGTAATGTTAATAGGTAGTTGGATAAAATACTCTATTTGATGTCCATGGAATTCTCTAAATCCAGCTCTAATCGCCATTATTTTCTTTCTTGTATTTCAGAGTTCACATGCTACTGATTGCGTACGATCTCCGAGTTGAAATCACAAAGTACACAAAATATGGACAAGTCCATTTAGCATCAGGTATTTCAAATATAAATAAACGTTTAATGAGTAGGTATTGCTTTACGTGTTATCTACGTAAATAAATACCTATTTTAACCAAGCTGCCAAGCGTGGCGACTATGGCAACAACA
Source organism: Grapholita molesta (assembly GCA_022674325.2). NCBI lineage: Eukaryota > Metazoa > Arthropoda > Insecta > Lepidoptera > Tortricidae > Grapholita > Grapholita molesta. Next base: position 9,427,069 of record CP053129.2, on the reverse strand, counting down.
CCCTAGATGATACAAGTCACATATATTGTGAGAGGCCTACCTATGTCCAGCAGTGGACTGTATACGGCTGAAATGTATGTATGTATCTCATGGTCAGCTTTCGTTGTTTTCTTAATTTTTAGACGCTCAAATCGCTCAATCACTTTTGCTATATCTTATTGAGACAGATACAGCAAAAAGTAACTGATACTCCCTCACTGGTGTTTCTTTTACAATAAAATGTAGGTAATTTCCAAGTTTATTATTTTAGGCCAGGAATGGGAGCCAATAGCAATTAACCTGCCAGTGGCGATGAAATCTCTGCTGGTACAGGTGGAGGAGCCCACAACTATCAACAGTATTGACAGGTGATTCATCATAAACTGCTGTAATTTTTTAAGCCAAGAAAATTAACACCAATAAACGAAACGTTTAAAATGTTGGCACAGGTCAAATATACTGATTTAAACTTTCACGGTTTTTACACATTATTACACATAAACGGGACAACGCGTATATTAACTTTAAAAATTAAACAGATCAAATATTTTTGACACTTTAACATGAATATTTTATAGCAAAAAATTTACAGGATAAATAACCCAATAGACCTAGAGAACGCTCCTCGCCGGCCAATCGTATCCATGAAGGAGAGTCTCTACCAGCTGCAACAGAAAAAAATCAACAAGGATTATCCTTGGGATGTGAGTATTCTGGATGCATAAACAAATCACGACAAGCTATTTGTATAAAATAGTTATTTGTTATACAAGGGTGCAAAGTTGTATTTTAACTGCGAGTGTGGGATTGAAACTCGAGCAAGCGAATACATTCTATGTTTAATCACGAGCAAAGCGAGTGGTTTCAAAATAGAATCCTGAGCGTAGCGAGTGTTTCAATACACGAGCAGTAAATTACAATTGCACCCGTGTGTAACACAAAACTTTTCCCCTCACTACAGCGAGGAAAGTGAAATATGCAAAAAAACGTTTTGAAATCGCATTGACTTTTTCTTTGCGTTTAGATACATTCAACATTTTTACAAAAGGTGCCTTTAGCTTGGTTAGCTTGTGGTGGCCAGTACGATTTTCGAATGTTCTACTTCGATTTTCAACTCGGTGCGTATGCGAGGCTCGCCCGCGCCCGCCGCCGCCACCGCGGGGGCTGTACTGTGAGCTGTACTTCGCGAATTTAGACTTTAAAACCATAGCAATAAGAGCTATGAGAAGTCTACTTACTTTAATCACTAGTGGATAAAATGCGTTTTTACCCTCTCGTATTAAAGGATAAACAAGCGCTTTACGAGCTAGTACTTACGAGGTTATAATAATGCTATCAACAGGTTAACTATTGCCATTATTGAGCAGGCCAATCAATCGAATTTTATTGAATACAGTACAGTCTGCGGCAGAAGGCCCACTTAGCAACTTCTGCTGCTGACTGTAGAGTCAACCAATTTGGTTTATAGGCCACTTCGTTATTTGTCACAGTGAAAATGAAAATCTATATGAAAGACGTAAAAGATCTCTTATTAACGTCACTGTGACAAGGTTCGAACTGGCGTAGAAATCAAATTGATTGACTATACAAGTATACATGTAATGCTAGTGGTGGTTGATGTGTGTGTAATGTCAATGCCTAGTCAGAGCCTATTACAGACGTGTCTATTGTATTTATGCGTGTTTTCGTAATTGCAGGCAAAGATGGAACCTATAGACATTGAGCGCAACATATCATCAGTAACCTTGATGGATATAGAATGTTACGACGAGTTCGTGTCGGCCCCTCTGCACGCGCGCGAGGAAATGTCTCAAATGGCGTTCATGCGCACACCCCCGCACATGCCCGGTTCGTCGGCGGCCGCCATCTTACCACCGCCACTAAAGTAAGTACCTAATGTAATATCGTCTCAACTGTCTTATTATTAGTCTATTGGTAATGGTAATTCCTCTGCGTGTGCGAGGAAATACCTGAAACTAGGAAGATATAACCAATATGGAGCCGACACACGTACTAATGTCTATCGGAAAAATTCAGCCGTTTTCGGCGCGGGAGTGAGGTAACATAAATAATGTTAACACTAATGCATTTTTTACGTGCGTCGCTACACAAGCACACTACAAAATTATCAAACACTAGCATACCTACTTAATCTATATTCACACAAGTTCAAGATTTATGACCGGCGGCCGAGTAATTTTGGCAGAGGGGAACGCCTGTTAATGGCTACTCCATATTGGTTATATCCTCCTAGCTGAAATGAAGATCATAGGCTTGTCTTGGCTTGGCCTGTGACTTGAAAAACGGTATTGATTGCCGAAAAAATTAGGTTTTTCCTCAATTATTGGAAGTCGCATTAGAAGGTTTGGTAACAGTAGCTCTCGCACAAAGCATCTACGCCACTTTGGTAAGTTTGCCAAGTAGACTACAGACATCGAGTCGCCAGGATATTGACGATCCTTCTCACCGTACCTACTCGTTTTCCACAGATACAACGACAAAATCAAGCTACTCTCTCTGAAGCCAACTGGCCTTGGTCCGGAGCTACGGGACATAATGTTTGCTCTCACAACCATCAACTCGCATGACACGGCGAATTTAGAGCGAGCGGAAACACTGGGAGACTCCTTCTTGAAGTTCGCTGCTAGCTTGTATTTGTACCACAAGTTCCCGAAGCTGAACGAGGGACAGCTGACAAATATAAAAGGAAGACTGATTGGTAACAGGTAAATTAACATATGTTAATTGAATATTATGGCCCAATGGCATACAAGTTGAATCAAATTATAAGACACCGAGCTTTAGGTTTCTCACGCAATTATATGTTAGCTAAATTACCAGGAAGTCATAACTTTGAGGTTATTATAGGAACGCTAACTGCTGCTCGCGAATTATCGATCGTAGGTTCCACCGCTCTATGTATTACTCAAATACTCAGGTGGTTTCTGGTAGCAGCTGACGACCAGTCTGGCCTAATGGGTTCTATGAAGCTGATGGTCCTGGGTTCGATTCCCAGTCGGGGCATTTATTTGTGTGATGAGCACAGATATTTGTTCCTGAGTCATGGGTGTTTTCTATGTACTTAAGTATTTATATGTATCTATCTATTATATATATCGTTGTCTAGTACCTACAACACAAGCCTTACTGAGCTTACCGTAGGACTAGGTCGATTTGCGTAAGATTGTCCCGAAATTGGACCCGGGTATGTCCTTAAACTACGTCCAACAATGACAGGTAGGGCACAGCGATGACCATCACGCTTGAATCTGGGGCAGCCTGGGGAAGTACCTCCTCCTTACAGAAGACCACAGCCATAATAGCACTGCTACCTTTCAGGTATGCAGTGTTGTGTTCCTGATGGTGAGTAAGGTTCCCAGAGCTGCAACCCCCCTTAAAGGCCGGCAACGCGCTTATGACTCCTCTGGTGTTACGTGTGCCCATGGGCGACGGTAATTGCTTACCACCAGGCAATCCGTCTGCTCGTTTGCCGCCTATGACATAAAAAAAAAAAAAAAAATATTTATATATTTATTTTTATTTAGTTTAGGGACAATACCCGCGTGAGTGTACATATTGAACGTTTTCAACAGGAATTTATTCTACGCCGGCGAAAGAGTGAAACTGGGCGGTCGGATGAAAGTGGAACAATTCAGCCCGAGGAAGGATTTCTTAGTACCTGGCTTCTTGGCGCCCAGAGAGGTGCAGCAGTTCATGGAAAGCAACTGTGTAAGTACTATGCTTTTCATTTCTCATGCTCGTAAAGTTCTACTTTAGGTCGTTCGTGGACGACATAAAGTCGCATTTTAGGCTCTTGTGCATAAAGTATTTTCTTTTTCTAAAACTAAGATAATGACGCTCAACAGCCAACACAGTAAACAACGAAATAAATTGAACAGTAAAATTTCGTAGAACACTGAAATTTGTTGTTTAATTTTGTTCTAGGTAATTATAATTATTCAAATTTCGTGTTTACTATAATTAAATAAATAAAATCAAATATTGGTAACAGGATTTATTTTTTATGAGTTGACCAAAAAAATGAGTATCCAGTTATCCACGTACTAGCTCTATGTTCACATGTTGAAATTAAAAAAGTTGTTAGCGGGAATTGTATTACAACTGAAAAAAATACTTGCAATCGAAATGAAAAGCAGAGTGTGTAACTCAGGCATAAGCATATATTTTTATCCTCGACCATATTGGTCCGAGCGCAGTCAGCAGCAGAATTTGCTAAGCGGGCCAGGTGTTCAAAATCATCTTGACGCGCTCTTAAGTATAAAGTCTTATACTAGCTTCGCACTCGCAGAATACATGTAACCGGTAGCAATTATTATTGTTGTTTTCTTCTCATTAAATAAGGAGTTTCAACACAACGTTTAAAGTCTCTCGGTTGACTTTTGACTCCATCTCCATTCAAATTCATCCCCTAAGATGTCAACTCTATCTTAGAGGTCTATGGGAGGGTATAACACGCTGGGCTACACCCTCGACCTCGTCGACACTTACCATCAGGTTTGACTGAGGTCAAACGCTAAGTCTTAGTATAAAAAAAGGTAAACATAATTCATTTTCAGTAAAAGGTGGTGTTAGTGGCGATTTACCCTATTAAGTGGCATTTATTTAAGAAAACAAAATGTACAAGAAGCCCATCACATTACACATGTAAACCTAACTTAAATATTCATCCTACAACTTACTGTAACTATAAACTAATTTCAAAATTAACCTGTAAAAACCTGTTATCTTACCGTATCATTAAATTCTATCTTAACACCATCGCTGCGGCAATTAGTTAACATCGCAGTTAACCATACTTTGTGAGGGGTCAATAGGCCCCCTATCGCAGTAAACGTGTTAACACGTCCACCGACAGTATCAATTTATTGGTATGCTACAACTTTAACTTTATTTAGGTCACTATTGTTTATGCAATGCTCAAGTTTGAGGTAGGTAATAGTAAAACTAATAACATAGTAAAAGTTAATTTATTTTTACTTTATAAAAAAAAACTTATTGCTAAATTATGCCTATTTTTTAATTGTAACTACAAAATCAGTCTGTATGGGAATCAACACCTTGGACATTTTTATTCCGGTCTTGTCCAAAATTGGCCGTTTCGGTCAGAAATAACTCAACATCCAGTTGGACAGATTTTTTTTTATTAATGTGACTTAACTTCAATATTGTGACCTCAAGAGAACTTCCCCAACTCCAATTTTTGTAAATATGATCCTGGTTATTGAATTAAGCGGATTCGACCGGAATAATCCATTGACTCGGGCGCTGTATTTTCCGAGCCACATTATTACTAACAAATGCATAGGACTTATATAATATAATATATATACGAAAAATAATGCAGAGAAACTGTATTGACTTTTAGAAAATAAAAATGGATTAGTTCGAACAAATCCTGACACTCATACTCATCTAATAACTCTAATAAGATATACTACGGTAATGCTTACCCTGTTACACGAAACGGAATTTATATATCGTCACCAATTTGAAAACATCTCGTATGCTTCTCTATAAATCTAAGCTAATTAAGTTATTCTTTTAATCAACAGAACAATATATGTTTTATTTTAATATAGTGACTATATAACAAACTTAGTATATATATAAATTTTCAATTAATAGATACACTCTGCTGTCCTCAGTGGCAAATAATATGACATTTGTTAAGTAACTTTATCGCTTTAGTCTAAAGGTGGCAAACTTTCCTAAGTATCCAAAATGTCAACAGATTTCGATATCTTTCGTGAGAGACAGCTTCAATTTCTTACCTTCTAAACACGAACAAAACAAGATTATGCTATAGGCAATTAGGCACACTACATCTTAGGCTATATTAAAAAAAAACGCGAGTTGCTTGACAATGAATTTAGGGTTTTTTTTTTCATGTTATGTACAGTAGCAGAGGACGTAATATGTATGATGTATCTTTACCATCACCCATCACCTAACTACAAAAACTTGTACAATGTGTTTTTATTGCCTAAAGTGCATGTTTTCTAATCCTTTTTATTAGCAACTTGAAACTTTAAAAACTCTACTGTAGCCGCAAATATGTCGTCAGCGAATACTTTTGGCGTTTGTAAAGCGGCAAAATGCCCTCCGAAGTCCAGTGTCGTGGACCGCACGAGGTTGGGAAATTTGTCTCGGAGAACCCAATCCGGGTGGTACATCACTTCATACAGGAACTTGATGGCAGCTGTTGGCACCTTCGTAGATATTCTGAAATAAGATTGTTGAGTTGTGGGTGATTGATCGTTGCTATTTACTTGATGTGTTTGACGCAAGTTTGACGACTTTACTTGATGAAAGTGTGTTTAAAGTCTGGGTTTAAAGTATACATTTGATAAAAATATCCTATAAAGTTATGTGTATATTTTTATTAGGAGCATGTGTCCTGAGTCACTCGGTTAGAAAAAGTGTCCCGGTAATTTTATTATGTTTAAAAATACGTTGAAATACAGGATGGGCCAATGATAAATGCATTTTAATAACGTGTAATAATTGATATTTTTGTGTATAAAAGTATGTTTAGAATTTGAGTCAATAAAATGAATTTTACGTTTTAAAAATTAAATCATTAAGACGTGCGGACGGGCGTGGCGGTTGCGGCACTCTTCCAGTCTTGTAAATTTAAAAAGTAAATTTTAAATATTGAAAGACTCGTTAGAAGCTGCTAAGATATTGAAGTGATTTTTTGGCGAAATTTCACCGTGGTGGTTGCCGGATCATTGGAGTACACTTTACTCTTCTTAAATCTGCCTAAACGTTGGTTGATTAGTAATTTGTGCTTAAACACTCACTAATATTAAATCGAAAATGCCAACGAACAGTCACATAAAAACGCTTGTTTAAAAAACAAGGCTCGCACTAAGGCACAATTTTTAATAATGTTCTTTTTCTCAAACATACTACGAAATGTATGCGTTAATGGCACGAAATGATGCCAAGAAGTTGCACATTTATGGACTAGGCCGTGAATAAATGTATGGAGTTAGTATGAAAAGCACATTATTGTCCGCAGCTCTAACTTTTTAAATTTGCTAACTAAGATTAGACTGACGAAGGAAAAAATACATACATCCAAGTTACAATCTCTTTGAAAGCATAATTGGTATTATAATAATCGGTTAAACATGGTGCTGGAATAGCTTTTTCCAATGTCAATTCATTAAAAAAAAAACGAAATCTATGAACCATAGATAGTTATATTTTTATAAGCAGTTAAAAAAGGTGTACGAATAGCTTTGTCGAATTTGTTTTTTTTTTTTGTATAAAAAACAAAAAAAGGCGGCAATTCAAAAAATTCATTTACTTGATTGCTTTTTTGTTATTTTAATTTTATTATTTTCTTGAAATGTTTGAGAAAAGCACTATACAGGCTTGGGCCTGAACAGGGATTAAAGGACTCAATTTATCCGGCCTCGTCTCCGACTCGGCCGTCTACCGCAATCTCGTCCTTGAATCCCTTACTTCACGGCCTCTGCAGTAATCTACTATTAAACACTGCGCCCTGTGTATTATCCTAATAACCTTAGCTCAGCAAATAGCTTACCCTTGCAGTGCATAGACTTCAGGCGTAGTCGTAGAGTAACCTTCGGCGTACAATCTTATAGACGTCACAATGCAGTTATTAGCCCATTGTATAGTAACTGTGTCTAGCACGTCATCCAGATCCAAGTTCTCTAATCCGCCATGAGGAGTATCCAGTTGATCCCTGTTACTACATATAGCCATTTTCTCCATTAAGTAAGCCGCCAGGCCGGATGGCGAGTCTGTTAAGCCGACACCTTAAAAATATGCATATATATATATGAATCATATGGATTAGTAAGCCCTCCTCTCAGACGCGTAGGGCGTGCTTCTGTCGGGTTTCAGCGGAGCGCCTAGTATAACCCTTATTTACAACCTCATATGGGACTTCATTCGTCTATAGTTCCAGTGAGACCATAGCGCCTTGAAAGTAGGTACTTTTAGAATTGGTAACAAGTACTTACCCACTGTATCAGGTTTCGTGGACTGGATATGGAAGTAACCACTCTCTCGAATAATGTAATAAAATAGTTTTTTCAAAGGATATATACGGTGAGCGTGATCGTCCAGCAAATTTGGCACCAGAGAGCCAAGCACCAGCTTGGCACTGCTTAAAGGCACTGATGATAACGGCATATTTGTATGGAATCTAAAAGAATAGAAAATTTATTTAATTTTGCGCGCTGACATAGTAAAATGGACTTTATTGGCAAGCAATTAAGATGATTTCTTCTTATACCCTTCAATTGCTAGATTCATGTTTAGTATGATGTAGCAAACGAGTAATACACACGCAAATGATGGTAATTCAAACGTGTAACACATTATCATGATTTGTACAAGGTTTTTTTAATTTTTAAGACACTTGCTTCTAACATGATTTATTAAACCGATTATCGACTTATAAACCAAGATATTAAACACGCAGGTTTTTTCTTATAATACTGAGCTCTGAGCTCCTGCCGTAATTAGATAAAATCAATTAATTTAAGTATGTATTATGAAAAATGATAATCGAAGCTATGAAATTATTCGCAGTGCACATTATTATTATTTTAAAGCGATATATTTAAACGCTGTACTTGTAATATTAGTTTTTTGTCAATTATTTAAGGGCGAAATCAATAGTCACAGTCGATACTTATTAACAACTCGCTCTGGCTCGCGCGCACAATTAGGCTGCGTATGTAATGACCATAATGACCAACCTATAAAATACACTATACAAATATATAAAAAAGTGCACTTGTATCATCAACTTCAACATAATGTAGTGATTCTCTAGTGACCCTGCCTAATTTCTATTAGCAGGAGGTCCCGGGTTCGAATCCTGGCTATGCCTTTTTTGTATATTTATTGTGAATATTTGTTCCTGGGTTCTGGACATTATCCTATGTATTTAGGTATTTATATGTATCAGTGGCCGTGTGTCAATTTTTTTTCTTGGACAAGACGGTGCTGATATGTATTTGATTTTTTTTTAATGAGCTCAGGGTAAAGACGACTACGGGAAAATTCAACAGTTAAGTCGTCTAGTATCTACAACACAAGTCTTGACTCAAAACGGTATATACATATTACACATCGTTAAAAAAAATACAATGAGAAAAGGTATCTCTTATATTTTGTTATCTTACCCTAACACGTCATTGGGGTAAATGGTAGCCATGTGTGTAGCAACTTGGGATCCCCAATCGCCTGCTTGAATGTAGAATTTCGTGAATCCGAGTCGTGTCATCAAATTTTTCATGATTATACCTATGTATACTGGACTAAGTCCCGGCTTGTTCGTTCCCTAAAATAAGTTTAAACAGTTTTATAATAAATATTACAGGACATGCTTACACAAATCGACTGAGCCTCACGGTAAGCTCAAGAAGGTTTTGTGTTGTGGGTAGTGTCGTGCCGAAACATAGTTTCGGCTTTGATTCTAGTTTCGTCCGAAACAGAAACTTTTATTGGTTGGCTGCGTAATGATAACAACGCGAACTAGCGATTATAATTGCGACGGACTAAGAAATGTCAAATTGCTGGCGGTCATTACGAGAAGTATGTAAACAATAAAATAATAACAAAAAAATACATATTCATAAAACATAATATAGTAAATAATGTTAAAGTTAAAAGTAAATAAAATTAATAAACATACATAGATAGTATACACGTCTTTCTTCATTTATTATCTTCAAAATGTTTAAGTTTCATTTGTCGTAAGCAGAATCCCGGTTAGCTAATTTTAAAACGTTGAACACAACATTGATAAATAATAGATAATACTGTTGTATTATCTATTATTTATCAATGAGTCGTATAAAAGTTCTACTAAACGTGTTATAAAGTTTTAGAAAGTTGCATTATCATGAAAAACATAATATATGTGTAATTGTAATGTATATACGACATAGTCTATATATACCTACGACACATGTATATACGACACAGTAATAATGTCTATACGACATTAAAACACCCTGATTTATTTATATTTGTATATTTAATACCAACCTCAGAATAGCCAAATCCCGGCAAATCAGCAGCTATAACTTCAAACACGAAATCGTATCCATCTTTAGGGGCAGTTAAAATCGGGATTACTTTGTCGAATTCCTTGGAGGAGCTCGGCCATCCGTGTAGCATCAGTAAAGGCAACACTTTTACACCCTGGACTGACGGCTTCACTCGTATAAAATGGATATCCAGACCCTGAATCCTAGTTTTATAATGTGGGAACCGGTTCAGAAGTTCCGCACGTTTTTTGAAATCGTACTTATCTGTCCAGTACGTAAGTACTTTGTTCAAATAAACAGTATTCATGCCATATTCCGAATTGATGCCATCTAGTGGTGGTGTGAAGGGGCGTCTGTTTTTAATTCTCTGCTTGAGATCAGCGATCATCTGCGAAGAATAATCATTGATGAGTTGTTTAAACTAACGAGTAAACGAGTTTGTAGGGGATTTGCAATCTTTTTGCAAGCTTTTATTTTAATTTTAAATGTGTGTACTACTTCCCCCGCGGACCTCCACATAGGCCTTCCCCATTAGACTTCGATAAACAGCATGGGGGGTATAATGCCTTTAACCCTTCGTATGCTTAGGCACGGAACCGTGCCAAGTTTAGGGATAATATCCCGAGTCCTGGGGGTGTAGATAGGTATATTTATATTTATTTTTTGTAACAGAACTGATGGCTCGATTAGTAATATCCTTACCGTGTCATTAAACTCAATCTTGAATGGTCGAATAGATGTATCTTCATCTTTTGGCCTAGGTTCTTTGCCCCACCATCGGTCCGCGTCCAGTTGAGGCATTTCCGGCACTCTATAGAGGATCAGGGTAACGTAGCCTATGCACACCGCTACCACAATCCATGGTATATGTTGCCACATCTGCAATTCAAAATAAAGTATTTTAATAGTATTTAGAAATTAATTAATAAAATATAGATCATTGGTAGGTATAGATGTTTTGATAAACAAAATTACATATATATTAATGCTTAATATACCTATTATAAAAAAAAAGTTATTGCATTATAACGGCATCATATAGACCTGAATTAAGACATTTTTTTTTTATAATTCAAACCCGATATAGGTGTGAAAATAGATGTTTAATGTACCAATAAGTACCTATGTTATGTTATTGCGAGCGAATCTTTGTTTAAAATATTTCATTTAGACCTTAAAGATAGGGACACCTTACTTAAATATTGTAACATAAGTATATTTAGAAGCTGATATGAAGACACATGAATGCAAGTACTTATACTAGAATAACGAATAACAATTCTACCCACATTCTTTTTTCAAATAAATTATCATAGTTTTGTTATTCTTAGTACTTGAACCCTAAATTTATCAAATTATGCCAAGTCATTACTCATCATCTATCTATAACTTAAATAGCGATAGCTCGTGTCGCAAAGCCATGTCTACTTATTCAATTACAGGTGAACATGTGAACTTAAACTAAAGCATTCAATTATACTTTTAGGTAATAAATGTATTTTTAGATCAGGTTTACATAGGTCAATTTATCATCTCAGTACTTACTTACTTACTATACTTTTAAATTATGAAACATAGGAATCTAAATAGTTGCCAAGCCACAGTACAGCTGTTTGCGGTAATTCATCACTATTGGTACTATATTTCAAAATATGACTTTCCATTCAACCTATCTTCATTCCAAACTTCTAAATGAATGGTGCCTATTGATGTCACAACAAAAAAAAAAAACGAGAATTTTATAATGCGAAAATGATACGCTAGAAAGATGAAACAACTTACCTTTAACACAATAAAAATAAACACCACAGTTCACCGGTCTTCATAAATCTGCATTAATCATTAAATCGATATCGCGTCTTCCGCGCGAGAGATAACGTGCTCGCGCGCACCCGGCACTTGCCAAAATCGTACTAAGTTCGTTGGAACAGTTTATTTAGCCTCGACCTTACGTTGCCGTGGTAATCACCGGTACAGGCTGAATTCGCGGATCTATTACTTACATTATGACACAGGCGTAACTTGTTTGTCTTATCTAGTTTCATGCAACAAGAGAGAGATACATAGATAAAAGTAACTTCATTTACATTATTATCGGTATCTACCGCGTTCGATGTCAACACTTTTTGATAATAGTTATTGTTATAAAACTACTAACCTTTTAAATCAGTAGTATTATTGAGCATTTGTGTTGTTGTACGTCTCATGTGTAACGTGTATTGTAGGTACTGCTACCTCTTAATAACGGGACATTTATCTGAATGACAAAAAGTTGAACAGCGAGCGGTTTTTGTCCGTTATGAAAGATTATTATCCTTTGAACTTTGAGTTATTTTTCTTATTTGTAATTATTAATTGACGTGAAATGAAATATTAATCGAATGAAATTTCGATGTTTTTCTTTAATTTTTTCAACGCTAGAAATAATTTATTTTATTATACTTACTATTTTTCATTATCTTATATATCCTAGATTAGAGAAACTATATTTCTCTCGAAAAAATTATAAAGCACCGCTTACCCACACGGGCTCAGTTTTGTATATGGGTTGATAAAAGATTTTATGCAATAGCGTTTAACAGTTAGTAACAATCGTAGAATAAAAAAAGTTGGGTTTAACGCATTACTTTAATCCATTTTTTAATCAGGCTAAATAAATTATGCAAGTTTGACCCCTTTATGTGTGTGTGGATCAATCCTGAACGTACCCGTTCGCAACCAACTTGGAAGCGGACATTTTTTGTGGTCTGTTGTCTACAAACCAGGATAATTAAAAAAAACATGTATGTTTTACATATTGTTTTTGCCGTTTTAGAGGTTTTTAATATGCAATTTTTCGTGTCCCTAACATCGATGACATGGTTCCTAAGAATATATCTTTGGATGTCCTACAAGTTTCAGATTTCCCCATACTGACCGATCTAAATATGTCATCCTGTATATTTTCATATTACATGCTCATGAGTATTTTCATATTGTAATGATCGTAAAGATTGCGGGAATCCACTGGAAGCCTATTGGGGGAGGCCTATGTCCATCAGTGGACTTCTTTCGGGTGATATGATGATGATGATGATATTAATGAGAAACATACAGTGGTAATATTAAGATTGTACGAGTAATGATAAAATTATTCGGGAATTTTTTCTCAACGATTAATTAATTAATTTTAGACTACTTAGGCCCACTTCCGCCTCTGGGTTTAGCCAATAAGACGACCGGTCTGGAGTAGTGGGTATAGTGACCCTGCCTATGAAGCCGATGGTCCTGGATTCGAATCCCAGTCAGGGTATTTATTTGTGTGGTGAGCACAGATATTTGTTCCTGAGTCATGGGTGTTTTCTATGTGTTTAAGTATTTATATGTATCTATTATATATATCGTCGTCTAGTACCTACAGCACAAGTCTTACTGAGCTTACTGTAGGACTAGGTCGATATGTGTAAGATTGTCCCAAAATATTTATTTAATTTTAATTAACCCGAGGTAAACCTGTTAGAAGTTTGTAAATGTAATTACTTACAACGACACTCATATCTATTATATAATTATATTACATTGAATCGTGTTCATTTTTAAATAACATAGGTACCCCAGTAATTTCATAAAGCATAAAAACCGTCATTTGCCCACTTAAAAATTTGGGTCGTATTTAGGTCAAGCAGTCGGGCGTGAAAGCTGGCTTCAATAAGCATAAAGCATGCAATAAACGCCAAATATACCTAAATGGTTTCGGTTTTTGAATCTCGAGCAAAATTATCCGTCATTTTATATGAAGGTTCATAATGATTCTTTGACAACCGTTGCACTGCGTTAAAAAGTGTAGCCAAGAGACATTATTAAAATTGAGAAAGTATTTTCCGCTTCTAAATACCCATACACACTTAAATCCTGTTACATTTGACTTTACAAAAGTTTTTACGGAATTATGGAACTCTAAAAAAAAAATGTAAAGTCAGAACATACCATACCTGCTTCAGCTTGTGACGACAGAATGATAAATAATAATCTACACGTGAAATGAATTAAAAGTCTCACGGAAGGAATGAATTTGCTGAATGGCTGGTCCGACACGTGTAGGCAAACGACGATAGTATCGTTTTCTACGGGCTTTAGGTTCGTCCTTCGAATTCCTTAGCAGTGACAGTCGGGAAGCATTGCTTGATAAATTGATAATGTTAATGTTCAGAACCGAGCGAATGACAGATTACCAAATTGAATCACTAGCGTAGTAAGTGGTTAATAAGTTTCTGTTTGGTATTTAGCTTTTATTGCCGACTGTACTTATTTTGTACAATCATCAACGAGAGGATTCTAACGAGTTTAACCACGGATTTATCTTGTGTATTTTAGTAGAGGTGCTATACCGTCTGCTGGCTCCGGCACTAGATCAGACTAGTGGTACCATATCATAGCATTATCACGGAACTTACATAAGTGTGAAATTTAGCACACTCGCTAACAAAAAATAATTGCTAAAAAATATCTGCTTCAAAATTGAATTGCAAGATTTCACACGAACATACTTACCTACATACAAACTAAAAGTTAAATAAAAGCTTTTAGAAAGCGGATAATTAAGCTTTGCCTCAACACGACACGACAGGCACGAGAGTCGAATAAGCTACACTACCGAGTGCAAAATGACAACAGCTGTATTTGGCCGATCTTTTTTAATACAACGACTGTGACAAACAAGCATAAGGCCCGCCTGATGGTAAGCAGTTACCGTACCCTTCAGACGCCTACCCTAAAAGTTGTTGGAGCTCTGGGAACCTTACTCACTATCAGGAACACAACACTGCATACCTGAAAGGTAGCAGTGCTATTATGGCTGTGGTCTTCCGTAAGGAGGAGGTACTTCCCCAGTTAGGCTTCTCCAGACTCAAGCGTGATGGTACTTCGCTGTGCACTACCTATCATAAAAATCATGTAATAAATTAAACATCGTCACTACTTTGAAAAAAACTCGTATCTCGTTATTTATAATGTTATAATCAAAAGAAAAATGTCGTAACTATGTACAGAATGCACAGAGTTACACCCTTTTATCTTAGAGTAGAGTGTGTGATACGAGAATTTTTAAAAGTACTGACGATATCTATTTTATAATAAAATGTCAGATAAAGCCGGATTCGGGCAGATCGAACTGTATTTTTTGGTATTTAAAGTATAAATAATAAAATTTCACATTTTATAGATTACTGTATAATAATTATACCTAAATTTTTTTCTAGCACGAACGATTTCTTGTACGTGTTTGATTGACAAAATAAAAACATCGACAGTCCTGTTATCGATAAGTACCATTTGAACGTCATACAGGTAATAGAAAGACAAATATGTATAAGGTAGGTTTAAAAATAAATAACAATTCAACGAGGGAATGCCGCCAGCATCCTAACTAGGCCTTTTTTAGATGTAATACCTAACTAGTTAAATACTCGTGTTTCAATGAATTATGGTCCAATAAATGTATAAAATACTATTTTTTTATTAACATAAGGAAGTCTCTGCTGTACGGAACAGGGTTATATTTTGAATGACGGGCGTTTGTCCGATCCTTGGTAATTATTGTAAATAAAGATTTGTTATTTATATAATAAATATAATGAAAATAACAAAACTATCTAATTAATATCTTAATTTACTTCAGAAAACAATTTGAAAATATTAATTGCAAATAACAAAAGTAAATTGGATCAAAAACGTACGGATTACGTTTAATTTGTTGAAGATCGGTGGCACGCGGCATTTAGGTAGGTAGCCTATATAAGACTATGTGTACGTCTTGTCGTTAAAGTAGTATGTACTTATCGATAACAGGATTATTGATATTTGTGTTTTGGCAAGCACTAAGCAAATGTCGTTCCTGCTAGAAAAATATATAGGTATAATAATCTATCTATATTGCACATTAAAAAAATATGAACAACAGAAAATATATTCTCACATTTCATTAAAGACAGAAGAAGTCATTTAATTAAATTTAACTTATGTTAACAACATCATCTGGCGTCGTGAATTTTTTGAACTACCCACAATTTGTCTTGTCTATCAATTTCATCGCCGTTATAGTAAGGAGTTCACTCGGCCCACACACATCATTAGAGTACCTACACAGCAGCAATAACAGTACCGATTTTTTTACTTCCGGTATTAGTTGACCCCTGTATGTGCTTAGGGCTACAACTACCTAAGACTGGATGAGCTCCTAAACCTTCGTGTTTTTAATTATTTACATGGATTCAAGAACTTTTTTAATATAAAACCGACTGTGGAAAGGATTTTAGAATAATATAGAACCTCATAATTCAGTAGTTAGGGCCTGAACCCAATAAATGTCGTGTCCAATATATGTCGTAATAAAATAATATGTGACATTATCTATAATGAAGGACCTTATTGTCGATGGCGCTTACGCTGTTGTTCAAGATGCCGCAATACAAACGTCACGCGGTTCGACGTAACCACCATCGGCAATAAGGTCCCTTTTGCTAGATAACGTCACATATAAGCCGTCATATGATGTGACAACGGCCTTAACGACGACGTGATGCAGGTACGCCGTCAAAAATCTGCCGCGCGCGTATTATGCGGTGACCTCTACATGAGAGTAGCTCGGACCAAGTAAATAGTTAAATTGAATATCAATGTTTATAATTTTTCACTTCTCATGCTCTAAAAGTGTGTCATATTATGGTTGTCAAGTCGGACTAAAGTAGTACATTTAGCCTCTTGGGAAAATATGTATACATATTTATGATATACAAAACGTTTTAAATTGACCAACCAGAACGCTTCATCTTATTAAATCCACCAATCACGACACATATCGAAGTTAATTGCAACTCTAGATTCTTTTTTGGCGCGCATACTGTTTAAAAATGTGAAATCATTAAACAAAACTTTGTATAAAGTATCAACCAATCAGATATGCCGCAATATTAAAAGGAAACGCAATCAAATTCTCAAAGCATTAGGTGCTTTTTAGTTCCTACTTCACAAGCATTAAAAAAAAGTTTAAATCGTAGGCAAACTCTTTGAAGCCCAAATTATACATTGTCTATGGCATTTATTCATGGCGTAGATAATATCCTATCTGTATCAAAGCAGTGAAAAAATACAAAGATTGCCAAATTAAACATTTTTGACTCGGAATACATTGCGGGCGATAAAATTGTATTTGTTTATTGTTAAAATGTTATTTTCTCGCAATCGAAGTGAAAACTAGTATGTATAACTTGGGTCTAAACGCCATATTACCCCTCGAACAATTTTCCCTCACTTCGTTCGGGAAAATAACCATCTCGTGGTGCTATGGCCTACTTTAGCCCCTTGTCAAACAATCTACTATTATATTATCACACGATTTATTTATTTAGATAGCTACTAACTGAAAGAAACGAATAAAATGTTTTATTTTCTTTACAGCTCCGACCAACGTTCCTCATAGGCATACAATTTCCTCTACAAGAAGTGCTAAGCGGAAATCTGTCCGACGAGAGCTACGGACAAGTGACGCAGCGGTACAGTGACGACAGCGTCGTGGAGAAGGAGCCACCAGGCGGCGCGCAGAACGTCATGCAGTGCTACGTGCGCTCGCAAGTAGTGTCCGACAAGGTACGTGAGAAGATAGCTCACCGATGAGAGCTACGAGCAGATCACGCAGCGGTATAACGACGACAGCGTAGAGAAGGAGCCGTCATGCGGCCCACAAAACGTCATACATTGCTACGTTCGCTCGGAAGTCGTGTCCGACAAGGTACGTGAGATGATGGCTGACTTATAAAAGCTACGAGTAGGCGATGCAGAGGTAAAGCGATGATATAGCGTAGAGAAGGAGCCGCCATGCGGTGCGCAAAACGTCATACATTGCTACGCGCGCTCGTAAGTTGTGTACAAGGTTCGTGAGATGATAGCTGACCGACGAGAGCTACGAGCAGATGACGCAGCGGTACAACGACGGCAGCGTAGAGAAAGAGACTTGAAAATTTTGCTGGCCGACAAGAGTTACAGTTGGTGTACTGGGTAGTTCAGCGACAAATTTAAGATCTTCGATATGTGCTATATATGGTATAGCAACATCCATGTCTAATAATTTAATTTTGTATTGCATTAATTTAACTTGACACTCATATTATACATAGGTATAGGTAGTTCACGAAAGTTGAGGCAAATGGATTACGCACACAACTATATGAAGTACTGATGCAAAAAGAGTGAATGAATGGAATGAATAAGTGAATGTAAATGAAAACATTTAAAGTGTAACCAGTGCCAGTTACTTCAGTCATGTTTGAAAAGGTATAATAAAAAACTTTTTGGTCTGTATTCACTCAATTCGCTGTTGAACTTGCTATCGGTATGAAAAATGAACTGTAATTTCAAAATCTTCCTATCATTACATGACAATGTTGTTGTGTGCGTGACTTCAGCTCTCGTGAAACTAAATAATAACTGTATATAAGTATTTATTATTTATTCGAAAAATACATCGAACACTGGCCGCTGTAATGGACGATGGATAGATATAGTGGCCATATAAACGTTTTCGCTTAACCTTGTTTATTATTCCAGAGCGTAGCGGACTGCGTGGAGGCGCTCATTGGCACGTACCTGCTTCACGGTGGCGTGCTCGGAGCCGTTAAAGTTCTAGAGTGGCTGCAAGTTCTACCACCAAAGGTAAGACCATTTTAGGAGTGACCAAGAAATCCAGGAACAATTAGTCGGTTTGTATACGAAGACTAAATATTTCTGTATAACGTGATGTGTGAAAGTGTTATCACGTGTCAGCGAATTCTTCCACGACAACCCCAGGTTTAAATTGGTTCCGGTGTATAATGCACGGTTGTATGGAACAGCAATAATTTTTTCATCACACTTGCTCGTCAATGGCGTTATTACTTGCGAGAGTACAGAGCAGTTATAGCCGATTTAGCTCACACGGACTGTTAAGTTTAGTTTTAAAAATATATAGAACCTATACTTCACTTGGACTGAGGATGTTTCCAAACAGCCAAGGTGTATTTCATATCTTCAAAAGTTTGCTACAACCAACTTTTAATATGTATAAAACATATCTTTATATTAAATTTGACTGCAATTTAATGTTTAGTATTTATTAAAAATAATTGTTTTCTAATTGATTTTGATAATTGATACTATTTGGCAGGATGATCTGTCAACTTCGAAAACAAAACGCAGTTGTTAACATCATCAGTGAAAGACATTGAAAAAAGTTGACATTGCACGGTGATTCCGCTCCCATACAAGGGCGGCCATAAATACCTATATCGCGAAATAGATATTCTAATCTATGATAAAGGTTAAAATACCACGAAAGTAATATGAATTGACATATTTGTGTCATTTTTATGTATATATATTAAACCCATACTTCGTTTTTATGTCCAGAAATGTTGTTCGAGACAATGATTTTTTGAAATATTTTATACTGTTTATTTCAGTGGAAAAATTGTGGTTTTAATGTTTCTTGTTTATAATAAACATCAAATAAAACCAAAAAAAATAAAACAAGGAATAGTATAATTTGTAATAATAGTATAAATGTAAACTTATAAATAGGTAATAAATCAAATAACAATTAATCAGAAAACTATTTATTTTAAGATAACAAATTTAATACAGATTTCGATAACACAGTATTTTTTTTAGGTAACTTTCTTAGACCTGAAATTAGGGGATCTGAATGAAGAAGAAGCCTGTTAATCAAATCTGTATTAATCAAAACGCGTTTCATCTTTCGTGTATGGTCTCGTCGATATGCTATAATGTGTTTGTTAGTCACCTCAGCTGCTTCTTCAGATAGACAGCAAACTGTGATTAATAATATCAGCACCGTGAATTAAAATTTTGTGGACGGCAGGGGGCATTTTATACCATTTGTAGTTATCCTCATGAACCAACTGTTTTGCAACATACTAACAGCAGACGTATCTAAGTTGGATAGTTCAGCAAGTTATCTCCTTTTAGTACGTTTACTACACTCATTAAAATCTTTTTTCGGACGGCCACGCGAACAAGAAGGGAACGAATCGACGTTATCATTCTGCTGTAAAATACGCGGCTCAACACTTCGATTTATTTCAATATACTCCGTTAAGCCTCGGTCAAATCAGAGAGCGTGGCTCGGCGCGACGTCCGCGTCGCGTGATGCCGACGTGATGACTGTCAAACAGGGCGCGCGCGGACCGCGCCGGCCTCGCGCTTTCAACACGCCCTCATCACGCGCGCGAACGCGGCGTGGACGCGGCGCGATGCAGGCGTCACTCTCGCACTACGCACCGCGCGCCACTTAACGTCCGACTGCGGAGACCCAGCGCGGCGCAGCGTGCCGCCGCGTCCGCGCCGCGTCCGCGCCGCGCAGCGCTGCGCCCGCGCCGTCTGGACGAAAGGGGCCGCGCGCGGCGCGGGGCGCGACAGAAGCGGGGCGCGATGGCAGCGGGACGCAGTCTGTTTGACGTCGCTAACCTGTTAGCATGCATTTAAGGCCGCCGCGGTCGCGCGCGCGACCGCGGCGTGGCGTCACGCCCTCTGATTTGACCGAGGCTTTACAGCAAGCCAATCTGCATATTTTCTATTACTTTAAACTGACTTCTATATATTTTTGCCCAATAACATGAAAATCGTTTGTACAAATTGCAAATTTTGTCTTTTAAAATCTTCATATCGACATTTTCAATGTGCTCAGAAAGAGGTGACATTTCAGTCAGAGTAACAAGAACATGTTGAGATTTTTCTTTTTCCATGCTTTCTTTGGAGTGCCATATATCAAAAATAGCACGCCTTAAAATAGCACATCTCATAAAAGTACCTAAAACAAACATATAAATATGTTAGAAAAAAATCTCATTATTCTTGGCCAACGACACTTGTTCATTGATATACATATAACAAGAAAAGGAGCAAACAGACGCAAATGAAACTTACAGCCCTTATTAAGGACAGTTAGATCTACAAAATGACGTATGCCTCTACCTCGGCACAAGTCGGCATCAAAGTATAACTCTAATTGATTTCGAAGTTAAGAATAATTTTTACAAAAGTATACGCATGTCGTATAAAATATATATAAAAGTCAAACACACACATATATAAATGAAATATATTAGAAAGTAAAGAACATACCTTCTTCTTGGATTTCCATGGTTTCACCACGTGTTAATAAATAAATAGTAATAATAATACACGATAACAAAGTAATTAAGTTCCGGCGTCAACGGCGTACTGCTAACGACGGTTGAGATGTTATCACTTTCGTTGCACATATGCAAATGATAATTGCAATGTATTATGGTGAAATTTATAGTTTTTGATAGATTGTCTATTTGTGAATCATTTTATTTACCTTTTAAACCGGGATACGCTTATGACTTTTTTCGATTTATGGCCTTGGGCGGAATCACAGTGCATTGTTGACAATCTTTTATAGTGGATGCGGTCTGATTGTAGTTTTCAAAGTGTTTTCAACGAATTTATTTTATTTCCTCGCAAATGTGATGAAAAACATTGTATGTACCACGGGTGGTAAGTGTATACCAAACTTGAGTCATTAAAAGCCCTCCGACTTCGTCGTCGGGCTTCTAATAGACTCGCGTTTACTATACCTTACTTACCATCCTCGTTGCACAATGTACTATATTAGACGTTACTTTTTTAATATGGCAAATTAATTCAAGTAAAGTGGAAATCAATTATTGGGTGTACTTCCATCATGAATTGCCAAACTCAAATGTTAAATTATGACGTAATGTTGATAAGTCATTGTTTATGAAAAAATCAATTGCACCTATGGTGTGGTAGAATATTTATCGTCACTAAACTGCATGATATCACTTTTTTTACAAGTGACGTTTTGAGGGCACTTTTTTATGAAAAATGCCAGAACTGGTTATTTTTTTTTTATATAAATATAATTCATTGTTTAATTGATATGAATATATTTCAGTGTTCAAGAGTAAATATGCTTTTGAATTAGGTATATAAAAAATTCAAAACAATCGACTGTAATTTCGGAAACACCAGCGACTCCCATTTCTTTTCTTTGACTATTCTAGATAATTTAGTTTAACTTGAGATCACCATAGTTATGGTAAAAACGCCCAGTTGTTTAAAAAATAGGCAAGTCAATTATAGCACAGTTCTAATGACGTGATACATACTGAACAAGTTGCAGCTAACCTAGCGTTTCAATTTTATTGAATCCAAAATCACAATCGAGTATACATTTATATACCTTACCTCGTCCAATAGGAAGCGCATTCTTTGTCCAGTGGATTTAGACTTTTTCATTAATAAACAAAGTAGGATTTACTTTACCTCATTAAATAATAGGGCAAAGAAAATGCAATCCAATAAACTATACGATTAGATTCCAGTTTCTTTACCGACATTTCGTTTACTACACCAACATTGTTTATTTGTGACATTATCTATGAAAAGGGACCTTATTGTAGATGGCACTTACGTCGAATCGCGTTGCGTTTGTATTGTGTAGTCTTGAACAACGACATAAGCGCCATCGGCAATAATGTCCCTTTTCATAGATAATGTCACATTTATATGACTCGCTCGCAAATAACTATTTATTTATGTACATTTCAGGACAATTTTGCCTCATTCCTCACCAAGAAAGTGCCCACAGTGATCACCGAGGGAAAGACCACGCTGCCGGATCTTGACTTCCTTCTGAACAGCTGTCAGCATGACATTGAGAATATAATAAACTACAAATTCAAGGACCCATCCTTTTTACTTGAGGTACAATTTGCAGCTTATTTTTTATATTTTTTAATAATTTCCAAGCTTTCATGGCACTGGCTCGACTGGCGTATAGGTTGTAATTAACAACAACAACCAATACACATTGTAATTTCCGCCTTCCTCCTCGACAACATCTCCATCCTTACCACTTACCTTCCTTCAGGTTTGAAGGTAGTCTCGGTCCGGAAATACCGCAGGTTAATTCCACAGCTTTGCTGTGCAAGACGGGAAGTTTCTAAAGAAACGCACAGTTGAGGACTTGCCAACCATTTAAGTGGTGGAAAAGAGCTTACTCCCATTTTAAGGGCCGGCAGCGCACTTGTGAGCTCTGGTGTTGCAGGTCTCCATGGGTGGTAATTGCTTACCATTACCATCAGGTGATTCGTCATCTCATTTGCTTCTAATTTAATAAATCTCTGGTTATGAATCCGCGCACTAGTCTGGTCACGCAACCTGAATAGCCTTAGTGTACTTATAGTTAAATATATTATGAAAGTAGTATTTTATACGTATTAAAACATTCGTAATATATTAGATTTTCAGTCGAATATCGTGAAGTTTCGTAGCCTAAGGCGGAATCTGCATACGTTAAAATCTCTCTATAGGAGCAAGGTCTATAGGAACTGGCGTTCCCGTTATTTTGATTAAGCACTATCGCTATCTAGATATCCAGTAGCGCTCTGTATGTCTCAGTTGCATATAATCTATGCAGCGGTTATGTCGCTGTCGAACGGAAGTTGCGCCCCACCCACTAACGAAAGCAGAGTAACCGCCTGAATTTTGAACTAACGCGATTATATTCAAATACATATGTCCTTATCTAGCAAAAGGGACCTTATTGTCGATGGCGCTTACGTTGAACCGCGTTGCGTTTGAATTGCGGCACCGTGGTGTAAGCGACGTGGCGTGGCGCATCGACAATAAGGTCCCTTTTGCTAGATAATGTCACAATTATTATCAATCCTGGCATAATATAATAAATAAGTTTCCCGAGTCAAAAAGATACATTTTGTTTTAAAAATCATCATTATCATCAACTAATCATCGACAGGATGCTAGGAGCTTTACCTAGTGCGATATAATTACACGTGAGTTTATCCGTTTGTAACTAAGTAGTAAGTTAATAAATGATTGTAATAACGAAGTTAACATTTTTTCCAGGCCCTATCACATCCGTCTTACATCCGCAACCGTCTCACTCGCTCCTACGAGCGTCTCGAGTTTCTAGGCGACGCCATCTTGGATTTCGTGATCACGTCGCACATATTCGAGAACTGCGAAGACCTGAAGCCGGGCGAGCTCACGGACTTGCGGTCGGCGCTCGTCAACAACGTCACCTTCGCGTCCTATGTCGTTAAACTGGGGCTGCATAAGTAAGTTTGCTTTTTTATAGTTCCGTACCCAAAGGATAAATATAGGATCTATTATTAACCCTTTATAAGACCAAATTGACTGAGACATGGTATCGCAGAATTCGTTGCAGCTATCGGAAGCCTACATTTCAAAGCCTAAGCAAGTAAAATTTCCAACAAGTACAAGCGACATAGTAAGACAGTATGGTTGAATTTCCAAGTGAGCATATGTGGTCTATATATCGCCTTTGCCTTATAAAGGGTTACGACACCGCTGCTCGTCTGTCTATCTGTTTGTCATCGGGCTGCATCTCATGAACTGTGACAGCTAGACAGTTGAAAATTTCACGGATGATTTACTCGTTTTTGTGCTGCCTCTATAACAACTAATACTAAAAACAGAATATAATAAATTCAAGAGGCCTCTCAGACAACGAACATAATGATTTTGCCGGTTTATTTGTTGTTATATAATTAGTACCACGGGTTCCCGTGAGTCCGACTCGCACTTGGCCGGATTTCTTTGTCTGTTCCGGCTTCGCATTGGTGCATTATAAATAATTGACGACCGGTGTAGCCTAGTGAGCAGTGACCCTGCCTATGAAGCCGATGGTCATGGGTTCGAATCCCAGTCAGGGCATTTATTTGTGTGATGAGCACAGATATTTGTTCCTGAGTCATGGGTGTTTGCTATGTATTTAAGTATTTATGTGTATCGTCGTCTAGTACCTACAACACACGCATTACTAAGCTTACCGTAGGACTAGGTCGATTTGGGTCAGATTGTCCCGAAATATTTATTTATTTATTTTTATTTAATTATCAGATTTATATGCCTTCTTGGGTCACTGTATGTATTAATGAAAATTGCATTAATAGAATCCGTTTTACTCAAACCGTATGCCGATCACTTGGAAACTAACTTGATGATTTCGGCCGGGAATTTGTTCTACATGCAGCCTTTGCTGGAGGAAATTCCTCAGCCTGCGAGTATTGTTAAAGTCAGGAGGGAACCTCCTCAATTTCATCATCAATATTCAACTGTCTGGCATACTTGATGCTACCTTCAATGTAGTACTTCCAAGGAGAACTAATTCATTTTATTATATACAGGTTCCTCTGCTCGCAGCTGAACCCGACTTTGGATAAGGCGATAATGATGTTCGTAGAACACCAAGAGCAAAGGGATCACGAGATTATTGAGGACGTGCTCTATCTCATCGACGAGGAGGACTGTCACATCGCTGAGTATGTGGAAGTGCCTAAGGTATGTATTTTGTAGAATTTGCATACAGGGATTGTTGAGCCAGTATACCTCTGTTCGTAACTGAGCCGTGTAATGCAAATCTGTCATGACACGACATCGAGAGACATCGGCTGTTCATGACACGGCTTAACGGCAAGAGGCTTAACAATCCTTGTACGTGACTGTACCCTTCTTAGGGTTAAAGGAAATTGCAACTTTTGTGCAGGTATTATGATGCATGTTCATATGGCAACGTCAGCCACCGTAAAATAGTGGATTACTTGCTCAGTGACGCTTTCATTTAATAATAAATTGAAGTTATTCGTATTAACTCCATTGACAAGTGTTAGTAGTTGCTGTTACTCGTAGGTATAGTAGTGGCTTTTATTTTTACTAAAGAGAAAAACTATAAAAATAGACATGTTTAACACCGCCCGCGCCTGCCTGTCCGCTCAGAGAATCGCCAACTGCCGTGGAGTGACGCAGTATAGTGAAGAGAAATTGTTTTATATCACAGGCTTAATATTCTTTTCGGGTTACTGAGGTGCTACCGCCAAAAACGATATTTGTATTAGTATATATAATTTTGGACGATTGTCTCTGTCACTCTAATGATGTCTTAATTGGGGTAAAAAAGAAAGATGCCTGAAATTTACAAATATCGTTTTTGGCGGTAGCACCGCTGAGCCAGTGGGCATTATTAAGTGGGGTTAATTAGTCCTCGACATGACGTTAAACTGTCGCACACTCTTTGTGTGTAACGCTGGCTGGGGCATATATTTTTTGGCCCAGACAGACGGTCAATATCAGAGTAGGATATTGACTCAGGGTGGCGGCGGAAGAATGGCCAGTTCATCAACGGCGGCGCCCACGAGCCGAGTTAGAAGGTTCGCTACTCACCTACCAACACGCACTGGACGAGCGCGGTAGGTTAATCGTCTAAACCCCCCCTCTTAACATGAATAACAAAACAAATAAATGGCCCCTAGTGCCCGGCGGTTCGGATAACTCCGCCGACGACGGTAGGTGGAGATTGTCCAGAACTCGGGGTGCGAAGAATCTCCGGGCGTTACGACCTCCTCTCCGTCAAACAACTCCGGCTAAAGCAAAGAAGGACTCCGATAACAAATTAAACATCATCACCTACAACACCAGGACATTGCGTACAGAAGAAAGATTGTTAGAGCTGGAAAATTCTCTTCAGTGTATTAACTGGGACGTAGTTGGCCTCTCCGAAGTGCGTAGAGAAGGCCAAGATGCTGTCGAACGAGAAAATACCATATTTTTCTATTGCAGAAATTCAGGCGGTAGAAATGGAGTAGGCTTCTTAGTTCAAAAGAAATGGAAACACAATATCATTGAATTTATCTCATATTCGGATAGGATAGCAGTTTTAAAATTCCGACTTACTGAAAAACAAAATTTAACCTTAATTCAAACTTATGCACCGACAACAACACACCCAGATGAAGAAGTTGAAGACTTCTACTACCTATTAAATAAAGCTAGCGATGAGCACCGTGCCACTTATAACCTGATTCTTGGCGACTTCAACGCTAAGATAGGGAAAAGGCAGCCACTGGATAACCTCAAAACAGTCGGGCCTCATGGTCTTGGAGACCGGAACGAAAGGGGCACTCGTCTTATCCAGTTTGCCTTTGGACAAAATATGCAAATTGCAAACACTTATTTTTTCAAAAAACTCAATCGAAGATGGACCTGGATTCCGAATGGTGGAATTTGGTCGCCGAATTCCCGCACTAAAAACGAAATAGACTATATAATTACTTCTAATAACCAAATTATCAAAAACATACAAACAATAAACAATATACAATTTAGCTCCGATCATCGACCACTCCGTGCCAAATTAACTTTTAACAATTCGATTTACCGCAAACAACTTATTTTGAAAACTAAAATACAAAAACATGACAAAGATACACTCATAGTGCACAAACATAAATTTAATTTAGAAATAAATAACTATTTTGATGTATTGGAAAATTTGGAAAGCCATAATGAAGATAACGTAGATAATCAGTATAACCATATCATCAACAGTATCAGAAACGCCAGCAACAAAATAAAAGCAACCAAAAATAAACATAAAAAGCTAACCGAAAAATCATTAAAACTTATAGATGAGAGACAGTCTTTACACCTTGCAACGAATAGCCCAGAATATAGAGAAAAAGATAAATTGGTAAAACGTAGTATCCGTGCAGATATCAGGCAGCATAATACAAAACTGGTAGAAATAGCCCTAATAAAAAACAAGTCCCTCAAAGCCGCAAAGAAAGGTGCATCACAGGGGCAAAGCTGGATAACTAGCTTAAGGGACAGCAGAGGAACAAAGCAGGAAGACAGAAATACAATTTTGAATATTGCTACAGAATATTATAAGGCTCTCTACTCTGACCCCCTCCGAACTCAAGATCCACCAATCGAAGGCGATAGTTTCAGCGCCATCCCACCAATAACAGAGCACGATATATACCTGGCACTTCGGAAAATGAAGTACAGTAGAAGTGCGGGTGAGGATGGCATCACAACAGAAGCATTGCGTGTTGGAGAGCCATCATTAATTCCACACATTTGTAAATTATTTAATAAAATCATAGAAACTCAAATATTTCCTAAAAATATGTGCCACTCAAACATAATCCTATTACACAAGAAGGGCGACAAGGCTGATATAGGTAACTAGCTTCTGCCCGCGACTTCGTCCGCGTAGAATAGTTACTTTTGGTCTTCGCTTATGATATATAGCCTTTATTTAGACACGTATGAACTTTATGTCGTAGCAATAAGGTTCATACGTCTCTAGCTAACAGCTTAGCTTAGTAGCTTAGAACACCGCCTGTTGTATGTATGTACCTATGTGTGTTAACACTTAAACTTTTAAACCACTTTCCCGTAAAACTTCGCTTTCTTAGGATTCCGTACCCAAATTGTAAGAACGGAACCTTATTGCTTAGACTTAAAACGTCGGTCTGTCTGTCTGTCTGACGGCTATATCTTATGAAAAGTGTTACCATAAAAAACTGTTTTATTTACCAATGATACGGAACTCTTCGCGCGCGAGTCTGACTCGCACTTAGCCAATTTTTTTATGCCTATTAAGTATATGAAACGTCTACAAACGACTGCACATTTGTGCAGTGTAGCACATCTTTATTTATAGGCAATACGGACTTTTGACACCTTCATTTGCGTATGACTGTACCTACATTCCAACCCCATAAGCGATTAAAAAACGCTCATCTCATTTCATATCAAATGACGCTGAAATTACTCATCTTGTTCCTTATTAAGTACTACTGTGAAGAGTGTGAAATGTAATTATTTTTTTATATACTTACCCTCTTTTTGAAAAATACTTTTTTAGTGCACATATTTTAAAACCGTTGTTGTTTTTGTCAACAGCGACCCGATTAACCATAGGAAACATACACATATGTCGTTTTTCAGACTTTTTAAACCCCATTTTCTCCTATTAGGGGTTGAATTCTCAAAAATGCTGAAACACGTGTTTACTCATTTGTCGTTAGGAATACTATTGTGAAGTTTCAAATTAATTGGTGTAACTAATCATAAATCCCCATACAAACTTTGGACCCCCATTTCACCCCCCTTAGAGGGTGAATTTTTAAAAATCCTTTCTTAGTGCACCCCTAGACCTTATAAGGAACCTGTGTGCCGAGTTTGGAAACTTTAGACCCAGCGGTTTGGGCTGTGCGTTGATTTAAGTGAGTCAGTCAGTCAGTCAGTCAGTCAGTCAGGACTTTGATATTTATATATATAGATTACCGCCCTATTAGCCTTGTATCCCATCTTTATAAAACATTTATAAAAATTATTGAAAATCGTATCTCGAGTCAGCTTGATCTGCACCAACCACCCGAACAAGCGGGATTCCGCCCCGGCTTGTCTACCACCGACCACCTACACACGTTAAACCAAGTTGTCGAAAAATGCTACGAACATAACCTCCCCCTCTACTTAGCCTTCGTAGATTACTCTAAAGCGTTTGACAGCATATCGCACCATGCCATTTTCACAGCTCTAAGTCACCAAGAAATAGCCCCTAGTTACATCCAACTTCTAAGCACTATATACAATCATAGCACAGCTGACATAGAATTACAGTCTTCTGGTCCGTCCTTCGAAGTACAAAATGGAGTAAAACAAGGGGATCCGCTATCGCCGAAACTTTTTACCAGCACATTAGAACATGTCTTCCGGAAGCTTGCGCCGCGTTGGGGAGAAAGGGGGCTGGTTATTGGCGAAAAAAGGTTAACAAACCTTCGCTTCGCCGATGACATTGTCCTTTTTTCCTCAACGGCATCCGAGCTACATCATATGCTAGAAGACCTTAGCAACGCAAGTCTCGAGGTTGGACTTCAGATGAATATGTCGAAGACCAAAGTCATGACTAACGGCACAAAACGTAGGATTGAGGTAAACGGAGAGCACATTGCATATGTCCAAGAATATCTTTATTTGGGCCAAATAGTCTCTTTCCAGGCGCGACAAGAAAAAGAGGTCATCAGACGGACAGAGAACGCCTGGAAGAGCTATTGGGCCATGAAACACCTAATGAAAGGCGACCTACCTCTGTCACTCAAACGTAGGCTCATGGACATGTGCATACTTCCAGTCCTCACCTATGGTGCTCAGACTTGGTCTTTGACGGAAGCTCAGAAGTCTAAACTCGGGGTTTGCCAGAGAGCTATGGAGCGCAGCATATTAGGTGTGAAACTCAGGGATCGCATCCGGAACACCACGCTGCGCTCAAAAACTCAAATAGAGGATGTAGCTCGAAAAGCGGCCAAGTTAAAGTGGGACTGGGCTGGTCATGTCTGCCGCATGACTTGTGGGCCAAGTTAACCACGGAGTGGGTGCCCCACGAGTCAAACCGGGGATCCGGCAGACCCCGTCGGCGATGGCGGGATAACTTGGACTCCTTTTTGAGAGACTGGCCAGATGTAGCTCAAAACCGGGACGATTGGAGGAAGAGGGGGGAGGCCTTTGCCCAGCAGTGGGACACAATAGGCTCACAATAATAATAATAACAACGCAGGGCAGCTTGTAGCGAGCTGTTGGAGAGTAGCGACTCCACGTACCTGAGTGCCCCTGGGGTGCCCTGTCGGACAGGTGGGACAGGTTCCCTGCCTCTGGCTTGCCTTCACCGGCCGTCCAGAGTGGGGTCGCGAGAGCTGCGTTCTCGAGGGTAGATGTGGAAACCTAAGTGGCGAGTTGGCTATATGTTTAAAGTCCAGTGACACCTCTCTACCCTTAGCCCTATGCACCGGTGTTGCCCTTGAGCCATCTTTGATGTCGCTTTTTGTGGGGGCCCATCTCGCATAGGGCGAGTCACCGTCTGCCGGAAATAAAATTGAATACCATTTTATTAGGCAGACGTCCGGTTTTTTATCCAATAGGCCAGTAGCTAGTCCATCCTTTCCACCCAATAGCCTAGCACATTCTAGATTCCATTATTACTCAATAGTCCTTACACCATGGCGGGTGCTGTCTCTGTGCGCGTCCCATGATACGGACAGGGGCAACATCCGCTTAGTGTACCCCTTACATTTCATTAAATTGTCGAAAGGGCCTCTGCGCGTTGGCTCGATCTGGCTCCGCGTACGCCTCCCAAATGTCCGGAACACCATTGTTCCGTGTACGGAAAAGACATACAAATAATAATAATAATAATTTTATTTATGCCGTGTGATGCCGGCTGACTAGAATAGCACTACCCGATCTCCTCCCACGGGTGTCGTAAGAGGCGACAAAGGGAAAAATCCTACGGACGGGCAGCAGCGTCCGTCCGGTGAAACCCAATCTACAGCTACTGCGGTCGCCAACCCGCCTGCCAAGCGTGGCTAGTATGGCAACTACCCCCAAGATGATACAAGTCATATTTGTGGGAGGCCTATGTCCAGCAGTGGACTGCATACGGCTGAAATGTTAATTTTATGTACGAATACCAGTAGTTGTTGTTAATTGTTGTAGTCGTGGCCCTATATTTCATTTTTGCTGCGGAGGATGATTTAAATTCAATTTTATAACTAGGTATTTGAAAAGGTTAATATTGACGACCGGTCTGGCCTAGTGGGTAGTGCCCTGCCTATGAAGCCGATGGTCCTGGGTTCGATTCCCAGTCAGGGCATTAATTTGTGTGATGAGCACAGATATTTGTTTGAAATGGGTGTTTTCTATGTATTTAAGTATTTATATGTATCTATCTATATTATATATCGTGGTCTAGTCCCTACAACACGAGCCTTACTGAGCTTACCGTAGGACTAGGTCGATTTGTGTAAGAATGTCCCGAAATATTTATTTTATTATATTTTATTATTTATTTATTTGGCCGACAGGTTCTAAGTGACATATTTGAGTCGCTTGTCGGCGCGATTTATCTGGACAGTGGCGGCGACTTGTCTGCCGTGTGGGCCGTCGTATATCGTGTCATGCATCGGGAAATACAATTCTTCTCCGCGCGTATCCCGCAGCAGCCGGTGCGGGTACTCTACGAGAGGATACACGCGTGTGCCTCTTTCGGGTAAGTTGCTTTAGAAGACTATTTAACTTCCAATGATCGTATGTAAGTATCTGCACCAACCAACTCAGACGCGGAACCAAAACCGTCAAAAAAGGTTGGGTCGAACTCAAACGTTTATTCAGTAAGAAGGCCACAAGGGCACCTTTACACGTCGAGTATACAAAAGTAAAAAAATAAAAAACCACCGGTTCTAACCCTACCCGAGAAGTATTTTTACTTTACATGACGTTTGATATGCTTTCTTATCTGAACTGTGGTCCTTTACTCTAATTTCTAAATTATAATAATTTATCATCAGGCAGCGGAACTTTGGTGCCGATGACAGACGCATGACGTAGCGGCTGTACACAGAGTGTTTTTATCTAGATGATAGATAATCATTAATCACTAACAACTTATTGGCCTCTTTAGTTCACGGATGTTTTATTGACACTTGAGACGGCCAGTACTTATAAAAACATAATCACTAACTGTCTTTGTCATTGTCATCAGAAAATTATCGAAAACAATATTTTACATCGTTATATGATTTTTAGTTCGTGAATTTTAGAAATGTGAATTGATAAGGTACAACATTTATAATTAACTCATTATCAATATCGCTTGACCCCAGTCGCCATGGAGTCGATGCAGCCGTTTTTGCAGACATTTCTTTTCTTAGTTGTTAAAGATAAAAAAATGTTTTGCTCTTGCTGTCAGCAAAATATAACAGCTAAACCTAGTAACATAGAAAAACATACATCGAATCACGCAAGTCGAAACTTTCCTTAGTTTATTTGAGTCAGGTTGAATATCAAGTTTGACATTGCTATTAACTCGGCGAGCTAGTGACAACTGTTGCATCTGTCAAAGCGTGATAAAAGTTAATAGTTATGTTGTGTATAATTTATAAGAACATCCTATATCCCTATTATATTGCGTCATAATGATGTCATCAGCACCAAAGTTCCGCTGCCTGTTTATCATCAACACTTTGAAATACATATCGTTTTTTTTGGTAATTATTTTTGTTTCCAAATGACAAATTTACTTATTACCAATTAACCATAGAGATGTATAAGGGCTCCAGGTGTCTAGATCTACACTAGACTGGGTAGATAGATTTTGGCGTTATCTCAGCAAGCAATCGTAAGTAAGTACCTATAATGACATCAGAAGTTCTGGATTTAACAAATGACGCAGTGGTAGAAAAATATATATTTACCAGAAAACAAAAAAAGTTACATGTGTGTGTGTACATTTGTGAAAGCCACGCGGCTTTCACAAATAAAAGTACAGACCGCGTTCTGTGGGGACGCGGCTATTAAGTCTTTTTTTTTAATTTCCCTTCCTTTCATTTCTGTGTCGTGTGTTCCCAGAACCGCCAAAGTGGTAGAGGGCAGCACTCCCCGCGTGATGGTCCCGGTGACGTTCACCCGCAACGGGCACCCGCACACGGCGCACGGCTTCGGCGGCAACAAGTTCCAAGCCAAGCGCGCCGCGGCCAAGCTGGCGCTCAAGATCTTGGACTCGTAGGCGCACGGACCCGAGTTATGATAAAGGCTTGGGCATATAGGCGCGTTTTGTGAGCGCGGCGGTAGCGCAGCGTGACACCGGTGTGGCTAATGTAACGAAATAAGGCACACATTCCACAGTGCCCAAGCCTTAAACACGTCCAATCAAATCCGACAACGGACACCGGTCGACTTGGTCAATTTTTATTAAGTATATGTTTATTTAATTTACATTTTATTTATAGTAGGTACTTATTGTTACTACTTCACACACGAATCGCATCTTATGGACTAAATTAGTTACATTTTCTTAAAGCGCGTATATATTGTTATGATTTACCATATGAACCTAAAAAAATATTATGATATGACTTAGTCATACGGCCAACGAGTTACACCACTTTGTATATGATGTATTGTTAGTGATTGACCCCTAACCGTATCGTCATTATTTTGTTTATATTTTCTCTTAAGGGCGGATCCACATAGACCAGTCCTGCGAGGATATTTCTGCACGAAGCATCTCGGACAGTGTAGACTTCCGTCAGCCGACAATCGTGCGAGCGACTTCGGCCGAAGCGCGTCTACCTAACAGTTCCAATGCTGTCTCGCGCGGTAATATCCACGCCCTATGTCAATAGGCTCCGTCACACTCGAGTGCGTTGCCTGCTAGGCTTGAGCGTAGCGCGACGATGCCTAATGTAACAAGATATATTTCAGACGTCAGTAGGCATGGCATATGATTAGCGCGACAGTATATCGCGCCAAAATAGACAACTTGCCTTTTCCTTAGTATATTAATTAAGTTATTCTATACTCTCTCGCCAATAACAATGCACTCTGCAGTGTGGCGTCGTTGACGCAGCCTTAAAGAATTTAAAATAAAAAATATATGTATATTTGGTTTTACCTAAAACACTGATGTTAGATTTCTCTTGCATTCGGGTACATGACTGAACTAAATTAAAATTAAGTTTCTCTACCTATCATAATGAAATTAAACATTCAACAATTGATTTACATTTTATAAGGTACTTTAACGACCGGTCTGGTCCAGTACCTCTGGGTAGTGACCCTGCCTATGAAGCCGATGGTCCTGGGTTTGATTCCCAGTCAGGGCATTTATTTGTGTGATGAGCACAGATATTTGTTCCTGAGTCATGGGTGTTTTCTATGTATTTAAGTATTTATATGTATCTATCTTTTATATATATCGTCGTCTAGTACCTACAACACAAGCCTTACTGAGCTTACCGTAGGACTAGGTTGATTTGTGTAAGGTTGTCCCGAATTTTTTTTATTATTATTATTTATAGTCGTATACTTAACTTTTTTATTTGGATCCAGAACGAGCTTTTTGTCGTCTTAGAATGGAAAATGCTTGTGATTTTGAGAAGAACTGCATGAAAATAAAAGAAGTTTTAAATTATAAATGAAATGACATTTATATTATTATAGCCACGGCATTATACATGGTCAGGTCTAGTGGCCCCTCTATAACCACATAGTGCTTGTAAAGCAGTGTTTATTAGTAATAAAAAAATGTTATATTCGTAAAGTGTATTTAGATTGAGGTTAACCAAAAATACTTTCGAAAGAGGGTTAAGTTGTTAGTTACTAACAATGAAATTAATGTATAATGGTTATGCCTATTTTTATATGAAAAATGATGTCTTATCTTAAGTTACTTAGTCTAGTCTAAATATCATAAAAAATATTATTGTTTATGAAAAATGACGGCCGTACTCACGTTTATTTAGTCAACCCGCGACGTCTTTCGGAGAGCATAGGTCTCCATTTTTAAGTACTAAGAGTGCCGAGTGTCCGTTCGCGTCGCTGCTCGCGACGTCTCGCGTGGCACTGAAAATGTAGATCTATGCTCTCCAAAACATGTCGCGCGAGTGACTTAATAAACGTGAGTAAACCCGTCATTTTTCATAAAATCTTATTATGAATGACTCACGAATGTTTAAATACAGATAATAATATTTGTCCACTACGTAAACCAAATGTATGTTATCAACATCATCATCATCATCAAAATTAAAAGTTTCGTGCGTTACGTACTATAAAATAATGTCAAAGCAAGTGTAGGTCCTTCTTTATAATTATAATACACATGGCTTTTGGAAAAAAAATGCCAAGGTATTTGTATTTTTATGTACCTATTCAATAAGCAATGAATTGCAGTAATTAGTCATATTTAATGTCTTTAAAGTTGTGTGTGTGGTATATTATTTTATGAATAAATGGTTAGTATCCACAGATGTAGTGCAAAACTATTTCCGTCGGGAAAACTCTGATCCAGGGATCGGACAACCCTTTCCGCGGCAAAAGCCATTGAAAGGGCAACCCTTAAACACGGCTAACACATTGAAAGACTTACCAGTTTGAACTGCTAGCCCATATATTTGACTATCCCTTACCGTACGACTAACCCAAACATAAAACTAGCCCTTTACAATCACTAACCGCTATCCTTTACGCCTTGCTATCCCTTATAAAGGGTTACCCTTATTACTTAGCGTTTTTTATAAAGCTTTCCCTTTAGTAATGTCGTAGTTAATGCTTGCGTGAAAGAGACAGGTTTAGTATATACTATGACATATGTCTACGCTAGTGTTCGAAAAGCGCGCGTACATCAAATCAAAGAAGTCAAAGAAAACGCCAGATCAGAGCAATGTGTGCTTTATGAACAAGGCAGACGATTTCAATTAGCACGCTTGTATGTAAAAGGGACGCCCTTTTATAAGGCTAACCCTTATAAGCAATATCTAAGGTTTTGGTGAGCGGATGATTAGGGTTTTGTTAGGGTATTGGGATAGCGCTTAGTTATAAGAGTTAGCGCTTTTATAAGGGCTTTAAAAGCAAAAGGAAAGGGTATTGTCAAATAAGGGTATGGTGAGTAAAGCCTTATGTAAAACCCATACAAAACCCTTTATAAGGGATAGCGGGCCGGTCCCTGCTCTGATCTCGATCGACATAGGTACTACGGCATCGGCACCCGAACTGTCGATCAATGACTTTATTAAATGAGTGACATTTTCATATATTTTAATATGGAACTTTTAATGTCATATGTACTTTTTCACTTTGACACTAAATTATAATGTTCCATATTAATGGACATCAAAATGTCACTCATTTATACGATCATTCATTACAGTTTGGGTGTCATTGTAATCCGATAAAGATCCGAGTTATCCCGAAGGAAAAGAATTTCTGACTATATCTGTAATATAATATTATAAAATAAATGAACATTTACAATAAGATTGAATAATGTTGTTTGTATTTATGTTTTTATGAAATTGTTTCCGACAGTGTGAGGTAATTTTTGGAATTTATACGTAATATAATATTATTTGGAATAAATATTACTCAAAAATGTTTTTAATACTCCCAATAAAATGTATATTTTATCTAACCATTGTATTATTTCTAATGCGTAGTCATTTAGCATTCAACCTATGGGTATGCGTAGTAACTGTCGTAGGTACATGTAATGTGTTACTAGGACACTCTGTCGGTACTGCGTTTTCGTTTCAGACTATATCGCAAGTCATCCAGTAAGAAATATCCAGAAATCTCTTTCTAATAACCAAAAATGTCACTGGGACAAAAAGGGAGGACATAATATACATTTAACAAGCGTTTTATAACTAACACTAAAGTGCCCAGTCATAGTCATTGATTAGCAATTTTTACGCCAACTTCACCCAACTTAGACATATTTATGCAATTTGCAACAAACAATTAAGCCCGTTTCACATCAAGCGCGGGCGCGTGTCAACGCGGGCCCGCGGCGGGCCCGCGGCGCGATTGTTCAGCTAGTTTTAAATGAACACCTTCACACAGCGGCGTGCGCGGGCCCGCGGCGGGCCCGCGCCACACGCACCCGCCCGCGCCCGCGCTCGCCGGCAATCGCGGCGGGCCCGCGCTTGCCCGCATCACAGCGCCGCGGCCGGTAGTCTGTACCAAGATGTCGGAGGATACGGACACAGACGATATTAATAAAATTTGGAGGTTAGAATTTGGAGAGTACTCTGGACTGTGTAAGGAATTGGAATCATATGAAGTAAGTTAAGTTTTTCAAATACTTTCATATGTCAAAAGGCAAACTTTGAAGAATTACATGATACATTGAATGCAAGAATATTCACACAAGATACGAATTACAGAAAAAAATGATGGAATGTGTACGCTAATACAAGAGGTAACCGACAAGGGAAGATCATTTAATAGTCTAGTTTGCAAAATAATCCTTTAAAAATTCAATTTTTATATTTTTTATGTCTCTTGGTCCTTCGGTCGACCAATTTGTCTGTAGTGCGAGTGTCCTAAAAAACTACTAAACTGCTAACATCTTCGTCATTTGGGTCTTAGACGAAACTTGTCTAACCTGTATACGAAAAAAGTGCCATTAACATTATTATATTATTTCATGTCTTTGTTAGAAAACCTGCTTTCATTCCATTTTTAACATTGAGTAGGTAGGTAGTAGGCTACCTACTACAAGTAGGTAGGTACCTAATTACTCGGTAAGCCCTGTAGCATTTCTTTATTATTAATATCGTGAAACCACTTTCTTTTTCTTTTTCGAATTCGATTTCTCAACATAAGTAGATAGGTACAGCCACAGCCTAACGAGTATATACAGTCGCAAAGGTTCTATACAACCGGACCGTTCAACGCCTCGACTGACGACTTGCGCTCGAGGGTCAGGGTTGTCAAAAAACTTGATGTCAAAACGGATGTTTTATTTTTGTTCTTACAGAGAAATTCATTGTTAGCGCCATCTTAAGTTTTTGTATATTAAGTAATCGAATACATTTGAAATTTTATATATTAATATTAATTAAAGACCCATTTATACCTACCTGCATTTAATACGAATCTGAAGTTAAAAAACCCAAAAGATTGCCGTTATCTTTTTTTGTTCGAGTATGTTGAAAATCGATATCCGAGAATCCGAGAGGCATCTTAATACGGATCAAAACTCAAAAGTTAAAAACACAGCCGCCATTTTGAATTTCTTCATTTTTGATCCGATTATATAGAAAATCGATTTCTGAGAATCCGAGAGATCTCTTAACACGACACTAAAGTCAAAATTGCAAAAAACGGCCGCCATCTTGAATTTCGTCATTTTTGATGCGATTTTGTTAAAAATCGATATCTGTGAGTCTGCGAGACCTCTTAACACGACACTAAAGTCAAAATTGCAAAAAACGGCCGCCATCTTGAATTTCGTCATTTTTGATGCGATTTTGTTAAAAATCGATATCTGTGAGTCTGCGAGACCTCTTAACACGACACTAAAGTCAAAATTGCAAAAAACGGCCGCCATCTTGAATTTCGTTATTTTTGATACGATCATATTGGAAATCGATATCTGTGAATCCGAAAGGGGTCGTAACACGATACAATAGTCAAAATTGCAAAAATCAGCCGCCATCTTGAATTTCGTCATTTTTGATGCGATCATGGTGAAAATCGATATCTGTGAATCCGAAAAGGGTCTTAACACGACACAAAAGTCAAAATTGCAAAAAACGGCCGCCATCTTGAATTTCGTTATTTTTGATCCGATCATATTGAAAATCGATATCTGAGAATCCGAACGAGGTCTTAACACGGTACAAAAGTCAAAATTGCAAAAAACGGCCGCCATCTTGAATTTCGTAATTTTTGCTCTGATCATATTGAAAATAGATATCTGAGAATCTGAAAGGGGTCGTAACACGATTCAAAAGTCAAAAATTCGCATTCGCATTCGCATCAAAAATTACGAAATTCAAGATGGCGGCCGTTTTTTGCAATTTTGACTTTTGTATCGTGTTAAGACCTCTTTCGGATTTTCAGATATCGATTTTCACCATGATCGGATCAAAAATGACGAAATACAAGATGGCGGCTGATTTTTGCAATTTTGACTATTGTATCGTGTTACGACCCCTTTCCGATTCTCAGATATCGATTTTCAATATGATCGTATCAAAATAACGAAATTCAAGATGGCGGCCGTTTTTGCAATTTTGACTTTAGTGTCGTATTAAGAGGTCTCGCAGACTCACAGATATCGATTTGTAACAAAATCGCATCAAAATAACAAAATTCAAGATGGCGGCCGTTTTTTGCAATTTTGACTTTAGTGTCGTGTTAAGAGGTCTCGCAGACTCACAGATATCGATTTTTAACAAAATCGCATCAAAAATGACGAAATTCAAGATGGCGGCCGTTTTTTGCAATTTTGACTTTTGTATCGTGTTAAGACCTCGTTCGGATTCTCAGATATCGATTTTCAATATGATCGGATCAAAAATAACGAAATTCAAGATGGCGGCCGTTTTTTGCAATTTTGACTTTTGTGTCGTGTTAAGACCCTTTTCGGATTCTCAGAAATCGATTTTTATTATGATCGGATCAAAAATGACGAAATTCAAGATGGCGGTCGTTTTTTGCAATTTTGACTATAGTGTCGTGTTAACAGGTCTCTCAGACTCACAGATATCGATTTTCAACAAAATCGCATCAAAAATGACGAAATTCAAGATGGCGGCCGTTTTTCGCAATCTTGGCTTAAGTGTCGTGTTAAGAGGTCTCTCAGACTCACAGATATCGATTTTCAACAAAATCGCATCAAAAATGACGAAATTCAAGATGGCGGCTGTTTTTTGTAATTTTGACTTTAGTGTCGTGTTAAGAGGTCTCGCAGACTCACAGATATCGATTTTCAACAAAATCGCATCAAAAATGACGAAATTCAAGATGGCGGCCGTTTTTCGCAATTTTGACTTTAGTGTCGTGTTAAGAGGTCTCGCAGACTCACA
This sequence comes from Grapholita molesta, assembly GCA_022674325.2. Lineage (NCBI taxonomy): Eukaryota > Metazoa > Arthropoda > Insecta > Lepidoptera > Tortricidae > Grapholita > Grapholita molesta. The sequence goes on along the minus strand of CP053129.2, from coordinate 9,386,745 downwards.
GATATCAATTTTCAACAAAATCGCATCAAAAATGACGAAATTCAAGATGGCGGCCGTTTTTCGCAATTTTGGCTTAAGTGTCGTGTTAAGAGGTCTCTCAGACTCACAGATATCGATTTTCAACAAAATCGCATCAAAAATGACGAAATTCAAGATGGCGGCCGTTTTTGCAATGTTGACTTTAGTATCGTAGTAAGACTCCCTTCGGATTCTCTGATATCGATTTTCAATATAATCGGATCAAACGTGGCGAAATTTGAGATGGAGCCGATGCCGGTTTCCAACTCTTTATATTATAATTATTCTAAACACGGCCATATCAGACGTTTATTTACTCTACTCTTAGTCTGACTCTTTCTGACTCTTAGTCATATTTTTTATAAGTAAGTAAAAAATAAAACTATTACATTTTGGATTTGTATTTAAATATGCCCCAGACCCTTTATAAAAATTACATACACACGACCTTTCCTAAGTTGGTTAATTACTAATAATAATTTGACACACCTTAAAATAGACCGCGCAATTTGTATGAAAATTGCGCGGTAAATCCTCCCCGCCCACTTCCCCGAACACCCCCCATCGTTGCTCTGAAAATAGTCGGAGCTTGGTCACTGGTATATAGCTACACTGTGGTACAGCCGCGGCGCTGTTTGCGGGCAAGCGCGGGCCCGCCGCGGGTCCGCCGCGGGCCCGACCCGCGCTTTGTGTGGAAGCTTGAGGCCCGTCGCGGGCCCGCCGCGGGCCCGCGTTGACACGCGCCCGCGCTTGATGTGAATTGGCCTTTAATCAGCGGCGCTACCGCGAACAACGATATTCGTAAATTTCGGACGATTGTCTCTGTCTCTCTCATGACACCTTAATTGGAGTAAAAGAGAAAGATGCCCGAAATATACGGACTTCGATGTTCGCGGTACCGCTTCAGGTGCGACTGAAGTCAAACGTTGGTCAGTCTTGCATAAAAAATAAATAAATAAATAAATAATAATAAACGTCTGGAGGCCAACAGCGCAGGACCGGACCTTTAGGCGATCCTTGGGGGAGGCCTATGTCCAGCAGAGGACGTCTTTGGGCTGATGAAGACAATGAATAAAATCTAGATAACAAATTGCGCCAACTGTCCTACTAGGCGGAATTACTCGGCTACACGGTCGATTAACCCTTTCCCAGGAGGCACAGAAATCCAACTAGTGCTTTTGATGTATTCTAAATGGTCACATTATTGGTGTATTTATTTTAGAACAAATTTCTTTTTGCAATATTGCCATTTATGATAAATTAAATATAATTCTTAGGTTGAATTTCACTTAACACAAATGTGGTTGATAAAAGAAAAGGGTTAAATTTAAGTGTAAATGTATTAAAGGGTATCTACTATCCTTTAAAGCATTACAAGGTAAACATAACTGCGCAACTCCTTTAGTTAGATGACTATAATATTGTAATGCTAATATTGAGAACTGAGCAAGTGAAAGATGGGCCGTTTTATTTAAAATTTTCTATTTTTCTTTCGATTTAACCGTTTCAGTGCGGATGACACGACAGGCGTGTCATCAATGTTTTTAACGAATGGCGTATGACACGAGAGGAGTGTCATTTTAAAATCGATTAAAACATCACCAAATTAAGTTTCAGAAAGGTTCACCCCGAACAAAACTATTATTGTTTGTCGTGTAGAACAAGCTAGTAGCCTTCGTTTCTGAAATAATCAAAATTTTAAGATTTTTTTTCAAATTCAGTTGTTAACAACCTTTTCATGCAGCACTAATTTTACTACTTAGCGTTTCAGTGCGGATAACACTACAGGCGTGTCATCATATTATAGAATGAATACCTATATTATTTTTTGTAATTCCAGATAAATGATTTGTTACCTTCGAGCATTTAATGACTGGAGACGCCTTTATAAGTTTACCCTTCTGCCAAAAAACTTGCACAATTGTGCAGATTGTTGTATAGACCGACGTTTTAGCAATGCATTTGACACTTCCCTTGCCCGCAAAAACCGTCAGTCTATTTTGTACGAAAAATGACAGCCAAGGCGTCTCCAGTTACTACTTAAATCCTCTAAGTTTGTTAGAAACATTTTTTTATCGATATCGAGTTTATTGATGTCTTATGGAATACTGATTCTCTGAAGTTTATTATTTTCAATGAGATTGATTACCTCTTTGTCACCAGACTACGGCCAAGCCAAAAGGGAAGGGTTATTACTTAATATGAAATATAAATAACGTTGATGATTACGTTGCGTTTTAGATGAAATAACAATAAAACAAACCCTACTTTACCACTTCTTTTGCGTTTGGCGTGAATGATTATAAAATAAGTAATGTACCTAAACATATCGGTACGATTTTTAGACGAAACTAACTCGATATCGATAAAAAATGTTTCTATCACTAGTTTCATTACGACAGTCTTTTGTTTTGCTATAGATTTTCCGGGCTCTGATAATTAGGAAAGTATCAACATTATACTTAGTAGAAAATGTTTGTGATATCTGAATTTTGAAAGTCACTTACCATCCATTTCGAGTAAAACTCGTAGTTTAAAAGCTACTAACAGTTTAAAACAATCTTTTGATCAGTTCACTTCCTTGGTTAGATGTCAACTGAACTCAATCAAGTCAAAATCAATGAAAAAAACGGAATTAATTCCGAATTTTATACACATGGCGGATGACACGATAGGCGTGCCATCATATTCTATGGCGTAAGGCACGCCTGTCGTGCCATGAAAAAATTGTTCGCCGCCACAGACTAAAGTTTTCGAAAATGGAACACGCAACGAATCGGTTAAATATCGAAGATATTCGCTAGCAGACGTTTCTGCATGATAAAAAAAAAATTAAGTTGTATACTCAACTTTTTTTTATTTGGATTTTTTTGTATGGTTTCTATTCTACTCAGAATCATGAGCTCTTTCGAGCCTGATAGGAGAAAAATGTGTCCCAAGCTTTTTTATTCCATTCCGTTACTATTTTTCATACATTTCATATGGCGGTAACGAAACGGAAGTAATAAAAAATGTATGAAAATTTTGCGACACATTTTTTCTCCTGTCAGGCCGTCTGTCCCCTTCTATCAGGCTCGAAAGATCTCACGAGTCTGAGTTAAAACCACACAAAAAAAGTCGAGTGTACAAAATAAAATGGCCCAGATACTAAAATTAAAGTATGATCTTTGTCGTGCCGTGTGATGCCGGCTGACTAGAATAGCACCACCCCATATACTCCCGCGGGTGTCGTAAGAGGCGACAAAGGGAAACATCCTACGGACGGGCGGCAGCGTCCGTCGAAACCCAATCTACAGCTACTGCGGGTCGCCAACCCGCCTGCCAAGCGTGGCGACTATGGCAACTACCCCAGTAGTAAAAACGGGCTTTCTGAACTAGTGAGATGAAGAGGAATAAAACACATCATCACGTTAACGTGGTTATAATTATCGTGTAAATTACAGGAAGTAGGTGCTGGGCCTCTTGTAGGCGAACTTGTTGAGGCGCTTGTGGTGGTGCACGCGCTTGGGCAGTGGGAAGCGGATGGAGCTGTTGTGGAATTGCTTCACCTGCGGCCGGCGGCACGCGGCGGCCTTGATCACCTCCACTTTAATGATCTGCCGACAAAATTACAAGTTTAGCATGAGGCATTATTATACAACAGATGATTTGGTTGTAAGTCACCAAGTGCCTTTTCTGAGAAAAGGTGCTATATTCCACTTTCTACTTGAACACAGTCTAGACATTAGACCTATTCAGCATCAACAAACACTTCTAACAACTTGAACAGTCACAATTGAACTTGAACATTAACAATTACCTGTTCAGCATCAACAAACCTTTATGCCACCAAACAATATTACAAATCAAGAAAAGGTTCGTAATTGTACTGTTACACATTATTATAATAAGAAATTGATTATTTACTTCACTGACTGACAAGAGTGATAACGTCTAAATTGAGTGTCTGGTTAACTATAGGTCGATTTTTTTTTGCAATTTTTAGGAAAACAATTTAAAAGTTGTCATATTTGCCTCTTATTTTCTTCACAATAATGTTAACAATGGAATTTTACAACCTAAAACAACCATTATTTAATCTAAATAAAAAAAACGAGGTACTATTTGGATTTTCCAGGGTGGTAAATTCCACTCACTTCTGACACACTTGAAACTCACTTTATAGACAATTTGTTTGGGAGAATTGTTTAGAGGGCTTAATGTTTACAAATTATAATATACACACCTGGATGGAGTGAGCGCGGGCCCTGTGCCGAGCACCCATGTCGCGGTAGCACTGAGTGACGGCACCACCGACGCTGAGGTCGCGGTACTCGCGGTACATGTTGTGCACACCCGACCGGGATTCATAGCGGAGCCAGATGCCGAAGTTCTTTATTTTGACTGGGGTCTTCTCTGGGATTTCCTAAAAAAAATATTGGTTAATTAGTTGTTCTTGGTTCATAGAAAACCTGTGTTGACAGTCTTTACAAAATTGCAATTCTGTAATATTTAACTGCAGTTTACAGAGCCAAAAGCCATTTAACCTTTTCATCACCATGTCAAACACAAAAGCTACTGTTCAGATGCCATGTCAGCAAAATGTCTTTGTCGCTGGACCTGCAGTGCCTGTATATCAGTGTATGGCGTAACGAATAAAAAAAAAAAATTAAATAACATTTACACTAAATTTCTTATCTTCAGTGAATAATATTTCGAATATTTGTGTTATTTTTATTTCTACTCAGTACCACCAGATTCAAAAGTACCAACTTTCTATAAGTAAGTAATAATAATGCACTTTAATAATTTTATTATACACTGGAAACAAAATACAATGAGTATCAATTTTGAAAAGTTCAAAGAATTTTTCAGTTTATTCTACTGGGAAGAAGATATTAGGATAGAGTAAGAATTTTAAAAAAGAATCTGAAAATAGCAAACTTGACTAAATGCAGAAATTCACTCTTGCAAGATTTAATATTTTGCTACTAATTTAATAAATGTTTATATAATTAAACAACTACCAGTTTGCATCTGTATTAATTTTTGGAGTGCCAGCTAGCTAGCCAGCAGCTGATTGATCAAATCAATTAAATATAACATAGTTAAAAGTTTTTTTAGAATAAGAATTCACAAATCCCTGCAATTTGGCTAATGTTAGTAAAAAGTTTAGGTTTGAAATTACATTTGAATAAGATACAAACCTTGATAGAGACAATTTCTCCAGTGGTCTTCTTGAACTTCTTCAACTGACGCAGGAAATACCAAAAGCGGGACTTGGCCACAATTGGGTCTGGGGAGAAGATCCTCATCTTGTAGAGTGGCGTCTTGGGCTCACTCTCTGAGGGCAGCTTGCGCCCGATGACTTCATATTCCTTCAGCTGAAACAGAACATATTTCTTAATGCACTTAAGTCACAAACGAAATTATAGTGTACCTTAATTAAAATGTTGGTCTTTCCAGTGGTCATTATTTAGTAGGGTATAATCTTGGTGCAAACAAGGCTCATAAAGGTATAAAAAATGAGTAGACGACGTATTAGAATTTAGAATCATATCGTGTGCAGGCTCATAACAGTCTTCATGATACAACTAATGTACTCTTGCTGGGTGCTGTGGGTGTAGGTACTGGCATAGTGTCAAAGATAATCATAATCTTGATGGAATACGTGGCTAGCACTCAAAAAGAGCATAATTAGGCATTGACTTGAAAACTTGAGATCTTACAAAGGGAGTATCACAACATGACATAACCTCAAATGTTAGTTCCACATTAATTTCACTTTATTGTTACGGCAGATGAGAATGATTATCTATAAAATTCGCAAACACCGCACTATTATGCACTATTACTACACATGCTATATTCTTATTTACACAGGATAGCACTAAATAGAAGTAGCGGCAACGTGTACCGTACTCACACGCGAACATGGGTCTCGTCCTTTAAAAACTTAATTTCACTATTTAAGGCACTACTGAATACAATTTTATGTTAATATACGTTGTGTGGAGTTATGTTCCACATATTTTATGTTTTTTCACAATTCTTACCTCTCCTTTAGCCTTCATTTTCGGAGGAATTTACCTAAAAAGAATCTGTCAACGGAAGCGGACAGACGCAAAAGAAAGATGGAGGTTGAGCCGCCAGCCTGCATAAAATGTTACAAGATACAAAAATACAAATCGGATTAAAGTATAAACCAAGGATTTTGGATTTGTATATTACTATATCTATGGTTTAAAGAGACGGTGCGTAAATTAAATTCCTTATTGTGCGTGGTGTAGTGTAAAAAAGTTTATATATCTATCTCTCTAACCATGTTGCAATTTTAAAATGTATCCGCTTTTAAAATGTTTTAAAATTTAAATAAAATCATTTTATATTCTCTTGTATTCCTTAGTTTTTTATGAATTAATATTTTATTTTTTTATTAACTTTACAATGCATAATGTACTATTTGAAGCTTACGACTAGAACAGTTGTTAAACGAAGCCTAGCTGTCACTGTCAACATATTTTTATTGACGTTGACGTCAAAATGTCATTAACGTCATCGAAAACTCAAATTCCTTTGATTCCTTTCCCACTTTACTTAAGTTGAGTACGACGATAATCATAATCATGTAATATTTACTATATTCGGAATCATTCTGCACGTTCGTTCGTACATTGTGTTCACAAATTCAGAGTGGTTTAGATGTGGACGTTTGTGTGTAAATCTATTATGTCAATTTCTATATACACGTTACTAGATTTTTGATCATCCAAAATGCTTCGTAAACTTTTTCCTAGAGTAGTTAAATATGGGTTACTAGGTGGAGTAGCAGTCGGTAGTACTGCTTATGCGTTGAACTATGATTACGATAGTAATGTGATCGTGAGAGTATCTAGGACAGCAGTGACGGCTATAGATATTGGCAAGACCTATAGTGATATGTTGTACAGTAAGGAGTGGGATAAGGAATCGAAGGAATATATGCAAGTAAAAAGTGAAGCCCACCGTATATGTGCGGAGAAATTACTAGAACTTTGTAAAGCCAATAAAGGTGCTTATATTAAGGTTGGGCAGCATGTTGGAGCATTAGAATACCTGTTACCAACTGAATATGTCACAACTATGCGTGTTCTGCATAAAGATGCGCCACAGAATACTGTACAAGAACTGTTTACTGTTATTAAAGAAGACTTGAAAGTAGATGTAAGTATTAAGCTCAAAACTATTGTTGCACAACCTAATAAAAATGAGTACAAGTTTAATTTTGTAATATAATAATAATACATAGTAATTTCTATTAATTATTACAGAGTTATAGCTTTGTCAACAGATCTGTTTAATCACTAAGGGCATTAATTTCTTTCTTATTTTTAATTTTTAAGGGCATAATGTAAGGGCATTTATTTCTGTGATAAGCACAGATTTATGTTCCCAAGTCCCAAGAACTGTTATATGTTTTTTCTATGTTTTAAGTATTTTTATATTATTTATATCATTGACTGAGTACCCACAACACAAGCATTCTTGAGCTTACTTTGGGGCACACTCAATTTGTATTATATTGTTGGATGTTCTGTAATATTTATTTATTACTCCATATTAAAAGTGTTATTAGGGTAAAATATTAGTTATTGTTATTCTGTTCCATCAGATAGGTGACAACAGCAGCAAAGATAGTAAAAAGCAATGTGTTACCATATGCTTTTCATAAGTAAAACAAATTAGTTGAATTAATGCATTGACTGCCACTAACGCACACATGTGTTCATTTCCATACATTTTTGGAGGGGGTGGCAGCGAATGTGTTAAAAGTCAACTTTTCAAGTCACTTGGGTTCTGTCTCAACATTGCAATTATCTATAATTTATTTAATTTTACCAAACATATTGTACAAACATGTTTCACATCTATTTAAATTTCAGCCACAAACATTATTTGATGACTTTGAAGAGGTACCATTGGGAACAGCATCTCTAGCACAAGTACACAAAGCCAAATTAAAAGATGGGACTACAGTAGCTGTCAAAGTACAGCATCATTTTGTAAAAAAACACATTGAACTGGACCTTGTATGGATGGAATTTGTTTTAAGAATGATGATGAAAGTATTCCCAGATTTTGAACTTGCTTGGCTCATAGATGAGACTAAGAGGAATATCTCTAAAGAGTTGGACTTTCTGCAAGAAGGGAGAAACGCTGAAAAAGTTGCTGACATGTTTAGCCATTACAAATGGCTGAAGGTCCCGAAAATTTATTGGGATTACTGTACTTCGAGGGTCTTGGTTATGGATTTTGTGGAGGGAGGTTATGTAAATGACTTAAAATATATTGATGTGAGTATTACATTTCAAAGTTGTGTTAACTTTGAACAGTTCATTATTAAACAACTAGTTTCTTAATTTAGTAAGTAACATTGTACAAGAATCATATTGTTGTAAAATTTATGGCTTTGGTGACTGATATTTTAACTTGCTAAAAAGAAAAAGTAATAAATATTACTTTGTTGAAAGGCTCATTACATGGCAATGACATAGTAGATATGTTTATAAAAGTCATACTGAAAAGCACGTAAATAACTTAGTATCAATATGTTTTTCGAGCATATAGCTTTTTTTCTTTTGGTGAAGTTAACTTTTTCAAATAAGGGAAATGGAAAAGTCGCACAAGTCAAGAAATAATGAAATAGAAATGTAGTGATAACTATATTCTTTTTTGATGGGCATAGTCCACAACTGAGTAGCCTTATTAAACTATCTGCATGATTTAAAATTCTTATTCTTTATATAGAGGAACAAGATAGACCGCGCTGAATTATGCCGGAAGCTTGGCGACTTGTACTCCCATATGATCTTTATCAGTGGGTTTGTGCACAGTGACCCGCACCCAGGCAACATCTTGCTGAGGAAAGATCCTGGTGATAAGGAGGTCACCTTGTATCTGCTGGATCATGGATTGTATGCTGTAAGTTTTCCTTAGTTCTGAATCTTTTTATATCCTTGTAAGACCCACTGGCTCTCCTGTAGTACTAATTACTTTAAAGAAATTTGAATTTTATGAAATTGGAACAGAGTTTAAATTCGTTAGTTTCTTTCGATTTTGACACAAAAGAAATTATACTTTATTTCCTACATTATAAAGAACGAATACGAGTAGCATTTTACTTGTACGGTGGGCCAGGACAATATGACACTGTTGAGTCCTTGAGACTTCACATATTTGGATCAGTAATCTTACAAAAAAAAAACATATTTTTTATTGTATTTACTTTAAGTATTTCTGTAGGTAGAGGGAGATAGAAGTCTGTAGGGTTATTACTCTATCTATCAAGATAGAGTAATAACTAATATATTGTTTACTACTATGAATGTTTTACAGAATCTAACCGAAAAATTCCGATACCACTACTCTAAACTGTGGCTGGCGATAATAGGACGGGATCGCGAAGAAATGCGGGTGCACTCTGAAGCCCTCGGCATTCGCAGCCAGCTGTACGGGCTGTTCGCGTGCATCGTCACGGGCCGGCCGTGGGAGTCCATCATGAAGGGTATAGACAATACTAAGCCCTCTGACAGTGAGGTACGTTTAAATTTTTCTGGATTTTATGCCCCAGTCGTTAGTAACCATGTCTAAGTAGCAGGATGTCCCTGGTTCGAATCATGGAAATTTATTTGTGTATTTGTGATTCAGTTAAGGACATCGTTAATATATTGAAGTATTAGCTTCTGCCCGCGACTTCGTCTACGCCAATTATTTTAGGTACTTGGATTAGACTATTTTCAATATGGTAAAAATAAACAATGTAAATGCCTGTAAGCCATTATTCTGATGTAAATTGCTACATTATAGTAAATTTGACAAATCTATTTATTCATTTTTGCGTAAAAGAGTAAAAAACATACGTACGTACATACATACTCGGTAACTTTCGCGTTTATAATATTAGTAGGATTTGAATTTGTTAGGAATTTAATTTTTACTTCAACTATATAAAGTAACATTTGCAACAAACTTCAGTAATTTAGATAAAATCTGCTGTACTCCCGTTGCCTAGGGGATATTACAAGCAAAGGAGAATGGGCATTTTGTACCATGAGTGTATACAGTTGAGACATATATCGTTGGAAAGGTCTTAATCATAGCATTATTAATTTGTATGGCACCAACATTGGATAGCGTGCAGGGGCCGAGCTATTAAAAAAAAAAGTCAGCTCATATAAACCCTTGTTTTACAAAATACTTGCTATCTAACTAGTTTAAGTGTGTCTTAAATTAAAGTATATGAAAAATGCTTTACGCTTATATACCACTATCAAAGCTAAAGCGCATACAGGGCTGGAATTAACGATCTGAAGATTTGCTTAACTGATCAAATGCTTCTTGTACAACGGAGCTAAAGTGTATACAGTAATCATATATTACATAGTAAAGCCATTATTATAAGCTATTTTTTATAACAGACACTTCTTCCTCAAAGAATGCAGGGACTGCGATAAACGAGTTTTTTAAGAGTTAATTGATAGATAATTGCCTTAATTAACAACCCTTTGATTCATCTACTCATCTCTAGATGGAGCTTGGGTAGCAAATGTATATTTTTTTCACTCTTGTATATCCTTGTAGCATATCTTATTTAAAAGGTCTTAACCATAGCTTCTATTGCATATATGACAATGGGTGAAGAAAGGGTACCGAGAAGATAATATTTATTATTTAAATTCAATGGCATAACGGCGAATATTGGAACTAAAATTCTTGATCAAATATATTTATATTTGTGACCCCTGATATTGTTATTAGCCCTATCATGATCTGTAACGCTAAGCATTATTTATTGTAACTAAAAACTGGTTTAAGATCTCAATTACAAGCCTAATTATTTAAAAATATCTTTCAATGCCGACATCTTGTACGCAATAGATGAACCAAGTAAGCGTCAAATAGGTGCACTTGACATGCGTTAATAATGCTATGTCCATATAGTCACTTTTTAACGCTAAGAAATACTTTTAGGTTGCTTATTTCTGAAAGATAATATTAAAAAATACAACTAATCTAGGGGGTACTATGATCTGCGTTAATCGACATTCTGTTTATTTAATTTTGTTTATTGTATTGTATTTGCATTTTCAAATGATAGGGGGAGAGAGGGGATATAGAAAGACAAAGAGTTGTCATCTTGTGAATCAAGCTTCTTCCTGCTTGAAGAAGATATATAATTGGAATTCGTCGTCTCTTTCTTCCTAGGTTACTTACGTTGATAGTAAGTAGCACAACAATACAGGTTAATGTGCACACTACAAATCTTTTTATTTTCCCCAACTGCGGCAACTATTATAGGAGCATTACGTTTTTAGAGGGAGTAAAAAAATTAAGCTTTTGGTCGGCTATGATTCATATATCGACAAAGACAACAAAGCAAGCAAACTACATGACAAAAATATAACTGTCAATTTGTGGCGTACAGCATGCCTATGGCGATTATGAGGTTAACCGTTTATCGCCACGACCATCTAAAGGTGACATTGTGCACTGCCGTGCCTACCTACCACGCAAAATACTCTGCCAAAATTGGCAGACGCTGTCAAAGCAACATTGTTGCTGACAGATAAGGGATTAATCTTTTAGCTTCTTAACAAAGAACGACTACCGAGTAGAGATGTTGGCATTGACCACATATTTGGCGGGAAAGCGACAAAAAGGTTAATATTTTTGTTACTATACGGTTCATAATTAATAAAACATTTTAAATACATTTTATGACATTATTTATTTTACTTTGCAATATAATAAATATTACACGTATTACAACATCACTCACATTACACGAGAAGTCTAATTAATAGTTAGTTTTCACGTTCTCAGAGTCAACATACCTAAAAAACTAAAAAAGGCAACCAGATCTGGCGAACGTACTGCTGCCACGGTTCAATGATATTATGATTATATAGATTTAGGTTAGTAATTTCTATGAACATTGTGAACACCAAGAATTCCTAAGCCTTATATTTGGCTATACTAAATATGAGAAGAAGCAGTTAATACATGTAATGCTATATATTAACATCCACAGGAAAGACTAGTTTTGTTTTTAACCCTTTGAACGCTAAGAACGTGCCGAATATGTCGTGTCCAACACGCCACCGAACACTATATTGGCTATGTAGGACACTGTGATAGCATTTTTCCCGCCGACAGATTAGGTTTATAAATTGAAAATAGATATCATATACTTATGAAAAACTGACGTCCTCCTGCGTCCGAGGCAGGATTTGAACCCATCTCCAGCTATGGCGGCTGACACCTTCTAGGCACAATTTCGACAGGAGTTTCGACCTTTTTGCCGTCAAGTGAAAAAAATTAAAGTGCGTCATACGCCTAAAGTTTTTGTAAGTAATGAATAATAATAAAATAAACCTTACCTGTAAATAACTAGGTACGTAGATCCTAGGCATGGACTTGGTATCAAGTCGTGGCGTGTATGGCACGAAATGTTCCGACTTCATATCAAGTCAATGGCGTTGAAGTGGTTAAATTGATCTATATGGCCCCAATATGAAATTCATACCTTTAACACTGAACGCCAAGAACCCCAAAAGTGGTATTGATGTCGTCGTGTCTACACCAACACTGCCTCTCACACCAGCGACCCCTAGTGGCTATGGCGGACGCTGTCAACGCAATTAAAGATATAAGGTTTAACACGTTCAGTCCCCATAGGTACACAATGTTTTGATCTACTCATACATCCAAGCAAATTACTTTGCACACCCGTGCTCCACATATGGGTCACTAAGAAACGCCCAGGTACGCCCTCGTATTACTACAGTAATATACAATAGAATGTTCTTCTCTCTAACAGGAATATTAACCCATTCATTGCCGACGCCTCATATTTTTACTAAAGTCATCACGCAGTGCCGCCGCCATCCACGCGACGACGCGAATTCGCGTCCGCGGCATTACGTTGACTTTTCAAGGAAGCAAATAAAAACAAAACTGCTCGGCATTTCGTTAACATTTCAAGGAAGCGAATATGCGTCTGCGGCATTACGTTGACTTTTCAAGGACGCGAATAAAAACAAAACTGCTCGGCATTACGTTAACATTTCAAGGAAGCGAATATGCGTCCGCGGCATTACGTTGACTTTTCAAGGACGCGAATAAAAACAAATAACTGGGGGACGCGAAATCCCGTCCTCGGCATTACGCTTGCACATTCATGGGACGCGAATTCGTGCCTTCCGCATTGAATGGGTTATAACCTATTCGCCAAAAAAAATCTGACGTGCGCCACACGCCAAAGCCTTAACTCTCAGTACGTAGGTCCAAGGCTTCGACTTGATATCAAGTCATAGCGTGTGGGGCACAAAATGTCCAGACTTCATATTAAGTCAATAGCGGCGAAAGGGTTAATAGAGAAATCAGAATTATCTTTATATTATGAGCACTATTGAAGGCAGTAGAAATGATTTGATTTCAGTGCGCACCTGGTCGGTTATAGTGACCCAAGTGCGGGGCACTGGACTGTGAACGTGTTAAACATGCTCTTTACTGATTGAGGCCTTGGCGTATACGTACCAACGTGGTGTACATTCACTGCCACCAACGCACATGTGCGTTCATTTCCATACATTTTTGGAGGGGGTGGCAGCGAATGTGTTTACGCGAAAGGTAAAACGTTCAAACTAAGCTAAAAGTATATTCAGTGCTACACAAATTCATAGTTTCACATCACCACGTAGAGATTTTGAACCGACACCACACTCCAAGTTCAGGAAAATTATAAAAAAAATTCAAATACAAGAAAGCATTTATTGATATATACAGCCATTTTGCAGTGATTTGGCCGCGGTACTGGTACTCGGAGACCTACGACGTACATCCTACACCATATTGATCCAGTTGAGCCAGGCAAGGCAGAACAGGCAGGCAGGCAAAAAAAGTTTAATTACTATCGGGTGAGACTACCTACCAAGCTTCCTCATTACAGCGTGGCCGTGGTGAGAAACGCGCTGGTATTGCTGGGTCACCACGTCTATAAAAAATCGTGAAGACCACTGTTCTCGTTGGTTGTCATGGAACTTACTATCAAGTGTGGTATACCCGTCCTAGTTGCATTTCAAGGATCTTAAAGCTTTCTTTTCCAGACATAGTCAGATATATCGACCAAATGCGTGTCAATTTTATTTCTACATTAAAGTTCATATTAGATTGGATTATCCTAAAAATAAAAGCAATAAGCAAAACGAACTAATTAGAATGTGCTTGTGTGAATGGCTTTCTAGGAAAACCATTCGGATTGGTGGGACATGGAAAACGGTTAATGCATAATTCCACCCTGCCCAAAAACAACAGTAACTTGATAAATTGATAAGTAGGGTAAATCGCCAGTTACTGGCCACCTTTCAATTACTGGCCACCATATACTGAAAATGGACTCTATTAACCTATAAATAGAACACATTTTCAAACGGGATTTCTATTACTGGCCACCCTTCAATTACTGGCCACCTTATACTTAAATGAACTCTGTTTATAGGTAAATAGTCCATTTTCAGTATATGGTGGCCAGTAATTGAAAGGTGGCCAGTAACTGGCGATTTACCCTACATGGCAGAAGTTGAAGGCATCAATAACCTATTCTTATTATATTTTGCTGCTCGAGCCAGGAGCCATGTTGCCTCATACTTTTTCATTGCGTCTATTCAGAAAATATGACTATATAAAACATTTGCATTTATCACAAGAAACGACAAAAAATAAGCGTACTTAACACAATTGATCCGTGGTTCATAAATAACAGAAACAGAAGGCAACAAGGCCACAGGTAAAAGTGAGGTTTAACAACAATTCGCCGACAATAATACTAAAACTCGATTCGTGTTTCTCAGGAGATTCTGTAGATGTTGTTGGTGTAACGAGTAATTAGGTGCCTATTAATGTATTAAACAACTACAAATTCGGCGGTCGCAATCGGTAGCAGCTTCAGACTCTGTCATATAATAATTCTTCATACGCGAGTAAGAGCACTTCTTGTTCTGCACAGTCGGAGTTTCTCTACAGAAGTTGTTCTTCGTCAAAACCTGCTTCATAATTAGCGCCCCATCTTGTTCTGTGAATCTTGAATATTGTCCAAAACAGAGAAAAAGGAGAAACGCGTACGTGATAAAGCTAGTAGGCTACTTCTTATGCAAGTAAACTGAAAAATAAATCTGAAATCATCTGCGGCCTCCGTGTACATACTATAAATGTCTACACAAATCTTATCTGTAGAAAAAAAACTACTATAAAATCGCGTTTATTGCATGGGATATTTAATTTATTTTGTTTTTTAATAATCGATGTTATAGCGGCAACAGCATCTGTAAACATCAACTGTCTAACTATCATGATTTAGCCTGACGAAGAACAGACAGACGGACAGCGGAGTCTTAGTAATAGGGTCTCATTTTTTACCATTAGGTTACGGAACCCTAGAAACTAGCATAATATATATATATATAATACTCTTATACTTTAGATAAACTCGGCAGTGATTATAATATTGTATCCGTTTAAATAGCTCTTGCAAAACACGCACCATATGATTATAAGCAATTCTTAAAATATCCTTGATAATGTAAGTAGGTATAATAAAAACAATTAGTTTCATCTATCTCAAAGCGATTAGGTAGCAATTTTAATAAAATATCCCATAATTTATCCCGGCTGACGATAGATGAAAATGTAGACAGAAGACATAAATCCAAAGTGGACTTAGGTTCATAAATATCTCTATAATACTGATAAATCCTAACATCCTGATATACCTAAAGACGAGTCTTCAGTCGGTGCGTCCTACCCGTCATGACGTATGGAGCCGAAAAGTGGACACTGACGGTACGGCTGGTCCACAAGTTGAAAGTCGCTCAGCGGGCTATGGAAAAGGTTATGCTCGGCGTTTCTCTGCGGGATCGAAACAGAAATGAGGTAATCCAGCAGAGAACCAAAGTCATCGACATAGCCCACCGTATTAGCAAGTTGAAGTGGCAGTGGGCAGGCCATATTAGCCGTAGAACCGACAACCGTTGGGGTAAACGAGTTCTTGAGTGGAGGCCGCGTCTCGGAAAGCGTAGTGTAGGACGCCCTCAGGCAAGGTGAAGACTTGCGCAAGATGGCTGGCAGGAGCTGGATGCAAACAGCCGAAGATCAAACACGATGGCGTAAAATTGGGGAAGCATATGTCCAGCAGTGGACTGCGATAGGCTGATGATGATGCCGATGATGATGATGACTGATATATCCCCGCAATGACACGTAAAAAGGGTTAATTATATTATGACTCTCTTAATATAAATTATTTTGGGTAACTCTACACGCCACTCGAATGTTGTATGCGGTGCTCGTCCAAAGGCCGTTAGAAAGTAATTCAGTTATCTGGTGGCTATGCGCTTGAGATATGCCTGAAAATATCAAAGTACTATAAAATAATAAGTATTAAGGTCGCCGGAAGACGCTGGATGCAGCTCGCTTCCAACCGGTACGTGTGGAGGTCCAAGGGGGGAGGCCTATGTTCAGCAGTGGACGTCTTATGGCTGAAATGATGTTGATAAAATAATAATCACTCAGATTTGTTATACTACCTATCAATGGCGGCGGATTTGGATTTTTCTTAAGCAGACCATATCCAATATGGCTTTCCTTTCCTGTAAGAGCTAATGCTAAATCACTCTAGTATATGAAGATTAGTCAAGCCGCCACTGCTATCTAAGTACCTATTAGTCATAGACACCCAGTGCTGTAAATTGGATTTCTGACTAGGGGGAGGTCGAGTGTCATTATCTCCACGCTTGGCAGGTGGCGATAGTGCATCTTTGCTCCCAGGAAGAATACCCAATATTCCATGTTTCGTAGGCTAAACCTTGTAACCTTACGAGGTTTGCAATCTAATGTATTTGACGACCGGTCTGGCCTAGTGGGTAGTGACCCTGCCTATGAAGCCGATGGTTCTGAGTTCGATTCCCAGTCGGGGCATTTATTTTTGTGATGAGCACAGATTCATGTTCCTGAGTCATGGGTGTTTTCTATGTTTTTAAGTAGTTATTTATATGTATCTGTCTATTATATATTATGTCGTCCTCTAGTAAGTACTAGGGCTCGCGGTGGTGTCCGTGATTCGTGAACCCGTAGCCGTGCGCCCGGTTTCGTGAATCTATGCAACGGTTTTCTGGTCCGTTCCGCACGTGACATTCGGTTACGTGAAATTAGGGTACGTGAATCCGTGTAGATCCGTGTAGGCGTGATCACGCCTTCACGTATCGTAAGAATAAAACTTAGTCCTTATTTATTATATTCCCGGGCGTGGCGAAATTAGGAAACGTGCGATAAGTATCCAACGGAATCGAGCCCGAAGCTCCACACACGGACGCAGGTACGGGCTACGTGTCACGGCGTGTCACGGCGTGTCACGTGAATCTGGATGCGAACGTAGGTACGTGACACGTACCTGGCCGTGTTCGTGAAATTCGTGATCTTAGTACCGGCGGTGTTAAGAACACGTAGCTACGGGTCGGCGTACATCACGGATACCAGGAGCCCTAGTAGGTACCTACAACACAAGCCTTACTGTGCTTACCGTAGGGCTGGGTCGATTTGTGTAAGATTGTTTTACCTACTAGTTTGGTACTACCTACTAAACGCTGTAAAGGTACAGTTATTATGTAAATAAATCCATCTTTAGTGCTCTTGGTCTTCAACTATAAAGATAAATGCCGACATTGATTCTAGGTCCATTTACATTCGCAGCAACTTTAGTCTATCAATAGTTTTCTGAAAACATAATTAACAATTTATTTAAGAATGGTATCAACAAGACGGGATAGATAGTATTTCATACAAAAACGTGGTTTTATTACTCTGCTTCGTTGCTTTTGTAAGTACACTTACGTAGGCTGAGCTATGACTGGATTCGAACCGACGCCTGCACATATTAGATCCACGTGTGGATTCCGTTTGTCTCAACGACATACGAACACATTTTCTGGTATGTAGTACGACACTTGGGTAGGTTAACGACAGAAAGTTCTACGGCGGGATTCGAACCGGCGCCTGCACATATCGATCCACGTGTGGGTTCCGTGTGTCCCAACGACATATGAACATATTTTCTTGTAAGTAGTACCTACACTTGAGTAGGATACTGACACAAAGAGCTGACGGAATTCGAACCGGCACCTGCACTCATTACATACGTACATATTTTTTGGTAAGTATTACACTTGGGTAGGTACAAAGAGCTACGGCGGGATTCGAACCGGCACCTGTGCTTATTATACACGAACATATTTTCTGGTAAGCAAGCACATTTGCATGTACAAAGTTCTACGGCGGGATTCGAACCGGCGCCTGCACATATCGATCCACGTGTGGATTCCGTGTGTCCCAACGACATATGAACATATCGTCGCTATACTTACTCAACCTCATATCTGCAACAATCATTTGATGGAAATTTCGCTTTTCATTCATTTGCAATACGGATGTTTTTGTCATCAAATGAGTGTTACAGACACGAGGTTGAGTAAGTATATCGGCGATATTTTCTTGTAAGTAGTACACTTGGGTAGGATACTGACACAAAGAGCTGACGGGATTCGAACCGGCACCTGCACTCATTACATACGAACATATTTTTTGGTAAGTATTACACTTGGGTAGGTACAAAGAGCTACGGCGGGATTCGAACCGGCACCTGTGCTTATTATATACGAACATATTATCTGGTAAGCAAGCACATTAGCATGTACAAAGTTCTACGGCGGGATTCGAACCGGCGCCTGCACATATCGATCCACATGTGGATTCCGTGTGTCCCAACGACATATGAACATATTTTCTTGTAAGTAGTACACTTGGGTAGGATACTGACACAAAGAGCTGACGGGATTCGAACCGGCACCTGCACTCATTACATACGAACATATTTTTTGGTAAGTATTACACTTGGGTAGGAAAGAGCTACGGTGGGATTCGAACCGGCACCTATGCTTATTATACACGAACATATTTTCTGGTAAGCAAGCACATTTGCATGTACAAAGTTCTACGGCGGGATTCGAACCGGCGCCTGCACATATCGATCCACGTGTGGATTCCGTGTGTCCCAACGACATATGAACATATTTTCTTGTAAGTAGTACACTTGGGTAGGATACTGACACAAAGAGCTGACAGAATTCGAACCGGCACCTGCACTCATTACATACGAACATATTTTTTGGTAAGTATTACACTTGGGTAGGTACAAAGAGCTACGGTGGGATTCGAACCGGCACCTGTGCTTATTATACACGAACATATTTTCTGGTAAGCAAGCACATTTGCATGTACAAAGTTCTACGGCGGGATTAGAACCGGCGCCTGCACATATCGATCCCCGTGTGGATTCCGTGTGTCCCAACGACATATGAACATATTTTCTTGTAAGTAGTACACTTGGGTAGGATACTGACTCAAAGAGCTCACGGGATTCGAACCGGCTCCTGTATTTATTACATACGAACATATTTTCTGGTAAGCAAGCACACTTGCGAAGGTACAAAGAGCATCGGCGGGATTCGAACCGGCGCCTGCACATATTAGATCCACGTGTGGATTACGCTTATCCCAACAACATTCGAACATAGTTGGTTACCTACACAAAGGGTTAAAGTAGGTTTCGAACCGGCACCTTATTAGATCTTCGTGTAGATTCCTCTTAGACATCAACGACATACAAACATAATTATTTTCTTGTAAGTACACCTTCGCACGTTACCGATATAAAGAGCTCTAGCGGATTTGAACCAGCGTCTCTGGGATTCGATTCTCGTGTGGATTTTCGCTTATAAGTAGGTATGACACAAGAATAATAATAATAATGATTTACACAAAAGGTTTAGCAAAAAGATGCAATAAGACTTGTATTATAATTTATGACCATTTACCCATCTCCAGTGAAAACTTTACTAACATACTTATAAAACTAGAATTTTCTTATGGCGATTTGGACACCAGTATTCCTGAAAAAAAAAAACTTAGTAAAATAAACACATAATGTAATTATTATATACAACTCCTAGGCATTGTATGCAGTACCAGGAAAAGTATAAAATATAATAAAGTATTCACTTTTATCCACTTATATTTATATAGAATACAACTAGTAAGTGTTTAGTGTTAAACCGCTTTTTTTTGCTGTTTATTGTACAAAAGAAACATTAAGTACCAAATTGCACGTTTACATTGCACGAAGAAGGGCAGAAAGGTTCTTGAGTTGTGACCATGTACCGAAAGACGTAGGGTTGGATGGCTCTCAACTAGGTGGAACGACGATGTGGCCAAAGCTGCTGATAATAGTAGGACCCGGTCTTTGTCCAGCAGAGGACGTTTTTCGGCTGATGAAAATGATGATGATGATGATATATAGTTTAATTTTACTTGATTTTTTGTGGCAAAGGTACACATTATTTTGTCAAAGGATGCTGGAGAGGGAGGGATGTCAATGCGTTTTAATTTCATTTCCCGCTTTGACGTGTAAACATATTATAAGTGCACCAGCTTTTTTTCTAGTTTAGTAGTAGTACAATATTTAGTAGTAATACCATTGAGTCCGTGAGGTCGCGTCTGACTATCAATGTGTTGATCGTACGTAATGTTTGAAATTAGTCACTTAGTTTTTCATTATAAAAACTATGATTTTAGTCTACGAAGGAATCCAAAACTATGACGTGTAGTTTTTAAATCGATTTACGGCCATGGGCCTGCCCTACTATTAAGCGTGCTAATAGTTAATCGAATTTGTAACCACATACCTTCTTCCCAAAAAGAGATTTTGCTCATACCTTTTGCGGTAGTCAAGGAAAATAATTTCAAACTCTTCAAGGCCTTTCTAGGCATTCAATCTGTTTAGAATAAAACTATATAGGTTACCTCTTTAACGTAACGATATCATATTATTTAAGCAAACGAATTACAATCAACGTATATTTTCTTTAATATGATATATTTCTTTTGACAATATAAAATTCCTTACGTCAAATGTCAAGTTGCTTTTTCAGTAATTCATAGACAATTGTCAGTTGTTACCAGAACGTTTTCGTGAAAGAGTTAGACCGACGTTATGACACGTCAGTGTTAGTAATAAGAATTTTGATAGCTCGCTCCATCTAGCGAGGAGTAGAAAAGTTTAAACAAACTTAATAAACTTACAAAATAGTTTTTTGGGTCCCTGCATGAATCTGAGGTCAGGTATATACATTAAAAAACAGTTTTTAGGAATACCGATAACATGTCATACATGACTTGTGTATACACATTACCATTCTCCTTAACAACAGGGGTGTTCATAGCAAGCTGATGTTCTTCCTTTTATTTCTAGCCTTATATGTACTTAAACGCTGTTTTTTTTACAAAGACGTAAAGCATTTCTTATATGAAGTCATATATACCATGTTCCAACTGATTATGGACCGTGTATTTTGAAAAATAACCATGTAAAAGTTGAACCTTTTTTTTTTAATATTACGGTCCCTGCATGATATCCAGCTTTGGTGCCTTAGAAAACTTTAATACTCTAATTAAGAGCTTTCAAACGAGATACGTCTCAACTGTATACACTCATGGTACACCCGCCATACAAAAATGCCCATTCTCCTTTGTTACAGCTTATTAGAGGGCCTTTAAAAATAAAGTGGTTTTAATGCAATAAAACAAGGTCTTAAACCGTTATCCGGGGGACATTCACTATGACAACCATATGGATTGAAATAACTTTTCGCATATGATACTGTTTACGCGCACCATTAAGACATCCGTTTAAAGTTTCTCGTTTGAACCTTGGGTTTAATTGTTTATTTGCATGTTTAACAACAGCAATCTTTAGCGGCCAAATTGATTTCGTAATTCAACAATTACGTTCGTACCTACATGTCCAACGTATTGAAAGAGGTGTTTAATTGTTTACCTATCTGTGCAATATTTTTGTTTGCTTTCGACTTTAAATATTGCAAGCGAGCTAAAAGCACAAGGTTTTATGGCACAACCACAAGGCTTATTGACCTCTCAGGTCATGTCTGTGGGGTCACGGGTCGTGCATGGATAATGTATGTTGGCGTTCTATGGCTCGTTGGGTGAACGACGCACAGAGGGGTGTTGCACCCAAAAGGCTGGTCTAAATTATTTAGTTACATTTTTGATTTTATTTTGGTTTGTAAATTCATATTTTAGTATTTTGTTTTAATTAAAATAATGTTTTTATCAAAAATATCTATACAGTTTTTTTTTTTATAAAATACCTATACTTATGTTGATACATCCGACACGTCATCGCCTGAAGATTCATTGTCATCAGAAGATGAAGATATATTCAGTATTTGTGGTCTGGCTGTGTCACCGATTTCATTTACATGTATTTCTAGAGGAAGCATCATGTCTCTAGCCTCAGAGCTAAAAGTTTTGACTTTTTTAGGCGGCTTAGGTCTAATGCTACTAAGCAATGACAATAGGACCATGAATTAAAACTTTATGAACTGTTGGAGTCATTGGTTTCCAGCCGTACAACTCAACATACAGCTTTACCGTGTCATCGCAATACGACTCAAATTTTGTTAGATCTATGTTTTGGCCACACGATATTACTTTAAGAACAACGCCAGAAGAACCTGTGACGTAAAATTCCTTAATAAATTTTCATGACCGTAAAACTTAACTTTGTTTGGTAAATTCGCTCTATGTAAAAAGTACCATAAAAATAAAAGTGGCACTTAATAGCACCTAAGATTCTAATTTTGTTTAATAATATTAAATAGACTATCTAACAAAACAAGAAAAATAGTCGGGAACCACCAGACATCATAACTTTAGTACTTTTGATTTGAACACAAGTTTGTCAATTCAATACACGAGTAGGTAGTTACGTAAAATGTTATTTATTGCTTAAAAGAAACTTGATGCCAAAAAGTAATCAACTAAGTAAATACTGCTTACTTGGTACATTGGTTTCATGTTCAGACATTATAACAAAAAAAGACTTGTGCTTGTTGAAATTACAAATTAAAAGAAGCAATTATTTTCGCTCGTACATTGTGATCTTTCAACGAACTCAACTGATGACTTAAATGACACCCGATGGACAATTACTCACGACATGTACCGAAAAAAAAATTCATATGGCTACTCAATGAGTCTTTACCTAATGAGTCTAGTTATTTTCTGTAGAAATTATAAACTTTGTGATTTACGAATATTGGCCAGGTATCAATCTCAGGTATCCCTGTGTGCGACGTTCGATAGATAGCTGTGCAAAGGTGCAACCCTATATGCGATTGGTTCAGGATCGGGAAAAAGAGGCGCAATGGATTTGTCATAAGTCATAAAAAATGGAATGAAATGGCGCAAAGGAGTGGCTTATGCTCAGAAGTGCGCGATACGCTAGAATGATAAAGATAAACGTTTTAAGCATTCTGAAATCTCAGTCTTGTTGGTCGAGAGCCGATCGGACTCCTGCCAGAATAGCTAAATATCTAAAAATACACCGCGTAACACGAGGAAGCCGAATAGTTTTGTCAGAGTTATCCTGACCACATTTAGAGACTAAAATGTCCAATAAACCTTTTAGAAATTCACGTCGTTTCGGAGTTACAACCCATTACAAAATAAAATGATTGTAACTCAGCACCGTTCGCTTTCTTAAGGGCGATTTTACCAATTGAACTCATTGTTTGTTTTCAGGCATAGTTTACTCGATTATTATTTTTTTATGTCAAAAAATATTGTAATACGGATGCGAAATATGAAAAACGGAACAAAAATTTTTTTTTGCCGGAGTTGACTTTTTTTTATTTTTATGACATAAATGTGGCAAACGAGCAGACGGATTGCCTGATGGTAAGCAATTACCGCCGCCCATGGGCACCCGCAACACCAGGGGAGTCACAAGCGCGTTACCGACCTTTAAGGGGGGTTGGAGCTCTGGGAACCTTACTCACCACCAGGAACACAACACTACATACCTGGAAGGTAGTAGTGCTGTTATGGCTGTGGTCTTCTTAAGGAGGAGGTACTTCCCCAGTTGGGCTTCTCCAGACTCGAGCGTGATGGTACTTCGCTGTGCCCTACCTCTCATTGTCGGACGTAGTTTAAGGACATACCCGGGTCCAAAAATGTACTAAAAGTTATACGATATTTTTCACTTCTTTTGGCCTCAGGAATATGTTGTTAAAATTATTCGGATTCCTCATGTTACACAGTGTATATATTGTATGCAATATAAATACTATTAGGCGTTACGAAATTCGCGGGGTCATCTAGTAGGTATGTTTCATAAAAAACTATGAGGCATTTTGAATAAAGACTGCTTCACTTAATTTTTTATGTTTAAGCAGAAACGTCTCATAACGAAACCATAATTCTTGGAAATAAAGGAAAAATGGACCCTTCTAAGCGCATGGCAAGCCTCTGTAGCTCAGTTGGTAGAGCGGTGGGCATGTTTCCCAGAGTCGCGAGTTTGAGTCTCGCCCGGGGCAGTTTATTATTCTATTTTTCCTTTATTTTTAATAACTGCTTCACTTCTCCAGGTGAAGATACATTTTTTATATCCTTAGCCGTATTTGATTCGAAATCTGTTTAATCGCCTCTGCCTGAGAGTTAACCTTTTGAACGCCAAGAAGAACTAAAGTTGCCAAGCACCACCGCGTCTTCCACGCTAATGACACCTAAAGGTGTCATGTCATGGCGGACACCGTTAAAGCATTATTCCTGATGAGAGTGATGAGATGGTATATATTAATTGTTCTAGAACAATTAATATTCTCTACTAATCAAGATTACTAGAGATTTTGTACGCCACGTTTACGCGAGAGGAAAAGCGTTCAAAAGATTAAAGATAATCAAGTCATTGAGTATGTGATGCAACCCACTTCATATATCGCATGTTTCATTCCAGAAAACGGTATTCCAAAACGAGTTGCCCAACTTCGCGCACTACATAACGCAATGCTTGGAGCACGTCGACCGGCAAGCGCTGCTTGTGTTGAAGACCAACGACTTGATCCGGAGCATAGAGTATGCGGTCGGCATGCAGGAGAGGATGTGCGGGTTCTTAGTTATGACCCAGTGCTGTATAGAGAGCGTGTACCGGCTCGACTACAAGGTAATGCCATTTGAATGAAGCGTTTCATGTGGAAGTACACACAGAACAGCTAGCTCTTAGCTGTACATCGGTGGACCTTATGCCTTTTACAATAATGTCCACCAATGTACCTACAGCTAAGTGTGTTTCTGTGTGTACAAGGGTCAACTTTTTTGTTGTTCTTTTCTCCGGTTGTCCAGTCACCATCAGATATATCGGAGCTGTTGAGGTGGTCGCAAATATCTGAACATGTGACCTATCTACCTTGACAATAGAGGTGTAGTTCAGATATTTGTGACCAGCTCCGATATATCCGATGGCGTCTGTAAGGTCAGCTGCAGAAAAAAGAACCCATGTGCCGGCATGTATGACAGAGAGGTTACCTTTTCTCTGCAGCTGACTGTACCTACATCACTATTTGTGCCCGGACTCTGATTGATAAACATCTTGCTAGAATTCTACTGAAACGTGTTCTTGTATTAAAACATGTATTGTGTTTGTTTCAGAACGCCAATTCAGCGTTAAGAAGGCAATATCTCAACGTGAAGTTCGTGTGGGCCATGCTAAACCTCTATCTGTACTCGGTGTTTCTCACTTTAAAAGAAAAATTCTCATATCCCAGCGTCCGTCTTACAGTAAACTCAACTGTCAACCAAACCTTAACACAATAATGTTATAAAACATAGGTAAAAACACAAAATGCGCTTATACGAATAGCGCCATCTATTCAGAGATATCAATTTGATAATTTCGCTTTTATTTCATAAGATTTCGTTTATGGCAGCCAAGTCCTAAGGCGTAGATTATGTTTTAGAGTATATGTGAAGTGAAAAGTCTGACCATTCACCAAATAGCCTCATTTATGCTTCATTATTACCTTATACAAACTGGTCGCTGTTATAATTCATCATGGATGCCGGCATAATATAATTTATATTGTTTCTGTATTACACTTTACATACATGATATTATTATACATACAGGCAAAATATGATTAGATTCTTGACATCCAAGGCGAATTATAAACCGACCAATCAATATGTAATGTAGCTTTAAGTATTAGATATATTAAATTATTTTATTTTAACAATAGTCTATAGGTTTGGTAATCACAAATCAGTGGAGTGACGTGTTTGCGAGTCTTTTTCAAAATATTAACTAACTATTTCCAAACTTTATCAAATTGAGATAAGTTTTGGAAATGGTCAGATTAATTCATCCATCGAGAATCCTAGTTACTAACGAATCTAGGAAGAACAGATTTTTAAATGTTGTTACGTTAACTAGTGGCTAGAGAAACGTGTCATTATTTATCTGAAATAATAAAAATGTATTTCATATATCGATTGTTTCACGCGGTGTTGGAGCACGATATAAAATCCATTGTCGACACTAATGACAGACTTTTAGATCTTTTTACAGGGGTATTAAGGTCCATTTTCAGTTAAGAATGTTGTTGTTGTAAGATTGCAGGCAAAGCCTTTTCCTAGTCAAGCGTAGTCCATTGTCATACCTCAATACATTTTATGAACATCAGGTACTTGCTACAAAGCACCTACTTACGAACAATGTATATTTTGATAATTGTAAGTATAAAATCATGCGCTCAAATTTCCAAGTTATTTTTGTAATGTTTAGTGACCGTTTCATGAAGTCCAATGTTATGAATAAAATTATTTTGATTAAAAACACTTTTATTTGAAACCAACTTTGCAATACAAGAAACTAAGTTTTAATTTTGTCCTCTAAAGTGGATAATTTGTCACTTAAAGCCACTAGGTCGTCTTGAATCTTAAGTAATATAATTCCAAAGTTATCTCGATTCTTACGACCGGGTCGTTTGAATAATAAAGACGATGAGGAAATTCTGCTCGAAAGCTCACAATTTTGGTATTCAGGTGGTAAGGTGAAACACGTATGTCGTTTATTTAATTCTTTAGCGGAGACCGGCACTCCTTGTGCTGAAAATAAAAATCATTAATTTTAAGCTGTATAACCAATCATTAAAAAAAAAAAAAATTCGGGACAATCTTACACAAATCGACTTAGTCTTACGGTAAGCTCAGTAAGGCTTGTGTTGTAGGCACTAGACGACGATATATATAATAGATAGATACATATAAATGCTTAAATACATAGAAAACACCCATGACTCAGGAACAAAATGCCCCGACTGGGAATCGAACCCAGGACTATCGGCTTCATAGGCAGGGTCACTACCCACTAGGCCAGACCGAATACCACTATTACACTTTACACTACACTAGACCAGATTTACAAAAATACAATTGTTAAAATTAGAAATAATATTTCAAACTACAGTGCTACCTAAGGTAATGGCACCAATGTTGGACACTTTTAGCTGACAGGCACCAATGATGGACACTTAGTTCTTATTTCAAAAATCATAAAGTTATAAATTGAATATGTCCCAAGAAATGCACAACACTTAACTCCTTTGAAATAAGCATTAATGTTCATGATTGGTTCCTTGTCCATTACTGGTGCCGTCACCTTACGTACGTAGATACACGAGCGCCATCCCATCTCTAACGAACTATTATGTAAAAGAAGGTGCAGCGGCGGAAAGCGCCGAAATTTTTAAACGTAACAAAGAGCCGGTAATGTTGGGAGATAAGGTACTTACAACTTGACTCAATGTCTTTGAATTCCAAATCCTTGTGAGACCCCGCTTGTGATCTTTGTTCACAATCTGCTAGGGATGTCGCGGCGGAGGAACAAACTTCGCTTCCCATCGTCAACATGTTATGTTTGAAAGCTGTTAACAATTAATGTCATTTAGTAAACTTGATTTATATGAATATGTGTGTGTTACGAACATGCAAGCAGCTTGGTAAGAGCGATATTGTTGGATACTTACTTAGCTGGTCGGTTATAAGTGACCACATGTACTTGTGAAGATAAATTGCCGTGACCCATATATGGGCACTGCACTGTGAAAGTGTTAATCTACTTACGAGATTATTTGCTATGATGAGCAGGTCTCAATTTATATTTACTACACTTTAGAGCTAAATAAAAACATTCGCCAAATCATTTAAACTATTTAAAGACATGGCCGCCCAGGAAAAAAACCATTTCTGGCACCAGCCAGCATAAATCAATACGGTTCGTTTCAAAGGTTCAAATTAAAGGCTTGGTCACATAGGACGCGTTTTGTGGCGTGGCGCAGCGGGGCGCGACGCTGCCGTCCGAATGTGTGCCTTATTTCGTTACATTAGCCACACCGTTGTCACGCCCCGCTGCGCCACGCTCTCAAAACGCGCCTATCTGCCCAAGCCTTAAACAAACAAAACCCGTAATGGTGACGTGCGTTGACGTGCTTACCTTTAATCAATTTTCCTGCTGACAGATAAAGCGTGTATCTTTATTCATTAGTGAAGATGGCGTGTATGCCACATTTTGACGAGAGGAAAAATGTTCAAAAAGTAAACAGATTTTGCACAGAGTACCTTTAGAAAATTGTACCTTGTTTTTCATACTTACTTTGCAAGTTATTGGCCGGCCAGACCTCCAAGATGAAAGGTTTCTGTGGATCGTTCCCTTTCCGAAGTACTGTTAACGGTATCTCGACATCGTTTGACTTGAGCACGATCACCTCCTCGCAAAAATCAGGCAGGTCAAGTAAGTGCCATATCTTCTGCCGCAGTACCGATATGGAGGCAGAGGGTTTTACAGATATATAGCGTAGGTTGTCGTTGGGAACTGAGGATTGGTAAAAATAATTGTTTACGAATCGCTAGGTGTAAGTGACTACCTAGCGCCTCTACTGCAACGACTGTGTTGCTGTGCGCCGACATAACACATTTTTCATTGAAGTACCTACTACTTTGTACAGTTACCTCCCTGGAATCTATATACTAGAGATGTCACTAATATTCGGCTACTATTCGGTATTCGGGCTATTCGGCCCATTTTTTTGGTTTTCGGTATTCGGCCGAATAATACGTACAGTCAGCAGCAGAAGTGGCTAAGCGTTTGAGGTGTTCTAAATGAGGTCAACAAATCTCTATTGTCAAGAGAATAAGAGCGCGTGCAGGTCATTTTGAACACTTCAAACGCTTAGCCACTTTTGCTGCTGACTGTACTATTCGGTCGAATACAAATACCAAATTATGAAAAAAAGACAAGTCATATCTGTTTTTGTCCACTAACGTTGTTTAGTGTGTAATATTTTAATACCTTATTAGTTATTATGTAGTGATCTAACGCACAATTGTACAGCTAATGAATAATTGATCTCAAACGAGCCGAGGCCACCTCGTGGCTTCTGTCCATCATCTAACACTTTAAAAAACACAAAGCCTACTACCGTACACTTGTTATGTTATTCAATTGACTTGCTAGTCCGTTTGAATCCATATATGATCAGCATTGATGGAAGCCATATTTTCTCTGATCTTCTCACTAGAATTGTCCGATAGTAAAGATATTTTATTGGACTAACAATCGGTTCTTTTTTTAAATGATATAAGAGAGACATAAGAGGCAAATGAGCAGACGGATTGCCTGATAGTTCGCAACACCAGAGGAGTCACAAGTACGTTGCCGACCTTTAAGATAGATATAGTTACGTTCTTTTCTTGAAGGTTTGGAGGTCATATCGGTCCGGAAATACTGCTGTGATTGTGAGGGACGAGAAATAATAGAATTATGTACACAAATTTTGTGAATAGATACTTACGGCCTACATCGTACCGACGAATTATAAGAAACGATATGTTTTCCTTCCTAAAAAGTCTACCAGGAGCTTTAAGGATTTTGGTCAGAGACATGGCCGTTATTAAATTTTACATCTGTTATTTATTTTGCCATGAATTTCGTACAATAATTCTTGAATAAACAATAACATTAATTTATACTTAATGTCATGACAGAGTTTTGATTGAAATTGTCAAGTTTATATTTTTACTAACTAACGACGATTAGATGACACATCGATCAAATAAGTTTGCACTGTAAATAGTTATGATTAGATACCTACGCTACCAAAGCTCTGCTTAATAGTCACGACTGCTCTACCTTAGTATTTATATACCTACTAATACTTAGTAATCTGTCTTTACTTGACAACATACATACCTACGTGTACGTGCATACCCACATAATAGGTTTGACCATGTTGCAATAATCCGGTAAAAAATACCTATTATTGTTTTTTTGCAACATCTAACAATAATTTGAGATTATCCCTTTCTTTTCGGCAAAGCCATGCACAAAATCTACCCAGTTTGCCAGGTCACAGTGATATGATATCTGCTCCTCAGTTCTGTAGGCGGGTTTACTGTTACTCGGACGTTGGTGCGTTCTCTCCGCATGAGAGTCCGCTGCCTCGCGTCTCGCAACGAGACGCGTCGGCAGAATGACAAGCGCCAAGAGCAGGTACAAGTGCACTATAGTGACTTTTCCCTACAAGCCGCTGCTAAAATTAACGAAATTTTGTCAAGCCGGCGGGAATCAAGTTCTATTGACGCGCCGCCACTGCTTGTACATTTTAAGCACATACCTAATCTTAGAAACAAATTAATATTTTGACATTTACAAATGAAACCATATGTTTTGAGGAACAAAATAATTACTTTATTTTTCATAACTAACATATATTTATACTTAAACAAGGCCACAAGATTCCCAGAAATATAACCCTTAAATCGCTAGCTACTGTTAACCCTTTCACCACCTAACTGTTGTAGCTCACTAGCAACGCTTTTCTTTATTTGTATGGCGATGAAAGGGTTAAAATAGATGTGTTCTTAGCGCTCACAAAGCTTTATACAATATGATTGTTATTAAAGTATTTGGCATTGGCAATGTCTATAAAAATCGCATTTATAAAATACAAAGTTTTCCTCGCGACTCGGCCAGCCATGCCCGTCTTTAAAGTATGGTTGCGCGGATAAAAATTATCTTATGTCCTTTCTCGTAGCTCAAACTCTCTCCGTTCCTAATTGCATCCCGCGGTTTAAGTGTGAAGAGAAAACTGGGCTTAAGAAGCGACTGTGCGTTTTCCTGGATAAATACAATAAGTTTCTGAAATCACTTGTCAACATACGTCAATACTTTTTACACGTATTTGTTACTTGTGTCATGTCTGTACTTTGTTCTTTAGGTTTATGTCATACCTAAATATAAAAGCTACTTATATAAATATCGGGGACTAGATACATTTGATCACATTAGATCTTCTTAGCTTGGTTCGTCCAGCTTCACGGCTTGCAGTGCAAAGAATAATGTAGATGAACTGATCCAATGCCATTTGTTCTGCAGTATATTGTAGATGGTGCCGAAGACTGCTTCTACGTGGCAACCGTCTGAAATAATATCTTTTATCAATATACAAAATTTTGTGGGGGAGAAATTCTATTGGTAACAATGAAAAGGAGGGTAAATGTGACATTATCTATGAAAAGGGACTTTATTGTCGATGGCGCTTATGTCGTTGTTCAAGACGATACAATACAAACGCAACGCGATTAGATGTAAGTGCCATCGACAATAAGGTCCCTTTTCCTAGATATTAACGACACAAATATCTTGGGGCATCTGATAGGTACGAGCTATAGGGAGTTTTCAGAAATTCTGTATGAAAAAAGAAAATGTTTGCCTGTATTTGCATTGTATAATACATAACATTGTTTAGTTTATGAAACGATCACTAAATCTAAGTACCTAGGTAGATAATTATAGGAATTTAACTGACATAATTTAACTTTTCTACAAGGACGCTAATTGGGGTCACTTTTTTCTTTCTATAACAAAGGGAAAAGGAGAAAAGGTAAATAGACTCCGAGACATGCGTTTATACTAGACGTGCATTCCGAGAGTTCAATATAAAAATGCGTTCAGGATGCTTAAGGGCTCCCTCGCTAATATAATGCGTCTATGTTCGCGAGCCGAGATTCCACGCAATTTTACGCACCAGAATTTCGTCGTTAGATACCTAATGTTAACAGGGTGCGGGGTACCTAGCACCAAGTACCAACAGAATTCCGAGTTGACGAAACGAATGGCGGTTACTCGACCGACAAGATCATGGCTCTTAAATTCAAGATGATAGACCAAGGAATACCTATCGTATGCTACTACTGTAAGACAATGTAAGTATAAAGGCAACCAGTAAAATCAAGGGTCAGTTAACAGTATTAGCGACGGTACTCACTTCTTTCCAATAACAACGTCATTTCGTTTGGCGTTGTGAACTTCTCATACTGGTGTGTGCCCTTTGGTATAGCATTTAGAACATTCTCAGCTAGACAAATAGCTGTGAACTGCGTCAGCCTAGTTCTGGTAGGGGTGGTGAAGAATATTTTGCCCCCCGGCTTGAGAGTGTTAATACAAGATTTGACAAACAGTTCTTTTTTGTCGTTCTCGATGTGTTCTATAATTTCCGAAGCAACTACTCCATCGTAGAAGTTGGCGTGATCTTTTGCGTGTTCCTGATAACAATGTGCGAACATAATTAGGTACAGTCAAGTGTATAAACTTGCGTGCAGGCAAAGTGTGACGGCGAAATAAAGATGTTGAACATATATCGATAAGCGGTTTAAATTTTCCGCAGATACGTAAATATCGGTCAACGCTTAGGCAAATTGTCAACTGTTTAGATACAGAATAGGTTGTAGATACGACAGAAACTATAATTGAAATTGGGATGTTTCATGGACAAAAAACTGAAAAGTCTATACCTAAACTTATATACTAGCTTATGCTCGCAACTTTGCCTGCGCAAGACTAGTACTTTGGCAGTTTAGACAAATCAAAAGAAAATGATAGCCTATAGGTATTTTATTCTTAAGTATGAGCAATAGGAATATTAATGAGTAGTTTTTTGCGAGAAAGAAACATGTAGGTATCCATCCATCCATACACATTTTCGTGTTTAGAATATTAGTGAGTAAGATATATACCTATCTTTTACTTATAGGTAAGCGCGTATATATTTTACTTATAGGGTACAATATGTGACATTCGTATTTTTTTTCGTAATATTAATAAAGGGACATAATTTTGATACATTTTGTCCCTTTCTTACAAAAATCATCATCATCTTCCTCGCGTTGTCCCGGCATTTGCCACGGCTCATGGGAGCCTGGGATCCGCTTTGCAACAAAAAAAAACAGAAAGAAACACGATTATAAACGGCATTGTCAAACTTAACAAGCGTTTATGAATAACGGAAGTTTTTTTGGGCGCATAAATTAGTAGGTAACCTTAATGTTTTGCACAACAGTGGCGGTGCGTAGGTATTCCCAGACAAGTCAGAGCTAAGTCAACATTATGTTTCAACGTGATCTGCACAAAAAGAACTCAGTTATGAGTATACAAGGCAAGCCCATAGGAAGACCAAGGACGCGGTGCCACTGCTAGATTTACGGCCGGGCCACGTCAATGCGCGACTTGCGGCGCGAAAAGCGTTTTATCTGTTCGTTGCGCGGTCAAAACGCGCAATGCACTGCGGTTAGTTGGGATTACACGCAATGAACAGATAAAACGCTTGCCGCCCCGCAATTCGCGCAATGTCGTGGCCGGGCCGTTAGAGTTGTAAATAGTATTTGCTGTAAGAGTTTACCTCAATCGATGTGCACACATACGTAGGCTGTTTCCCAGGCACGGGGTGCGCCAGGCTGTGCTCTTGAGCCATTTCTATCAGCTCCTTGCTGGCGTCAACGCCGGTTACCTCTGCGCCTAGTTTCGCTAAAGGCTGCAATTAATGTATTAAGGCTACATTCATTGAAAAATAATACACTGCGTTCGAATGGGATAGAAGCTGAAATACGATTGTTGAAAATATACTTGATAGACAAAAAATCCAACGTTGGGTCCTTTTACATTTGCCTTAGGTTACGTTAATCGTGCAATATGTAACAGGTATGAGTTTACAAGATGGTATTCTGTTTTATGTAAAATAATTTATTTAACAATTGTTTCGTGAATTGTTAAAAAAATCACTACCAAAGAGTCTTAAATGGACATATTGGTATAGAAAGTTTCCGACATATTAAGAACATCAGTTTTATTTTGAGCTCTTGAAAAAATTTTTCGTTGTTATAAAAACTTCTAATATGTCATGTCAGAGTAAATGATAAATAAATTTGTAATTCTTCTCAGGTTTGTCGGTTCAGCCCTCGAAATTATGTGATTATGTCATTCTACTGTGTGCTTCCAATTGTATTTTAACGATAGAAAATAAAAAAAGGAATGACTAATCTATCACTTTTTTTAAGTAGCAAAACATGAAACCTACCTATTGTCATAATCTAATCTTTTTATCTGGAAAAGATTTTAGCCTAAAATGGTTTTACGATTATTTTTCTATTTTTCTCGCATTTGTTTAATATTTATTTATTATTATTATTTATTTAATACCATTGAAAGAATTCCACCTCCACACCCAATATCTAGTATCTTCTTTCCTTGAAGAGGAGTGCTAGATCTCTGGTCTAGTGGTGCATGTACCAAGCCATCTCTGACAAATGGTACTCTGTAACAAACAAACAAAATATTATATAAAAAAAATAAGCATACCTATTGAATATCATTTACAAATGTTCGCAAACGCAAACTTCTAAAGTAAATATACAATAAATAAAAAGCCCTTTTCAGCATGGGGCTCAGTCAATTTGTGCAAGGGTGTCTTGTTATATTTATGTATTTATTATTTATATAATCTTTAATAAATAACAAACAAAAGAGCAGTTTATTTCTGGGTAAAATTTTTTTACTAAGCTTATAACTATTGAAAAAATATCTGCTGATATTTTTTGACATAAGGTGAGCCCTCCACATCCAGTCATACTCAGCTATCTTTTATAAATTCAACAACATGTTGTATACATTAAATTAATAATTAAATTTTACATGATTCTACCTAGTGCTTACTAGGTACAGGCAGAGTGGTGTAACATACTGCTATCACCAACCCACCTGTCAAGTATGGCTTCTTCTCTTCTTCTTAGCTGGACATATGCCTCTTTCAAGGATTTCTATGTTAAACGTAATGTGGCGGTTCTATAACAGGTTGGCCCTGCCAGCTTATCACTGTCCATAAGAGTGGCTTATATGGCATTAGGCTTAATGCCATATAAGCCAGGGCGGCTGCCCATGCTGCATCTGGCGAGACGTCTTAGACTGACAGACAGGTATGCAGACCAAGTAGCAGAAAGATGTCATAGTAGCATAAAGCATATCCAACACAAGTGAATTAGTCTACTTACCGAATCATATTGAAAGCATGTAATGGTTTCATTGGACCGTTGGGATCCCACCACTGGTCTCTTAACTTTGTGTGCAGCTTGACATCTCCGGCATTAATGGTAGTTTCATTTTCACTCTCTTTTTTTGCTAATACTGTTGAATATGCAATTGTGCGAGTTTTTTGGGGCCTTAAAATTCTGTAACAAGAAGTGCTGTGCTTTATATCTATTAATTTTTGTAACCATATCCAAATATATTAAAATAATAGTTTATGGAGCTATACAAGTGAAACAGAGAAGTGTAATGGAATATTAGTAGTTATTACTACTAATAATATTAGTAGGAATATTAGTAGTTATTACTACTAATGTTCGTTTAGTTAGCCTGGTACATATACTGTGTGTAAGTCTAATACGGGCGAAGAATTAAACCAGACATAGGATTTACCAGTATAATGATTAACCAAAAGGTTTTTCTTTAATTATACCTATTATACACATGTAATTAATTTTTGTAAAATTTCTGAGCAGTAATGTACTGCGAACATTACGCGATATAAGCTTTTGAAACTAACTGTCAACGA
Organism: Grapholita molesta; assembly: GCA_022674325.2. Lineage (NCBI taxonomy): Eukaryota > Metazoa > Arthropoda > Insecta > Lepidoptera > Tortricidae > Grapholita > Grapholita molesta. Next base: position 9,350,803 of record CP053129.2, on the reverse strand, counting down.
GTGTTTAACTCGAGTGTGTTGCATTACATTGCGGGCCGAATTTTTTTATATGGATAAAAAATTTATTGCATTTCTAAGCAAAAGTTATCTAAATATATTTCTTATGTCCTATTCTACCCTCCGTTAAGAGATTCGCCCGTATTAGACTTACACACTGTATAAGAAATAGTAACAAAATAAAAAACACTCCAAAAATTGGTTCCACATAAAGAGGAACAATAAGACTGTTAATTTTTAGCTTACATGGTATTATAGGAAAAACTAAACTAAATAAATAAAATCGACAACAATTCAAATGGCATCCTCTTACATACTACACATTTAAGCAGTATTTCATTGAGCTATGTGCAACTATGTACAGGTTTCTGCCATTTCTCTGAATTTTATTTACCCAAATTTCTCTTACCAACCAACATTTTGCAGATGGTTCATTAGCAAATTGACAACTATTAGCAAATTTTTATATGATAATGTTTCATTTGGCATAATTATTATAAAGTGGATTTTTGTAATGACTCAATACTTTTGGCAAAGTTATCATTTGTCAAATCTTTCACTAAGCCTAAATACTGTTAAACGCCTAACATTTCATCAGTGTAACAGTGCCGTTTATATGAGAAAACTTTATACTTCAAGTAAGTAAGAGATGATGATGATAATGATCATGATGTAATCCTGTTATCCCTCGTTAGAGACATAGGGCTTGTAGAAGATACACACTAAAACCCGATCTTTAAAACTTTGACGAGTATTGTACATGCATTAAATAAATATGAATTTTGTAATAAATATTGGTCTATTGACAGTACAAAACACTAATATGTGGCAGAATCCAGGTACGTGAGATGATGAGCAAAGCGAGGAGGAGTATGTTAAGTCAACCATTAGCAAAAAGCAACTGAACCAGAACCAAAACTGACTAAAAATAATTAACTTAACCTGGGGAGCATGATGTGAAAAAAAATTACAGGAAAATAGACCTTGTCATTATCGACAAATGAGACTGATGGGGTATGAGATACCCTGCCTCATGCTCGCCGGGTTAATGTATATTATAGATACTAAACCATAAACAACATAAAAATATGTACACACAACACCGGAGGTCCTCGTCGTTTTTTCTTAAGTATATGTTATCTATTTCAACTTTTAATTTATATAGTAGTATTACTACTTAAAAATCAAAGCAAATCAAAAATATTTCATAAAAAATAATTTGATTTGTTCTTAGTTTAAAAATATGTATTTCAAAAAGTTCCAATTTAAAATCACGACCAAAGATGGACTTGCCAACCATATAGTTGAGAAATGAAACAATTTCATAAAATCCAATTGGAACATGATCATTCGGCGAAATGACTTTATGCGAAAAATTGGTTGCGATGTGACAATCGTACATAAAAATATCGGACATAATTTAGAGAACACTATGTACTTACAGCGTGCAAAACACCTTTCTGCTACCGCAAAATTGAAGCGAAAACATAGTAGCTGTTATTATATCTTAATTTGGTGTTAAAAACTATATCTCATAGTGTGTGCGCTGAGATTTATATTTATTTTGAAGTTCACGAACAACGCAGGGTCTTAATATTAGTGCTTTCAGAAGTAAGTAGTTTTATTTTACAATATTTATCCCAATTAAACACGATTTTTCCTAAACAAGAAGTTTATTCATAATTATAATCTCAACAACTATAATAACAACTATACTAGAGGGATCTGAACAAAATTTGAAGATTTTGAAGATTTACATGCCGCGAGGGCCGTCAATGTCAATGTCAAACTGACACATTCGTAATGATCAGCCGCAGTAATGTTTGGCTGCACTTTCCGTGTGAGTCTGTTCACTTTTAGGTTATAATCCTGTCTGAATACCTTCATCTCATTTTTAGGGTTCCGTACCTCAAAAGGAAAAAACGGAACCCTTATAGGATCACTTTGTTGTCCGTCTGTCCGTCCGTCCGTCTGTCAAGACCCTTTTTCTCAGGAACGCGTGGAGGTATGAAGCTGAAATTTATATCAATTACTCAGGTCTACTGTCCCTTGAAGCTGTGAAAAAATCAAACTTCTAAGCCAACGCAATCAAAAGATACAGCCGTTTATGCCGCAAATTGTCGACACTTGCAAGGGAATCAAAACCTACAGGGTGCTTCCCGTGAACTCAGAATCTTGAAATTTGGTACGAAGCAACGTCTTATAGCATAGATAAAGGAAAAATTACGAAAACCATAAATTTTTAGTTACATCACATAATATATATTTTTTAATAATTTTAAACTTACTACCCATTTCCTCATAAACGCGTAGAGGTATTAAATTGAAATTCATACCAAATACTCAGGTCTATAATACCTTTAAGCTGTAGCAAAATCAAACTTCTATGTCAACGCAATCAAAAGAAACAGCAATTTAAGCTGCATATTTTGAAACTCGCAAGTACTCGCAAGGGAATCAAAACCTAAAGGGTACTTCCAGTCGACCTAGAATCTTGAAATTTGGCATGAAGCAACGTTTTATAGCACACATAAAGGAAAAATTCCGAAAACCTTAAATTTTTAGTTACATTACAAAATATATATTTTTTAATAAATATAAACTTATTACTTTTTTCCTCATGAACGCGTAGAGCTATAGTTATGACTCGATTGTCGTAATGAACGAACTTTGTAAACCTTGCAGGTTTGTACGGAACCCTCGGTGCGCGAGTCCGACTCGCACTTGGCCGGTTTTTCTTTGATGGGCACTTTGTATCAGGCGGCTCTGAGTGGATTATTTAAAATAGCTTTATTTTGTATAAGAATATTATTTATATAGTAGATTGTTTGACAAGGGGCTAAAGTAGGCCATAGTACCACGAGATGGTTATTTTCCCGAACGAAGTGAGGGAAAATTGTTCGAGGGGTAATATGGCGTTTAGACCCGAGTTATACATACTAGTTTTCACTTCGATTGCGAGAAAATAAAATAAAATAATTTATTTAACAATTAACAAATACAATTTTATTCGCCCGCAATGAATTCCGAATCGAAAATGTTTAATTTGGCAGTCTTTGTATTTTTTTCACTGCTTTGATACAGATAGGATATATCTACGCCCGGAATAAATGCCATAGACAACGTATAATTGGGGCTTATAAAAGTTTGCCAACGATTTAAACTTTTTTTTAATGCTTGTGAAGTAGGAACTAAAAAGCACCTAATGCTTTGACAATTTGATTGCGTTTCCTCATTGGTCGATTTTAATATTGCGGTATTGTCTGATTGGTTGATACTTTATACAAAGTTTTTTTTAATGATTTCACATTTTTAAACAGTATTCGCACCAAAAAAGAATCTAGAGTTGCGATTAACTTCGATATCTGTCGTGATTGGTGGATTTAATACGATGAAGTGTTCTGGTTGGTCAATTTAAAACGTTTTGTATATCATAAATATGTATACATATTTTCCCAAGAGGCTAAATGTACTACTTTAGTCCGCCTTGGCAAGCATAATATGACACACTTTTAGAGCATGAGAAGTGAAAAGTTATTTTAGATTACTGTTGATATATTTATTTAAATAAATCAGTTATATTTATAATATATTAACTTAGGGTTTATAATTATATCCCAGTTTTTATCTTTATTCTTCAAGGTACCAAGGGACTCAGATTTTTGGACTGATTGGACACGGATTGTTGGGTCGAGCATTGTTGCCATGTACAAAATGTGACTTTGGATTGTTGTCCCGTAAAGGTGCGTTTAAACGGTGCGAAACACGAGCCGAGCCAGAGGCGCTACCGCCAAAAACAATATTCGTAAACTTCGGGCATCTTTCTCTTTTACCCCAATTAATATGTCATGCTCAGAGACAATCGCCCGAAATTTACGAATATCGTTTTTGACGGTAGCGCCTCAGGCTTGGTTCGTGTGTTTGCGCGTCGTTTAAATTCACCCACAGACCAGTAAACCTATAGACAAGTATTGCAGGGCACTGACGATCATCAGTCCGTATGGCATACAAGGCTTATATAATTCCCGGTCGCGCGCAGTGCCGTTCAGTTGCGTCCAAGTATCTGACCTGCGCGCAGTGCACATTGTTACTACACAAAAAAATAGATAATTATAATAAAAACGTTGACATCATGTGTCATTGTACTGTAAGATGGTGTGGTAAAAATTCTAAGACATCAAATTACAAGAAAGATGGTATAACATTCCACAGATAAGTCAAAATGATTATATTATTGAAAAATTATTTGTTCCTAGCGGAGTTCATTTATACTGGTCGCTTACAGAAGTAGATAGTTGTTCGTCTCTTTTCATCATATTGTAAATACAGTGTGCTATTCCTGTCTTACGAAGCCACGTGTAGCTCTAGTGATGTGCTGATGTCGTTACCGTATTAACCGTAATCGTGTGCTTAGGATTACCGAAGGTGTACCAATTTACAAAATATAATAGAAATCAGGGATACGCACTAAATATATATATATATATATATATATACGAGTATATATTTATATTTCAGTACTTTATATAGTATATTATATTTAATACTAACTAGTAGTAGTAGAATATGTATGTACGCATACTTAGTTTTATGTAGAGTTATGTAGTGGACTAGAGGGGTTGGTGAGTCCTTGGGGTCCAGAGTCATTGAATGGGTCTGATGATGAACTTCGAAGAAGTCCCAGGGCATTCATAGCTGGATTGAGATAGAGGTATGTTATGGGGCTTTTAGAATCCACTTGGTGAGTACTTGGGTCCAGTGTCATAGAATTGGCCTGATGATGAACTTCGAAGAAGTCCCAGGGCACTCATAGCTGGTTTGAGATAAAGGTATGTTATGGGGGCTTTTAGAATCCACTTGGTGAGTACTTGGGTCCAGTGTCATAGAATTGGCCTGATGATGAACTTCGAAGAAGTCCCAGGGCACTCATAGCTGGTTTGAGATAGAGGTATGTTATGAGGGCTTTTTAGAATCGACGTGGTGAGTCCTTGGGTCCAGTGTCGTAGCATGAGCCTGATTGTGGACTTCGAAGAGGTCCCAGGGCACTCATAGCTGGTTTGAGATAGAGGTATGTTATGGGGCTTTTAGAATCCACTTGGTGAGTACTTGGGTCCAGTGTCATAGAATGAGCCTGATGATGAACTTCGAAGAAGTCCCAGGGCACTCATAGTTGGTTTGAGATAGAGGTATGTTATGGGGGCTTTTTGGAATCCACTTCGTAAGTACTTGTGTCCAGTATCATAGAATGGGCCTGATGATGAACTTCGAGGAAGTCCCAGGGCACTCATAGCTGGTTTGAGATAGAGGTATGTTATGGGGGCTTTTTAGAATCCACTTGGTGAGTCCTTGGGTCTAGTGTCATAGAATAGCACACCAGTGCGCGACCCATTCTCCAACAACGGGTATTAACGACATCTGACCCCGCACAATCTGGTGTACCAGAGTGGCGGGGATGTTCGCGCTGACAAGCGCCCTTCTGAGAATATAGTTTAACTTAACGTAGCATGGCGGGACAAGCGGCCAGCGCCCGAAGAACACGGGAGTCCATGGTGGCCGAGGTGGTCTACAGAGAATCCTTAGGGGGCACAGCTATGGTCTACAGTGTCTACACAAACAACATACGAATAATGTATCTCTAGTGATTAAATATCTATTTTATTTGAAACCCTTGTATTTTTATAAAAATACAAATAACGTATTAACTTTAATATATTTGCAAGATTCCATTCATACAATTTGTCCTATTTTTGAATTAGGGACTGTTTAGACAGCAAGTGATATTCTGGCCTCGTTCCTCACCTTCAGTCCGGTCGCCTAACTGATACTCATCCAGGATAACTAGTATTTGCAGTAATGCACTATTTACATACAATAACAATTTAATTAATAACTAATTAATTAATTCAAAAGACATTTTTAAAATAGGCTGTTAATTATAGAAGTTATTCCAACCCACATTATGATATGTACGAGAGTGGTTTATGAACAAACAAACCACTCTCGTACATAATATTATAATCGATATTTTGGTAAAAAAAATTGTACCATTTCGCATCGTAATTTGTACTCTTTTCTGGAGCTCTTATTACTGTCATACACATTTAATTTTTAGATTATTACACCCTTAGTATTTTAACCTATACTTTTGAAGTAAGTTAAAATAATATTACTATACCTACTGATTTATATTTATAGTTACTTTTGTTTACCAAACATAAATGACTACCGGTTAGGCTTCCGGTAAAAAACATGTCCCATCACTACACGCTCAAGCGGCCGCGCGTCGTCCTTGAGACAACCAATCGCAGCGACGTTAACGCCCTCTCGCCCCTCACGTTTCACCTCTTGTGTTGGCAGCTTGTATCGCGAACAAAATGAACAACATTGCGACTCTATAGGTAGTTCTCTGTGAATTCACCTTAACGCGTTTGTACGGACCGGGAACGCGCAGCCCGAGAATGCACGACACAGCAATCCTAGTATATAATGGTCGCCAATTGTTGGGCTGTACATTCCGGGGTCGAGAATTGTTGGGCTGAGTTTGGTGGTCACGCAGTAGTCAAGTCAAGTGGTCAACTCAACTGGGCCGGTACCGCGAACATCGAAGTTCGTATATTGCGAATATCTTTTTCTTTTACTCCAATTAAGGCGTCATGAGAGTGAGAGAGACAATCGTCCGAAATTTACGAATATCGTTTTTCGCGGTAGCGCCGCAGGTCACCGATATCAACTTGCTACGCTGCCGTGTGTCATGTCATATCAAGACACAAACTTTAAAAATACAATTTTGCAGATATTGGTAAAAACTTTTTCCGTCATTTTTGATCATAAATCCGTATCTAAATATTGTATAGGTACAAATAATAAAATATGACTAAAACCTTATTTTTACTTAGGTATTTAAATACCAAAACGTGTTTTGTCGTTAAATAAATGAAATTTATTCTAGCCGGCGGGGATCAGGTTCTACTGACGCGCCGCCGCTCCTTGTAGATTTTAAGCACATACCTAATTTTCGAAAAGAATTAATATTTTGACATTTAAAAATTAAACAATATATTTTAAGGGACAAAATAATGACTTTATTGTTCATAACTAACATATTTTTATACTAAAACAAGGCCACAAATTTCCCAGAACTATAACCGTTAAATCGCTAACTACTCTTATTTATAAACTTAATCCTTTCACCACCTTAGTCATTTAAGTATGATTAAGGGATAAAAATTATCATAATATGTTCTTTCTCCTAGTGTAGATTATAAATGCGAAAGTAATTCCCTCTGTCTGTCTGGCTGGGCTGGATGGATGGGCTATTTTTGTAAAAGGAACCAACGAATGATATTTAGGTATCAGTTGAACTTAAGTGGTGTCATTTAGAGACCGTCTATAATTATCTTAACTATAAACAGAGAACTACAGAACAACGACCGGGCTTAAGAAGCGACTGTGCGTTTTCCTGGATAAATACAATAAGTTTCTGAATACACTTGTCAAGATACGTCCATACTTTTTATACATATTAGTTACTTGTGTCATGTCTGTACTTTGTTCCATTGACTTGAGCTGTACAATAAAAAATATTTATGTTATTTACTATATTTAGGTTTATATCATACCTAAATATAAAAGCTACTTATATAAATATCGAGGATTAAATCCATTTGGTTACATTAGATCTTCTTAGCTTGGTTCATCCAGTTTTAACGGCCTGCAGTGCAAAAAATAATGTAGTGGAACTGCTCCAATGCCATTTGTTCTTCAGTAGATTGCAGAAAATGCCGAGGACTGTTTCTACGTGGCAACCGTCTGGAATAATATCTTTTATCAATATACAAAATTGAGTGGGTAAGAAATTCTATTGAAAATAAAGAAAAGGAGGGTAAATATGTTCGGGCACCTGATAGGTACGAGCTATATGGAGTTTTCAGAAATTCTGAATGATAATTAAATTTTTACGACGAATTTTTAGATGTGCATTCAGAGAGTTAAATTAAAAATGCGTTCAGGAGCGAACCGAGATTCCACGCAATTTCACACACCAGAATTTCGTCGTTAATACTAACAGGGTGCGGGGTAGCACCAACAGCATTTGAGTTCACGAAACGAATGGCGATGGCGGTTACTTACTCGACCGACGACGAAAAAAAATCTACTATTCATCTGTCGGATGTCAGCAAGGCGACTCTCTTGGATCAGCGCTCTTTTGCCTGGCCATCCAACCAAGAATCGAACGCTTAAATTCTAAATTTTCTGTCTGGTATCTGGACGATGGTACCCTAGCTGGGAGGCAACGTCGATGAGGTGGTAGGTGATCTAGAAACTCTTCAGAGAATTTTCGCAAATATATTTAACTCTAAACTATTCAAAACGTGAATTATATTTTTAGACAACTGCACTGCACGCAAAAAGAGTACAGTTCTTAAAAAAATTGATTATTTTGTCCCTGATATTAAGGTTTTGGATTTAAGCACACTATTCCTGTTAGGTTCACCTATCTTAGTAATAACGTAAATGACATCTTGCGCCGAGCCCTCGTTACCCAGAGCGCCGTCTATTTTGGAACCGACTGGTTTAGCGCGTGACGATGGCAAAAGAGCAGATGGCATGATTTTGGTTCCGTGGAGACTGGGATGGCCCTTAGTTTGGGATACCACGTGCGTTGATACGCTCGCGCCGTCCGACGTCCCAGCCACTTCGGCTAGAGCAGGAGCTGCTGCCGATGCAGCCAAATTTCTGTAGCGGTGCAAATATGCAGCAATTGACTCTAGCTGCATGTTTGAGCCTTATGCCGTTGCAATGAGGATTATAGAGGGTCAGTTAACAGTATTAGCGATGGTACTCACTTCTTTCCAATAACAACGTCATTTCGTTTGGAGTCGTGAACTTCTCATACTGGTGTGTGCCTTTTGGTATAGCATTTAGAACATTCTCAGCTAGATAAATAGCTGTGAACTGCGACAGCCTAGTTCTGGTAGGGGTGGTGAAGAATATTTTGCCCCCCGGCTTGAGAGTTTGAATACAAGATTTGACAAACAGTTCTTTTTTGTCGTTCTCGATGTGCTCTATAATTTCTGAAGCAACTACTCCATCGTAGAAGTTGGCGCGATCTTTTGCGTGTTCCTGATAAGTGATAACAATGTGCGAACACAATTAGGTACAGTCTGTATAAACTTGTGTGCAGACAAAGTATGACGGCGAAAAGACGTTGAATTTATAAGCGGTTTAAATTCTCCGCAGATACGCAGGTAACTACCGGTCAATGCCTAGGCACATTGCCAACAGTTTAGATACAGCAGAGGTTGTAGATAGGAAGAACCTCTAATTGAAATTGGGATGTTTTATGGACAAAAAACTGAAAAGTCTACCTAAACCTATATGTTTATATGTATATAACTAGCTTTTACTCGCGACTTCGTCTGCGCAAGACTAGTCATTCGCTAATTTACACAATATAAAACCATTTATAGCATATAGGTATTTTATTCTTATGTATGAGCAATATTAATGAGTATTTTTTTGCGTGAAAGAAAATGTATCCATCCATCCATATACATTTTCGCGTTTATACTATTAGTAGGTAAGATATATCCTTATATATAGGGTACGTACTTACATACGTAAAATTCTTAATATAATTATTTCTTTTTTTTTAAATAATCTGTATTACTGTCCAACTATAATTAAGGGCAAAATTATTTTAAATCAGGATAAACCACGGATAAACTATTCGCGGTTCTTCACACAACATGGAACAAAATATATTGCAGCTTGGCTCAGAGAAAACAGGGTAAACTGTAAACTACCTATACTTGGCGCTTCTCCAACAAGCTAGTTTCCTAATTGTACTGAGCAGTTCTAAACTATTTCGTCATAAGTAGTAAGTAATTTCTACTCTCATATTCGATTTTTTGACATATATGTTGCAGTGTTATTACTAAATAATCAAAGCAAATCAAATTATTAAATAAAATAAAAATGTTTGATTTGTAGTCTCTTTCTTCCAAATAATAATTTAAAAAACCGAAAGACACAAACGATTATAAACGGCATCACAGGTTTGACAAGCGTTTATGAATAACCGAAGTTTTTTGGGTGCATAAATTAGTAAGTAATCTTAATGTTTTGTAGCTAATAGTGGCGGTGCGTAGGTATTCCCAGACAAGATATTCCTCTGCGATTGCATTCATTCTTTCTAGATTGTTCAACAGCGAGTAGGCCTTCCATTTGGTGATTCCGCAAAATGGTTCTGGGCCGGACTTGGCTGTGTCCGTGCCCTTCCTGGCAAGTTCATCTGTTGCTTCGTTTCCAATAATATTGGAGTGTCCTGGTACACATCTAAGTGTAACCTTGTTGGAGTTAGCCAGGGCGTTTAGTTTATTCTTGCAGTTCTGGACAAGTCTAGAGTTGGCCTCGACGGACTCTAGTGCTAGCAGATGCACTGCGGTTAGTTGGGATTACACGCAATGAACAGATAAAATGCTTGCCGCACCGCAATTCAAATAGCAAAAAGCATTGTTAGAGTTTACCTCAATCGATGTGTACACATATGTAGGCTGTTTCCCAGGCACGGGATGCGCCTGGCTGTGCTCTTGAGCCATTTCTATCAGCTCCTTGCTGGCGTCTACGCCGGTCACCTCTGCGCCTAGTTTCGCTAAAGGCTGCAATTAAAGTATTAAGGCCAAAGGGCATTGAACAAAAACACGCTTTTTCAAGCGCTCCATCGTTCGAATGGGATCGAAGCCGAAATATGATTGTTGAAAATATTTTGATTTTGATAGAAATAAATATCTCACGTGGGGTCCTTTTATATTTGCCTTAGCTTAAGTTTACCTTACAATATGTAACAGGAATGAGTTTACAAAATGGTTATCTGTTTTATGTTAAGACTGAGAGAAACAAAATTAAAAACATAATAATTTATTTAACAATATTTTTCGTTAATTGATAATTAACGAAAACGTAATCATACGTTTTCGTTAATGATTACGTTTTCGTTATTGACTAATCAATCACTTTTTTCTAGTAGCAAAACATGAAACCTACCATTTTAAATCATTTGTTATAATCTATTCTCTTACAAAAATTATCTGGATTTTTTTTAGCTTAAAATGGTCTTACAATAATTTTTCTCGAATTTGTTTTACCTCCTGCAATCTATATAATTAATTATGTTGGAATACGGTCTTATCAACTTATCATATATAGTATACAATGAGTAATAATTTCCAGGTGTTTAATACCATTGAAAGAATTCCACCTCCACACCCAATATCTAGGATCTTCTTTCCCTGAAGAGGACTGCTAGATCTATGGTCTAGTGGTGCATCTACCAAGCCATCTCTGACAAACGGTACTCTGTAACAAAAATAAAAACTTTATATAAAACAATAAGCATACCTATTGGTTATCATTTACAAATGTTACCAACATTTGTAAATTCTTCTCAGCGTATTTGAGTCCACTGCTGGACAAACGAGTATGCCTCTTTCATGGATTTCCATGCTGAATTTGATGCAGTAGTTCTGTGCCAGGTTGGACTGTTTAATGCCATAAAAGCATGGCTTACATGGCATCGAGCCGCCCATGCTGCTTGTGGCAAGACGTTTTAGGCTGATAGACAGGTATACAGACCAAGTAGCAGAAAGATGCTGTTGAAGCATAAAGTATATCTGATATGAGTAAATAGTCTACTTACCGAATCATATTGAAAGCGTGTAAAAGTCTCATTGGGCCGTTGGGATCCCACCACTGGTCTCTTAACTTTGTGTGCTGCTTGACATCTCCGGCATCAACAGTTGTTTTATTTTCACTCTCCTTTTTGGCTAATACTGTTGAATATGCAACTATCCGAGTTTTTTGAGACCTTAAAATTCTGTAATAAGAAGTGCTTAAAGTACCTAAATTTGTTTTAAACGTAAGTGGTTTATATTCATTAATTATTGTAACTATAACCAAATATAATCTAAAATATTAGTTTATGGAAATTTACAAGTGAAACAAAGAAATGTAATGGAATATTAGTTGTAAGTATTATTTCCAAAGCTGTGGTATGAAACTCATGTAAAAAATAAACTTCTGTTTTCTGTATAAGCTAAAGAAATATTATGTAAAAAGTTTACCGTTTAGTTAGCTTGGTACATATACAGTATACACATAAGAGAATAGTAACAAAATAAAAAACACTCCAAATATTGGTTCTATATAAAGACTAAAAAAAGGCTGGTAATTTTTAGCTTACCTACATGGTATTTTAGGTAGTACGAAACTAAATAAATAAAATCGGCAGCAATTCAAATGGAAACCTTTTACATATACTCATTAACTCATTATAAGCAGTTTTTCATTGCGCTAACTATTGTACTTACACTGTGCAAAACACATTTCTGCTACCACGAAATTGAAGCGAAAACATAGTAGCTGTTATTATATCTTATTTTAGTGTGAAAAACTATATCTCATAGTTTTCAAATCAAATCCAAGTGTGTGCGCTGAGAATTATGTTTACTTTGTTCTATTCTATATTAAGTTCACGATAAATATTGGTGCTTTTAAAAGTGAGTAGTTTTATTTTACAAAATGTATCCCTTTTCAACACGGTTTTTCTTAAACAGAACAGAATAGTTTATCCAGAAGCTACTATAATTATAATTCAATTCATCTGTTTTTATTATGGCTTCATCAAATCCTTGATGATTCCGTCAATGCCGAATAAGATACGTTAGTAGGTACGCAATTAGATCTTGATATATAAATACAGATGACAGTGTTCGGTAGAATCTCCAACTGTGAGTTCAATCTAAAACAAACAACACAATCTACAATAAACTATATATGTATATAGTACATACATAACAAATACTATCTACATTGGACATAACAAACCCAAGATAAAGTTAGATACAACACCAACATTTTAAGGTTACTTATTATTATTACTATATATAGTTCTATGACTAGATCTTAATATTACTTTTCGACAAAAAGTTACTCAAGATGTTACAATATGGGCGGCTTATGTTACGTGGGAGCAATTCGTACAGTGGATATAAAACGTTTGGACAATCTAGCAATACGTGGTCTACAGTTCCTTCATCAAGTCGACATTTCCATCAGCGGGCCGAGCAGACCCGGGCCGGTCTAACGTGAGTCAACCTAAAGGTTACTCGGTATATCACTATGACTTGGGACCCATGCCAAAACTATATGGATGTTAACCTTTTGATATTCTCTAAGTATCTCTTTAATTTTTAAGAGTAAATAGAAGTTATCCTTACTGTGGAATGGAAGTTTGATTAAATCTTGAAGACAACTGAGTGAGCCCGTAAGAATGATGGTTTCAAAAATCGCGATAGCTTCTTCAGTAAATATTGATGACGACGGCGGATTTTTTAAGTTAAGAATGATTTTGAACTTTGGTATCCATAATGCAGCTCCAACATTATCAGTAGAAGGCATTTTAGAAGCGTCAGTGTGAATTTGAAGCCATCCTTTCCAATACTTATCCATGACTCGACTAAATTCAGTGTTAACATTAGGAGACCCTTTGTTAATACTTAATTGGAGATTGGAGAATCACAGTGGGTTGAAATAATAGAACATCATATTCAACACAAAACATCTGATTCTTATCAAAACGATGAATAGATGAGATTTTTTTATAGGACTTAACTAAGGTGTTTTTTTTTCAGAATTTAGAGGTGAGGAAGGGAATAATTAGGAATTGGCTAGCGTTGGCCTGATGTAATTTGGGAAACTGAAGAATCAGGGACAAAAAATTATTGGCCCATTTCAGACTATGAAGTCCTAACAGGACGGAAGCGTTGGGAGGCTTCAAGATAACCTATTATTCTCTTCAGCCGTAACTATTTTAATAGTCTTCTGCTGGTTATATTCCTTGCATAAAGAATCAGTTGTTCTATGCCGACCTGAACAATAGACACAACTGATCTTATCCTCAGGGATCCTGCAAATGTATGAGATTGAGCACATGAGTAATAACAAGTTACAACATTTAGCTGCATGTGCCCAAACTTACATCAGGCTCTGCATTGGATGGTAGGCAAGTCATATACCTTCACTGCCATTGCCATATTAAATAGCTATATTTTATCAGGTAATTTTTGTGAGTGAAAAGTCAAAACCACTGTCTTAGAGGGACTGCCCCTCACTAAATATTTTGCGAGACAATCTACGTGCTGTTATGATTGCTGTATGAGGCAATCCTACAGGAAACTCAATTCCATCTATAATTTCAAGGGTCCAATCTTGTACCACCTTTGGTTGGGATGTCTTTTACCACCCCCATAGATGACACAAGATATCTAGGTATGGATGGCGTCAGTTTATTTTCAGGTTAATACATTTTTTAGGTTTATGTTCTGTTATCCTGACGCTTGCGTTTAAGTACATTATTACTATCCACGACCATATCATTCGATTGATTTCCGTCACTCATCTGTTTAGACTGAGACGGTGATCCTTCCATTTGGTTAAAATTATTAACACTAGTCAACGCCGATATGATGATGATGAAGGGTTATCAGGGGGATCGGCGTCCCCCATTTTATTAAACTACTTACCAATTACACTAATTATTAGTACTATTTTAACTAAAACAACGCAATTTGAAATATTCCGACGAAAGCACTATGTTTCACAATATTTCAGCCCGAAAACGTGTGCACGCAGCAACGAGCAGAATCCTACTATAATTATAATCTCAACAACACACCTAGGCTTGTGTAGTACATGTACTAAAGAACTAAAATAATGAATTCTCACCACTGTACTGGAACGAACTATTCCTGTCTTATTCTGGCTCCCAGTAAATTTAGTACACAGAACGGCAAAGCCGAAGAGTTCCGACCGACCGTCAAATTCGACCGAGGCAATACCGACTTTATGCTCTTTAGTACCGCGACCGGTGCGACTGACTGACTCCGACCTAACCTGAGCCCTTGTGCGAATGCGATTACAGATATATTCGCGCGGGTGAGAGTGCGATATGCGAGTTGTCGTAAACAAACATCATTGACGTTGTTTGCATGAATTTGACTTTGGTTAACAGAATTAAAATCTACGACTTTGAGGTTAAAAAATATAACATTAAAAGTTATTTGTTATGCCCGTATTAAAATAATTTGAAATTGTCGCATATCATTTGATTTGAACATAATTAAAATTTTCCCGGCAGCGAAGGAATTTCATCCCACTGCCCGTTATATAAACTTCGGGTTTATAATTGTATCACATTTTTTTCCATTAATTCTTCAAAGGACCAAGGGTCTCTGGCCCGGTACCGCGAACATTGAAGTTCGTATATTTAGACAATCTTTCTCTTTTACTCCCATGAAAGCGACATGAGAGTGACAGAGACAATCGTCCGAAATTTACGAATATCGGTTTCGCGGTATCGCCGCTGATTGTTGGACTGGCTGGACGTAGATTTGGTTGATGATGATGCAGAGCATTGTTGCCATGTACAAAATGTGACTTCGGATTGCTGCCACGTAATGCGTTTACATGGACCCAGAATCCACAGCCTGAGAATTAACTATCCAGCAATTCTAGTAAATCATGGTCGCCAATTGTTGGGCTGTACATTCCGGGGTCGAGCATTTTTGGGCTGAGTCACCGAGATCAACTTGCTACGGATTACGTAACACTAAACCTTTAGAAATCCTATAATAATTAGTACTTTCCATAATAGAATGTACTTGTCCTCCGCAGAGCCCCTAGAAAAAGCGAAATCAAAGATGGTTCAAGGGCAACACCGCTGCAAAGGGCTAAAGGTAGAGAGGTGTCACTGGACTTTAAACATATAGCCAACTCGCCACTTATGTTCCCACATCTATGCTCGGGAACGCAGCTCTAGTGACGCCACTCTGGACGGCCGTTTCAGGTAAGCCAATGGCACTCAGGTACCTGGAGACACTAGTCTCCAACAGCTCGCCACAAACTGCCCCGCGTTGACTGCTCGCACTGGAGAAAATCAGTGGGTGATGGGGTCGTCACATCCCTAAGCCATTATATTATTATTATATTTTACTTATTTGCTGCAATCAATTTAACGTTGGCCAAATCCGTATAATTGCCATATTTAAAAGAACTAACTGAGTTTGGCTGATACAAAACGTTAAAAATAATCAAAGTATGCAAATCAAAAAGAAAATAGTGTCTGTATTACATAACGGTGCTGGCTGTATGGTTCAATGTCTTACGTACCAGTTTTTTGAAAATGTTTGTAATAAGATGTGAAAATAAAGTAAAAGTGACCAAAGATAATATACAAGTAATATCCTAATATCCTTAAGCCCGTTTCACATCAAGCGCGGGCGCGTGTCAACGCAGGGCCCGCGGCGGACCCGCAGCGGGCCCGCGGCAGCCCGCGCCGCGATTGTTCAGCTAGTTTTAAATGAACGCCTTCACACAGCGGCGGGCGCGGGCGGGTGCGTGTGGCGCGGACCCGCGCACGCCCGCGCCCGCCGCTGTGTGAAGGCGTTCATTTAAAACTAGCTGAACAATCGCGGCGCGGGCCGCCGCGGGCCCGCGCGGGTCCGCCGCGGGCCTGCGTTGACACGCGCCCGCGCTTGATGTGAAACGGGCTTTACGGATATTGGTGACCATTATACTTTACATGCATCTATAATATTTTCCGGTTGAGCCACAAAATGGCACAGTCGTCTTAAGGACATTTTTTTTGTTTATTAATATTGATATCTTATTAATCTTATTATGCAATAATCTAACGCAGAACTATGCAGCTAGAAAAAAAATCTCTAACGCGTTACACCACTTTTTGTTCAGCTAACACTTTACGTAACGCAAGGCTTAATACTGTACCATACACTGGCAAACTTTTTTTGTTATTCGATTGATTTGCTTTTTACCATCACTTTGACACTGGAGAAATCATCAGAATTGATGGAAGCCATATTTTATTTATTTATTTCATAGATATAGTAATATAATTAGATCGAGTACTAGCCCGAAAAAAGCGAGCCTAGTGAGATAGCTACCACGCAGACCTTTGTCTCTTTCTATAGGGTGACCATGATAATTTTAGAAGTTAGGAAAATTCCATTAAATACAATAGTGTTCTTATGTTCTAGATCGGTGTAGAGACCACGCCGCCGGCAGCTCGGGCTGCCCTAATATCACTCAATCTGCCAAATTTGTCTTTTAAGACAAAACTAGATGCATGTTTAATTTAATACGTGAACTGCCTGTATCAATAATTAGAGTTATGAAAAGTTTATTATAGAATTTTATGACTGCACTGAATTGAAAGGCAATTATCGCATATTTGAACTAAAAAGATAATATTATATTATTAGTACAGGAGTGGTACGAAAATTTGTAGGTGTGGGTCAAAATAATTCCCACAGAAGCAGAGTTTAATTTTTTTTAGTTCTTTGTTTATAACCCCGCTTCTGTGGGAATTATTTGGTCAAGATGCTATATTCCCTCTACTATATATACTTAGTCGGTCCTAAAATTCTGACACAAATAAAAATAATGATAAAAACAAAAGTACCAATCACTTTTTAATAAATTATATACCAATTGAAAGTACATTTAATAGAGAATTAATATAACTTAAAATTATTCAAAATGACCTCCAGTCGTCTATCGCAGCACGCACCATATTCATGTCTATTTCAGTGACTGCTTTTCTTATATCTTATAAGATGACTTCAGGCTCTCCAAATTTTTATGTGGTTTCGCACAGACCTTCTCCTCTAAGACCTACCAAATTTTGTAGTCCAAAGGATTAAGGTCCGGACTGGAGGAAGGCCAATCTTCGTGTTTTATAAAGTCGATTTTTTTCACGCTCAAACCAGGCTTGAGTGGTCTTGGCTTTGTGTGCAGGTGCAGAATCCTGCTGGAACACTAAATGATGTCCTGAAAATAGCGTGTTGGGTAGATCTTTGACAACCTGATCCAAAACCGTCTCTTGGTACACTTTTGCACTGATTTTGACCCCTTTTTCGCAAAAATGAACCTCAGTTGGCCCGTAATAAGTACTCCCAGCCAAACCATCACTGATGATGGATGATGCCTGTGTTGCACCCGCGGAACTGTTTTTTTTTTGCTTCTTCAGAGCTCGTAGCGTACACTCTATCATTCTGTTTATTATACTTTTCTTCAATATCGAAATTTTTTTCGTCTATAAAGAGGATATCGCGGTGTAGATTTTTCGCGTACCGCTTTAACAGCTTTCGGGATCTTTTAAGCCTTATTGTTTTTAGACGGGTATTAAGCAAGTGCCCAGATGGCAGCACCACCTCTCTAGCTATATCAGAATACCGAAAGGTATTCATATAGGAGGTGTAAACACGTAGTGTTTCACCTTAGAGCTGGTAAAACGGTGCCTAAAACCGTTAAAATAAACAAGATCACATATACTTGATTTATTTCGACGGGTTCCGCTGTGTACGGGTGGCCAAATTGGTTAAGGCGTCAGCAGCGATAGCTGGAGATGCGGGGTCGAATCCCGTCTCGAACACCGGAGGTCCTCGTCGTTTTTTCTTAAGTATATGTTATCTATTTCAACTTCTAAGCGTTAAATTTAATTTTTTGAGCAACTTGAAAATTGTACTAGGCGAGTGCCCAGCAGTGCAACGCTATAACAGCTATTCGGTTTTCTTTCAATGTCCACTCCATCGTGAGAAATCGCAGCAAATGACAGTTTTTTGTTTTAAAATACAAGACATTCAAAAATGGAATACAAAAACATTTTCTTAAAATTATGCTCTAAATTTAAAAATAATGTGCCAGGGACAGGAATTTAGGACCGACTAAGTACAATGACAATGAAACCACATTTTACAAATTTTATTAAATATGTTAAATGTACTTTATCTCAACTCCAACAATGTCCTAGTCCAAGTGGTTACCCTAGATCTAGTTGACTTTGAGTTGCCAGAGATGTAATATTATTTTTTGAATAGCATCATTCAGAAAGGGACAAAGGTCTGTGTACTAGCTGTCCTACTCGGCTGGTATTTTTTCTTCACATTTGGCGAGCGAAAGTAAACCTTAAAATTATACCGACAAAACACATTTTATTTATTGGCATTTTTCACAAGACTTATTCCAGATATATATTAAAAATTCCTTGATTTGTTTATTTATATTTTCTCAAACATACTACGAAATGTATGCGTTAATGGCACGAAATGATGCCAAGAAGTTGCACATTTATGGACTAGGCCGTGAATAAATGTATGGTGTTACTATGAAAAGCACATTATTGTCCGCAGCTCTAACTTTTTAAATTTGCCAACTAAGATTAGACCGACGAAGGAAAAAATACATACATCCAAGTTACAATCTCTTTGAAAGCATAATTTGTATTATAATAATCGGTTAAACATGGTGCTGGAATAGCTTTTTCCAATGTCAATTCATAACCACCATAGATACCACCATACCACCATAGAACCATAGATAGTTATATTTTTATAAGCAGTTAAAAAAGGTGTACGAATAGCTTTGTCGAATTTGTTTTTTTTTTGTATAAAAAATAAAAAAGGCGGCAATTCAACAATTTTATTTACTTGATTGCTTTGTTGTTATTTTATTTTTATTATTTTATTGAAATGTTTGAGAAAAGCACTATACAGGCTTCGGCCTGAACAGAGACTAAAGGACTCAATTTATCCGGCCTCGCTCGTCTCCGACTCGGCCGTCTACCGCAATCTCGTCCTTAAATCCCTTACTTCACGGCCTCTGCAGTAATGTACTATTTTTTAAACTACCTGTCTGTTTATCTAACAGACCCATAGATATACTAAAAATTCCTTGAACAGACCTATATTTTAACTCGTTGGTTTATCTATGCATGACATTTACATGACATTTGAAATATAAATGTAAATAACTTATTGAATATTTTTTGAAAAGAAGAAGAACTTATTGAATTTATAAAAAACTTTGTTTAATAATGGCAAGACCTACACCTAAATCTTCTACTAAGGATTTATTAACACTGGATGCAAGTGTATTTACTTTAACCTTTGCCATAGAATTACTTGGACTAGACGTTTGGCATGATTGCACTGAAGGTTGGCTAGACCTTGGCCCATGTAGCCAAGGCATGAAGATACAGTATCAACTGTATCCTGAACAAAATTTTGACGTAGATATACTCATATGGCCGCATGCGGTCAAAGTAAGTAGAAATTGTAATTAATTTGATGCTAAAACACTTCAAGGGTGGGATCACGTTTTCTTCTCTGTTTGGCCATGAGCATCACCGGTAGGATCAAAAGCATTTGGGCGTAGGATTAATGATGTAGGTGTAGTATGGTGGGCACAGCAAACGTGTTATAAACATTGTAAAAAATCACGATACGCGTGAGGCTAAATGTTTGTCGTTATATGCATTTTATAGTATAATAAATTAGGTATGCCAGGATAAAGGAGCATAATTATGTACGTAACCTACTGCTCTTATTGTGTTTTTTGTTGTAGATATGGAGTGGTGTGAACTCCGGCTGGGTGCGTACGTGGCAGTTCTTAGATCGTCGATGGATCACATTCGATATTAGCCACATTTTTCCTATAAGGGTCGTGGAACTACAAACCTTTGTGGCAACGGTCAACCCTATCGTTGGATTGAGCTCTCTCGGCCCCAAGTACCTAATACTAAATTAATTTAGACTGTTACGGTTCTTTCTCATTATTTCAATATAATCGGAGTAAACAGCGCGTTTTCCAAAAATACCTCTGACACGTAAGGTGGTTCCGGATATATTCATCCCTACGTTGAAATAATAATAATGTTACTAGAATTTCATTGCAACTTCCTGTTGGTAAACGTTTCCTAAAAAAATATTTTTTTATCGAAGTGAGGAATGCCTTTACGTATCGTCTGGCCAGACCGCAGGAAGGCCATAATAGGAGGTATGTGCCCTCTCTTATCCCCTCAACTGAAGAGGCCCCTAACTACTAAACCCCACTCCGACGTTTCACGCTCTTTGCCGTTTGCGAGGGCGCAATAGATCGCAAACGTTCTACCATGGTGCCCTCTGGCGTGAGTGGAATGGTAACTAACTACTGGTAACCTACTCGTATTGCCTATACGCATTTTCACGTAGAGCGCCAGCGTGCAGCGGTCACTGGTGAAGTGGTGATCATGATTAAACGATACGTATACTTAAGTATAACCGTAGTGGTAAAAAGAGTTTTTGTTATACAAGGCAGCAAAGTTAGAGTTTATCTTCTCGTGCTAATATTGTGACCCTGGCGAAAGATTTCGAAAAACCAGCGATAGCGAAAGTGTGGAATCATATGCGGTCGAAGGGTTTCAAAGCACGAGAGGGGAACAAACTTTGTTGCCGAGTGAAACACAAATTTTTTCCCCTCACTACCGTTTAGGAAAAAATTAACATTAAAAATTTGTTCAAAATCCAACCAGCTAACGTCAAAAAATTACCTTAGGTACACTTTTGTGAATAAAAGCTAGCTATCTATTTTCAAAGTATAAAACAGTCCTTTCCGAGTTAGTGAGGTGAAAAGGCTCTTAAGCTATTATTGAAGTTGGTAAATACAAAAGCGTCTGGTTTCCCTGACCACCCGCCGCAGGCGACCGGTGACCGAGGCATGTCCGCGACCGACGACGTTCGGGAATGTTGGGTGGTCTCTGTGACGTACACACAGCAACACTCTTAGCTGTACATTGATGGACCTTTTTATATAAGGCATAAGGTCCACCGATGTACAGCTATGAGTGTTGCTGTGTGTACCTGACCCCGGTGACGTTTCAAAGAAACCACCCTCAAACATTCCCGAGCAAAACGTTCGAATGTATTGGGCGCGGACACCCGTCGGTCACCGTCGGCGGGTCGGCAAATAAACTCAATACGGAATACTTGTACTATTTCCTTGTCTTTGGTTGTAGTGCAAAAAATGACAAGGTCACAGAAGTATTTCTACCGCGTCTGGAGTTTGGACAGCAAAGATATTTCGCTCCAGTGATAGAGGAGGAGACGAGTCTAGAAACATTCTTGTGCGATTTAATATGGAAGACAGTTGAAGGATACATACCCGCCTCTTATTTGGACGGTTTGTTTGATGTTCCGCATCCTGTGGCAGGTACAAATGTCACGTTCCTTTGCGCGGTATGAAAGTGGCTTATTTATTTATATCCATAAATAACTGCGATGAATAAAACCGTATTTTCCACTTAGGAGCACGTTTTCATTATCCTACACGATATCACTTATATCAATACCGCTGAGAGATTAAACTATTTTACAAAAGTCTTGTCTTTGTTAGGAAATACTGCTTTTCAATTTTTTTTATATGTATGGATTTTTTTTCTCTGATCGCGGGAGTGATACGTTAGCCACCATCTTGGATTAGCTTGGCCTAAAAATGTCAAAATTCAGTTTTTAGATAAAATTATGAAATGTCTATCACTATGACGACAAATTCTACAATGAATGTAGAAAGTAAAATTACCTACATACTTACATAACAATATGTATGTTTCATACATAGTTAATTTATAACTCTTAATATAAAGGTTGCTTAATATACTTAAAGTATTGCCTAAGTATTGTCTAAGCTATGCGCCTATAAAAAGGTAATACTTTCCATCTCATGTCAACTTTTAATTAAATTAAACAAAAAATGCATTTGACCTGGCAGGGTTGACCTGTGGGTTGATTATGTAGATTATAAACCGGCCATGAGCATCTCGGACCATGGTCAATGTAGGGTTCTGTAGTTGTCAGTCTTGCGCTACCAGTCGTACGCGTGTTACGTATGTAAACACCGAGTATATTATACCTACTCTAGGTAGCTTCTTTCTTGTTAAACTTTTTCTTTTCACACAAATTATTAACTTTTAGGGCAAAATTTTTGAACAATTTAGAAATAATTTTTTCACCTCAGCAGCTCGAACATGTCTACTTTCCTCACTCCAGGGAGTGAGGAAAGTGCGACTTTCCTCACACTTAGGGAGTGAGGAAAGTTGCTACTTTCGTCACTCCAGGGAGTGAGACAAAGTAGCTTTTTAATTGACGACCGGTCTGGCCTAGTAGGTAATGACCCTGCCTATGAAGTCGGTGGTCCTGGGTTCGAATCCCAGTCAGGCCATTTATTTGTGTGATGAGCACAGATATGTTCCTAAGGCATGGGTGTTTTCTATGTATTTAAGTATTTATATGTATCTATCTATTATACTAGGACATAATGGACTCCCTAAACACCACTAACTAACACGTTCAGACCCTCACCAATTAATCAAATATTAAAAATGAGAAATGTACATATTTTAAAATAAAAAATATTTAAACAAAATATTAAGTTATGAAGCCAGTGCAGTTGCAGATAAAACACTCAAATGAATGTAGTTAACTTGATGTAATTTTTTTTACAAGATTTTATTTAACTTGATGTATGTATATGTATATTTATCCGGATGGAATCTTGCAACTATATTTTGAAGCCGACATCTTTAACCGATTGAGCTGAAATTTAGAACACTTATGTAAGTTCGGTTACAATGCAATATTATGGTGCCACTGATCTGATCTGACGCTGGAACCAAAAGGTAACAAAAGCAACTCCTAAAATACACAAGATAAACCCGTGGTGTTTTAGGCTCATTAGAATCCTTTAGAGGACGATTGTGAAAAAAGTACAGTCGGCAATAAAAGCTTGTACTAAAAATTACATTTTTGGCAACTTATTTAACCTTTAATATGTTCTTACTACTGAGGTGAAAAGTTGTATGTGTCACACGAGAGTAAAGCCATTTTACATCTCGTGTTTTTGAGTGCCTCGCTACGCTCAAGATTCTAACACTAGAATCACTCGCTACGCTCGTGATTCAATTATAGAATCTTTCGCTTACTCGGGACTCAAAATAAACACTCGCAAGAAAAAACAACTTTCCTCTCTTGTTGCACAAATAACTAATTACCTTTTAGAATTTATCTCATATACTCGCTAAAAATGCAAAATCACGATTTGGCTGGGTATACCTACCTACCGCGTATGGACTTATGAAAATGGTTAGTTATTGTAATTCCTACAATAATAACTGGTCCGTCACAGTACATTTCGTGAAAAGGTCGTATTTTACAGTATATTAAATGGCACTTACGCCTTTATTCCGATGACGCTTACATCATTTTCTGTTACAACCTTTCAAAACTGGCTGAACCGATTTCACTGGATATAGTTTTCATTGTAACTGCTTCTCACATCCGCGATTTTTTGCCCGATTTTTCGACCCACGGTTTAATTAAGAGGCGATGAGGAGACGCCTATTTTTATTTTCTTCGAAGCAATTATTTACAAAACTGCTTGTTTTATTCAAAAATACCCCACAAAATAGGGTTAAGGCGGAAAAAAATCAACCCCCACTTTATGTCTACGGGAGCTACCCCAAAAAAAACTTTTTGACTTGATTCAATTTCTCACTGAGCTAGGCTGCGGATGGACAGACAGACAGACATGGCGAAACTATAATAAATAATAGTTGACGGAGTACGGAACTCTAATGAAGAAAGTTACCGCTGTTGCATGCAGGATTTTAATCGGACATAGTTAATATAAAATATTTTTATTTGTTCCTATAGTTATCTTTCAATTATTTTTGTAGATGTCAGACACCAAGATGTCGTACTTCATTACGTAAAGGAAACCACTCTCAATCGAAACTTGTCCGCAACCTGGAGTAAAAACGTTTTAGTAAACGCTAAAAAGAAGGTGGCAGCGTCGAAAATTAAATTTGAAATTAATTTGACGGGAAATGAAATTTTAGCGGGTAAGTGTTTAAAAAAACAATAATAAAAAAACCGTTCTATCACGTCAGGCTTTTGCTTTTGCACCTTAGACTAAATATATACCTATAGACGCACAGTCCCGAACAAAGGAGTCGGAAAAAATGGCCTCAAATGACATTCGGACTTCAATGTCGGATGCATAAATAATATTAGGCACGTTGAGTAATAAAACATGTCTAATAACAAAATAAGTTTATTTACACTTTTTACATTTTATATTACAATATTTGACTTAAGACATCTATAATAAACAAATTCACTTGTTTGCCAAATTGGCAGTATACCTAGGTTTTCGTTGTAAATATAGTCTTTTTTAGGGTTTCGTACCCAAAAGCCTTTTTTGGTCAAATATATGTCTGGCGCTGGGAAATGGGCCGAACACACGGGACGCCAGTCGTTAGGTCTGAAAAATTCATCACCCCTATCTCGTGCTATGATAGCGGCCCATTCCGATCGTCGCTTGGGATCCCGTGGGAATCTTGAATTAAAATATAACGCTATTAAAGTACATACGAGACGAAGTGATTAAATCTGCCATTTCAAATTAAGTAATTTAAAAATGTACAGTCAGATATATCGCAACGTACGAGTTACTCAAAGATATCAGAAAACGTTCTCAATTGTCAAGGCGTTAGAGTGTATGTTCAGATATTTTTGAACATCTCGTTTGTTGCGATATATCTGATGGCTACTGTACACTCCCTATCTCCTTTTTCATCAATAGGTACATGTATAAGAAAAGGCATGTAAATAAAATATTAGCGACTCCGTACCTTTTTGTTCCATGAAAATCCTTTATTTTTCCAATTAATTAAATTCATTCTAAAACACGAAATTGCATCGAGTTAATACATAATTTGTCAAAACATTTGAATTACTTACGTAAAAAAACTTATCCCACTGTCCTTCTTGTGTTTTTTGTGCTATTTTTACATGTCTTAACCGAGCACGACGACATTGTTATTTGACGCCGGTCGGTGAAAGACTAAGTCACCAACTCCATCCTTTTTCGAAATTACTAGAGTTTGAATGTAGCAATTTTTTTCGCCTGACTGTGTATCTGTATATATTTAGTCTAAGTTTTGCACCTATGAATTTCTTTCATTCTTATGAGCGTGCCGTAATGAAAACTAGAACAAATGTGATATTTATTTTATCATGAAAATCGAATTAAAACTAGTAAGAAAGGAGTAATGCCAGATCCATTTAAATTTGGGTTTTTTACATTCAAGTGTGTGCCGTGCCTATTTTTCATTTTATTACTATATATACTGTGTACCTACGTAAAAGAGGCAGACATAGGAAGTCTGTTTTCTGACTATAAAAGCTCATTTATGTTTTTTTTTCTGTACAGTGTACCTATGTGAAAGAGGCAGATATAGGTTGTCTGTTTTCTAATTACAAAAGCGTAGTTATGAAGTTTTTTCTCTGTGTTGCTAAATCGATGTTGTGTCAACATATCGCATTGTAACTAGTAAGAAACGCTAGTTCTTCCCAGTTTTATCTGTTTGTAGAAAGTAAATTGAAATGTGTTCGAATCGGACTTCCAAGGCGCCTACTTACAACTTTCGGACGGAGGCTTGATTCCCGAATAGCCGGAAAATGTATCTATTACAAATATTATTGATTTACTGAGCTGAAATATATTACAAGGAGTCACAAGGAATTCGATTGTCTGTGTTTAACGTAGTTTTAGATAATCGGATTTCTTTATTGGAGAAACAACTGGAGTAGAGACTAGTTGGCTCACATTATATGTTCACATACTTTCTTAACTGCTCTCACTAAGACAAATTGGCTACATGAATGTTATATCATGTTCCATAATAGATGAAAAGCTACACGAGCCCCGCAATTTTTTTTACTTATTCTGAGACAATGTTTAATTGTAAAGATATCATTTAGTGCTGTTATAAGAAAACTAGATAGCAAACGCTACATAATTTGTTTTATGTAATCCACTTAAAACGATGCTTCAAGACTCACATGCAGTGATGATTACACCTAAGTTATTTAGAACTAGTGTCCTAATATTTAGTACGATAAATCAAATGACGCAAGGCCGGCAACGTACTTGTGACTCCTCTGGTGTTGCGAGTGTCCATGGGCGGCGGTAGTTGCTTACCATCAGGCAACCCGTCTGCTCGTTTGCCTCCTATATCATAAAAAAAGGAAGTTTATAGAGTTAAGTTCGAATGAGAAACTCGTAATGTTTTAGGAACTGGCCGGCAAGTTGCTTTCCAAACGGTCGGTGGAGCGCCATCGGAAATTGGGGAGTTTTTTGTCTTCATCTCCACTCAGAATTTGCCCGCCTCCGACGACTTTCCGATACTTTTTGTAAACATTGATTCTCTATTCGACATTCCTATAGTAGCGTTAAGAAAATACAAGTAAGTAATATTAGTTAGCTAAGTAAATAAACTTAGTTGTATTCAGGAAATGAAAGGAACTAGATAGATATTATATATTTAATTTCCTTTATTCAAATTTCAATTTATTACTACTGGTATAAAGTAATGTTTCGAAAACACGATGAAGGTTTCTAATGCCAACAGCTGGTTAAGTTAGTAGTAATTAGTTTAGTAGATTGCGCTAGCCATTAGTCTACAAGTATCTGTCGGTGGAGCAATTTCTAAGCGTCTCTATCCTAAACCTTCTTCGTCACATCCTGATACGACATGACGTTTACTATTTCATTAGTAAAAGCTAATTATAATATTAAATCATAATGACGGCAATACCTAGGTATGTAATAAGTAAATACTAAATTTTCATGCCACATTTATTAAAGTATAAATAGATAAATAAATATATTTTACTTAAATAGTATTATTTTTAGTACAAAGTAGATGAATAAATATTTTTAACCATTTTTTTATTTACTTAGTTACAAACGGATAAACTCACGTGTAATTATATCTCACTAGGCGACATGTTTCGGGTAAGCTCTGGTACTCTTCAAGCCGAGTCAGGACACACCGATCGCGTTGAGGGTGTTTCACTCACTGCTACACGTGAGTTTATCCGTTTGTAACTAAGTAGTAGTAACATGGCTCAAAACAGTTTTAATTGTATCATTTTTTTGACCTCTAGCCGCCCCGAGATGAAAACTTGCAAGGCAAAATGCAACAATCGTTTGTCATAATTAAAATACAAAATAGCATTCAATGGAATACCTTTTTATAGGTTAGTGCCTCCGGGCGGCTAAAGGATACTGAAAAAAAAAAATGCATTTCACTTGGCAGGTTTTCATTTGCCAACTTCTTCCTTCCAACTGTTTATTCCAGCATATCGCACATTTACACGCAATGGTGTATAGGTGAAGAGACACATGATTCGGAACCGCAGCCATTAGGAGACCAAACATCGTGCAACTTCAATGATCATCACGCCATACCTTTGCCTTGCGATCTAGCTTTCAAAATGATTTCCAGTCTCATGGATGATGATTTTTTCATTCTGGTTAGTCAGCAATCTAATTTTATAATCCAGTTTTAGGAGGTAAGATAGATAGGCTCTGAAGTTGGCTGTAACTACTTAATTTATATACTTGTAATAAATAATTTATATTGTTGTAAGTATTATTTAAATATGAATAAAACGCTTTTAACATATTAGTCTGGACAACAATAATGTAATTTTTTTGATGGCTGTTTGAGATACGTTAAGTTGTGTGTCGTAAAGCGTCTTAAATGAAAAGTCTCGCGCTTCGTGCTTTAAAAAAACACATTGTTGTTGTCGAGCCTAATATGATAGAAGTATTTTAATTATTTATATGTGAATAATACTTATAGTGATAACAAAACATTGATTTTCAAAATCACTCTATCTTAGTAATTTTAAATTTCCTTATTAAGTTCTACATAATAAAAAACCCAAAGAAGAAGAGGCTTGAAACGATCGGTTCGCTTTTTCGCTGTCGACATTATCAAAGATATCAATGGTATTACGTTTTTAAATAAATAGGTCCGAAAGCATTTTATTAAATATAAATCAATAAATTCGGTGAAAATACGATGCATTTAGATCACAAAATCGATAACACGATTGATGAGTTCGTAATTCATGACTAGTGGAGAGTCTGATGGCACAACGTCTCCAGGTGACAATTTTTTATCTTTGCCAAAGCATCTCATTATCTCGTAGTTCTTGTTGCTCGCTCTTGTATTCAATTACATAATTTATCCACAGTCATCACAATAATATAATATATCGTACGTAAAAGCATAGTATTGTCAAAATTTCGTAGCCGGTACATGATTTTATTTACAGAATAAATTGATGCGGAAATACGTTTTATTATTAATCATATAGGAATTATATATATGTATAATATTAATTTTATTAATTCTATTTATTCGCACCTCGGTCGAACAGTGCGAGCGGCTGGGGCCGCTGCGGATTTTGCGGCAGTCAAAAAGCGCGAAAAGTATTTGGCTCTGGGCACTAATTACTTTTTTGTACCCCTTGCATTCGAGACTACTGGGTGCTGGGGGTCAGAGGCTATTGCCTTTATTAGGGAAGTGGGACGTCGAATCGGAGAGAGGGGGCCTGACACCCGCGCAGGTTCGTATCTGGTGCAAAGGTTGTCCGTCGCTATTCAGGGTGGTAACGCGGCTAGTGTAATGGGTACCTTTGCACCAGGGACGACTCGAGAGGGACTATTTGACTAGGCTTAAGTTAGTCTTAAGTTAGCCGGTAAAATGTATTTTTGACATGAATAAATAATTTTTATTAATTATATAGGAAGTATACAAAATAACTAATGTAGACCTGTTAATTTCTCGTCCTGTTAAGGACTTCGTATTAACATGTAATATTTATCCCAAATATGAAAGGTTGACAACGACTGGTTCTTTGTTTACCCTATTTCTGATTCTAAAAAATACCGGACTAGAAGTATTTACTACTACTGTACTAGTAGACTTAGAAGAATTTATTTTTATATCAGATATTTAGATCTGCTGTCTCAACTCACCCTAGAATTAAAGTTATAAAAATAAGTCATATAATGTTTTTGGACGTTAGAGATAGAAGAAAATGATAAAATGTAGTTATAGGTAATTACATATATTGTTGAAAATGGTTAGATGGCATAAAAGAATTACACTAATTAGTGTTATAAGCATTTTATAATTTTGAAATACGTGTAATGGCAGTTTTGTTATAAGAAAATGTATTAAAATTTTGCACTACTTGTTTGAAATTTGTGCCAATTTATATCTAGAATCACAGCATTGTTACTAGGTGAAATTACATTTGTATTTTTGCAGCTCCGTGGTATAAGGCAGCCTCCAAAAACCAATAGGGAGCCACGTTTTTTTGGGTATGACAGAAAAGATCGCGAATTTGCTACCAATATTCCTGCCAAATTAAACAAATACGAAACTCATATAACAATAGCTTCCATTAAGATCAACGCACGGTCTCTTGCAAAAGGACGCAATGGCGTAGTTCAAGGAGAATTCGCTGTGTTTCCTCCAAAGTTCACGGTGGAGAGTTTGAACCGCAAAGCATTTTGCTCAAACGATCAAAACGGTATCAAATTACCAATCAATCCTGAACAGATAGTTCCATCACACGTTATCCTAGACGCTCAAATGACTTTGGAGGTACGCATGGGATATTCTGGATGCAGGCCGGAAAGTTTCAAAAAGAGCTATTCCCGAATGATATGTCTCATATCAGATAATTGGCTTGTGATGGATCTGGTAACGCTAGTTACTGAAATTAATCGTAACCTGAAAGCCGACGTTACTATCACGGAGAGTGATGACTATTTGTCAGGTTTTGCCATTGATATAGGAGACAATGTAATTTTTTACGTCGAGGGGCCTAAGGATGGCGCAATACTACAATTGTGGGAAAAAACAGGAGACTATTATCAACACACTAACCCGCTGTTTTCTTCGGCGGCAAAATATGGATCCAGGGTTTATAACGGTATGTATAATTACACGCATAGTCAATCAAAATCGATACAACTTTGTGAATCATCTTGGTTATTCCACATGTAGCAGTTCGTCTATCATACATCATATTCAAATCTATGAGACTCAATTATATATAGAACGAAACCCCTATGGCTTGGCAGTAATTATAAAAAAAAAACATCTTATAATGCGTTCTGTTATGTATATACAATTAATTGTAACTTTTATTCTTTCAGAAATAATATTCGCTGGGACTTCTTTGTATTTCATGGTGTCAAAGATGGTTGTGCCTCTGTCTGCAGTTTTGGCCTGTCCTCCGATTTATGCGAGACCTGTCTTGCCTGTTTTAGCTCGTTATGTGAGAATTTCTTATATCTTTATATTTCCACAATTCCGATAGGTACTATAGAGTCGCCATCAGATATGTCGGAGCTGTGGAGGCGATAAAGTGCATGTTTAGATATTTCTGATCACCTCCATAGCTCCATATCCCCATATGGACTGTACATACAGATTGACACAGTGGATCCTTGAAGATAAGGTATTTAATAATCCATTATTTAAATGATGTAGATCCGGGTATGTCCTTAAACTACGTCCAACAATGAGAGGTAGGGCACAGCGTTGACCATCACGCTTGAATCTGGGGCAGCCCAACTGGGGAAGTACCTCCTCCTTACAGAAGACCACAGCCATAATAGCACTGCTACCTTTCAGGTAGGTATGTAGTGTTGTGTTCCTGATGGTGAGTAAGGTTCCCAGAGCTCCAACCCCCCTTAAAGGCCGGCAACGCGCTTGTGACTCCCCTGGTGTTGCGGGTGCCCATGGGCGACGGTAATTGCTTAACACCAGGCAATCCGTCTGCTCGTTAGCCTCCTATGTCATAAAATAAAAACCTTTATTGATTTAAGAGGAAAATGGTACGGAAATAAAAAAATCACATTAATAAGATATAATAAATATCGTTATTTAAAAATATTTTCATACAAATACATTATTATTTAGATTACCTAAAAATACTATTGTTACAGAGCTTTTTATTAATATATATTTTCAAGCAAACATGTAAAGCGTTGAACATGTTTCCCGATAACTGAATAAATACTTAAATTTATGAATTATTTGACCCATTTTTGAGACTCTGGCACATGCAATGACAACCAGTGCTTTAGAAATGGAAAGTCAAGTCGATCTGCGACGGCCGCTAGTAGGGTGCAACCGCCGGCGCGTGCTTGTTGGCGGCCGCTGACGTAGCCCTCTTGCGCATGGTGGCGTAAATCTAGGAGAACATAACCAATATGGAGTAGCCATTAACAGGCGTTCCCCTCTGCCAAAATTACTCGGCCGCCAGTCATAATTCTTGAACATTTGTGAATATAGTTTATGCTAGTGTTTGATAATTTTGTCGTGTGCGTGTGTAGCGACGCACGTAAAAAATGTATTAGTGTTAACATTATTTATGTGTGTTACCTGAACCCCGCGCCGAAAACGGCAGAATTTTTCCGATAGAAATTAATTATTAGAAATTAGTGCGTGTGTCGGCTCCATATTGGTTAAAATATCGCCTAGGAAGGCGTAAATGCAAACCACGCGCGCCGCGTAGTGCGCCCTAAAACCGTCATTGTGTAGAAAGTGGTACATTCACGGAACAATCATGTTGGCACGAACTGATAACGCTCTCCGTTCCCTTACAATGTCAGGGTCGTCAGTCAAATCGTCGGTCAGCATGTTTAGTTTGGAGAGAGATAATATCGGCTGAGGTGATTTTTAGGGCTTTAACACACCTCTAGAGGCTCTACTCAAAAATCTATTAAAAACAAATAAGTGTTTTATATTTCCATAAGAGACGACTCATTTTTTATCACATGTATGTATTTGCTATAGACAATCTACTTCATTTAGTATAAAAGATCAGAATGGCACAAGTCGTTAGATTAAATTAATTCTTTACAAATTAAGGAAAAAAATAACGAAAACGATCAAACATGATTTGCATAGAAACTGTAGAAATTAATATTTACAACATAATACCAAAATATAATTTAAAAAATGGTACAATACCTCAAGGGTTTTTACAGTTACGTAATGCAATAACTAGTTAGTACTCGTAGTTTTCATAATATTGTTATTATTGTAAATAGAGATAGAAATCTCATATATAGCTTTGTAAACAAGTAATTTTATCAAGCCTCGTAGTTTTTGTAAACAGAAAGTAAAAAAAAAGTACCATTGCACAACGTGACTCGGTACCTTACTTACTCCTTTTAAATAAAGTGGTAGAATTCATTGCACGTATTATGCTATTAAAACTTTCCTAATTGCGATTCATTGAGTCCTTCTGTTTCCTTTTCAAATGAACCTATTCATTAGATTACGTAGATTGTATTTATAGTCTGATCACCTAATAAATATTTTAATATTGTACGTCCATTAAAACAAGACAATACTAAGAATTATTCAAATAAGCGCCAATGTACAGTCAGCCAATTTGATTTCTGGGCCACTTCGTACCTTGTCACAATGAAAATCTATATGAAAGACGCAAAAGATATCTTATTAACGTAACTGTGACAAGGATTGAAGTGGCCTAGAAATCAAATTGGTAGACTATACATCAAAATTCATTTTTTAGGGTTCCGTAGTCAACTAGGAACCCTTATAGTTTCGCCATGTCTGTCCGTCCGTCCGTCCGTCCGCGGATAATCTCAGTGACCGTTAGCACTACAAAGCTGAAATTTGGTAGTAATATGTATATCAATCACGCCGACAAAGTGCAAAACTAAAAAGTGGAAAAAAATGTTTTATTAGGGTACCCCCCCTATACGTAAAGTGGGGAGTGATTTTTTTCTTCATTCTAATCCTAACGTGTGATATATTGTTGGATAGGTATTTAAAAATGAATAGGGGTTTACTAACATCATTTTTTGATAATGTCAATATTTTCGGAAATAATCGCTCCAGAAGTAAAAAAAAGTGCGTCCCCCCCCCTCTAACTTTTGAACCACAAGTTTCAAAAATATGAAAAAAATCTCAAAAGTAGAACTTTACATAAACTTTATAGGAAAATTATTTTGAACTTGATAGGCTCAATGGTTTTTGAAAAAAATCCATATATATAAAAATAAACCCCTATTTCTCTTGGTCACTCATAACTTGCGAACGGCTTTACCGATTTGGCTAATTTTGGTCTTGAAATATTTGTAGTAGCTTATGGAAGGTTTAAACGGTGAAAAAGTATGAAAAAAGATCGAGTAATATAGTAAAACACTAAAATATTGTTCCCCCATACAAACTTATCAACTCGAAAAAACTGTAAGCGCCGCAGGATTTCATACATCTTACGCGTTTTTGGTAAAATGGTCTCTGCTTTCACTCGAGAAAGACGGAAGCGCCGCAGGATTGCATATATCTTAGGCTTTTTTCCGAGCAAAATAGGTACTTTATATTATTCCAGCACTAAAGTCGTTAAGGCGATAGTTTCTTACAAATTGTTTCTAAATTAGCCCTTATTCCCTAAGATATGGCTGTCAAAATCTCTATTGAATGACAAGACACACTTCCTCACTTCAGGCCCGGTACCGCGAAGATCTAAGTTCGTATATGTCGAGCATTTCTCTTTTACTCCAATTGTTAAGAGTGACAGAGACAATCGTTCGAAA
This sequence comes from Grapholita molesta, assembly GCA_022674325.2. Lineage (NCBI taxonomy): Eukaryota > Metazoa > Arthropoda > Insecta > Lepidoptera > Tortricidae > Grapholita > Grapholita molesta. The sequence continues at coordinate 9,316,405 of CP053129.2, read as the reverse complement.
TTTACGAATATCGTTGTTCGCGGTAGCGCCGCCGTTGTATAATTTCGCGTTTAGTTTTAACAGTAAATAAGAATCTGCACTAACATTCATCGCCCAATGCGACTGTCCCCTGCGTTGTCTTACTACTTCAGATGGGTCCTGAGTGTGAGTGAAGTAGTAAGACAAATACGAACATTTCCGAGAAAATACGATAGGAAAGGATTTTTCACTAAATCTGAGCCCCGAGCAGTATCACTTACGCATTCGAGACATTTTTTACGTCAAAAGAAACTTACACTAGAGCCTCTGTACTTTAAGCTCGCGTGCATAGTTTACTTAATTTGCCGATAGATGTCGCTGTAGGTGGAACGCCCATACCCTACATGGCGGTTTTAAGATTCTTTCTGAATAATGGGGTCGGAGCATACATGCCCATACATTAGGTTGAAACTGACTGACTGATTTCAAATGACGCTGGCTGGTTATCACTTTAAGTTACAACCCCTTCTTACTACGTGGTGGGACTGAAATTGACAACATTTTTTCGAATTTTCCATGTATAGTTGGGATCTATAACTCTTTCTGTAGTTGTCAGAGTCCTTTGTGGGCCCGTTTTTAGGGTTCTGTACTTAATATTAATATGTCAACAACAATGTATCAAATAGCCCATTTTTAACTCTTAAGTGGGAACACTTACTGTGACGGACGAAAAACTACGGAACCCTACACTGAGCGTGGCCCGACACGCTCTTGGCCGGTTTTTTTAAATTGAGTATTACAGCCTTATTCCCATGGAGGCATGTAGATATTGTGAATTTATCGGCTTTGTCTACGTAAACAGTAAATATTTTTGGGCCTAGATAAACTATAGTGCAGGAACGGGAAGAAGGTAATAGATCGTGACACCTATAGACACTAACGATATAGCCCGACCATTGTAGGCTATATTGGCGATGAAAGGTTAAAAATTAAGGATTGTTACTTTTTTTCCATTTTGTCAGGCCACATTGAAGCTAGGCCGTTTGATCAGCATGAAGCGTTGGTGGAGACTCGGGCCACCGACCAGCGAACTGCCCACCCCTGCGGAATTGGTCAGCTTTCGTCAGGAGCTCTGTGTGGCACCCCGACCCATAAACGCAACCTTGTGCGCCACGCTACACAAATATAGTAAGCATTTCTTGATAGTACCCTGAAATCAAGCTTGCTTGTACCTTCTATTTGAGACACTTGAGAATTCTGATTGACGAGTAGTATGACCACAAAAAATCAACTATGTAAATCTATATAAATAAAACAAAGTTGGGTTAGTGACACCATTTATAACTCAAGAATAGCTGGATATATTCCGATTAACATACCGAAGGCTTCTTTTTACTCAACTACCTAAAAAAGACCCGTTGATTACCCTTTAATCGTTATTAGTATTTACACATCCTACCCCTAAACTCAACGATAAGCCGGAACCAGAGGATGGAGCTGCTTATGATTAGTCGAGAAAAAAATATTTATAGAATGTAATATCTAAAATAATTGACATAAATATTTTTTCTCGACTAATCATAAGTAGTATCTCCATCCTCTGGTGCCGGGTCATCGTTGAGTTTTGGGACAGGTTCTACATAAGTATGTAAATAAACAAAATAATTTGTTTGGTCCTAGTTGCATAGATGGTAGCACCTACTTTCTGGCTATATGCTATATACTCGTAAAAATCCTAAGTTATTTGAATAGGAGGTACAAACACGTACTGCTTAGCCTTAGATGGAGAATGATGCCTCAAATTGTTAAGAGATTGGATATATACTAGATAAACTTCGACGGGTTCCGATGTGACCTTGAGGTGGTTATATGAAAATAAACCAATTAAGGTTTGAATTCGATACTTTTTTTAACCAATATTAAACAAGTTTAATGTCATAAAAATTGTTCGATGATTAAATATTCCAATTTAACAATTTAAAACATCGTCACACGTCATATGCTTTAAATAACAAGTATAACAACAAACTTATATACCTACCTCTGATATTTCGTATTTTTTCTAATATTCTTAAGTTGTTCTCATATAACAAAAGGCTCGATAATCAGTTTCCACTGCCTTTGGCCCTCACAAAATGTTAAGCGAAGAAGAATGAATAAATGTAGCGCATAAACAATTAATTTAAATTTAAAAGGCTTCTTCCTTTTCAAAGAATACGTAATGTCTGGATGACGGAACTCCGTTAAATAGATTTACTTCAGTCCAACCACGTTATTTTTGTGCGAATTTTAGAAGTTCTTAATAGTACAAACGTCAAATTTATATGAAAATGTAACGAATTTACAGTTAACACGCTCAGTATCTGTTGCATGTGGAGTAAGTTTGCCTGAAAATATGTACGTCTGATACTATTAACTATATGTAAGGTCAATGTAGGTAAGACCGTCTATCAGGAAAGACCGTCCTAATTTACTACATTATCTGATCGGTATTTAGTGTCATGTGACGGACTTCCCTTAAATATAAAGTATGTCGGTCTTAGCCATATTGACCTTACGTCTATTCTCTATGTCTAATGGCTCCTCTACATGATGCTCCAGCGCTGGGCCAGCGAGATGGTTGATCAAATCGTCTTGGTCTACTCCCTTTGATGTGCGGCCGAAAAACAGAAACCGCGAACTTCCCATCGCCAACCCGCCGCGCCATAAGCTATCCTACACCACTACCCTCTCTAAAAAACTATTGTTCTGATGAAAACTTTTTTAAATATCGAAGTTTAAAGTTTGTAAGTTGTCTATACTGTTTAAACACTGTTAAATTTTCTAGATATAAATTCATTAATGAACAGAGACAGACAGATTTTAACTTCAATCAGCTGACACTGAGCATATTAAGTTATATATTTATAAATTGAAATGAATGTTTATATAACCAGTAAAGAGGCTCTGATTGAACCTAACCGCGAATCCACATGAATATTTATGCTTCGATTAATCCAAATTGCAATATCGTTGAACTGTCAGTTCAACTTTTATGGATGATAATTTCACTCTCTCTTTCGTGAGATCAAATAGGTACATATTATAGCAGTGTAGAGAGAAAAAAATCAGAAAAAAATGTCCTCAATTAGCGTAACTAGTAGAAATGTTAATAATGTCAGTTTTGTGAGGATAATCAAGCATCAAATTTACAATACAATATTAATAGATAGAAGAAACTAGAGATGAGAAGATGATACGGTTATGAGACTTTCAGCGAAAGAAAAGTTCATGCTATTTTTCTGAAAAGTTCAGCTTACATTTCATATAAGATGTGAATTATATTTATCTAACACAGAATATCAAGCATAACCAGTGTGCGACATCGCCGCACTCGAAACTCGCAATGCATGTGATCGTTAATTATTGCACGTGTTTCCGTTGTGATAAATTAAAAGCATAGCAATAAACCTCTACTAGTTTAGTGCTCTCTGGAGAGTTACGACAGAGCTCAGTATTTATCATTTTCATAATGTGAGATCTATTCTAGGCCTTTTTAGTGTCGTGTATGATCTCCCGAGTAGTTTGGTTTATTAAGGTGCGAGTAGTAGATAAAGAAAAAACACGTTTAAATGAATAAACCTTGAGAACGGTAAGAAATCCGGGTGCTAATTTGGAAAAGATTTTTGGGTCTAAAAACAGAAATGATTAAAAGAGACGAGAATGATTCAATCTGATATTTCGCGCTCAAGTTTGACAGCTTCACAAGAAGGCACCTTTATCGACGTTACTTTTGACAATCATACCACGAAAATCAAAGTCGGGCGTAGTTTTCTTTTACTCCAATTAAGGCGTAATTAGACTGACAGAGACAATCCGTCGAAATTTGCGGACTTAGATTTTAGACCGTACAGCGTCATTCAAATTCTAGTAATTTCTTTCTCAGACTTATCACAGATCACTTCACCTGTAACAGAACTCGTGGTCACCACACGAGCCTCTTAGGTACAGTCAGCAGCAGAAGTGGCTAAACGTTTGAGGTATTCAAAATGAGGTCATGAGAGGTAGGGCACAGCGAAGTACCATCACGCTTGAATCTAGAGCAGCCCAACTGGGGAAGTACCTCCTCCTTACAGAAGACCACAGCCATAATAGCACTGCTACCTTTCAGGTATGTAGTGTTGTGTTCCTGATGGTGAATAAGGTTCCCAGAGCTCCAACACACTAATAGGTCGGCAACGCACTTGTGACTCCCTTGGTGTTGCGAGTGCCCATGGGCGACGGTAATTGCTTACCATCAGGCATTCCGTCTGCTCGTTTGCCACCTTTGTCATAAAAAAAAAAAGGTCAACACATCTCTATTGTCAAGAAAATAAGAGCGGGTGTAGGTCATTTTGAACCCTTCAAACGCATAGCCACTTTTGCTGCTGACTGTACTTGTTTAGTATGGGAGCGTAACTACTTATTTGCAGGTATGTCCAGGATTAGTGCAAGTATTGATGTTCATTATAATTATTTACAAGAAAGGTTTTAGGGAATCAATTCGGACGCTGAAGTTAGTTAAGTTTGGAAGTCGTAACATTTTACGAGTAAATAAGTTTAAGAGAATTGCTATGCTAGACCTCACTTCTTGTTTTTGCTTCAATAGTTACCGGCTTGTGTGATTAAAAATTATGTTTTTGTGGTATGTGTTACGAAAGAGGTGAAGCGGTTTATGTTCACATTTCATAGAATCAAAGATTTGACTTTAAAATTCTTATCTCTCTAATATAAATAATCTATCGTTTGATCCACATACGAGGGGCGTTCAATATATAATGATAATGACATATAAACTCTTTGGCAAAGTAATAAAAAAGTATTGACAGGCATAGCCCATTTAACTATTATGAAAAATAAATAAAAATAACTTGACAGTCATTTGTTTTTTTTTAAATAGAGTACATTCATTTCGTTGTGTCGCAATCAAATGGTGAAAATGGAGAAAATTGAAGTTCGTGCGGTGGTTAAATACCTTTGCTTGAAAAATTTTACTACTAAGTGAGTTAATTTAGATTTGCAAGAAACATAAGGGGTTCACGCTCCTCCTTATTCCACGGTTGCACAGTGGTGTGCCTAGTTTAAAAGAGGAAGATCGAACATCAATGACCCCCCACGCTCAGGGCGGGCGAACTCTACAGTGACCGAACAAATGATAAAAAAAGTTGAGAAAATAATTTTAACGGATCGACGTGTTCATTCGTTTTATAGCAGAAGAAGTCAAAATTTTTGTAGGGAGTGTTCATAATATAATACATGACCACTTGGGCATGAAAAAGGTATCAGCACGCTGGGTACCATGATTGCTTACGGACACTCAGAAACAAACCAGACTGCGGGTTTCAAAGGTATATTTGGACCTGTTACAGCAAGATCTTGACCGATTTTTGGCTCGTATTCTAACAATGGATGAAACGTGGCTTCGCCATTACGACCCAGAAACCAAGCAACAATCTATGACTTGGAAGAGGCCATCATCTCCAACTCCGAAGAAATTTAAGGCAATTCCATCCGCCGGTAAAGTCATGGGCTCCCTTTTCTGGGATAGCTACGGGTTTGTTATGATTGAATATCTCGATCATGGAGCTACGATCACGGGGAATTTATATGCGGAACAAATAAAAAAACTACGTAACGTTATACGCGAGGAACGCCGAGGGAAACTTTCCAAAGGTGTTTTGTTTCACCAGGACAACGCTCCCGCACATAGGTCAAGAGTTGCCATGGCTGCCATTAAAGATGCTGGCTTTGAATTGATGGAGCATCCGCCATATTCACCAGACCTCGCTCCTAGTGATTTCTATTTATTTCCGCGGTTAAAAGAGCACCTCAGAGGTCAGAAATTTAATGATGATGATGCCGTGGTCGCCGCGGTACAGGATTTTTTAAGGGGTCAAGAAGAAGATTTTTTTAAAAGGGAATATTAATGTTAGAAAAGATATATAATAAGTGTAAACTCGTGAAAGGTGGCTATATTGAAAAATAAAATTAAATATGTCAAAAGTTATTTGCATCCTTGTCATTCTCATTATATATTGAACGCCCCTCGTATCATAGACGTTTATGAATAAGGGAAAATACATACCCATTCGGCATTCAGACACGATAGCAAATTGTGAAACGATACTATACTATGGATTGCTCAAATTTAACTTATTCATAACATAAGTCAAATTTAAAACAAATATTTTTAGAGTAGAACTTAATAAATTCATAATAAATTTATTTACTAAAATATGAACTGACTTCATCAATATTCAACCACTTCTTATTTATTGCAGTACCTAACAAGTTTGCCGTCGAAGATGGTGAAAATTGAAGAATCTTAGATAGATTTAGCGTTATCTTTAATTAAAATGAGTTGATGGATTATTTTAAAAACGTTTTTTTTTTCGTACCTACCTACTAGGATCATCCACCTCCACTGATGGACCCGTCATAGACCGCCCCAGAGAGCCCACTTCAACACAGTGAAGCCACCGACTCGATTTGTGGAAGTCCGACAATGTGTTTTTCTATCCGTGGCCATCGACATTTTGGATTATGCTACCTGCCAATGGGCAAGTGGCAATGGGCTATGTCAGTTACTTTGTCCTTTTTTTCGCATGTCCTGAAGTATTTCTGATTCTATCACGTAGAGATTCTTACAGTCTAGTTCTTTTCATAGCACGTTGAGTGACTGTGAGCCGCCTGATAAATAACATTGTGTTTTTTTAAATATTTTACTATATTAATTTAATTCAACTCAACAGGTTACACAACGGTACGATAGATGTCGCTAGTAGTACAGTTTTCAAACCAACTACATAATTTAAAAATTAGGTAAGCGTTAGGAGACAGAATTTTAAAATATTCGACATGCACACAGAACTCATTAACATCCTTGGTCGTAAACTTTTAACAACTGACGCGTTTTCCATTTCGATTTTCAATCAGAGTTTCAATTTGTATATTCGTAAGCGAAACAGGCGTCGACAGAATGTGGAAAATAAACGTAAAACTGGGATTCGTTTGAGACGAATCATTCGCGTCTATAGCCAGGCACAGGGATAAGGCTTGTAAAGGTGTTTGTGATTTTTACGAGTTTTTATTATGTTTCAAAGCATAGAAAAAAAACTTTTCCTGTGCTCCTGTTCATTAGTAACACTTCAGGAAAAAGTTTGTTCGCAAACTGTTTCAACGGTTTAAGAGGTAGAAAGCCGCAAACAGAGGCTAGCGCTGGATGTATGTTACTCGTAAGTATATCGACTCCGAATAATATCACTTTAGACCCCCATTTTCTACCCAGTTTTTGCTTCACTACATATTCAGCATGATTATAATATTATTTATTAGTTAGTACATAGCTACTCATACCAGATAAATATTTGCTGAAGCTTTTTAGTAATAACGATCACTGTGCTACTATCAGTTCAGACAGTGGCACGGATAGACATGATATTTGTCAAAAGCCACCATTTCTCAACTAACGCCATTTAAGGCATCTGTTATCATCAAATTTATAATTCGCAAATGATCATTGCAAATAATCGATTACCTAAACCAACGAATGCCTAAAAATATTTTTCGAATGTATTGATGCTATAAATCCAGTGACGTGTAATTAATAGGGTCTAGGATTCCGTGTCCACAAGTGCGGTGGATCCTTTGTAAGCAGTTTGACAATCGAACCTTCCGATTTTAATTCCAGCCCAAGTGCCAGCATCTCGTGAATGGCACACAATACCGTGTAGCCTGAAAGCAACGCGGAAAATTGGATGTGTCGCCAAACGTACGAGGTCTCAACTTACGTGCTGAGATTCGGGACAAATAAGCCTGGGGCCTTATTAAGAAAATAAAATAAAAAAATAGTATAGTACCAATTCAATATAAATCTTACGTGTGTCAAACTCGGCAGTCGGGAGAGTAAGCGCATGTCTCTGATTTCGATATAATTTTTTAGGTTAAATGTACAAAGGAGAATGAGGCCGGAATTAGTGTCGAACATCCAATCTCGAGGTAATACTATAAGTCTTAATTTTGTCATTCAATTTTACTTTGAACATTGCTAATATTTCAAATATCTGGAAGAACGAGAATAATTTCAAGACAAGATAAATAATATATATAACCAGAAAACCAAATTATTAATTCTAAAATCTGGATCTTTACGACTGAGAAGTAGTATTTTAGAGTTTTTAACTATAATCATAAGCTCCAAAGATGTAGAATTAAGAAGTTTTTTATTTTTTTTCGAATGTTTTCAAAGCCATTTACTCAAGTACGGTAGATGAACAATTGAACAATAATGAATGCAGGATACCTGATATGTAGTGACACCTATCTTATACGGCTTTCATCCATTAAATTCAATTTCACAAAATCTAAAGCACTATAAATTAAATAAAGGCAAGTTAATTACGTGCTTTAAAGAGAGCTTTTAGAAAATCTAACGATTTGGGTGACTATTAAATATTTGATAATAATTATAATAACGATAATTTAATTGTTTTTGAAGGAAATGATTCAAATATGTTTCTGATCTATTTCTTCCCTCCGTATGGCCACCACTATCATGTAAGTTGGTAGTTGAAAACACCTTCGATATTAGAGACATGGCACATCTACACTGGAATTATTTATTTATTATAGGTCTTCATGACGCTGACGAAATGAATCTCCATTTAGTATCTTATTCATACATATTATTCACATATACTTAAATTATCTTTTGAATTTAACTATGTTTTTCATTTAAAAACAGTGAGTGTAACAAAAAATATTCCGGGACATTTTGAGGAGAAGTGAGAAATAAATTAGGCCTACAATAATACCTACCGTGTTCATATCATTTTCGAAGTTATTTATTCGAGTTTTATGATTCTCATGACTAAATGTTTTGTTAACTGTACTTGAACTATATTCTAAAACGCACTACATATGAATAAACCGTTGTTGATATAGCATGTTTGTAGCGAACACAGCTATAATCTTTCCATTGATTAACCTAAAGCCGTCCTATTACGGCGCAGTGGACGTTTGAATTTATCGTCTCGGCTTGCGTGGTTAATAACGTTAGCAGCCGAGGTGACGTCACGCGGAAGCGTGTGGCGGTGCCGATTTAGCTGGGGATGCAAGTGTGAATTGGAACGTGCATATACGCCACAGATAGCCGTATTTTGATTACGGCAAAATGGTTGTTTCTAATAGAGTATGTACCCTTGATAATACTGAAGCATTATGTGGTAGACAATGAATGGTATTGTATTTAAGTGGATGAACTCAGTTCAAAAAATTTACCATATTACGGAAGCCGCGGAATTGGATTGGTTTGGGGCCACAATTTTGTACGATATTAATATAAAATCATATTTGAATTGATAATTATTTTCATGTTTCGCGCCTCAAATCTTGTTTTTACATACGCGCTCTATAGGGTATAATCTTATTAGATCGAGGTTTGTAAGTTTTGTGTTTTACAAAGGCCGCGTAGAGTGGCGACGTGTTGACACTGTTAGGCCCTCTTAGATTCAAGTCCCTAAAGGGCTATTTAGAGAAAGAGAGAGAGAGAGAAAGAAAGAGATATATTATCTTGTATTTAAAGACAACGTAGTTAATTATCATTTATAAATGATAATATATGCACAATTTCATTTGTTCCCCTGCATTATTAAAATTAAAGAATATAGGTACCTACACTTCCGGATACAATATGTTTTTAATAAATAAATAAATAATTATTCGGGACAATCTTACACAAATCGACCTAGTCCTACGGTAAGCTCAATAAGGCTTGTGTTGTAGGTACTAGACGACGATATAAATAATAAATAGATACATATAAATAATTATATACATACAAAACACCCATGACCCAGGAACAAATATCTGTGCTCATCACACAAATAAATGCCCTGACTGGGAATCGAACCCAGGACCATCGGCTTCATAGGCAGGGTCACTACCCACTAGGCCAGACCGGTCGTCAAAATAAATAATAATAATAAGTCACTAGAGATTCTAAATGAATTTTATGAAAAAATCTTTGCAGTTTTTCATCGGTGTTAGAATTTTAATAACATTTAAAATGTTATAATAAAATGTTATTACCTACTAATGAATTATTATCAGAGTAACTCGGCGGCATGTAGTAGTGCCTAGTTAGCTTTAAATTAATCCAGAAAACCATTATCCCTGGAGGATGCATCTCCTTAACCGCATTAAATAAATGTTGTTTCACACGTGCCTAAGAGAAAATCAAGCAAGAAATGAATAAAATTGTAAATGTTTTATCATCTAGCTTTCTAGAATCTAAGTTCGTGGTCGGGAATAGATATGACATGAAATAAAATTCTTAGTGAAGATCAATTAATTATACCCTAGTCAGTCATTTATATTATAGTGTTGTCGCTATAATATAAATGACTGACTATGCTGTTGTTTGCACGTGTGTTATATTATCCATCGACCGATGCTGGCCTTATATCGTATCAAAATAACATTTTTGAAGGAGAATACCGCCCTTGGCCTGTTTTTCTTTTCAGACAAAAGAGCATCAGGATCAAATACCTACATGCGGTGTATCGGCTAATGAAAATGCTGTACAGCTAGGCTGCGGGAGCATTAGAAAAGATAAAATGGAAATTTACTGCATTGCAGATCATGTGTTATGCATAGCCACTATCTATACCTACCGACTATATGCGGAAGCTATGCGCTTTTGATTGCGAATCCCTCCACTGAATATTGTGCTTTTAGTCTATTGTGAAGTGGGCGATGTGATAAACTGATAACTTAATGTCAAAAGGGCAGTTCTCAGAGGTGGCGTTTTTACGTGTCCGAGGCTATATTTGCGTGAATTTTTGGACCAATATTTTTGAAAAAATTCATACACATATTTCAACGTGTGTTATATCTCAACAATTAATAAAATATTCCATAACACTACATTCAATATTATAAAAAAAATAAAAAGTGCAGAAATTGACGTACAGTGGGCGTGTCCCGCACCCAAATTTGTTGAAACAAAAAATTATAATTCATGTTGGGGATGTTGTATTAATTTTTAATATTTGTTCACATATTCTTAATAAGTTTAGTTCTACTATAATTTCACTGAACATAATATATGAATTACCCTTATTAAATAAAAACATATTTTCGCCATGTCCCGCGCCAACGCTTGATTTCGCTGGAGTTTACAAAACTTGGCGGTATCGCACAAAGCAATATACCAGGAACTCAATGCCGCGTCCACAGGAAGCTTCAGTTGCGCCGCGTTCACCGACGAGAGCGGACGTAGGCTCACAGTGTAATAGCAGAATTCGCAAAGGTATCTTCATCACTCGGTGGGTTTGGTTTCGTGTTTTCTTGAATTCGGTGAACAAAATTTTTCGTTCAGTGTTTGTGCTTTTCTTAGTGCAACAGTGCCTAAGTCATGCCAAGAAGTATGTGATTTGGTTACCAGTGATTCTTTTCAATACAATGGTTACTTTTTGTGTAATTGTTCAATAACGATAAAATTTGAATTCAGTGGGTGTGATTTCTGTGGATTCGGTGGGGTTTTAGGCCACCGAAATCAAAAAAGGTGCCACCGTGATCAATCTTGACTATAAAATAAGGTTAATTGTTTGTTTTTAAATAATTTGTATGTTATAATTGTATTCAAAACAGTTGAATATGTTGTTAATGTTAACACCAACGTTGTTAGTATACTCGTATGTTTATTCGCAACTTTTGAAAAATGTTGGTTATCTATCTGCGGATATTTTTCCTATTTAATCAATTATGATTACCGTTGACCCATATCTATCAAGTTCAGTGCCTTCTGATAAAGATTCTCCTTCTGGGTCTATAATAGACGCTTAAGGTCATCAAGAAGAAACCCTACGCTTGCTGCTACACAGCTTCCGAAAATGGCAGCAAATGTAGGTCTCATACCTCCGATACAGCCACATGAGGTTAAGAAAGCGCTGCAAAAATAGGCCCCGTAGGTATCCAAGTGGAAGCTTGGAAATGCTTGCAAGAAACTGGTGTGTTGCTTTCTAATCTCTTCAGTCAGGTGTTGCTCTCTTCCAAAATGCCAGAGGCATGGAGATTGCGCACTATCGTTCCGATTTACAAGGCAAAGGGAAGCAAGTACGAGTGCAACAACTACCGAGGCATCAAGCTCTTAAGCCATACTATTAAGCTTTACGAAAGAGTAATCGACAACCGAATAAGGTCAGAGTGCTCACTATCTAGACATTATTATGGCTTCGTACCTGGTTTATCAACTACTGATCCTAATGTATTTGCTCTGTTCACAATTGCCGAAGAATATCGCTCGAAGAAAAAACCGCTGTTTGTTGCGTTCCTGGACATGGAAAAGGCATTTGTCCGTACTCCAAGGGATACTATTTGGTGGAGCCTTCGAAAGAAAAATGTCCCAGAGCAATATGTCAAGACCATTGCTGACATGTATAGGGATGCACGATCAGTGGTCCGGGCATCGGTGGGTGAGACCAAAGCAATAGCGGTCAAAAAAGGTGTTCGTCAGTACTGAGCCCCTTCCTGTTTTGCTTAGTTTTTGGACTCGCTTACTAAAGAAGCACAAGATTTGGCAAAGTAGACATTTATATACGCTGACGATGTAGCCATATGCACTGAAAGCCGTACCGAGCTGCAGAAAGCGCTCGCTTCATGGAAGCACCAGTTGCAATCCGGGGGCCTGGTGTTGAGTGTTGCCAAAACACAATTCATGTCTCTCAACGAACCAGATCCACGTGACGACAGTCCGATGGGCAATTAGTCCAAATACCTGGGTGGTATAATGCACATGTCCGGAGACATCGAATGCAATGCAACATTCATCACCGAATAGCCGCTACATGGCGAAAATGGCGAGTACCTAGTGACTGGTGTGACCTGCGACAAAAAAATGTCGGTCAAACTAAAGGGGCTGATCTATAAGACCATGATGGCGTTACCAGGCTCGATAAAATCCGCAACGAATACGTGCAAGGAAGCCTGGGCGTGCGTGACATCGCCGACAAAATGCAAGAAAGTTAGGCTGCGATTCTTCCGAATTGACTAGTTTGCTTGCTAAAATCAGCTCGTTGGGCTGAAAATATTAAACTAAGTATATACATTATAGTTAATGAGTTTCCAATGCAAGAATTTAATAAGAAGAAGAATAAGAACTTTACATGGACAAGTATTTTTAGATAAAAACTTAAAGACATAAACACTTTTAAAGTGATTTAAACACCAATTTTGAACTTTTTTATGAATATTGATTTCGGTGGGTGGACTAGGTTTCGGTGATTTAAAAAACTAAAATATCTTAAAAACCGTTAAGTCTACAAGGGGGCCTTTCCCGGCAATATTTTTTAAATTTAAGCCTGAATCTAGGATTTAATGTTACACATTAAAAAAGTAAAAAAAAAATTGTTCCACCGAAGTCACGCAAAACAGCTCGGCTCGGAGAATCGCCCAAAAGAGGTTATTTTATTACGAATACTGCATCAGTGAATGAGTCTGGCTAGCTAAATATTGTTTACCGATATTTTTATGTGGTATCATCAATTGTCTATGATTAATAAAAATCACTATAAGTCTGTTCTTAATTTATGTCACTTATTCAAATTGTTTGCGGTTTATATTATAAGGGTATATTTTAAATAATATAATACTGACGTTACAAATTGAGGTCGCGCAGAATACTATTTAAGCTAGTAAAAAATTACGACCAAGTGTCGAACGGAAAATCAATATTTAGAAGAGATTTTGGACCCGGGTATGTCCTTAAACTACGTCCAACAATGAGAGGTAGGGCACAGCGATGACCATCACGCTTGAATCTGGGGCAGCCCAACTGGGGCAGTACCTCCTCCTTACAGAAAACCACAGCCATAATAGCACTGCTACCTTTCAGGTATGTAGTGTTGTGTTCCTGGTGGTGAGTAAGGTTCCCAGTGCTCCAACCCCCCTTAAAGGCCGGCAACGCGCTTGTAACTCCCCTGGTGTTACGGGTGCCCATGGGCGACGTTAATTGCTTACCACCAGGTAATCCGTCTGCTCGTTTGCCGCCTCTGACATAAAAAAAAAAAAAAATCGGTGGAGTGACTGTTGGTCAGTGAAGTAGTATGGTTATGTTTTTTTTTTCTTTCAGATTTTTGTGTTTTAACGTTGAAAAATATACGAAGATTTTGTATAAGTTGATTTAGATTACTTGCAATATCTACTGGATTTCAATATACACCGTGTGCACAGAAAAATTAGTAATAATTAGTATCAAAACTATAATTTCTATTACAGCAAGTGTGACCAGCCCAAGATTTTATGATTTTCCCGCCAAAAATGTAGGTAATATTTCATTAATCAGACTCTAATATACCTATTATTTGTTATTGTATGTCTTTCATTCGTCATAAAATTTTGAAAATGAATGAAAGTAGGACTTGTCTTCCTATGAATACATATATTTACATAATAGCACTGCTACCTTTCAGGTATGTAGTGTTGTGTTCCTGATAGTGAATAAGGTTCCCAGAGCTCCAACCCCCTTATAGGTCGGCAACGCGCTTGTGACTCCCTTGGTGTTGCGAGTGCCCATGGGCGACGGTATTTGCTTACCATCAGGCAATCCGTCTGCTCGTTTGCCACCTTTGTCATACAAAAAAAAAAAAATTAACTTTACAACTTGCAATTAATATGATGAAAAATTCAGTTGGTCTGAACTGTTAAAAAAAAAACTGACTAACTGTTATGAAATAAAATCGTTGAAGATTTAATAAGTGCTGTAAGTGCTGTAGTAACTAAAATTGTACGTATAGGTAGATAAATATTTTATGGTTACAAATTAACAAAAGAAAATCGGGTAGTTTAACATACCAATTTGTTCAGGCTTCGCGATGTTAGATGACTTGACAGCACAGCGCGGCGCAGTGCGAACGATAGCAATTTAGTAGCGAAACGTGTAAACTGACCTTTATGTTTGAAAACCCGAAGCCTACTTATCACTGACATTGAAAAATGAACCTTGCGTTTTGGGAAGTAAAGTCTAAATTTAAAGGACCATGGACGAGAGATAAGCTTTTTCATGGATAGTAGAAATTATTTCAGGTATAGCTGTGCATTTAAGCAGACACGTACATGGAAGTATTGCCTTCCAATCCAGAGCAAGTCTGCTCATTCAATAAGCGTGCATAGAACGATAACTACGCTGCATTCTTACCTTTATAAAAGTATCCTCCAGTAACATGTGGTTTTTACGATTACAGGAATTGCTTTCAATCAAAATAAAATAGGTGCTTGACCTATTTTAACATTTGATCTTGAGGTAGTTTTTTTTTGTAGTACATTAAATAGAAGTACGGAAAAATGAGAAAAAAGCGGAAGAAGTTATTTTAACTAGTTGAGGCAATACTACTAAGTTATCTTCTGTTGTTGACGTGACTTGGGTTTTGGCAGAATTTCAGCGCGTCTTTCGAAAGATTTTTAAATAACTTTTAGTTTGGGTGCAACGCTTAAAGAAGTCACATTTACGAAATAATTTTAAGTTCTATATTTTTATATCTTTGTGTTAATATAAAGTGACTTATCTTTTTTTTATGACTAAGGTGGCGAAAGAGCAGACGGATCGCCTTATGGCAAGTAATTACCGTCACCCATGGGCACCGTAACACCAGGGGAGTCACAAGCGCGTTTCCGGCCTTTAAGATAAGAGTACGCTCTTTCTTGAAGGTATGAGAAATTATACGTCAAATTTATCTCACGTTTGTTTTTGCGAACAAAATATAAATTAAGATTAATTAATTCTACCTTGTGTAGGCAGACACCCCAAATGTTGAACCGACGACCTGGTGAAGAATTACTGGATCCAAAACCGGTCATTTGGGTAGCTTTAGGGAAGATCTATGTTCAGCAGTGGACGTGTTTCGGTTGATATGATGAATTAATTAACTCTATCTATGATTTGATGTAACCCAGAGTTATAAAAGCAATAGAAAAGTTGACCAAAAGTATAAAGGTAGCCCGCGTTAAGAAATATTCACCGATTGTATAGGTAGAAAGTCAACTGTTTTCTACATATCGTCGGGGAATATCGATAGAGTTCGAAATTCAAACAATGTACAAAGAAACTGTACTAATGCATTTGTTGGTTACGCGATATTGCACTATCCCCGACGATATGAGATCGTAGCACCATAATCTTTAACCAATACGGCTTGGCCCGTGCAAAGCCAGATATAATCGCGGAGGACTCGCCATTCCACTTGGCTTCACAGCATCTTCGTTTCACCGATAACCCGTTTACTGTCGGTAAGCGGTTTACGGGAACTATTCTCAACCCTTGCCGAAGTCGAGTTGATAGCGGCTCAGCGAGCCTGTATTAGATAGTTCTCTACTCTCTACTTTGTCCTTGCTTACAAATTTAAATATCTCATCGATACTGAAAAAAGTGACCAAGTCCACCGGTACCCGGAGGCAGGATTTGAATTCGGAGCTGACGCTCTGAAGAGAAGCTGTACCCTCACCATGAGTTGTGACATTGAGATTTTCGATAACGAGCATTAAGCTTACTATCTGTGCATCTTGCTTACTATTTTAGAGCGAACGATATGCACAGATAGTAAACTCCATACTCGCTATCGAAAACCTCAAAGTCACAACTAAGGGTACCGGGCGCCGAGGAACCTTACGAACTTTCTCAAATATAATGCAATATCTTAACGGCACAGGCTCCGTTACATATGCCTACGCCTCGTATTCGAAATTCGAATCACTTATGGATTCATATATATTTAATTTGTTCCTAGTTACTTCTGACTTAGTTGGTACGAGAACGAGTGTCGATGAAGTTCCGTAACGGTTAGGAGTGCACGACCTGGCGCGACGCGACGTTAGCTATTCGATTGACGCCGGCTGATAATATTACTTTCGTTTTACGGTGAATTTACTCCCCGGCAGAGGCGTATATTTTGTTTTTAGGAGCCATGATCTATGATCTCACAAAAAATGATTTGTAATTTGGTTGTCTCCAGTATGCTCGGAAGTGTTCACTTTACCGTAGCAAAAATAGAAAAAGAAATTCTTCTTTATTGTCAAACTCAAGTACATTACTAGTTATTTGCTATGCAAATCCTTACCTACCCATTGCGGCACACACTGCAACCTTGGGAGGTACAAGATATTAAGGCTCTGGAACATCTCAGATGCAGCGGGAATAATCAATGAACTTTAAATGGGCTGCTATGCTGCTGCTACTCCTGGTAGATGTGACACATACTCATGTAATAATAACTACTGTATCCGAGCGCCGCGTCGCATGGCCCGATCAGCTATAATTGCAAGCTATAGGATAGAGTGAGATGGTAATAACGTGCGAATACTGCTTATAAAATACTATATATGTAGTGTGTAATTTCATTACAGAATTTGAATTTAGGTAAGGCCTATGAAGCCGACGATCCTGGGTTCATATCCAAGTAAGGGCATTTATTTATAAAATAGATTATTCCTAGGTGTTTTCTATGTATTTTAAGTATTTATATATCACTAGCGTTTATTAGGGAAAAAAACGTAGCCTATGTGTTAATCCAGGGTGTCAGCTAACTCCATACCAAATTTTATTAAAATAGCGTGAAGAAGTAACAAAAATACACACTCACAAACTTTCGCCTTTATAATATTAGCGTAGATATATGTTATTGGCTGAGCGTACAGATAACACAAGCCTTCTTGAGCTTACTATGGGGTGGGAATTAGTATTACAATAAAAAAAATATCCATGCTAAAGAATTTGTCCCGTAATGTATAATTAAATAATTATACGCTCAAAACACTCTTTGAAAACTTGATAGTTTTAAAAGTTCATATCGCGTAATGTTCACATTTCGCAGTATATTACTGCTCGGTAATTAAAAAATAATAATTGAATTTGAATGGCTATAATAAGAATAAAACCTACAGTCATATTAACTTGGTTTGCTGAACTTTTACGAACACTTCCGAACGAGGCTCCGAACTAACGGGAACGCGTTATAAACCTAATAAAGAAATGATATTTGAAGTTCCTTTTCCCCCAAACTTGCGAACCTCACTCAATTTGGCAGTTTCCCTTAGGAGATTTGATTAACGGAACCTCCGTTTATCCGCTTTCTTACACCGTAATTTTATTGTTCTTGGATATTCGTTTGATGTCAAACGTAATTTATTATGGGTCGATGAGTAGGCATTTGATCAGTGCTGCGCACAATATTTAATTTACTACATTACATGCATACATACATTTCATCCGTGTGCAGTCCACTGCTGGACATAGGCCTCCCACAAATATTACTTGTAACATCTTGGTGGTAGTTGCTATAGTCGCCACGCATGCACTAAAACTTCTGGACATTATGCCTTCCCTATAGACCGCCACAAGGTGCTATCAGAATGTTCTGCCGCTCCAAAGAAACGCTACTGCTTGTCTTCCGATTGTATTTAAGGACAATAATAAGTAGCGTGTACTCTGAAAATCCGGAGGTGGGATCGCATGCAAAGCAGGAGACGGCGGCGGCAAGCGTTTTATCTATTCATTGCGTGTGATCCCAAATAACTGCAGTGCATTGCGCGTCTTGACCGCGCAACGAACAGATAAAACGCTTGCCGCGCCGCAAGTCGCGCATTGTCGTGGCCGGGCCGTAAGTGAGGCATGAGCGTTGATGCATGTGATAAGATAAGCGCATTTCGTAGCCGTTCATACTCCTTTACTGCTTTTAAATAAAAGCAGTTTGATTCTCTAGTGACACATCCTATGTAATCGTTTTATCATCGTTCGTAAATGCGAATTTGAAGACAGCTCTATTTTTTATGCATATGAAATATCGGGTTCCAATTTATTAAATTAAAAACGGTATAAAACTAAATTTATTACTATTTTTTGCATATATTATTAAATTAAGCTACAGAAATATACGTTTCCTCAGTTAAATAAAACGATAGCCGTTTCACAATCATTGATTGCAATTCCAGTTTTTACAAAATCTGAACAAGTATTGTTTTACAAAGTTAATTGAAACGACTAAAAAATGTTCATTGCGTAGTTAAACGGCAATGACCTATATGCAAATTCGGTAATGGATTTCATGTACAGTAGCATATGTAAACGAGCTGAAATGTCTTTCCTTTTAGTATTAATTGGAGTGTAAATAGAGTTGTAATAGTCTAGGGAATAAAAATAGTGTTGAACTGCGTAATTTTGCTGTCTATTTGGACTTTTGTGTGTACAATGTACATTTGAAATCCATCAAACATATTATCAATTTTAATTACTGTAAACGTAGTAAATAAATACGTTTAAATTCTATAATTTTTTCCAGGCATATATTTGTTTATTAATCATGTCAATGAATTCCAAAAAAAGATGTCAAAATAATAACAGAACTTGAGATTAAGTCAAACCTAGTCAAATAATCCCTCTCGGATTTTCCTTGGCGCAAAGGATCCCATCACACTCGCCGCATTGCCACGCTGAATGGCGACGCGACGGACAACCTAAGCCCGGAACACCAAGTACGACCCGGGCTACGGTCCCTCTCACTCATTCTGACGTCCACTTCCCTTATATAGTCCATAGCCTCTGACCTCCAGCACAGGGGACAAAATAATAACTACTCGCCAAGGCCGAATACTTATCCCGTATTGACCGCAGCAAACTCTGTAGTGGCCTCAGCTGTTCGTGCAGTTCGGCCGAGGCACGAGGTTGCGAAAGTACTGAGGCACGTGGCGCTCTAGAGCAGACATCTCCCGCTCTGCCACGCCACTAAAGTTAGCCGCCTGGTCTTTTGCCATCGGCGCGGCAGAGGCCCGGAGGCTCTAGCACGCAGAAAATGTTGGCGGACATTAACGCCCTGAGCGCGTGATGGTGCGGAAATCTTCTTGGACACCGACTGCAACTTAGTGCGTGAGGGCCGTCCGCCTTCACCATAGTACCGCAGATGGATTGTCCAGGAGTATATATTAATTTTGTATAAGTAGTAATTTTGCAGTCGGGAGGCTTGGGCACCACTTCATAAATGTCTCGACATTCGCTATTTATGTTTATTTATCTAGTAAATTAAAGGCGTGGTTATTAATTATGACAACACCCTCATTTTACTAGATTCTCTAATTAATAAACGTAAATAGCGAATATCAAGTTATGAAGTGGTGCCCAAGCCTCCCGACTGCCCAGTGCACGCCTACCTCCCCTAATAAATTTTGTGTATGTAGTTAATTATTGTTATAATTAAAAGTAACGTGTTAAAAGCGTGCAGTTTTGAAGTATTATACGGAAGCATATTCTGTAAAGATTTATAGCGCAAGAAAAATCTGGTGGCAGGATGCATAAAACTTGAGTAAGAAAAAGTATATGTATCTCTGTCAGTATCATTGTCCCTGTATATTTATTTCAATCCTCTTAACAAGCTAGCTAAAATATACTAATTACACTCTTATAAGTTTGTGTGCTTTATAAACTAGTCTTCTAAATCAATTACTCAAAACAATCTCGTACAAAGCAAACTCATCAAAGCATTCACGCATCTGTGCTTGTTATTGGCGGGCATAGCAGTGCCCTTACCATGAGTTGTGACTTTGAGGTTTTTGATACCGAGTATCGAGGTATCAAAAATGATATGAATGATTATGAGTAAAGACTATCTGTGCATCTCGTTCGCAAAAAAATAGTACAAGCGAGATGCACAGATAGTAAACTCGATACTCGTTATCGAAAACCTCAATGTCACAACTCATGGTAAGGGTACTGAAATACACGTTGTATTCGTTGTTCTCGTAAACAGAAACAGGCGTCTCAAACCTCCTGATAGGCTGCATAACTTCCTGATAACCAGTCAATAAATTTTTATTTGTTAAACACAGGTAAATAATAGTTTTTTTTTATAAGTGGCATGGTCACGTCTCTAAATATGGATACATTTAATATGACAAACATATTGTACCCAAGACTTTACGCCATAGTAAAACAGTCGTGGGCTATATATGTTTTTGTTACATTCAGTGTATCAACCATGTTGCACCATGTAGCATAAAATACATATAAACAAGAGACACAAGCTTCACTTAACCTTTAAATTCAACTGACTGGGTTTTTACCTCTTCAAACAAAATTCTTGCCTAAATAGTTTTTACTTTATCCTTGTCCCAGGACTCGGGAGATATTTTTCGCATTTCTGTATTTTATACAAACATTCTAAGAGATTAGTGAATAAAAGCTTCACTATGATAATTCATGTATATGACATCAAAAGATTAAAAAATTCAATTGAGGACAAGAATAACTGCACTGATAGATTTAAAAAAAAAACTTGTTCTCTGTTCTAGAATTTATTTATCCATTCCAGGTTATTTTGCAAAACAAAACTTTTAGTTATTTCCATTGGGATATGGATTACTAAAATATAGATAAAACGGGTCATTCACGTATCTTAAAGTCGAAAACGCTCGACGTATGTTTCGGTCCAATTCGTGAACCGTACTCATAAGCCCCGTTTAAATACTACGCATGTGGCTAGTGTGGACGCGGCTTTAGCAAATGACGTAGTTAGTGTTGTGTGCAACCCGTGACCCGTTTTTATCTATATTTTTGTATGTCTGAGTCTCACGGGAGTTTTCCATTAAAAGGGATATGGATTGTGTATATCATAGGTAGATGTTACCATAAAACCATATCTAAAATAACTAAAATGCTTGTAATTCAATATCTTTCAATGTTATTTTTATCAACTGGGGTTGATTCTTGAACTGAACAAAAGTTTTTTTAAATCTATGTATGCCTAAAATCTATGACATGGTTCCTAAGAACAGATCTGTGTAGGTCTTATAGTTTCAGATTTTTCCATACTGACCGATCTGAATGGGCCAACCTGTATACAAAAACGCATTAAAGAGTGAAAATAATAATTATGTTGAATTTACATACGTTAGGGAGAATATCATATTGTGACGTAATATTGTTAGGTACATAATTTAAGGTCAAGCTAATAAAATTAAAAATTAGTTTGACCTCTCAAACTTGTCCACAGAAGTGGTGGATTGTAGAAAATAAGTTCAGGTGACAAAAAAAAACTTTAGTTTTTGACAAAAAAGGTGACAGCTAGCATAGATAAACTATCCGGTTTAGTTTTATCTGATTTTATTTAAGTACTGTATATGATATGAATTATACTGGGTGAAATCAATATGGTGATACAATGTTATATTTTCTGAATCTATTCATGATATCATGATTACGATCAAATTTTACTATGGAGCCTTAACTGAAAAATCAGTTAAAAAATGACTTGTCCATACTAACAAAAGTAACAACTACAGCTACCTAGCAGCTAGTACCTATGGGAAGGTTTTTTTTACTGATTTTTCGGTAGTCACACCATAGTAAAAGTTGATCGTAACCAAGAATAGATCCAGAAAATATATTTTTGTATTACCATTTTGATTTCACTATAAATCAACTTGGATTTATTGTACAGTTAAGTGCAAAAATATGTACCGAAAGAATCCTTTCGTAAATACGAATACCTTATTTAAAGTACAATAGAGTTGCTCGGTACATATTTGTGAAACTTTGGCAGTGAACGAATTTTTACACTTGACTGTACTTTCTAACGATTATATACATGATTGGTGTCAGTCGCTTCCAGTTAAGAGTTTGTGTTAAGAAGGCAACCAAGGATTGTTGAGTTAAACAGACGGTTTGTTGTAATCGTCCCTCGCCCAAGCAGCTTAACTACTTGACAGTCTGGGTATAACAACAATATTCAACAGAAAATCAACAGCGCATAAACCGAAAATACAAGAGTAGAATATAATATATTGATATTTATTTCACATAGTCACCATGTTTGGGGTAGTGCAAGTACATAATTACATTTTTAACTAGATCATATCAACTTAGAACAAATGAAATAATTTTTAATTCAATATTTTTGAAAATAGATGAAATATCACTTGCGTTATCTTATTTTTATTTAATCTTTATTGCACATAATAAAGTAATGTATAAAAGGAGAACTTAATACTATGATGCATTATCTACCAGTTAACCTTTGGGCAAAGCAGAGAACATTGTAGGCGGTACATTTGGAACAGTGTAAGAAATTATATTACCATATAATATATGATACTTAAATACAGTAACACGAGGTCAAACATACATACAATACTATACTTAATACATATATGAAATAAATATGGTACTATGTATTTAAGAAAAAAAAATTAAACACAGATACTCACTACTTTTGATGATATCTGCCAGCAAAGAAACCAAGCATGGATTTTTAAAATGGAATTTGCTAGGGGTATGTCGTTATGGATTTAGGCTACAAAATATGAAAGAGGAAATTTAATTAAATATTTTGTTAACGTGTAAATAACTAGCTATTACACGTTAATAAATTAAACTTAAACTAACACAAAAGCAATAAAACGAAAAATATAATAGAACACACAAGAAATTGATATTAGTAGGTATATAACAATGTATAAGGGAAAAATTTAACTGAAGGACTATGTCCTTGTTCAGAGAATTAACATTGAACTTACGTCAAAATTTGAATATAGAACGCCGACATGCGTATCCAGACACGTTACTATTACATAGGCCCGGTGCCGTAGCTATGTTTATCACCTATATATGCTATAATTCTCAGTTATATTATAGTATTTCAGCGACGCTCTATACTTGTCATATTTTCACTTCAAAGGACGAATCACTTTATTCGACGTTGACAAGGTCCTCGAGATCATCATTAATAAAACCAGTCCTATAGGGTAACCATCAACAGGACAGATCATAAATCATGTATTTATTATACAGCTATAGTACTCATTGATATGGAAGCAGGAGTAACTTGGATGTGGCATTCTTCAACATTTCATGCAATTCTTCTTTAGCTCTCTTATATCATCATTTCACGTATGTCGTCCACTGCTGGCCTCCCCCAAATATGACTTGTATCATCTTGGGGAAGTAGTTGCCATAGTCGCCACGCTAGGCAGGCGATCGAATGTGAATCGATGAATCACGATTCTGCCAACATGTCAGCGGCAGAGAGTCCATACACGCCGATTCACGCGGGCTTAACTAATTTTCCCACACTTCAACAGTCTTTATTAGGCTCACGAAGAAAAGGGAAAGCTATATATATATATACAAAACTGACCAGCGTTTGACCTCAGTCGCACCTGATGGTAAGTGTCGACGAGTTCGAGGGTGTAGCACGCTGGTTCAGTAGAAGCCTATTCACTCTTGCTTTGAAGAGACCTAAATTATACGTTTCCGGGAATAAAAACGAAGGGAGCGAATTCCATTCCTTAGCAGTCCGCATTAGGAAGGTAGAAGCGAACCGCTTCGTGCGAATGAAAATATTCACAACGTAAGGATGAAAGCGCCCCCCTCGCATGGACGTCCGGCTTGACTTGACTAAGAAAAAAATGACCCGCCGCCACTGCAACATATAATCTATGGCTACAGGCATACACAGGACAATGTTGATAGAAATTGAGCTGTCGTAATCAGTTCGTAGTAAACATGAACAGAAAGTAAATTTAATGAAATATAACTTGTATATTATAATAAAATACATTTCAAACATTTTTTTTTTATGACATAGGCGGCAAACGAGCAGACGGATTGCCTGGTGTTAAGCAATTACCGTCGCCCATGGGCACTCGCAACACCAGGGGAGTCACAAGCGCGTTGCCGGCCTTTAAGGGGGGTTGGAGCTCTGGGAACCTTACTCACCATCAGGAACACAACACTACATACCTGAAAAGTGGCAATGCTATTATGGCTGTGGTCTTCTGTAAGGAGGAGGTACTTCCCCAGTTGGGCTGCCTCAGATTCAAGCGTGATGGTCATCGCTGTGCCCTACCTCTCATTGTTTGACGTAGTTTAAGGACATACCCGGGTCCAAAATATATTAATGAAAAAAAAAAAAATATATATTAAAGAAAATATATTAATGTGTTAACGGATTCTATCGGCAGTTTAGAAATAAACATTTAAATTAGTTTGACAGTAGCTGAAAACTGTAGGTCACCTTTAAACATCTAGTCAACTTATAGTTACGAAACAACTAGTGTTAAATGTCTAATGTAATGAGCAATTAACAACTCAATATTCTTACTCTCTACAATCTTCAACTTTCCAAAACAACCGGGCTTTGCATGCGGTGTGTATTTATGTTAATAACTCTCAGTAGCAAAGGAATACCGACCTACCGACGACCGAGTGACTGAAACATAACTCAAAGACAGGCAGTCTCTAGACGTGTAGTGAAATGTTGTTGAGTTAATACACATGTTTTTTATACTACGACGGCGGCAAACATGCATACGGCCCATAGGCTTTGGTGACTGCTTATCAAGCGAAGACGGCTTTAAATCCAGAGGACTCACACGCGCGATTTCTAATTTTTAAGGCTTTCAACTCTGTACCCTTACTACGAGTTGTGACTTTGAGGTTTTCGATACTCGTTATCGAAAACGTCAATGTCACAACTCATGGTAAGGGTACTGGTGACTTTACTCACCGGTAGGACTACAACACTATGAGAAGGGTCTCGTGCTTTTTGGCTGTGGTTTTCTATAATGTGGAAGTACCCCTCCAGTCGCGCTCCGATCCAGATTTGTGTGATTTCATGTTGTCGAACCAGATAGGAGCTTGAAAGGTAAATCTGCCGTTTAGATACTTACCTCCATATTCGTCAGGCAAGCTAAACTAACAATTTTATAAACTTGTTGAAACTTGATTCCTACTGCATTTGGAATATTATTAACATTCACATACCACATCAATTCATTGTTAAATGCATGATATTACTTATCTTGCGATGATAAATCAAAAATTCTAATTATTTCTCTTTACTTTAGAATATTAACCTACCTACAAATTACGGATGGTATACCATTAATATAGTAATATTAATGTACCGCTTATTTTTACTATCCGCTAAATCAAGTGGCGATTCTGGTCATATATCAAATCAAGTTGATATACCAGGTCGCTTCTACATCGTGCCAAGAAACTTGTCGAATTTGACGGATTTAAAAACAAACGAAGTATATAAAGTGTTGGTACAATGTACATAGTATATAAAAAGTGTGCATTTATAAACGGCATGCACTATAGTAATTCGTAACTTTTACGAGCGTACAATTGTTTAATAACAACCCTGTACAGAAATGTTCTCAAAGAAAACTTGCACCCGCATAACTCGCGCTCAGTTTCTTGAATTCCGCCTTAAACACAGTCGCGCACTCAACCTCTACTACCCTGAGTTACTGAATCTTTAACAGATCTTTATTAAATTTATAAGGTTCAGTTCGTTTCTGTCCTTTTTCAAACGTTTGACGAATGAACCCAGCTGTTGCCTCAATAATGTCTAGCTGAACAACGGACTTTTATCGTCTATCGCTACTCGTTTCTGTTTTTGGAGTCACGCAACTCCAAAAACAGAAACGAGTATATTTATTTTGTGCTTATAGTATATTTACAAGCAGGCGTCGTAAACCTTCGAGAACCTACTGACCAGGTAACTAAATAATGCTTCATTGGTGTGATCTCTTAACTGTAGCGAGGACAAGCACTTATGGTGGAGCTTAGTAAGGCGATACTTTAACAAACTGCTACAGAGTTTCCTATAAGCCTTGATTTAACTCTCCGTTGCAAACCAATTAGCTCTAAAGCGTTGCAACTAACTTTAACTTTGCACAAAAGCTTTATTGGGAAACAGTGTCTGTTTCTATGTATCTATCTAGAACTGCCGATGACCAGTGAGAGGCTATTACTTGACTTCAAAACTGCCGATCATTTGTGTAAGCGTTTTACTCTTTTATTTTTATACTATCTGTGCCCCGCGGTATTGCCCGCATTATATGTATGTATATATTGTCTATACATTATAGCCTGTGTTATTCTGATGTGTAAAAGCTATACTAATTATGTAAAGTTTAATCAAAATCCATTCAGTGCTTTTGGCATGAAGAAGTAACAAACATACTCTCTCACAAACTTTCGCTTTTATAATATTAGTATGAAGAATTTTTTGTCAATTGGTGTACCTATTGGAAAAGATTAAATAACTCTCTTACCCTGTCAGAGTTAATAACGTTGATAAAATGTTTGTTTTTTTTTTCAAAATTATTTATTTTTTGTATACTCTTATCTTCTTCTTTCTTGGTTTGACTCTTGATAGAGGAGACGTGGTCATCACTTCAGGTGTTGGTGGTAAGCTTCAGAACACGCCGCTATTCCTCTCTGTTAACCACCTTATGCTCCCACTCTTGCATTTGTACAGTGATGATGAGCCATTTACTGCCACTTTTATTTGGTCCGTCCACATCATAGTGGATCTTAATCCCTAACTCTATAGTCAGTGTGAAACAGTTCGTAGCATCTAAATTAGCCAATTGTAAGTGTTCTTTGTTTGTAAAGCAGTAAGGGTGTGTGTGTGTGTTACTATATATTTGGTCACTGTTACTAACTATACGACGCTGACTGTACAATACACAGACAAGAGTAACATAAGAGTGTTTAAATTTCACGTAGCATTTCTATAAAAAGTCCTACAGCTCTACTAATACGAGGTAGTAATTAGTTGAACTGGATTTAAACCAAGTACCTACTTAGAGTGAAAAAGCATTGACGGTTTTGAAGAATCAACTCTTTTCTTGTAATTTGCCGAGCGGTCTGGCCTAGTGGCCTAGTGGTCCTGATTCCCAGTTGGAGCATTTAATTGTGTGATAAGTCACGGTTGATTTCTATGTGTGTAAGTATTTATATTATGTATCTATCTATAATATATATCGTCGTCTAGTACCTACAACACACACCTTACTGGGCTTGTCGTAAGATTAAGTCGATTTGTGTAAGATTGTACCGAAACATTTATTTATTATTTATAATTTGCTGTGCATCCATTGGCTTAAAATCACGTAATGGTAAGAGATGTAAACGTAACTTACTCCCCGAAAAGAAATCTAAATAGGCAGTATTTAATAGAACCAACAAAGCACATTGCTCCCATTGTTACTTGCTCACTAGCCAACAACGCATCGCTTTGCCAAAATGCGTAAACTAATTCGATGCATCGCTATCAAAACAGTTGCAATATCATAAATTGTAGCAGAATACTTGTTTACTGTATCCGTTTTATAAATAACACAGGGTTTGGCCTATTTCGGTTGGACTAAAGCAAAGGGGGCGCAGGACTTAGAAAAAATTCAATGCATGTTGATGTTATTATGACACATATTTTTTATTACTTTATCATAAAGAATAAGCTAAAATAAGCATGTTTTGTAGAAAAACTTTTTTTCTAAAATCAAAAATGGCCGAGATATTTGGCTTCAAAATTCGCCAACTTTTAAGGACAGAAAAATTTCGATTGATGATGGTGTCATTAAAACACATATTTTTTGTTGTTTTATCGTAAAGAATACGCTAAAATAAGCATGTTTTGTACGAACAATTTTTGTCTTAAATAAAAAATGGCCGAGATATTTGAAATAAAAGTTTGCTTTTAGCGAGGACTTAAAATATTTCGATGGAAGTCGTATCATGATGACGCCCATTTATTACTATTTTAATGTATAAAATACGCTAAAATAAGCATGTTTTGTACGGAGTACTTTTTTTATAAATTCAAAAACGGCTGAGATAATCCAAAATGTACCAAAAACCGAATCAGAGCACCCTACTCCCACGTGGTCTTGTCTGCCCTACCCCTAGAGTGTATATAAAAGAAAGCGAAGGCACGTAGGGGAGCAACCCTCGCCCGCGGTGACGGAGCGCGGGAACGAGGGAGGCGAGCGGCTGAGGCTGGTCGCCGAAGGCGACCAACAAGCCGAAGCTGCGGAGCCGAGTGAAGTGACCGTGCACCGGCACGCAAGGGCGAAAGGGTTGCTAGCCGAAGTGCCGAAGCCCACAAAAAGCTAGAGTCGCACTAAAAACAATTTTATTTGAGCTGCTCCCGCTACATTACCTGAATCTGATTTTAAAGGGCAATAGTACAATTTTTTTTTTTTTGACAAAAGTGCTGTTATTATACTATATATTTTAAATAATTGTAATGTATAGTGGACGCTACAATAAGCATGTTTTGTACGAAACATGCTTATTTTAACGTTTTTAATAAAATAATACTAAGTCTTTTGTGATTCCTATATATTTTTCACTTTTGGTCAAAAATTTTCTAAGTTCTACTTTAACACTTGTAAAATAAGGTGCTCGATTAAATGAGGTATACGGACTCATCGCCACTGACTATAAACGGCTTTAAAAACTTCCAATTCCTCTATTTTCAACAAAGTCCCCTAAGTTACTTTGTAAAACGTTTATCTTCGTTGAGACGTTGTTTTCCAGTAAAGACAATAAAACCAGTTCCTACCTACAAAATAAGGTTTAATGACATTGTTGTTCGCTTTTTAAAGCTGGAGCGTATGTATTTATGCACATAGTAAATAACGATACATAGTAATTACAGTATTTTATCATGAGTTGGCAATATCGTACTCGCTAGCTTCGGCGTAAAATATTAGTATGGAGAAATTGTACAGAGCCCAATATGTGTCGACTGTGGCAGCTCATGGTAGTGCTTCTAATTGGTGTTACGAGTATATTAGTAGATACATTAACATTACTTACATGCACAATTCAATGACAAATATTTTTAAACTTTAGTTTGGCACAAATGGCACAAAGACAAGCCAAAACTATGACATGTGAGGCCTTAAATTATCTGTCCTGTCTTTTTAATTACTTCGTTGCGGCAATTAGTTAACATCGTAATTAAGCATACTTGTATGAGGTCGAATCGAATTTATGCCGCAGCGAGTGTGTTAAATGGGAAAGAGAGAGAAAAGTACAGGTCGCGATCAGACATTAAACAAAAAATGCGTGCAATGCGTTCTTTTGAGCGCGAAAACTAGGACCGTGTCTCTTTCAAGTGAACGTAGTTTAGTAGGGAACGTAGCTTATAAAGTTTAAATAATGATCTTCCAAAGTTCTCGCAACTTTTACACGTAGCATTTTTAACATGCAGTTTTCATCCAATTACTTATACTTACGTGTAACGTCAACAAGAAGTATTAAACTTCTAGAAGTTTGCACTGGCGCGTCGCTCGATCCACGGAATAGTTACTTCAATAAAACTGTTTTACCTCGATGCAAATATAGTGTATGTGTTACTAACGTATTTCGCTTTGTTCACATAGATGTTTCGGCACTTGGCACCACGATTTCAAGTCATAAAAATTACATTTTTCACCTCACTAGCTTGGAAAACTCGTTTTTATTCTTTCAAAATAGATATGCTGCATTTTATTCACAAGGGTGCAAAGTAATTCCATTCTAATTTTGATTTTGATTTGATTTTAGCTGAATTGGATCTCATTTCAAATAATAATTTTGATAAATTGTTTATATTAATAATTTGGTGTAAATTTTAATGTTTTAGTATTTCCTTGCAGTAGTGAGACGAAAAATTATGATCAAGATTCTGCAAGAACCACGAGAATGGTTCTATTTTGGATTCTTTTGCTAGCTCGGGTTTCTATATTAGCACGAGAATGTAAACACTTTGCTCATCACAAATAACTATTGCATGGATTTATAGAGAGATGTTAAATTAGTAAACATGGATCAGGTCAAAATAAGTAACGAGATATTAGAAGAAAGAGAAAAGTATCCAAACGATTAAAATGTGATGCAGAGAGTTGGTTTAAATGGTGGTTGGTTGGACAAAGTAGAATGAATCACATTGTTTAAGGGCAATGTAAAACAATTATACCTTGGGGATACCATATTGTACCTTGGGGAACAGATCAGAATTTTATGAACTTGATTTATGAGTATACATAGTTATGAGTAGTAAAATAACACAGTTCAGGTAACAAAACATATCAGGGCTATTATTTTATTTAGGGACCTATTTGCACTACGTTAGCAGATACTATTTTGTAAAAAATATGTGAATATTTTTTGCTACTTAATGTCTTTTCACGTTTACTATTATCTGTAGTAAACATAACTGATATTTGCAGCGATGTTTTCTTGCTAAGTCTTATACTTATTGACGTTTGTTCAAGAAGTGACGAGGAAAAATAACAACTGCGTTACTTTCATACAAATATAAGTTTTATTGTTAGGAATCTTTATTTCAGTTCGGAAACAATCCACATATAAACTAACAACAATATAGAATAATCTTATAAAATTAAATCACAAATAGTTTCAATTTTATGACTTGTTTTACAGTTAAGTTTTCCACTGTGTTACCAAGCAATCAATTAAAATAAAAGACATTTAGAAAAATAGCACTTAATAGTTTTTTTTATGCTTACGGTATTAACCAACATCTACAAACCAGTTAGATAGTTGATTTGTTATAAAATTTTCGGTTCTTATTTAATATTCTTTTGCTTTATGGCACTAAACGCTATCGGAAAATGAGGGACAAAAGTAACACAGTGGTAAAATAAGTAACATAGTGGTATCTCCATCACAGCAGTGTGTACTTTCTTCAAGTATAAACTAATAAAAATATGAGAAAACAATTATAAAGTTTTAAAATAAACAATTGTTGACGCTCACGACGTTTCTTGTTTGAAATCTTCCATTTGCGTTTGGCAGATCTATGTTCCTTCTCTGTTGATATGATAGCGTTCAAGATGTTTTGATGTTGAAACCATTGTGTTCGAAGTATTATTCTAAAACAAAATAATACTTATATGTACAATTTTTGCCATAAAGTGTGTGATTTATGTTTGAAAAGTATACAAAAAGCCACTGCGTTATTAAAGTTACAACTGCGTTACGCAGATAGTAACGCAGTGTAGTGGTAACGCAGTTGTAAAACTCAAACGTATTAGATTTTGGTACTAAAATGGATAGACATTCTAAATGAATTATGATGCAACCATAATAATGAGTAACTATTACGTATTTTGCATTGAATAAAATTAATAGTATCTAGAAAACTCACCTTACGTCGCCGGTAACTCAGTGGTCTCACAATAAACACACGCGCCCCGATCTGCGGCTCTCGAGCGGCTGATTTGCTCTGTTGCACCACTCCGGCACCCTCACGCGCGCCAATGACAATTCATGACCCATCAAATGATCTTAGAAGTAAAGAAGTCTAAAAAGTTTCATTTAAGGTTTATTTACCTATGGTAACACAGGGTACGCGCCATTTTGCTTCGCGACGGGGACACCACGAGAAACATTTTATTATTATTAAACTATTGTGGTAAAATCTTACCTATTGGCATTCTTGTGAAACTCAAACAATTACTAATTACTTAAAAATTTAAAAAATATTGACGTTGTGTAATTATGTAAAGTAATTTCAGTTTATGTCAAGTGACTCGCACAGAGGGACAGCCAATTTTTATAGGAAAAACAACTGCGTTACCAAGAAAAACAACTGAGTTACCGTAATTTGCCACTAAATATAATATTTTATATTCATTCTATATATATTTCTGGTACATAAATTTTAATAGGTAGCTACCAATGACTGTTTTATTTATATATTTTCCTATTTTTTTGACATAATCATCTTTGCTCTTGAGGGGACCGATTTTTGTACCCTAAATAAAATAATGGCCCATCAAAGTGTGTAGTCAAATTTGTTTATAAATTATATCATATTTTAGTATTTTCTGATATAAATCTTGTACTTTAATAAACTGTTTGATATGTTCAGATTTGATGTATTACTGTTTTGAAAAATAATTCCCGCCGAGTCTCTTGTCGGTAATAATCTTCTCGAGTCAGAAGTGTACGGTTAGAACCGGTGATTGATTCTTTGACGTTCATAAGTGCAATGTAAAGTGCCTAAATTGAAGACTAAATACCATCAATCAATGATAACTTTTACAAAACCATCCCATACCGATTTATATTGACCTTAACTTTTTATTTCTCTCTTACTCATAAATCATTTTAAATATGGTTCATTTTCTTAAAAATTGGTTGAAGGATCAAAACAAGGAAACGATACTAACAGAAAATAATTTCCTCCCCCATGTGTAAGGTACACGTTTAAAAATTATCGTCAGCAAATTGATGTAATTTAACTTTTGTGCAAGTCTCACGAATTGTGTACACTTTTATTTGAAAACTCCCCTAAATCTAAAAATACTTATCCCTTAAAGCTCCTACGTATGAAGAGGTATTTCTAAGGGTATAGCATGTTGATGTAACTGGTGACCGAAGAGCTAGCGGCTTCCTCGCACAACGTATCAGCATTGTGATACAACGATTGCCTCAAGGGCATTTTTTAGATTTAATAACTAGTTAAATGCCTTGTGATGCCGGCCGACTAGAATAGCATTACCTCATCTCCGCGGGTGTCGTAAGAGGCGACAAAGGGAAAAATCCTACGGACAGGCAGCAGCGCCCGTCGAAACCCAATCTACAGCTACTGCTGTGCCAAGCGTGACGACTATAGCAACTACCCCCAAGAT
Source organism: Grapholita molesta (assembly GCA_022674325.2). NCBI lineage: Eukaryota > Metazoa > Arthropoda > Insecta > Lepidoptera > Tortricidae > Grapholita > Grapholita molesta. The sequence goes on along the minus strand of CP053129.2, from coordinate 9,282,943 downwards.
GATACAAGTCATATTTGTGGGAGGCCTATGTCCAGCAGTGGACTTCATACGGCTGAAATGTATAATGATGATGTTAAGTACTCGTATTTTAATGAACGTAATTATTGTAAATTTGTGTGTTGTTTGAATTTATGTCGTATGGTTTAAACCATTGTAAATAACAAAGACTTACACATCGTTGGCTGGCGTTTCGTAAGGAGCAAAACGTATTGTTTACACCGCGTGGGCGCGTTTCATTATGTCGAGTATTCATGGGATTCTTATCGTAGAAAATGTGTGGGTTATGTTACATTGGACACGTATGGCGTTACGTTCAGCCTCTGCGTGTTTCGATATTAAGTTACGAACATAAACGATCTTGTGTACATTCATACTCTAACAACAACTCTTACGGTTAGAATACGTATACATTGGTACTTTAAAAACTTTCTAATGCAAACAGACTAGTGCATATTACGTAATGTTGTGCTTCAAGGACAATTTAGTTGTGTTAGTAATTTTATTTAATTCTTCTATAATGTGTTCTAACAGTTACAGTACATTCTTATGCAAATTGACTGAGTCCCAACCCCAATGTAAGCTCAAAAAGGCTTGTGTTGTGGATTACATAAAGTTACAAGTAAGTTAAATAAAAGTAAATAGTTAATCAGAATCAGTTGTATAAGAGGTTGCTCGCGTTGTCCCGGCATTTTGCAGCGGCTCATGGGTGCCTAACGGCCCGACCACGCCGGCCATGACATTGCGCAAATTGCGGCGCGGCAAGCGTTTTATCTGTTCATTGCGTGTGATCCCAACTAACCGCAGTGTATTGCGCGTCTTGACCGTTCAACGAACAGTTAAAACGCAAGTCGCATTGTCATGGCCGGGCAGGGTCCGCTTCGTAAGTTATCCCAGGATTTGGCGTAGGTACCAGTTTTTACGGAAGCGACTGCAGTGCTCCGACAATGCGACCTGCGGATTGCATGTCGCACGCTCTTTCCGCTAGGCCACCAGCTCTAAAAAGGCAGCAACGTGTTGAGTTAAATACGATATAAGTAGGCTAGGGAAAAAGGTACGTTGACGTTTATTCAACGTTAAGCTAATACAATGATGAATAATAAAAGTTGAAATAGTGTATCAAAGAATCATGCAACTGGCGGCTGCTTCTAGTATTATATTCTTGATATTTTTTTCAAAAATATCGAAATATAGAATTTTGTTGATTTGTTATAAAATTGGACTTGAGCAAATGCCAATAAACCTACACTAAATTTCGTGGCTTTTGTATTCTGTTTTATTCTTATGTAATATGTCTTATGTATATGTGTCTACGAATAAAAACAAAAACTAAAATAAACTAAAAAAAAACTATATCAAAACAAGGTTTGTGGCGATCATCGAAATTTTAAAGACGTTTATCTTTAGATCTAGTATTGCAAGAGCGAAAGATACGCAGGATACATTTTTTTTTCACATTAAATGTATATTAATTTTCAGACGTGCTTGGTCTGTCTTTTTTATAAAGTTACTAAAACGTCACCTTTCGTGTAGTAGAAAGTTTTGAAGTTGCTGCATAGGTAGCGTGACTTTACTCGGACAGAATGACACGGGAACTTCTTGAAATACCTATTGTTTCATAGAAAATTTATCTGAACGTACATATGTAGGCAATGGAATCACGGACGGGACGAGAACGTGGCATCAACGTGGCGGGAAGAACATCGTCGGCCACGATATTTATCACGTCCCGCCACACACGTGCTCCGTCTCGTCTGTAGTTCCATTGCGTATGCACTGTCGCTTTGTTCGCTCCGGAGACGTTAGCTATCTTTATTTTTAAAATGTGATGTTCATCTTGTTTACAACACTAGCACATTAGTTGCCCGGCACTGTCACTTTGCGTATGCATTAAAATTCACGTCGATTATCCCAGAATGAGGCGACCGGCAATGGCAGTCACTCCAAAAAACGTCAGGGTGGAGTGCCTAATCAAGGAATCTCAAAAAATTACGTCGCGAGATACAGAAGGAACTGAAGATTGGATCCCGGGAAGTTTCTACCATTTTACATGATTAACTTTAAGTTCGGAAGGTTGCGTCTCTATGGATATCACATTCTCTCACGCAGGAGCAGAAATATAGACGTGTCGCAATTCACAACAAGTGACCTAAATTCTTGGATATACATCTTCGACCCAGTTAAAAACAGCAATCAAGTGAATGGGTCTTTGAAGAAGATGATTTACTCACTAAAGTAGTACGCGGCTGAAGCATCAATAAAAAAATGGTTATTGTTTTTTCGTAGTGGGCCTGTAGCCATAATTTCACTTGTACCTCAGAAAACAGTTACCAACCGAAGGTGCAGCGAAGTTTGCTTGCCACAGGCCTTCCAGGAGCTGAGTGTCAGTCGTCCAAGTATCGAAACGCAGGGCATCATTTTTCATCAAGACAATGCTCTCTCATACGGCTGCCAGTCCTATGGATTTTTTTAACAATTCAGAAGTGCAACTGCTACTATACTCTTCATATAGCCCTAATCTGACTCCTTATTTTTTACTCCGGTGACCGACGAGTCTCGACACAGGATGAAGTAGTGGACTTCAGGCGATTTTTTTTAACCTTCCACAAGAACGGTATTTTTCCCGTTTTGAAGGATTCGGTCATTAATATAGCAGGAGAATACTTTGTTAATAAATGTAAATAATAATTTATGATATTTCTTCTGAATAAATATTTTTAATGTTTCTTCTATTTTTTGTTTAACTAAAAATTTTCGGATCAGCTTTCATACTTACGAGTAGGCGAGTCCGGGGCAGTTGATTTTACCATTTTACCTTTATTTCTAAGAATTATGGTTATGTTGGCAGACGTTTCTGCTTAAAAATAAAAATAAAGTATATATTTACATATCATGCTTCGGTACATTTGAAATCGTTTTATAAGGTAGTGCTCAAAATAGCATACAAATTGAGACTGAATGAAGAAAGTACTCGACCTGTAAACGTATGCAGACTTGGAAATTTTATGGTCCCATTTGTTTTGTTCGAATTTGAACCGCTTTAGAGAAGAACAATACTTATGTATTCAATATTTTATCGAATATGTAATTTGCGTATTAAGTATGCATGAGGTTAAACTATGGAAGAACAAATGGAAGGGCAGAGCGTTCAGTAAAATAGTATTTGGAGTTTTGAGTATATTGTTATTGTTCAATATTGAGCCATCTTTATACCTGTGTACAGTCGACTACAAAGATATGTATACATTTTTTCACCTTAATCCTTTGTAATAAGGTGCAAAAGTGTATACATATCTTAATACCTACGAGTATAAGCAATTTATCGATTTCCTGTTTAATTTGTTCGAGTAGTACAAGTTTGAATATGTGTTTCTTATTCAATAACTAAATGTAGATATATTATACTAATAACGATATGGATAAATTTTAGTTTTGAAGAAAGTTTGTATGTAGGTATATCTACAATTCATTCTATGCATCAACTTCGACGTATGTATGAAATATCATGAATGACTTGTAAAGGAAAATATGTAAGAACGTCCTATGCTAATTTTGAACTTATGTATATTTTATTGTTGTCAGACTTAATTGAGATCACAGAAATTGTATTTGTGCTGGGATTATGAGCAAAATCGACTTTACTAGGACGGTGCCTCAGTAGACTTTAATTCTTGAGAGTCTTACTCGGTTCATAAAATCAGTATTTGTTTATACAAACCGAGTAAGACTCTCAACATTTAAATATCTACTAAAACGATTGGAATACGTTATTGAGGAATGTAAATGTAAGGATTGTTTTCAGTAAAATGATTATGCAAGAACAATTGCTGAACTCCGGTAAGCGGCATACAAATAAATATCGATATTGTTAGAGCCCCATGAGTACTGCATTTTACATATTTTTTTACCACGTGCACTATGGGGAAGGATTCCACTATATACAGCCTCGAATATGGTTTTAGAATTAGTATGGTTTAATAGATAAGGTGACCGAGGTGTCAAACTGTTAATTGAGGCTTTTAATGGCCCCGGTCAGTAGTAATGGTGATAAAGGCCTGGATAAGTCGGTTTTGTTGTAGCAACTAATTGTATAAAACGGTACATGATAAGGTAGTTTAGTATTAACTTTAAACTATATTAATTATTTATAATCCTAATTTTACTTGTATTAACTTGTGGACGTTTTATGTTTTAAAACCATTGTCACCTAGTATCATAGTATACGTTAGGTTATTCCGAATAACCGTAATAATACTCGGTTTTTTTTTTGTTCCGAAATATGTTTGGGTCCTTTTTATAAAGTTCATACAATTCTCTAACAGATTCAGGGGCCATTTTGTTCGTGAAATACGAGTAAGATGTCGAAATTCAGATAAGTAGTCAAAACTTATAAGAGAGTTATACTTGTAAAATATCCCTTGTGGCATATCTGACAACTAAGTTCATGATTTAATGGGGCGTACCTACTGCTGCTGTGTCTCTAAGGCCCTTGGGTCTATTCTTAAAGGATCTGATGACTGAATTTAATTGGTTTTCTGAAAGTACCCACAAAATGATAACATTTTATTTGATACTCATATCTACGTCACACAGTTGACAAAGACATATGAAATTTTCAAATAAAATACAGCTAAGATAGGCATTGCAATAACTACTAAACTAATCTAGGTTAAATCTAAAAAAGGCCCTTGAGACATTGTAATATGATATTACCAAAAAGGAATTGAATTCTTGGAATTGGAACGTGTGGTACATCTGTACAGCCTCGAATCTCGCCCTAGAATTAGTACGGTTTAATGGATAAGGTTACCGAGGTGTCAAACTGTCAATTGACGATGATTGTCTAATTTAGATCGAGTGAGTGAGAGTAAACGATATAATTGGGTACATTTGACTATTAAAACATTCTAATCTAATATAATTACATGAGATACTGCGCTCCGGAACAGAGCCCCACCGTGGCACGTCGAACCGAAGGGCGGCGCGGCGTAGCAATTTGTGGCCAGGAAATGTATTATGGGAATTAATTATAGGGTCAGTTGCTCCTGTTCATTTAGTTGCAGCTGCCGATGTTTCAGAACTATCTCTAATTAAAGTAATTAATAATTGTATTTTAATTTATTATTAAAAATAATTAAATATTAACAATAGTTATAGTAACCTAGCATCATTATTTTTATTTATTATATTAGCAACATAGTTATAGTACATTTTAGTGAGATGAACAGAGCTTTGTGTACCTAAATACATTTATATTATAGTCTTTAATATTACCTACACTCTTATTTATATTAATTATAAAATATAAATAAGAGTGTAGGTAATATTAAAGACTATTATTTTATGTTATTTAGATACCATTTCAATTTGAAATTGAACATTAAAAAAATACATACAAGTGGCCATAGAACCTTCTCCTTTTTCGAAGTCGGTTAAAAATCAACAATAAACAATAAACATTGAGTGCCTAGAAAGTTTACTGAGTTAGATAACAGAAAAATAAACGCATTATTACATTCCCATCGAGTCCCTAGTAAAATTTATATTTTATTATTATTTATTTTGAAAAACAGAATAACAAATGTGAAACAATAACATTATATATAATTAACTAGAAACAAAAAATAAAATCTTATGAATAGTAAACACTGTCCTAGGTCTCGATCACTGGGTAGGGTGCCTAGAAAGCTGGCCGCATTCCCGCGTTGGATCGCAATTTAAATTTCCTGAATTTTATTTTTATTTACGAATAATTTAGTTTTTAACTATAGATTTATTTTTAGATTTAATTAATTGGTTTAATTTTAGTAATATTATTTGTCTCGTTATTTGCCTTTATAATTGTATTATCAATTGCTTAATAAAAAATAAAGTTTCATATTTCCTGAAGGTTATTAATTATTAATTTCTGTAAATGTTGTAAAAAAATAATTAAAATCTTTATCTCTGTTTACGATTCATCAGTTTCAAAACTCATCAAAATGATAAAAACAAATCGCTGTGTTTTGAAAACAAATACGCGTTTACCCGGGACGCGGTTGGCGCTCATTATTATGCATTAAAATCCTTTGTAATAACTTGTAATAATCTACGGTCTTATTACTCGGGCAATAAGCAAGCCCCTTTTTAGTCGGGGACGAATGAATTCAATGTAATCGCTCGCTTAAATATATAACAGCCTGATTTCTATGCCATTAAAAGCAAAACACTGGCCACAAATTATAAACTAAATCTATGGTAGAGTTACCAATTTAGGGTAAGCAATTTTTTATGACCATGTCATTAGTCCTTGGATACAGCTTTAAAAAATATAATAAATAAATAATAAAAAATAACTATTACAGGACATCCTACCAAGAAACTGACTAAGCCCCATGGTAAACTCAAGAAGGCTTGTGTTGTGGGTACTCAGCTACGATATATATAAAATACAAATACTTAAATACATAGAAAACACCCATTGTGACCTGGAATAAATCTGTGCTCATCACAAAATTAAATGCCCTTACTGGCTTTTGGCTTCGTAGGCAGGGTCACTACTCACTCCTCCCTGTCGGCGAATATCATATTTGTAGCATGTAAAAATTTCGTACACCCCAAAAATAAAATGACAGCCTCCTAGTCTAGTCTGAGCCCTGAGTGTATAAGTTTTTAACGTAACAAAACGTTACCATCTTACACTAATGAAGTTTGATACTTGATAATTAGAACACAGCTCTTTTTTGTTTGATTATATTATCTAAAAGAAGATTATAAATTAGCATTATTAACATAAACTGGAACGTGATAGAAATATCATTTAGTGCCATATTTTTCTATTTAATTTGTTCGCGTGAAAGAGTCCATTTCTTTATGTCAGTTTTTTTGACGTAAAAAAACGTCTCGAACGCGTAAGTGATAATGTTATTTATATGGGTAACTCTATTGCGATGGTAAAGTAACATAACGTTAAAAACTTACACTCAGGGCTCAGTACTGTAGTTACCCTGCGTACATACTTGTAGCAGGAGGTGGTCGCAGGTTTGAATCCTGGCAATGGCGTTTATTTGTGTATTTTTCACGTTTATTTATTTATGGGTGTTATTTATCTATTCAAATAAATAAGTATATGTATCTATGTATATACACCGTTATCTTAGTACCTACCTATAACACAAACGTTATATATAAAGCTACTGTAGGAGGGCTGCTTTTAAGTTGTGTCGTTTGAAATAAGTATAGACAATCTAATAGATTATTACCATTTATTGTTTTTCATAGAATTCTCCGCGATATTTAATACACTTTTCCATGCGTTCGAACCAGTTCTTTTTTTAATAATCGCGGGAGATTTAGAAACGACACAACTTAAAAGGCAACCCTCATAGGACTTGTCGATTGGTTTAAAATTCATAATAATGCTTAGCTTTTTTGCCTTAGGTAAAATAAAGAAAGCGTAGCGATAAGTCTTAGAGTATTAGGCTTTATGGAATAATAATGAGGGTAGCTGATTTTTACTACCAACTTACGTAAAAATATTATAATTTGAAACTTCTGATAATATAAATATATCACCGCATTCATCCTCACCGCTTTTCTTTTTAAACAATAACTTTGTCTTCTACGTTGCAAAACTACGAAGTACCCTCATAAAATTCCCGTTTCACTATTACCTTTGCAAAGTGCTATAGTAAATTAAGTCGGTGAGGACTCGGAACGTTCGGTGGGCACGCCCTTTCCACCTTTACTTAACATTCATTAGAGTGAAGTTTTACGATAAGGAGTTCTATTCTGTTGGGCTAAATATAATTCTAATATAATTTATAAATCTAATGCAAAAACGCTCGAATAATTCAGTTTTATGTAAGTCGAAAAGAATATCACAGATTTTCTATCCACACGTACTAAACTAAATAATAATATGATCCATGCATTACATTATGAGGTAGGTAATTTTAATTTACATTATTCTAGAGTAAATCTACAAGAGGCCTTTGAGGCATTGTACCAATAATGCTGGCGGCATTTCCACGTTGTATCGCCATACTGATACGTTGTGCGCGAAAGCCACCTGCTCTTCGGTCACCAGTTGCATCAACCAGACGCTTCGCTATTTATGCAAAAAGTTTGTGCGCACTAGGACTCCATGGACCTGAGACAATGTTTACTGTGATTTGATACAATACCCTTCTAAAGAACTCTACAGGTCCAAACTGAGCGAGGCTATTGGCGGTCGGAGCCCGGGAAGCTGGTTACTGGCTAAATTGAATAAATCTAGTTTGTAATGTTATGTAAGCTAGAAATATTGGCTATTAGAATTTGAAACGCTTAATAGAGATGCGCGAATCGTATCACTGACTTTAAAAGATTAAGTCGTATGCGTATTGCGGAGATTTATATCATTACCTTTGTTAATTCGCTTATATTTACCCAGTATAATTGTAGACTTTACTGCTCACGGGTAAGTAGATATGTCAATCAATCAGACTAATTGCCTGTTTCGGTCTTTCCGGTTCATTAATTTGAGCATAACAGAAAATGCCTGAGCTACCTTTTTGGTTTTATAATATTATGGAAAATTCTGCCATTTCGCATCGTCCCTTTCGTTTGGTTCGGCCGGCTCAACGTTAGAGCGCCGAATCGCCCTTCGAGAACTTACCCACAGATGAATTCATTGATAATAGTGAAATGGCCTATTAGTTCCTCAATGACTTTCCTGACCCCTCACCCTAGCTGACCATTGGCTTTAACATAACCCATCCAAATTACGAGTCACATGGTTATGTGCCTACAATTTACAGTTTCCGGTGATGCGATGAAAGAGCATATTATACTAACAAATTGGTTAGCAAAATGAAAGCCTGGCGCATATACAAATATTTCGTTTATTTCATGCCCTTCCTATACACACTAACACCCGCCCTATAATCTCCGGATCTAGGGACTGACTGATGATATCATTAACCCTTTGAACGCTAAGAACCACTAAAGTGGTCGAGTGCTGTCGTGCCTGCCACGCCACCGACCTTTCTTGTGGTTATGGCGGCCGCTGTCAAAGCAATTGTCCTGCTGACAGATAAGCATACCTCGAACAAATCATGCGGATGACGTCAAACCACTCATAGGATGATTTCAAAAAGTATTTTCATAAACAATTACTATTTATCAATTATCAATCTCTTTAATAAAACGATATCACCACTTGACATGAGCCGAGTAGGTACATAACATCTTTGACTGACATTGTCATTAAGTTGAACAATAAAGTGACTTCGTAATTATTTAGATTTTTCTTTACAATTTTTTCAAAAGACGTAAACAAATCTCGTAGCATTTATTTTATTCACTAAGTACATCATCCTATCATTCAGATAATTCTGTATAGATATCTTGAAATTATATGCAGTTAATCTGTTAATTCGTGCAATATGTCATACGGATGTTGCAATATAGACATCATCCTGTGTGCAAAATTAGCTACGTCATTTTTACGTCATCCGCATGATTTGTTCGAGGTATGCCGATAAGGTTTATATTAAATTTGTTCTTCACTTGTTGATACATTGGCGTACACGACATGCGAGAGGAAAAGCGATCAAAAGGTTAATTGCAACAATTCTGGAGAATCGACATGCACTCCTCTGGCAGGAGAGATAGTGCGTTGTGACCTAATAATAGGTCTACAATATATATAATGTTGTCAAATAAAATTTACTCCATCCATCCTTCATCCATCCAATTATGCATCATTGCATGCACTTAATATATACATATACGATTTTAAATAGTACATTTCGATACTAGTGAAAAAAAAATTTGTTTAACGAGGGTGACGATCACCCGAGTCTTAAAGAAGTTATTACACGTGTATGAAACCCAATTTGTCATTCACAAGTGCCTTAAAATGTAAAATTTATGCACAAAGCGGGCTTTTTATGCACTAGTTAGGAGAAATATATTATAGTGTTAAGATATTTACCATCAAGAATTTTTAAATGTTTAGAAAAACGTGACGCGTTTTTTCCTTTCTTTAACAAAACTATACAGCTTCGTATAGGAAACCAAAAACGAGGTAGAAAAACCAATTATTTATAACAATATTTTGGATATAAATTGCTACCAAAATAGTTAATTACATAAACTGATTTTCTAACATTTCTGTGGAAGAGATCGGTGATATATAGTTTTAAGCAATAAATCAAAGTCAATCCTAATTGATTTTGAATAAATCAAAAAAGCAATAATATAATTGTTGCTGATACCCGAGAGGCAACTGACGCTTCATCATCATCATCATCATCATCATATCACCGAAGGACGTCCACTATAAGCCATAGGCCTCTCCCAAAGTGACCCTCAACGACAGGTTTGCCGCGTGATGATTACGGTAACAACGCCTTAGGCCTTAGTCCAGTAGTTAACGTCTTTTGGCTGATAATGATAAATTAATAGTACACAAGACTAAAGCTCTCTGCGTAAAGCTGTCTTATTCAGTCAATAGCAAGTTAACGAGCACGCTACATACATAGATACTATCTACTAGATACTAAATAGTACTTAGTAAATGTTATTATGTTACCCACTTATTTCTAAACTATACGCTCATTGATGTATAACGTAAACGAAACTGATCTGATACCGCGAATATGGAAGTTCGTATTTTTTTTAACATTTTTTACTAAAATGAATGCGGCAAAGAGTGATCGAGACCATCGTCCGAAGTTTACGAATATCGTTTTTCATGGTAACGCCGCTGAGGTTTTCGTCTTTAGGTGTGAAAAGCGTCCTGATAGAATCCTGAAACTTTATTTAAACGGTAAATCGGTTCTAGCTGTCCTCTGTTTAAGTTCTTGGTCGTATAGTGACTGAGAACCTAAGTGACGACGCCGATATCAAAATGGAGAGAAGAGCACTGCCTGTCCGGCACGTAAGTTTGGTCGTTGTTCAGACGATGTAAAAATAGCGCTCCTTAAGTTATAGTTGCATATTGCCAAAGTTTCACGGGTCAGCTGTGGACTAGGTATACACGCCGTTCTTACAGTGCAGCAGTAGCGTGCAATATAATGATGCATATTGCATTCTGATGAGAAAGTCTAGAGACTAGTGCTTTAGACATGTTTGCTACGACCGGAGTGCCTTATTTATTCGCGATCGTTAGAGGCAGTGTAGCTTCCTCCTGGGCAATCAATTTTAACGAAACGATTAGTGAAAGCCCAGAAAGTCGTATTTTTGGGCATTGAATATGTTGATCAAAACGAGAACCAAGAATAATAATATTTATTTAATTTTCTTTGACATTTATATACAATAAGCTAGTATTTTAACTGAATTAAAGTATGTTATGTCTATCTTCAAACTCAAGTCTCAAAGTGACAGATAAAGGAATAAGTGAAGAAGCGAGGATATGAATAAGGGCCCGGGCATATTAGCAGAGGCCAATATTTTATCGTTTTCCTGCAGATTCCATAGTAATCTGCACGCTGCGTGAACGTGACGTATACGCAGCGTGCAATTTTATATGGGAACGCCGAGAAAAAGTGGGACAGAAACGCTATGTGCCTACGCTCTGAAGGGGTAGCATATATCTACTCGTAAGATATAATTGTTATTTAAATAGGCAAATAAATATCAGGTATTTTGTTGTATCGTAATAGGTACTCGTAGTTGAATAGCACTTTTCTTAGTTTGTGACATAGTTGTGTAAGATTGATTGATATATAACATATAACGAAAAGCGTACAGTAATCGTAGATACTTATATCTATCTGTTGTATGATTTTTATACAGCGTGTATTTTTCATACGGGCGTATGTTGTATTGCGATTAGTATTCCCTCGGGAACCTATTTAAATTCATTTTGTTAAAAAGGTTTTTTTTCTTCATACATAACAATTAAGCATTCATAATAATTTAAGTACCGATGCGTCATATCATGTTAGTATTAACTGTCATGTCATAATAAGTTGGACTGCGTACTTATTGCCCGGTCAGACTTGAAAAAAATCGTTACTACTATTTTATAACATTATAAAATTATTAACATAATACGAGTCGTATTACTGGATACTAAATATATAAAAAACCGGCCAAGAGCGTGTCGGGCCACGCTCAGTGTAGGGTTCCGTAGTTTTTCGTCCGTCACAGTAAGTGTTCCCACTTAAGAGTTAAAAATGGCCTATTTGATACATTGTTGTTGACATATTAATATTAAGTACAGAACCCTAAAAACGGGCCCACAAAGGACGTTGACAGCTGAAGAATGAGTTATAGATCCCAACTATACATGGAAAATTCGAAAAAATGTTGTCAATTTCAAGGGGTTGTAACATGGAGTGATAACCAGCCAGCGTTATTTGAAGTCAGTCAGTCAGTTTCAACCTACTGTATGCCTATGCATATATGTATGCTCCGACCCCATTATTCAGAAAGAATCTTAAAACCGCCATGTAGGGTATGAGCGTTCCACCTACAGCGACATCTATCGGCAAATTAAGTAAACTATGCGCGCGAGCTTAAAGTATCAGAGGCTCTAGTGTAAGTTTCTTTTGACGTAAAAAATGTCTCGAATGCGTAAGTGATACTGATATAATATGGGTAACTAACGCGATGGTGACGTTTCGTTACGTTAAAAACATACACTCGGGGCTCAGATGTAGTGAATAATCCTTTCCTATCGTATTTTCTCGGAAATGTTCGTATTTGTCTTACTACTTCACTCACACTCAGTACCCATCTGAAGTAGTAAGACAACGGAGGGGACGGTCGCATTGGGCGATGAATATTAGTGCAGATTCTTATTTACGGTTAAAAATAAACGCGAAATTATACATAAAACAACACCGCTACCGCTAACAACGACATTCGTAAATTTCGGACGATTGTCTCTGTCACTCTTAGCGCCTTAATTGGAGTAAAAGAGAAATGCTCGACATATACGAACTTCGATCTTCGCGGTACCGGGCCTAAAGTGAGGAAGTGTGTCTTGTCATTCAATAGAGATTTTGACAACCATATCTTAGGGAATAAGGGCTAATTTATTAACATTTATTAACAATGTGTAAGAAACTATCGCCTTAACGACTTTAGTGCTGTAATAATATAAAGTACCTATTTTGCTCGCAAAAAAGCCTAAGATATATGCAATCCTGCGGCGCTTACAGTTTTTTCGAGTTGATAAGTTTGTATGGGGGAACAATATTTTCTTTTTTTAATATATTACTCGATCTTTTTTCATACTTTCTCACCGTTTAAACCTTCCCTGAGCTACTACAAATATTTTAAGACCAAAATTAGCCAAATCGGTAAAGCCGTTCGCAAGTTATAGCGTGACCAAGAGAAATAGGGGTTCATTTTTATATATATTATTTTTTTCAAAAAGTATTGAATCTATCAAGTTCAAAATAATTTTCCTAGAAAGTTTATGTAAAGTTCTAATTTTGAAATTTATTTCATATTTTTGAAACTTGTGGTTCAAAAGTTAAAGGAGGGTGGGGCACGCACTTTTTTTACTCCTGGAGCGATTATTTCCGAAAATATTTACTTTATCCAAAAATGATGTTAGTAAACCCCCTATTCATTTTTAAATATTTATCCAACAATATATCACACGTTAGGATTATAGTAAAGAAAAAAATCACTCCCCACTTTGCGTATAGGGGGGGTACCCTAAGAAAACATTTTTTTCCACTTTTTATTTTTGCACTTTGTCGGCGATTGATATACATATTACTACCAAATTTCAGCTTTGTAGTGCTAACGGTCACTGAGATTTTCCGCGGACGGGCGGACGGACGGACAGACACGGCGAAACTATAAGGGTTCCTAGTTGACTACGGAACCCTAAAAAAACGTATACGTCCGTATGAAAAATGCTCGCCGCACATAATCTAGTTATGGGAAATCTGTGGCTTGTTACAAGCACGTTAATTAGGCGTTTCTTAGTTACGGCGTAATTTTCTTTCGTACGTTATGAAGCGTAATCGTTTACTACCTACAAACACAGTCACACCTTTAGGCAGCGGCTGAGGCGGGTGGTCGGTATAGAAGACATTTATTGAAACAGCCATTACGTTTGGTACAGAACCTTACGTACCTTTTTTTTCTGAAACGAGCAAAATGTGATATTTCAGATTAATTTAGTTGTAGTACCTTTCGATCAGTAAAGTAAAATGTTTGTCGATTTACAGCTCGTCTGCCTGCGCTTACGCGTGTCATTCTAAGTATGTATACTTTTAACCGACGAGCAAGTAGTTGCAATTTTACTCGCTTTGACTCGTACGTCTGTCACTGCCGCAAATGGCGAGCCATTTTGGGCGTGGGTAGTGATTTATTTTTGATCATCATGTTCTTTTAAGCTTCATATCAAGGGAGCCAAACGAAACACATCTGTCTGTCCGACCTGTCACTGGGGGTGAGTATGCATAAGTTTTCACACAGAGATATACATTTATGTTGTTAAATAAAACGTTAACAATGTTGGCGGTAATTTTTGGATTATACGTATTGACCTCTTAATTTTGCGTGGCTTATCTGAGGTTTTGTATTTAATTTGATAAAAATTATAAATATATCGTCGTATTCTCTTATCAGTTCAATCCGTTTAACGTGAACACGGCTTTCACAGCACAGACACTCAATGCGTTACCCAGCACTACACCCATTCCGACATTTCCCGCAATGGCTGGAGTGCTGAGTAACGGACTGTGACACTGTATTTGTGGTGTGGTATTTGTCAACTAGGCGCCTGACTTATACAATTCCTTCTCGAGTCAATGGTTGAATAGTGGTGACGAATCGGTAAGCGGGTTGGAGTTCTGTATGCACATGCATACGTAACACTTATCTCACTAACACTTTCAAGCAACGTAAGAATTCGTCACGTAGTACACACGAAGAACGATTTTGTGCATACAATTTCGTACATCTAGTACCTGAACCAGCAAATTTTTCATGCCAAGTGCCTCTTCATAGCAATTCCATACATTGTCACTGTATACTAAGTCATATTCACTATTATCCTTAAAATGCGACCAACACCACCATGGGCAGCAGCGTCTGGAAATGGAACAAATTGCGATCACGAATCCGCCTGCCAAGCGTGCCGATTACGGCATTGAACCCCCATGCTCAGAGATCGCTCACTGTGGCAGTCTATGGGGAGGGTCTATCCACTGAGGGCATAGGACTCACGTCTTATGCCCTCAGTGGATGCAACGTCCCTTTATAGCAGTACTCGCCAACTCCATCTCTCATAAGTATGAAGCCAATTCCTTCTCAGTTATCTTCCACAGAAGTCATCAATAATATAATGATTTTAAATTATCCACCAGGAATAAAACTTTTGATATTACAATTCTCAGAATTTATTCACTAATTACCTGACCCAAGATTTCTTGGAATTAAACAACGCCGAGCAGTCTTATAGAGGTCAAACAATTCATGCGGATGACGTAAAAATTACGTAGCTTTGTACACAGGGGACCGATTTTTGAGGGTCGTGTACCTACTCGAATCGTGACATTTTAAACTTTATCAGAGACGGTATTTTAGAAATATTAATGACAGAAATTATTAATCGTGGGTATTAAAACTATTCTTGTCATAAAATAATGACGAGAAACCTTTGTGTGCGATTATTTTCGTCCTCAAAGTTTATTGAATTCGATTCTCAAAAATCGTCTCCCTGGTGATGTTTGTATTTAACTTCCGTGTGACATATCGCATAACATAAGAAAGTATCTTGAATAAATCCATGAAATTTACACAGAATTTGTCGTGAAGTAAATAAATGTTACGAAACTTGCTATCGTATGGTACGATTCATTACAATAAAAGCAACCAGTACAAAAAAATAACCGGTATCCAGTCCACCCATTCCACCCAATAGCCTAGTACATTCTAGAAATCCTTTAAAACTCAATAGTCCTTAGACCATGGCGGGTGCTGTCTCTGTGCGCGGCCCATGATATGGACAGGGGCAACATCCTCTTTCATGTAAACAGACATCCTAGCTCTGGACAATAGCTGTAGTTTTCACTATAAGATTTGGTTTTTAGACCGCAATCACATTTTTTTCGCGATGTAATCAACTTTTATAAACTCATATTATTTGGTAACATAATGTTTAATCAGCCATGTAATATTTTGAATCTTTCTTACGAAAAAATTACGACTAAGTGATTTTTGGTCCAGACTAAATTTAATTTTCAAGCAATTTGTGAATGATTTATTTTCTATTCTCGATTTCTATTGCCTATAAAGTTATCCCAAGTGGAAAGACGTAAAATGTGAACAACTATTTTATATTTAAACGAAACGTCGGGATGAAGTTTAAATTAGTATACGCGATTTAATCCGTTTTAGTTGTTTTGTTTCATGAGTAATTATCGCGGCAACCGAAGACAATATTATATTTTATATTTAGTTCATATTTTACGTGAATAACTATTTTATATTTACGTGTTTACGGATTCACCCTATAAAAACATCAAAATACTATGGTCATGGATGTTCTAAATTGAGTATGCTTTATGTATATGTATACGTTAAAACATAACATTGACTTAATCGCGCTAATGAATTCTTTCTCGATTTTTACCTAATGATGGTGTGATTGAGCCATGCTTATGCCGCCGAGCTGATGCAAAAACTCCAACGTGGTCGATTTATCTTTAGATCCGCGGATTATCTAAGACAGCGCAATTATTAATCTACCGTAGCAAGCATTAAACTCGCTGTACAACAACATCTGCTCTGTCTGATTGTCTGTCTGTCTGTTACATTTTCACGTCTAAACCGCGAAACTAATTTGAAGAAAATTGGGTATGGAGAGAGTTCGAGCCTCAGGTAAGGATAAAGGGTAGTTTTTATCCCGTAATCATCTATTAAAGAGGTAAAACGGGGGTGGAAGTCAAAGTCAAGGCCAAAAGCTAGTATGAAATACATATTTAACTATGACCTAGATTTAGTTATTACGGATGCTATCGTAACCTGTGTCAAACGCTTACGTTTTATACTCACTTCTCGGGTTTGAGTGTTAAATCACATTACCATTTATTTATTTATTAGGTATTTATTTATGGTTATCATACAAATTTACTTACTACATAGAAACGTATCTCTGAAAAGTTGTTTATTTTCATCAATAGCTCTTGATAGACAGAAACTCCTCATGATTTCTTATTTATAATATCTAGTTTATTTCATCATCACCATCATCATTTCATGCCGTAAGACGTCCGATGCTGTACATAGGCCTCTCCCATATATGACTCATCTTCGGTTTACTCATAATTACTGGAACTAGAAACCGTAATTGTGTGATTGCGTAGCTCAGGAAACCATTAATTCAGGAGAACATTCCAAAAGTTTTGGCCTTATAAAGATTGCCATTACATTGGTTTGCCTGATACAAACGCTCCGTAAGCCATTGTTAACGAGACCAGGACGAAGGGTAAATAAGCCCATGAAATACGCAAACGTTTAAATTGTTTACGCGTTTGAGTTGCAGGCTTATCTTTTTTATCTTAAGCGAAAACGTAAACAGAAGGGCTTTTTGCTTTTCTGGGTTTGACTTCAGTCCTATTGTTTCGGGGACGGCTTATGCTTTCAACGTGTTATGGAATTGTTTATTCCTAACGGTATTTATAACGTGTTTGTCAAGATGGTAATTCTACGTTGTTATTTTTGTATTTTTTTACGTACTTCCAACTGCCTACATCGTTTTACTGATTTTATTGTATTAGGTGCTATTAGTTATTACATTCGTCTGAGCACGAGTGAAATAAGGTGTGCAAAGCATGTATGGTAACGGAAAAAAATAACATTACTAACAAAAAACAAGTAAAGATATAAGTCACGAACCTCGGTTGATTATACTGTTCAAGAAGGCAAAAGATGCATTCTTGAAGTGACACCGATCAGGCGTGCGCAGATTTATCTTATATGTGTTCGCTGAGTTTAAAATGTGAAAGTTTCCGGACAAAGTAATATAATCTGGGTACACTGAAGCTCTAATATGCCTCAGCAACAGTCCATAATGAAGTATGATTTACTTTATAATACCTATATGGATTATGGTAAATTAATTGAATAGCAGCGGGTAACTCACGTTTTATAAGTCGAATATTGATCGAAATATTACGATAGTGTTGACTGGGGAAGTAAAAGTGGCTACGCAGTGTTTTTCTTTTACAAGACAGCGGCGAGTTCAAAAAGATCGACTGAATTTAGCCGCTGTCAGATTCAAGTGTGTGTCAGACCCGCAAACTAACACCATACCATTACGAGATTTATACAATGTTTATGTGCAAATAAAGCAAACAAAAATAGTATTTTTAATTTGATTACTTTTTAGTATGCGACTGAGTCACGCTTGTTCGGTTTTTATAAATATCAACCCAAGTTGATTTCGAAAGCGGAGTTTAAATAGCGTTATAAAAATGTTTTTAGAGTTTTCATAGCGTCACTTAAAAGTTTATGCTACACGGCTACATGTGAGTTATCTTGCTATTTTAACTTTTAAATTTTTGATGCTTTCAAGCACACTAGCGAGTTTTTAAAAACACAAAATTATTCGGGCTGCAGAACGGTAAATCTGGCTAAGTACCACATTATCTAACAGTTTTCATATTAAGTACTTGTAAAACATTATAGTTTTTTACCATGATATTAAATCCGTATAATGTCCGTACGATAAATCTAACATGAAGTTAGGCAAGATGAAACCAAATCCGTCGCGGCCTTCCCATTAGCGAGCGTAGGCGGGAATGGAATATTATCTTTATCACTGCTAAATAATTACTCGTATAATTTGTACGTAAAAGGGGCATACAGAATGTTTTTTTTTTTTTTTTTTTATGACATAGGCGGCAAACGAGCAGACGGATTGCCTGGTGGTAAGCAATTACCGTCGCCCATGGGCATCCGTAACACCAGAGGAGTCACAAGCGCGTTGCCGGCCTTTAAGGGGGGTTGGAGCTCTGGGAACCTTACTCACCATCAGGAACACAACACTGCATACCTGAAAGGTAGCAGTGCTATTATGGCTGTGGTCTTCTGTAAGGAGGAGGTACTTCCCCAGTTGGGCTGCTACAGATTCAAGCGTGATGGTCATCGCTGTGCCCTACCTCTCATTGTTGGACGTAGTTTAAGGACATAGCGAAAGTTCAGGACGCTTAATGCGTTCAAATCAAAGTTAAGGATTTGTAAGTTAAACGTCTGGTTCTATTTATAATAACAGCGTACATGGATGTACCTTTTATATAAGACTAAGCATCTCCGGTTATTAACCATACAAGTTGGATTTTCTGTCAAGTGTCCAGTACCTATTGGTCCGTCTGTTTTGGGATTTAAGAACTAGTTACTTTCAACTTTCAACTATAAAATATTTTTTTTTATAATATAAATATTTATGGATTAACTTACGTATATGCCGTGTGATGCTGACTAGAATAGCACTATCCCATCTCCTCCCGCGGGTGTCGTAAGAGACGACAAAGGGAAAAATCCTACGGACGGGCAGCAGCCTCCGTCGAAACCCAATCTACAGCTACTGCGTCGCCAACCCGCCTGCCAAGCGTGGCGACTATGGAAACTACCCTCCAAGATGATACAAGTCATATTTGTGGGAGGCCTATGTCCAGCAGTGGACTGCTTACGGCTGAGATGTATGTATGTAAACTTACGTATATTCAAATTAAAATGCGCGACAAGTTACTAAGAGTCTCGTTAAATCATATAATTGTAAAAAGACTCACAAATGTCGAAAAGTGTGTTAATAATTAATAGTAGTAGTACCTACATTTATGTAATGGTGACGTAACTATAAGCTGACGTACCTTTAGCCGTAAGCTACCATCGAAAAGTTTCCAAAACGTAAAAAAACTAAATAAATTATCCGAAAATCTGCGACAGGATTTTAGGATTTTCTACTAAATTAATTTTCCCGTCTCATTTACAGGCCATATCTCCGTCAGCATGGCAACATGGATTAAAAAGTATACATATTTAATGAGAGGGAGGGCTGATGTGAAAATTGAGTCACGTCGGGAGGCAGGCTCGTTAAAAGTCCGGATGGCAACATTCGACGGGCATTTGCGAAAAGGTAAACCTCGGACTTGGATTAAAGAAATTGGATAAGCAGCGGAACGTGAAAAACATTCGCGGTTCCGCACGCACACATACAACATGATCTTAGTTCGTTCTTGATATCCATAGCACACCATACAATGTTGTATTTCTAGGAGTACTACTGCAACTGGAAAAATATAACTCTAAGGATTAGTCCCAATTTCATTTCGTTAAATAAAGTTTAAGTAGCAAATGTAGATCCGATTTTAAATAAGGGTTTTCTGATATTTAGGAACACTTACAAAAATCAAAAGGAATTAGAGTATTTATCTACACATAACATAAGTAACCCCTCTATGATGCGTTCAAAAACAGAAATTAACGACACACTTAATAGTACACTATTTTGTTACAACATGTCTTATCTGGGGAAATGATATAATGGCTATATATAAAATCAAAATTGATATAATAATTACATTTAAATATCGAAAGTCTCTGAAAAACAAAACAATTGGTTACTTACTGTAGAAATGTTATGAAAATTGGGCTTGACTCTAGTTTGTCTCTGAATAAAAAAAAACTACAGTTACTTGGGAAAAAAAATCGCTGAAATTACCAATGTTCATTTAACCTTTCGTTTTCGGTTCCGGGAGTTATTATTGAGAGCTTATGTTGTGTGTAGATAAAGCAGTGTATGTATTATTTTTATATTATAGTAACATAAAGTAGGCAATATGTAACAGTAACTTGAACTACTAGTTCTATATCAGATGATGAACGTAAATAAAGTATCTTCCATATATAAGTAAAAGTAGCTTATGTGACTGACGTATGGCTCGTTAGTTTTTTCGTAATAGGATTAAGGCTTGTCCACGATAAAAGTAGCCATTTTAAAATAAGTGTCACAAGTCACTCAGCATTTCATTGTGACTCACATTAGTCATAGTGCCGTAAAGTGTTCATGGCAACATTTACTTCACTTATATCAAATCATCTTGACATACGTTACCAAGATATTATGATAATGACTATCTTTATTATATATAATATTAAATCTATACTATAAGCTTTACTAATATTATAAATGTAACCTTTTAAAAATTAAATTAAAATTAAAATGTATTTATTTCGAGTAACAATGACTCATTTATATTATTTTAAACACTGCATAAATAGTAAATAAATATTAAATATAATAAATATATATTTTGTCATAATAAGTATATTAATGAAGTACTCATTCGTTTTAAGGAACCCAAAAAAATGTCAAGTACAAAAGTTTTTTGCAGTCATAATACTGGAGAGCTTCTTAAACCCGGGCGCGGTCCAATTTGTTATTAAAGTCCAGTCCACCACTTACTGTACTTATTTTGTACAAATATTTGTACGTAATCAACCCACTTTCTTGATAAAAGTCAATCTTTTCGAGGCTTTCTATATTTAATAACAAGTCAATTATTTTGCAAATTGCCTCTTACTAGTAGCATTTGGTCGAAATTGCTTACTTTTACTATGTTAGAAAATATTAAATTAAGACTGGTTTTACGATTTCATTTTACGGCAATGTTTTAGGTTTTAGCAAACGCTTTCAAAGTTCGAAAGGTCAAAACTCAAAGGAAATAAGTAATTATTAAAAAAATTTGAGCGGAGACGATTCCATTAATTAAGTTCAATACTGTGGTATGTGGTATTGTGGTAAGAAAAGTGGCTACAAATCAGAGGCCAATCGGTCTATATTTTTCTAAGGCAAGACGGTATGGCATTCCTTTTTTTCATAAGCCCAATGAAACCTTTTGAACTATGGAGATGTTAGTAAAGCCGGCGGGCCTCGGCTTGTATGGACGCGCCGCTGCTGCTACAAATACTGGCCTACATATTTTACCTGTCACCTGCCTAATATTCATACAATTGATGATTTAAACAAAACGCTGACTGAACTCCTGCTCCCTCAATGTTTCAATCGGCTGATTATATACGAGTAGCAATTGCTATTGCTACCTATCCGCAGGCTTAGGAATAATAAAATAATGTTCAGAGTGCTCACGCTATAAATGAATTAGTCTTTAAGTACATGGACAGACGTTAATCGAGTTCAAGGAAAACCTATTGTTAATGACGCTTAAGTAAAAACCGAATAACAATATTTATCATAACTACTTTTTAAATAATAAATGTTACATGAACACTATGCCAAAGCTATCGTCTTTAATACTTGTAAAAATGTGACTTTTGTGCTATTAAGTGTTAAGAGTAGAATTGTGACATTGTTTTTGTCAAATAAATGGACATGTTACAGTTCAGTTTCATGTATTGACACTGATGACAGCTCAAAAGTGCCACGAGAAATACGTACCGTTACCGAGCATTTTTCTCTTTTACTCCAATGAACGTGTTGTTTAAATCAAAATGCGAATAGATATAAATTTAAATTTACTTTATTGAAAGCATATACAAAAAATGCTACATTTCTATAGCACAGAATAGAAGAGAAAAAAAAAAACAGTCTTTGGTTCAGCCATAGACATTAAATCAACAATGTTGCAAGCAACAAAAACATACAGTTTTAAGGTAAAAATATTTTAAATATAGCTATGTTTAGACTTGTCTCGAACAGGTGTCATGAGAGTGACAGAGATAATCATCCGAAAACGAATAACGTTTTTCGCGGTAGCGCCGCTGGTTTCTTGTTGACACATTTGAAGGTATCGAACACGTATCCAATGCGATATTAATTTTGTAATAATATACGGTTTCTGTTTACCGCTACAAGCGTTTTGATCTGTTGCCGGTAAAATATTATAAAAGTTCAAAGCGAAATAATTCAGAACGCAATACCTTTAAATCATTATTTGATTTTTCTACTCATGGAAGCGAAAACGAAAGGATATGTTAAGGGGAAGGGGATTAAGCCGCGTTTTCGACAAGGTATCGGGGTGGATGCGACATTTTTCCACACTTGCGTGTTATTATGTTTGCTGAGAAATATTTAGACATTACTGTATTTGTTTGTTAATATTTTATATCTTCGGCGTTATTCCGAGTAAGTTTTTGAATTAATTACGAGCATATTTTTTTTTATTTGTTTCGCTCACGCCTTCATAGAATTAGTTACATCCGTGAATCTTATTCTCAAAAATATTCTAAAATTTTGTCTAGGTTTTCGAAAAACATCTTTTGTATATGTTGCACTGTACTTAAATTTGAAGTTACATGTTCTATGTAATAAACGCATAGTACACACATTTATTGCATAGTCTAATTTTCTTTTTTTTGATGCACGTACTATGCAAAAATATAGGGAGGTGTCTTGGTTGGTGGTCTTGCTTGTAATGTCGTATAACATTCGCGCACCGCGCGGTTTATATGTGCGCGCGCGCGTTTAGGTACCTACGTATTTGGGCTGGAACGGGATGTAAACAGTCAGGGCCGCGCCACTGTTGTTACGCATGTGGAGTAATTTCGTAGTGAATTTTCATGTATCTCTATAGATACGACAGCAGCTTGTGTTTGTACCACAGTCTGATACTGACTGTCAGTCCACGTTGTGTTTGCGTGTATGGGGAACAGTTACAAAAATCCGACGCTAATATTTTTTTAGCATACCTAAAGGTCCAAAATAGTAAATATATACTTATTAAAAAACTCTTACCTTAACTACTTACCGAAAATCTATCTTATAATTAATTATAATTATTTAGCTACACAAAAAAAAAAATCAAGTTTAAGAATATTGAGATTGAGAGCTATGGGATATTACAGTTAAGAATTACGTGTTTCAGGTATACCTACCTACTCGTATCTTCCTGTTGGAATTAATTTATTTCATTTGTTTAGCTATACCAACATGTACTTATTTGTTTATTTTCTGTTAATAGTGATTTCAATGTAGATGAGATTCAATTGAGTAGATTCGTAAGATAATAAAATTAATTTGTCTAGTGACTCATGTGGTATTCAGTACAAGGCTATAATTATGCGAAATAAGTATAAGATAACAACATGTAACACTACACAATCTTATAAAATAATAATGTATATTACTCTGCTTTGTACAACCCTGTGCGCTAGAACGAAGAAGGTATCACTCGCGGCGACTCGCTTGAGTTTTATTACTGGTTCGTCTTTATTCTGTGGTACCAATCTGGGTCAGGAACACGCTAGGAGGAATGCTTCTTGACATTTTGAGGATAACGATGGGATCGGTTACGAGCGTAGCGCGTACAGTAGCGAACGGTACTACGGAAAGTGTTAATGTACGGATTGTCAATGTGTACACAACAAGGAACAAATAATTTTATATATGAAATGTGGTGACCAGGTGGCCTGGTTGTTCAGGACATTAGCCTGCATTCAAGGCCTTTCAAATTCGATTCAAAAGTTCAAAGAGGATTGGCCACTTTTTCTTAAGTATACATGTCGCGCTGCGCTCACGGCATTTGTGTACATGGTTATAACTATCGTCTGGCAATTAGGCATGGTAGTTAGTAGTATCTTCAAGAAAATACATTTAATGTGTCTGTAGAAATTTTTGTAAAATTAGAAAAAATGTGTTACTCAGCTTTCAGTTCTGTTTGTTCTACTAAAATCAAGGTACTTACCTATTTCAACCATTAAAATAAACAAAAAAATATGACATACCCAAATTAAGTCACTAGCCTATTGTAATTAAGACCTTTTAAAATAAGTGCGTCATTGTCGGAAAGAAATAAAACCCTTTTTACGGTACTGAGAACAAAAGGAAGAAATAATAAATAAATTCTGCTTTTACAATGTCATTCAACTTAAGAAATGTCTTGTTAAAATTAATTTAGTATTCCCACAGCATCTTTAGCGTTCTCACTGTACTTCTTTGCTACGTGATAAAGAACTGAACAAAGATATCTATGCTTTTCGCGCTAATTCAAATGAAACTTCTAAATTGAGTAACACAACAGACTCGTTATCTAATTAGCAAGTTACACATTAATTTTGTCACGTATACAGGTCTAATTAATTTTCATGATATACGGGAACTGAATTTAGAAGTCATTGGATAATGTAGGTGTAGTTTTTACTTATTGTACCTACCTAGTCAGACTTCGGCATTGCGCTGCCTTGTCTGACTTATCTATCTAAAAATATGTAAACCATTATGAGTAAATTGCGTATGAAGTTTATGGCAAACAAACGCCTGTATCTATAGGAAAAAAAACAGTAAAGAGCTTGTTGGATTATGCTCAGTGTGGGGTTTCGTAGTTTTAGATCCGTAACTTAAGACCATTTATTTCCGAAAATACTCAAAACCCCGGACTGAAGGAAGATAGACATCAAAATTATTTGCAAGTACATCACGCGCCTTAATTTTGCCGACGATGAAGGGTTTGAGTACAATGCTCGATGACCTCATTAATGCCTATGAGCGAGTTGGTCTAAGGATTGATTTACATTTTCATAGCAAATTACAGGACTAAAATACAGTCACTAAGCATAGCCGAGGATACCGACATACATGGCGAAACTATTAGAGTTCAGGTAACAAAAAGAAAAAGTTAAAACAGTTAGCTTAACCACTTTTGTATATTGACCAGTAAAATTACCAAAACCTGGACATAATTCGATAACTCTAATTTTTTTTCTATGAAATAAAGTATTGTAAGTTCTAATAAAAAAATTAAACATTTCATGGTTCCGCGTCGATATAAAAAACCGTGGATATAACATTAATAGTAATATTATCTATTCAATTACATTTTGGCGACCTTAATGAGGTCGTCTGTCCATCTTGTGGGTGGACGTCCTACGCTGCGCTTGCTAGTCCGTGGTCTCCACTCGAGCACCTTTCGCTGGATGCAGGTCGCTTCCAACCGGTATATGTGGAGTTCCAAGGGGGAGGCCTATGTTCAGCAGTGGACGTCTTGTGGCTGAGATGATGTTTTGATGAAAACGTGATCATAGTACCCAAAACTGTCTTGGGTTTTTTATATTGACGCGGAACCATAAAATGTTTAATTTTTTATATTTTAAAAAGAACTAACAATACTTTATTTCATAGAAAAAAAACCGGCCAAGAGCGTGTCGGGCCACGCTCAGTGTAGGGTTCCGTAGATTTTCGTCCTTCACAGTAAGTGTTCCCACTTAAGAGTTAAAAATGGGCTATTTGATACATTGTTGTTGACATATTAATATTAAGTACAGAAACCTAAAAACGGGCCTACAAAGGACGCTGACAACTAAAGAAAGAGTTATAGATCCCAACTATACATGGAACATTTGAAAAAATGTTGTCAATTTCAGTCCCACTACGAGTAGTAAGAAGGGGTTGTAACATGGAGTGATAACCAGCCAGCGTCATTTGAAGTCAGTCAGTCAGTTTAAACCTAATGTATGGGCATGTATGCTCCGACCCTATTATTCTGAAAGAATCTTAAAACCGCCATGTAGGGTATGAGCGTTCCACTTACAGCGACATCTATCGGCAAATTAAGTAAACTATGCGCGCGAGCTTAAAGTACAGAGGCTCTAGTGTAAGTTTCTTTTGACGTAAAAAATATCTCGAATGCGTAAGTGATACTGATATAATATGGGTAACTAACGCGATGGTGACGTTTCGTTACGTTAAAAACATACACTCGGGGCTCAGATGTAGTGAATAATCCTTTCCTATCGTATTTTCTCGGAAATGTTCGTATTTGTCTTACTACTTCACTCACACTCAGTACCCATTTGAAGTAGTAAGACAACGGAGGGGACGGTCGCATTGGGCGAATATTAGCGCAGATTATTATTTACGGTTAAAACTAAACGCGAAATTATACATATTCGTAAATTTCGGACGATTGTCTATGTCACTCTTAACGCTTAAAAGAGAAATGCTCGACATATACGAACTTCGATCTTCGCGGTACCGGGCCTGAAGTGAGGAAGTGTGTCTTGTCATTCAATAGAGATTTTGACAGCCATATCTTAGGGAATAAGGGCTAATTTATTAACAATTTGTAAGAAACTATCGCCTTAACGACTTTAGTGCTGGAATAATATAAAGTACCTATTTTGCTCGCAAAAAAGCCTAAGATATATGCAATCCTGCGGCGCTTCCGTCTTTCTCGAGTGAAAGCAGAGACCATTTTACCAAAAACGCGTAAGATGTATGAAATCCTGCGGCGCTTACAGTTTTTTCGAGTTGATAAGTTTGTATGGGGGAACAATATTTTAAACCTTCCCTGAGCTACTACAAATATTTCAAGACCAAAATTAGCCAAATCGGTAAAGCCGTTCGCAAGTTATAGCGTGACCAAGAGAAATAGGGGTTCATTTTTATATATATAGATTTTTTTCAAAAACCATTGAACCTATCAAGTTCAAAATAATTTTCCTAGAAAGTTTATGTAAAGTTCTACTTTTGAGATTTTTTTCATATTTTTCAAACTTGTGGTTCAAAAGTTAGAGGGGGGGGGACGCACTTTTTTTTACTTCTGGAGCGATTATTTCCGAAAACATTGACATTGTGAAAAAATGATGTTAGTAAACCGCTATTCATTTTTAAATACCTATCCAACAATATATCACACGTTGGGATTAGAAAGAAGAAAAAAATCACTCCCCACTTTACGTATAGGGGGGGTACCCTAAGAAATCATTTTTTTCCACTTTTTATTTTTGCACTTTGTATGCGTGATTGATATACATATTACTTCCAAATTTCAACTTTGTAGTGCTAACGGTCACTGAGATTATCCGCGGACGGACGGACGGACGGACGGACAGACATGGCGAAACTATAAGGGTTCCTAGTTGACTACGGAACCCTAAAAATTACAGTTATCGGATTATGTCCAGGTTATGGTACTTTTACTGATCTATTTTCGTAATTTTACTGCTCTATTACGCATTGGTTGCATGTAAGTATATTTATTATAAGTAAGAAAATTAATTATTTGCTCATAGTAACCAGCGTAAACTAAATACGAGTATATCAGACGCAAATTGGCATTGGTGTCTATTTACTGACATGGGGTAGGCAGCTCACACCTCTGTATCTGACCCGCTCACGCGGATGATGTTACTAGCCGTCTAAGATATTCAGTAGTCTTAGGGACCTATCAAGTCGTTGGTAATTAGTCAAGGCCTTCGTGTTAACTATTTTAACATTGTAGGGGCAGGTACGAACCTATTTGCAATAATCTTGTATTTTCACCCTGCGAAATATTCTACTACATTTTATTTTTATATAGCCCCACCGTCTACTCGGACTGGTTCATGGGATAACAAACTCGCGAACGAGTTCTTTGTACACTGTGTACTGTATAGTGTGTTAAATCTATTTCATCACGCTCATCAAATTATAATACTCGTGGCTGCCTAAAGGATATAGAATTAATTGTAATAGTATAACGTACCTAATCCTATTCTCGTATTCCTCTCACCTAAGTACTCGTACAGCCTAGACACACGCCTTTCATCTCATGTACGAGAGGTATCGCGTTATACTTGTACACCTCGACAGGTCTAATAGTGTTACAAACTTACATATTTATGACGTAATAAACAATTTGAGGTAAAAGAGAATTCTCCTCCCTCATTCATTTTACCAAACGTCAGACAAGTTTAAAATTTAAAAACTGCAGAACCGGATCGTTACCGGTATTACTAAAAATCAATACATTGCCCTTAAATCCTATATTTTTATTATTTTTAAATAGTATTTAGCTTTTTAACTTTCTATCCAGGTGAGCAGAAAGGGAAAAACGATTACCACACTTTCTACACTCTACACTTTCTACAGTCGTGTGAAGTCAATCGCTTAAAAATCTTCACCTAAATATTATAAATGAATTATATTGTTGAATTATAGAATATATTTGTTGATGTACCGTGGACCGTGTGATGCCGGCTGACTAGAATTCTCACCGCCCCATTTCCTTCCGCGGGTGTCGTAAGAGGCGACAAAGTTAAAAATCCTACGGTCGGGCAGCAGCGTCCGTCGAAACCCAACTGCGGTCGCCAACTAGCCTGCCAAGTGTGGTGACTATGGCAACTACCCCCAAGATGATACAAGTCATACCTATTTTTGGGAAGCTTATATCCAGCATTATTGAATTAATCTAAATTATAACCAGGAAAATCGTTTGAACTTTACAGTTGTGTTTTGCATAATTGTACCAGTGCATTGTGAGATTTGAATAATTAATTATAGCCCTATACAAGAAATATATACACACACTCACATATCGTCACCTTTAAAACATAAAACCTCTAGGAAAATTACAAGCACTAGAACGTTACTGACGAAATGAATTTTCTAGAAAATATATATACTACTATACGGCTTCGCTCGCGTTAAGAAGTATTTAAGTTATTTTTAGCACACTATCATTCAAAACGTAGTTTTGTATGCATGCATGCTTTTTGTTCGGAAAATGCCGTCCACAAATGCCTACGTCATGCATGAAAAGTCTTAACCCGATCGGTTTAAAATTGACAAAGTTTCATACAAACTTTCATCCCTATTTTATTCCCTTGGGTTAGAATTTATCAAAATCCTTTCTTAGCCGATGCCTACGTCACGTCATAACATCTACCTGCATGCTGAATTTCAGCCCGATCCGTCCAGTGGTTAGGGCTGTGTGTTGATAGATCACTAAATATGTCAGTCAGTGAGTTACCTTTAAGTTATATATATTTAGATGTGCTTGGTCTGATATACTATCGCCATACATTTGTTTATACCAGAGCGTGAAAACATGTTACTCAAAGATGTATGTATGTTTTTCTTTTTCTGAACTGGCATTTGAATTCAGCAATCCTTAACCGCCTAACAGGCCACTTCTCAAGTCAGCAGGTTGCCAACTAACTCAATTAAGCTCCACTCAACCTGCATTAGAAATTGTATGCTGCCTTAAACTACACATCAACTTCAAGACCTAGTGTGATTAACATTTGAATTGAATTCGTGTATGCAGGAATCTGAGAAGTCATAATAATTATGGTAATAAAGTCTGTGTTTCTTTTTTTTTATGACATAAGCGGCAAACGAGCAGAAAGATTGCCTGGTGGTAAGCAATTACCGTCGCCCATGGGCACCTGCAACACCAGGGGGGTCACAAGCGCGTTGCCGGCCTTTAAGGGGGGTTGGAGCTCTGGGAACCTTACTCACCATCAGGAACACAACACTACATACCTAAAAGGTAGGAGTGCTATTATGGCTGTGGTCTTCTGTAAGGAGGAGGTACTGGCCCAGTTGGGCTGCCCCAGATTCACGCGTGATGGTCATCGCTGTGCCCTACCTCTCATGTCTCTATGTCAAAGTGTTGACATAAGTTTTTTGTAATGTTTGTCGTAAAACCGATATGTCATTTGATTAATAACTTTTTGGCATCTGTTAATGTCTAACTGCATCCATATTAAACAATTAAAAGGTATGTTACACATATATATTGGCCACAGCATTTTCACAGATGATTGTTGTAGCGTCCATGAAAAGGCTTCAGACAGGGTGCCCAAAACGTCTCCGATGACTATAAAGACTGATTGCCGAACGACACTTTCTGCCACAGCGATCGCAGACATGAGTCCTGAGGTGGAGGTCTGGCACTGCGGATCCGTTTCTGTCTGAGAATCTCAAGCCAAGCCACATCGTGATCCTCTGCGCCTTTTTTCAGGTCACGGCGCCACTCCGGTCTCATCTCAGCCTGAGTCTCCCAGCTGTGGGGTTGGATGTTAAAGTATATCAGGTCCCTTTTACACATAACACATTTTATTAAACTAAGACCATACTTGTTTTTGATTAAGTCAATGGATAGTACAGTCAGCAGCAGAAGTGGCTAAGCGTTTGAGGTGTTCAAAATGAGGTCAACACATCTCTATCGTCAAGGGAATAAGAGCGCGTGTAGGTCATTTTGAACACTTCAAACGCTTAGCCACTTTTGCTGCTGACTGTACTATAAGTTAAACGTTGTGTTTTAACGTTGATCTAAATAATTATATAAACATCATCAACATACCCACTATAATTTTCCAGATGTTTACTTCAAATTTCGTATTTTGATTCGAACCGTTATGATTAACATCTAAATAACAGTTGGCTCAATTCATGCACGACAAAAAGTAATTAAAATTTTATTGAACCCAAATGGTTTATAAAGGTGCGCATGGCTATGACGTGTAGTAGATAGGAATGCTACAATGAATATTTTTATTATATTTCCAAGTATTTCCGCGTAGACGCGGTCTGTTTTGTTTGTCGTCCTTTAGAGTTTGTACGAGAGCCACATAAATCGAATGAAACTCTCTCGCAATAGTGTCTATAAGCTTCAATGGGCTTAACTTGATATATGCAATTCTCCACACCGTGAATTCGTTGAGTTATTTAGAAGCTTGGAGCTGTCTGCTACGTGTGTCAAGGGATCAAGATACCAAGGTTAAATGGGAATTCTGCTGTTTTGTGAAACCTGTAACTACATAGTTTTTATAATTTTAAATTTATATATATTTAAATTTTCAATAGGAATGTAGTCGAAATACAATTAGCAATATTACAAAAAAAAAACGTTGTTTTGTACTAAATAATTTGTCAAGAATATCTATGAACTTTTAAAGATACATAAACTCTAATTAATCTTTCCAGTAATCAGTTTCAGAAAAGCGTAGAGCACTTATAATTAATTATATATTTCAACTAAAGACAAGCCTTTACGGAGATTGAAAATGTTTGAAGTTTTCCTTACACTTAGAATTTAATTTAGTGTAATTATTATTGTTCGGAGGGAAGTATATAGTGGGAAATGAAGAACTCATACTGGTGTATTTACCTTCTTTATTACAATAAAGATTGTTTGTCTCTTCCGTACACGGAAAAATGATGTTCCGGACATTTGGGAGGCGTATGTGGAGCCAGATCGAGCCAACGCGCAACGCACAATTTAATGAAATGTAAACACTTGGCGGATGTTGCCCCTGGCCGTATCATGGGACGCGCACAGAGACTGCACCCGCCATGGTGTAAGGACTATCGAGTTTAAATGCAAACTAGAATGTACCAGATTATTGGCTGGAAAGGATGGACTAACTACTGGGCTATTGGATAAAAAACCGGCAGACGGTGACTCGCCCTGTGCGAGATAGGCCCCCACAAAAAGCGACATCAAAGATGGCTCAAGAGCAACACCGGTGTGTCCCTCGAGAATGCAGCTCTAGCGACCCCACTCTCAATAAAGATTATTATTATGAGTTATTTACGAAGGTGAAGAAGATAAACCGCAGCAATGTTGGTCACTTCACAAAATAATTAATATTGTGGTACAATCTTACACAAATCGACCTTTTTATTAAGCTCAATAAGGCTTGTGTTGTAGGTAGACGATGACGGTCGGTGGTATGTACGTTATAGAAAGTACTTAGCTAGGAAGCCGTTACTTTAAAAAGCTTAATAAGTTGCTTATCTGCATGATAATATCATTTACATAGATAAGAAATATGTTGTAACAAAATAGTGTACTATGAGGTCTATGAGTGTGCATTATGTGGGTCGTTATTTGCTGTATTTGAATTGAACGCATCAAAATGGGGTTATGTTATGTGTGTAAGTAGATAAAATATATTATAATACAATAGCGTAGGTTATCGAGAATAGTTAGCGATTGTGCAGTCAGCGACATAGTGTTGGTAGCATTCAAAGTAGTCAAATGTTTAATTTTTTATATTTTAAAAAGAACTAACAATACTTTATTTCATAGAAAAAAAACCGGCCAAGAGCGTGTCGGGCCACGCTCAGTGTAGGGTTCCGTAGATTTTCGTCCTTCACAGTAAGTGTTCCCACTTAAGAGTTAAAAATGGGCTATTTGATACATTGTTGTTGACATATTAATATTAAGTACAGAAACCTAAAAACGGGCCTACAAAGGACGCTGACAACTAAAGAAAGAGTTATAGATCCCAACTATACATGGAACATTTGAAAAAATGTTGTCAATTTCAGTCCCACTACGAGTAGTAAGAAGGGGTTGTAACATGGAGTGATAACCAGCCAGCGTCATTTGAAGTCAGTCAGTCAGTTTAAACCTAATGTATGGGCATGTATGCTCCGACCCTATTATTCTGAAAGAATCTTAAAACCGCCATGTAGGGTATGAGCGTTCCACTTACAGCGACATCTATCGGCAAATTAAGTAAACTATGCGCGCGAGCTTAAAGTACAGAGGCTCTAGTGTAAGTTTCTTTTGACGTAAAAAATATCTCGAATGCGTAAGTGATACTGATATAATATGGGTAACTAACGCGATGGTGACGTTTCGTTACGTTAAAAACATACACTCGGGGCTCAGATGTAGTGAATAATCCTTTCCTATCGTATTTTCTCGGAAATGTTCGCAGATTATTATTTACGGTTAAAACTAAACGCGAAATTATACATATTCGTAAATTTCGGACGATTGTCTATGTCACTCTTAACGCTTAAAAGAGAAATGCTCGACATATACGAACTTCGATCTTCGCGGTACCGGGCCTGAAGTGAGGAAGTGTGTCTTGTCATTCAATAGAGATTTTGACAGCCATATCTTAGGGAATAAGGGCTAATTTATTAACAATTTGTAAGAAACTATCGCCTTAACGACTTTAGTGCTGGAATAATATAAAGTACCTATTTTGCTCGCAAAAAAGCCTAAGATATATGCAATCCTGCGGCGCTTCCGTCTTTCTCGAGTGAAAGCAGAGACCATTTTACCAAAAACGCGTAAGATGTATGAAATCCTGCGGCGCTTACAGTTTTTTCGAGTTGATAAGTTTGTATGGGGGAACAATATTTTCGTTTTTTAGTATATTACTTGATCTTTTTTCATACTTTTTCACCGTTTAAACCTTCCCTGAGCTACTACAAATATTTCAAGACCAAAATTAGCCAAATCGGTAAAGCCGTTCGCAAGTTATAGCGTGACCACGAGAAATAGGGGTTCATTTTTATATATATAGATTTTTTTCAAAAACCATTGAACCTATCAAGTTCAAAATAATTTTCCTAGAAAGTTTATGTAAAGTTCTACTTTTGAGATTTTTTTCATATTTTTCAAACTTGTGGTTCAAAAGTTAGAGGGGGGGGACGCACTTTTTTTTACTTCTGGAGCGATTATTTCCGAAAACATTGACATTGTGAAAAAATGATGTTAGTAAACTGCTATTCATTTTTAAATACCTATCCAACAATATATCACACGTTGGGATTAGAAAGAAGAAAAAAATCACTCCCCACTTTACGTATAGGGGGGGTACCCTAAGAAATCATTTTTTTCCACTTTTTATTTTTGCACTTTGTATGCGTGATTGATATACATATTACTTCCAAATTTCAACTTTGTAGTGCTAACGGTCACTGAGATTATCCGCGGACGGACGGACGGACGGACAGACATGGCGAAACTATAAGGGTTCCTAGTTGACTACGGAACCCTAAAAATTACAGTTATCGGATTATGTCCAGGTTATGGTACTTTTACTGATCTATTTTCGTAATTTTACTGCTCTATTACGCATTGGTTGCATGTAAGTATATTTATTATAAGTAAGAAAATTAATTATTTGCTCATAGTAACCAGCGTAAACTAAATACGAGTATATCAGACGCAAATTGGCATTGGTGTCTATTTACTGACATGGGGTAGGCAGCTCACACCTCTGTATCTGACCCGCTCACGCGGATGATGTTACTAGCCGTCTAAGATATTCAGTAGTCTTAGGGACCTATCAAGTCGTTGGTAATTAGTCAAGGCCTTCGTGTTAACTATTTTAACATTGTAGGGGCAGGTACGAACCTATTTGCAATAATCTTGTATTTTCACCCTGCGAAATATTCTACTACATTTTATTTTTATATAGCCCCACCGTCTACTCGGACTGGTTCATGGGATAACAAACTCGCGAACGAGTTCTTTGTACACTGTGTACTGTATAGTGTGTTAAATCTATTTCATCACGCTCATCAAATTATAATACTCGTGGCTGCCTAAAGGATATAGAATTAATTGTAATAGTATAACGTACCTAATCCTATTCTCGTATTCCTCTCACCTAAGTACTCGTACAGCCTAGACACACGCCTTTCATCTCATGTACGAGAGGTATCGCGTTATACTTGTACACCTCGACAGGTCTAATAGTGTTACAAACTTACATATTTATGACGTAATAAACAATTTGAGGTAAAAGAGAATTCTCCTCCCTCATTCATTTTACCAAACGTCAGACAAGTTTAAAATTTAAAAACTGCAGAACCGGATCGTTACCGGTATTACTAAAAATCAATACATTGCCCTTAAATCCTATATTTTTATTATTTTTAAATAGTATTTAGCTTTTTAACTTTCTATCCAGGTGAGCAGAAAGGGAAAAACGATTACCACACTTTCTACACTCTACACTTTCTACAGTCGTGTGAAGTCAATCGCTTAAAAATCTTCACCTAAATATTATAAATGAATTATATTGTTGAATTATAGAATATATTTGTTGATGTACCGTGGACCGTGTGATGCCGGCTGACTAGAATTCTCACCGCCCCATTTCCTTCCGCGGGTGTCGTAAGAGGCGACAAAGTTAAAAATCCTACGGTCGGGCAGCAGCGTCCGTCGAAACCCAACTGCGGTCGCCAACTAGCCTGCCAAGTGTGGTGACTATGGCAACTACCCCCAAGATGATACAAGTCATACCTATTTTTGGGAAGCTTATATCCAGCATTATTGAATTAATCTAAATTATAACCAGGAAAATCGTTTGAACTTTACAGTTGTGTTTTGCATAATTGTACCAGTGCATTGTGAGATTTGAATAATTAATTATAGCCCTATACAAGAAATATATACACACACTCACATATCGTCACCTTTAAAACATAAAACCTCTAGGAAAATTACAAGCACTAGAACGTTACTGACGAAATGAATTTTCTAGAAAATATATATACTACTATACGGCTTCGCTCGCGTTAAGAAGTATTTAAGTTATTTTTAGCACACTATCATTCAAAACGTAGTTTTGTATGCATGCATGCTTTTTGTTCGGAAAATGCCGTCCACAAATGCCTACGTCATGCATGAAAAGTCTTAACCCGATCGGTTTAAAATTGACAAAGTTTCATACAAACTTTCATCCCCTATTTTATTCCCTTGGGTTAGAATTTATCAAAATCCTTTCTTAGCCGATGCCTACGTCACGTCATAACATCTACCTGCATGCTGAATTTCAGCCCGATCCGTCCAGTGGTTAGGGCTGTGTGTTGATAGATCACTAAATATGTCAGTCAGTGAGTTACCTTTAAGTTATATATATTTAGATGTGCTTGGTCTGATATACTATCGCCATACATTTGTTTATACCAGAGCGTGAAAACATGTTACTCAAAGATGTATGTATGTTTTTCTTTTTCTGAACTGGCATTTGAATTCAGCAATCCTTAACCGCCTAACAGGCCACTTCTCAAGTCAGCAGGTTGCCAACTAACTCAATTAAGCTCCACTCAACCTGCATTAGAAATTGTATGCTGCCTTAAACTACACATCAACTTCAAGACCTAGTGTGATTAACATTTGAATTGAATTCGTGTATGCAGGAATCTGAGAAGTCATAATAATTATGGTAATAAAGTCTGTGTTTCTTTTTTTTTTATGACATAAGCGGCAAACGAGCAGAAAGATTGCCTGGTGGTAAGCAATTACCGTCGCCCATGGGCACCTGCAACACCAGGGGGGTCACAAGCGCGTTGCCGGCCTTTAAGGGGGGTTGGAGCTCTGGGAACCTTACTCACCATCAGGAACACAACACTACATACCTAAAAGGTAGGAGTGCTATTATGGCTGTGGTCTTCTGTAAGGAGGAGGTACTTGCCCAGTTGGGCTGCCCCAGATTCACGCGTGATGGTCATCGCTGTGCCCTACCTCTCATGTCTCTATGTCAAAGTGTTGACATAAGTTTTTTGTAATGTTTGTCGTAAAACCGATATGTCATTTGATTAATAACTTTTTGGCATCTGTTAATGTCTAACTGCATCCATATTAAACAATTAAAAGGTATGTTACACATATATATTGGCCACAGCATTTTCACAGATGATTGTTGTAGCGTCCATGAAAAGGCTTCAGACAGGGTGCCCAAAACGTCTCCGATGACTATAAAGACTGATTGCCGAACGACACATTCTGCCACAGCGATCGCAGACATGAGTCCTGAGGTGGACGTCTGGCACTGCGGATCCGTTTCTGTCCGAGAATCTCAAGCCAAGCCACATCGTGATCCTCTGCGCCTTTCTTCAGGTCACGGCGCCACTCCGGTCTCGTCTCAGCCTGAGTCTCCCAGCAGGGTTGGATGTTAAAGTATATACTTGGCAGGGCCCTATTACACATAACACATTTTATTAAACATTTACGATACTTGTTTTTGACTAAGTCAATGGATTATACTACAAGTTAAACGTTGTATTTTAACGATGACCTAAATAATTATATAAACATCATCAACATACCCACTATAATTTCCAGATGTTTACTTCAAATTTCGAATTTTGATTCGAACGGATTAATATCTAAATAACAGTTGGCTCAATTCATGCACGACAAAAAGTAATTAAAATTTTATTGAACCCAAATGGTTTATAAAGGTGCGCATGGCTATGACGTGTAGTAGATAGGAATGCTACAATGAATATTTTTATTATATTTCCAAGTATTTCCGCGTAGACGCGGTCTGTTTTGTTTGTCGTCCTTTAGAGGTTGTACGAGAGCCACATAAATCGAATGAAACTCTCTCGCAATAGTGTCTATAAGCTTCAATGGGCTTAACTTGATATATGCAATTCTCCACACCGTGAATTCGTTGAGTTATTTAGAAGCTTGGAGCTGTCTGCTACGTGATGTCAAGGGATCAAGATACCAAGGTTAAATGGGAATTCTGCTGTTTTGTGAAACCTGTAACTACATAGTTTATATAATTTTACACACATATGTATATATATTTATTATATATATTTACTAGGAATGTAGTTGAAATACTATTAGCTAATTTAAATTTAAAAAAAAACGTTGTTTTGTACTAAATAATTTGTCAAGAATATCTATCAACTTTTAAAGATACACAAAGTCTAATTAATCTTTCCAGTAATCAGTTGCAGAAAAGCGTAGAGCACTTATAGTATATTTCAACTAAAGACAAGCCTTTACGGAGATTGAAAATGTTTGAAGTTTTCCTTACACTTAGAATTTAATTTAGTGTAATTATTATTGTTCGGAGGGAAGTATATAGTGGGAAATGAAGAACTCATACTGGTGTATTTACCTTCTTAATTACAATAAAGATTGTTTGTCTCTTCCGTACACGGAAAAATGATGTTCCGGACATTTGGGAGGCGTACGCGGAGCCAGATCGAGCCAACGCGCAACGCACAATTAATGAAATATAATAATATAAATTTAATGAAATGTAAGGGGTACACTTGGCGGATGTTGCCCCTGTCTGTATCATGGGACGCGCACAGAGACAGCACCCGCCATGGTGTAAGGACTATTGAGTTTAAATGGAAACTAGAATGTACCAGATTATTGGGTGGAAAGGATGGACTAACTACTGGGCTATTGGATAAAAAACCGGCAGACGGTGACTCGCCCTGTGCAAGATGGGCCCCACAAAAAGCGACATCAAAGATGGCTCAAGGGCAACACCGGTGTGTCACTGGACTTAGGTTTCCACTTCTACCCTCGAGAATGCAGCTCTAGCGACCCGACTCTCAATAAAAAATATTATTATGAGTTATTTACGAAGGTAAAGAGCTGGAAATATTGCAAGACTGACGTAACTCGAAGATAAACCGCAGAAATGTTGGTCACTTCACAAAATAATTAATATTGTGGGACAATCTTATACAAATCGACCTTTTTATTAAGCTCAATAAGGCTTGTGTTGTAGGTAGACATTATAGAAAGTACTAAGCTAGGAAGCCGTTACTTTAAAAAGCTAAATAAGTTGTTTATCTGCATGATAATATCATTTACATAGATAAGAAATATGTTGTAACAAAAAAGTATACTATGAGGTCGATGAGTGTGTATAATGTGGGTCGTTATTTGCTGTATTTTAATTGAACGCATGAAAACGGGGTTATGTTATGTGTGTAGATAAAATATATTATAATACACTAGCGTAGGTTATCGAGAATAGTTAGCGTTTGTGCAGTCAGTGACATAGCATTCAAAGTAGTCAAATAGTTGGGTACACCATACAAATTCTATGGTGTACCGCATTTTTTTGAGTACTTTGGATGCTACCAACTATATGACGCTGACTGTACGTTCAATGCTCAGTCAGAGTCAGCAGCTCTGTCACAAATTTTTTTTTTGGCCTTGGATTAACAGACATCTCCATTCTTTGAAATTCATTCAATTGGAGCATTGAAAGCTCTGTCGCCTAGAACGTATCAAAATAATTTATAGGCAACTAAGCTCTCAATGACGTAAATGAGAATATAATTTCTTCAGTAAAATTCATACAAACCAAATGAATAATGGGAGAAATAGAACTAAAAATCCAGGGTAAAGGAGGATTTAAAAATTTTACGTTCTTTCAAACTGCACCAAGTTTTACCCTAAAATAAAATATTTTACTAAAACTCTGATCATTTGATTTGAATACTTAAAAACATTTTTAAGCATATGCAGCATTTTTAAAGCGGCACTCACGCCTGCGCGATAAGGACCGACTTCGGTTAAGATTCAGTGGACTGTCGTGTCTCCGCTGGTGCGGTTCGGTGCGTATACCGGTTCTGGCTCTGTGACCGAACTTCGTGAACACGCTGTGTACGAACAGTGCTGGCGTTTCAGTATATTCTAGTTTTATTTGAAACTTTGTAAAATTTCCTTCAAGTTCTTTAAAGTGTTTTAGAAAACTTAATAGTGTAGTGTATTTAGAGTTTATCGTGTAAAGTGCTTCGGGAAATTCTTGGGTCGTGTAGATAATTAAATATAAATTAAGATTTTGGAAGGTGAGTAAACTGCGTGGATGCAACATTTTTTTTGAGTGATAAAAATATATTTAATTAAATAACTTTCATTGTGTGTTATTTACGGTAATAAAGTAAGTCAAAGTTCGTCGAATAAAAATTTAATAACGCTTAAAAGGTAACAAAACCTGCATTTTAGGAAGGAAGTAAGGATGTAATATTTATTAATTTATATTTATTTATTGAGTTGAAATATATTTACACATTCTGATGATGAAATAAACACGCTCAATCCATTTCATCTGTTTTTAACATCGATGCTACAAATTGACAATCTACCTACAGATAGTACAGATAGATATGCAGATGATTAAAGTTCTTTTTGGTCAGATGTATAAAAACTGTAAGATGTAATTGCAACGCCCAGCTTTTATTACTTTACAATGTTTTAGAAAGGACAATGGGTAATGAAAGTACAACTACATAACCGATTTATTTTTACTGAATTTGCGAGCTAGTAGCCTATTTATTGCTACACAGAGCTTCTATTTTCCACACCTTCAAAAACCATGTCCTTCTCTTTTAGAATAACTATATTTAGTAATTTAATTATATTCAGCCTCTTAATAACTGTTAACACAGGCATATTATAATCCGGTTTTTGTAATCAGAAAACTGTTCCAAGGATGCCCTTATACATACAAGGTTTTGAGTTGCAGTGTTATATAATAAAAACCATCGGGCCATGCTCAATATAGGGTTCCGTAGTTTCCACCTGGAACTCAAAAACAAGTCCAAGATAATGTTCCTTGAAAGTATTTATTAATCTATAGTTCCATGATTATTTTATGTTTTCTGAACTAGCGGTTCAAAAGTTATAGGGGTGGGGGTGTTTAATCTTCCAGAGCGATTATTTCCAAAAACATTCACTTTATAAATATATATTTAAGGCAAATCCCTATTCTTTTTCAAATACCTATCTAACGATAACACACACTTTGCGGTTGAAACGGAAAAATATAACCCTAATATAGCCCTACTAGGAGTAACGGTCACTACAAGCATAGCCGGGGGCAGACAAAGAGACTTGGCGAAGTGAGCTCAATAAAAGTACAGTAGCCTTATGCCATGTATCATTACGAGTATATTATTAAAATTTTATATTTTCGTCGGTTGCCAGGATCTCTCAAACCGGCTCGATCTTTTAGCGCTGCGTAGAGAGGTAGCCTCGCTCTGCAACTTCTGTCGCATTTACAACGTATATTGTTCTGAAGAATTGTTAGAATGAATCCCTGCTGCCTCCTCCGCTATTGTTCTACGCGGCAACTTTTCCACCCCCGCCACCTGGATAGTTGGAAATCCTCCACTGTGCGTTTCTCTAGAAATTTTCTGCTTGTACTCGTATTTCCCAGCCGATACGACCGTCATACCTTCAAGAAAAGAGCGTACTCCTACTGCTTAAAGGCCGGCTGGCAATGCTCTTGTTACTCCCCTGGTGGTGGGGGTGCCCATAAGTGACTGTAATTGCTTACCATGAGGCAATGCGTCTGCTCGTTTGACACCTTTGTCATAAAAAAGCCAATGGTTAAGGATTTCGATGTGCTAGCCTTCGCCCGCTACGTCGACATAAAATTCGTTAATTTTTTTATCTCTATTTTAACTCTGACCAGTTTTTTATAATACATTTTCGGGATGAGTGTATTCGTAGC
Source organism: Grapholita molesta (assembly GCA_022674325.2). NCBI lineage: Eukaryota > Metazoa > Arthropoda > Insecta > Lepidoptera > Tortricidae > Grapholita > Grapholita molesta. The sequence goes on along the minus strand of CP053129.2, from coordinate 9,241,237 downwards.
TTTGGTAACTTTTATAAATCTGGAGGGTATAAGTATGTATAAGTGAAAAAAAATATTTTGTCATTGATTGAAAGAAGAAATAATTTTGAAGAGTTAAAACATTATTATAATTTTTTAACTTGATATACTTAGTCTTGTTAAATTCGTGTTTTTTTTTGTATTTCCTTACATTTGTCAATTATATGAGAACATGTTTGACGACCGGCCTGGCCCAGTGACCCTGTCTATGAAGTCAATGGTCCTGGGTTCAAATCCCAGTCAGGGCATTCATTTGTGTGATGAACACAGATATTTGTTCCTGAGTCATGAGTGTTTCTATGTATTTAAGTATTTATATACATCTATCTATTATATAACTATATCGTCGTCTAGTACCTACAACAGAAGCCTTGCTGAGCTTACCGTAGGACTAGGTCGATTTGTGTAAGATCGTCCCGAAATATTTATTTATTTGTGTAAAACCTAAAGTTAAATAACATCCAATATTCGATTTTGATTGTAATTTATAATGGTAACATATTATGGTCAGTTTAAGTGTTCCTTACAAACTTGGTCGAAACCCTTGGGTGTCTGTCTATTTATCACAGTCGTCTTTATTATTTGGAAATTCCAAACTACTTTTAAATCTATTGTAATCCATTTCTCACCTTTTCGTCAACTCTATGAACCTATAAAATTTGAGTTAGGAAAACTGAAACGAAATTTTAAAGGCAACATCTGTACCTATAAAGCTAAGCTTAAGATTCTGAAGGCAACAATATTGAATTTTTCGAATTTCCTGCATACAACGTCTCCATCGGATTTAAATTGCTGGGGCCTGTAATGTTAAGAGTACCCGCTATCGGCAATGCAAAGCTGTCAAGTTCTTAGGGAGGGGAAAAATATTTTGGATTACTAGATGTATGTCGACAATTATATAGCTATATGTATTGTATGGGCATCCTTGCTAATGGCGAATAAATGAAGATAATTATATATTTTTTAAACGTATTTAAAAATATAATATTCATTTCATAATTATATAGTTCTGTTGCATAAAATTAACACGTTCAATAGAAACCGTAGACTCTCATTATGGTAAAAACGACATATAGCTATAGTTGTGATATGCCTCTAGTATTTCTTAATATTTTTTACCCATGCCTAAAAACTTGACACCTTGAATTTACACCGCCGATAGCTGGTTAAGAGCATTGCATTGAATTTAACAATACTTCGGATAAATTTCCTTAATAATTAAAACGTGATTAGCAATTTTTTAACTGAAACTCTTTGTTAGTTTTTCCGTTACACATTTTTTTGGTGACGTATCAGGTGACGTCATTCTCTCCTACGGCTAAAATATGGATGAAATTGCCTCTGTTCTTCTGTAGTTCTTAAGCGTTCATAAGATCAAGCATTTCCTTTTTTTTATTTGAAAGTTTCTCAGAAAGGTAAAAAAAAATTGCGTATTTATGTTAGATCTTCAACGTGTTGAGGTTCATTGTACTCGTACTAAAAACTGCTTCGACACGGCTCCATTTCTTTTGTTGCTACTATTAAAAATGAGCCATAACGTTATTGTACCAGTAGAACCAACGAGGTTACGGGAGATAATAACGGCGTTGAAAATCAACATGCTGGGTTGGTGTACAATACATGGGCCATTTTATTAAATTGTCAATATTTTCTAAATAAAATCACAGACCAATAGTTTCTACTCACAATAACAAAATAATGTAAAAGCCTTCTGAAGTCTCCCGAGTCAATGGAATGAATAAACCAAGTTCCTAATATTGTCCATCTATCTGTTAAAAAATGTCTATATATCTTAAAGTAAAATGTCTCAGATGCAGCGTACAAATATTTTTAGCTATTGTTGTTAATCGGTGCTATGGGAGATGGACTACCATTTCACATTGGTTTTCTATAAATTGGATTACACTTTATTATACAAAAAACAACACATTCCTGATATGTTTCAACTGATTTATGCAACTTATATTTACCTAAGACTGAGATAATTTTACTAACGCAAGAATGAAGATTTCTCTCATTATGATGAAATATTTTTATTATTAAGTTCATGATGGAAGACATTCTTGACCTAAAATGTAGAATTCTAGGCATTTTGTTTCGAGTACCAAGTATTTTTCGAATATCCTTATATTTTAATTCGAAAAAACCCTAAAATAAATAATATTCGTTGGCTCAAAATTGTTTTCTTTGTGTGAACTTATGCTACTTACGTGTCTTTGTCTTTGTGTCGGGAATTTTTTTTTTTTATGACAAGGTGGCAATCGAGCAGATGGATTGCCTGATGGTAAACAATTACCGCCGCCCATGGGCACCCGCAACACCAGGGGAGTCACAAGCGCGTTGCCGATCTTTAAGGGGGGTTGGAGCTCTGGGAACCTTACTCACCATCAGGAACACAACACTACATACCTGAAAGGTAGCAGTGCTATTATGGCTGTGGTCTTCTGTAAGGAGGAGGTACTTCCCCAGTTGGGCTTCTCCAGACTCGAGCGTGATGGTACTTCGCTGTGCCCTACTTCTCATAAATATGGTGAAAATCGAGTTATATGGGTGCGCAGTTCATAGATACAGATTTGGAAACGGAGTGTTTGGATTAGAAAATGCAGTACTTACTTAATTTAATATTGCTATAAACTTCGGCCTGTAATAAAGGTTGTATGGGTTATTTCGGATTTGAATTACGGGTAATTTAATTTTGTAATATGAACTGGTTATTTAAAACCTTAGTTTTAGTTAATAATTAGTCAGTGAATTGATGGCAATTAGTGGCTTAAACTTATGTTATTATAGGGTAAAGGCTTCAGTGGCCAGCCACAAACCAGTGTTCAGCCTTTTGCATCCTTATTGGTTGCACCAGGTGGTAGAACGTTGGGGATGTATCCCAGAGTCGTGAGTTCGCGTCTCACCCGAGGCACTTGATTGTTCCATTTTGTCTTTATTTCTAAGAATCATGGTTTCATCCGTAGATTTCTGTTTAAAAAAATATGTTTATAATTTGTACACCTAGATATTTTTCTAGCAGTAATATTTGCTTAACAATAAAAATATCGAGAATTTTATTATCTATAAGTACATACTACTTCAACAATAGGATGTAAATACAACCACAGACTTATATATTATACCTACTTAGACGCCGCGTGCCACCGGTCTTGTTCAAATTGAACGTAATCCCGTACACTTTTGACCCAATTTATTTTTAATGTTCTTTTTCAAATGTATGTAAAATATAAGTAAATTGAATATCATTCAATTTCAATTCTTTATTGAGGTTTGTTATTATTATCTATTTTTTAACGCAACCTTTTACTCTACATTTGTCTTTGTAATACCTGCATGATGTTGAAGTGGGACTTATCGATAACAGGACTGTCGATGTTTTTATTTTTTCAATCACTAATAAATCGTTTTTACTAGAAAAATATCTATTACCTAGGTATAATAATTTCATTTTAAGTATGTTTTATTATTTTAAAAATAATTATTTGGTTTGGAATTACATTTGGCAGTGCTCAAAAGCCGTGACCTTTTTTTCGCTAATAGAGTGCCGGATCATTAAGCCTGAGCTTTTTAGGACGCTACGGCAAAAAAAGTTGTAGAAAAAGTCCTACCCACCGACTGCACCAAACGATAATTATCTCGTGCTCAAATAAAACCATTTAATATATCTAAAGTCAGTATATTTGTACCTACTCAATTATATTCACATTTGTTATTATCATAATCATAAAGTAAAATGTTAATAATTAATAATATTAGAAATGTATAAGACATTTATTTAAAAACACCAATATCCCTACAAAAATAATTAATAATTAACACTTATAACAATAGACTAAAACTAACTTAAATGTAAAAAAAGGCCTCTGCGGTATGGTACCGAAGATGCTGGCACCATTTCATCGGTGAATCGAGAGGCTGACACGCCGAGTGAGGTAACTGCCAGCTCTTCGTTCTCCTGTGGCGTCTCTTTGAAAGGTCCTTAAAGAGACTCAGAATGCCAAGGCTCTACGGACCGTGAGCCTCGACGCCAAATTGGATAAAATTTTATTCTGCGCCATTTCATTATTAACCCTTTTATGGTTAATACAGTGTTGCTTGGTTGGCACGAACCACGCGATATGTTACCAATGTATTAAAAACGAAACAGACTGAAAATGTAAATTATAGTCGCAGTAATTGGAACTATTTACGTACAGTCAGCAGCAGAAGTGGCTAAGCGTTTGAGGTGTTCAAAATGAGGTTCTACTCATCTCTATTGTCAAGAGAATAAGAGCGCGTGTAGGTTATTTTGAACACTTCAAACGCTTAGCTACTTTTGCTGCTAACTATACTAAGTTCAAGTTCATACCGGATAACTTTCTAGGTTTAGGCCTTTATTGTCTAGCTGACTGTTTGACATTAGCAGGTCGAGCAACGGTTGTTTGGATTAATTGTTTGGATCTCTAACACATTTGCATGCTGGAACCTTGATGAAATAAAGACGTTAAACGGGAATTATGCGTGGAACTGAGCACAGCAAGGAAGAGATGTGTTGGTGATGAGATGTGAACAGTGAACAGGGCTAGCTAATGCTTCTTACATCGAGAGTGATAGAGAAAAATATATAGTAATGGCTAATATAGGTAAACGTAGCACCATTATTGCTAATTTAATCGATAAAACCGATTAAAAACGCTTTTTCGGCCGGGAAGGAATTGGTTGCAGGCCGAGTGTATGTAGAGTACGGATTATTACGAGGCCGACAACCCCTTTTCACACCGAGGTGTGGTGCTTTTCTCAAACATGCAATACATAAAAAACTAAAAATAAAATAATTATTTTAGAAAAAATAAATGTAATTTAGTAGTGCATGTAGTGCATAGAAAAATAATAATTCTTAATAGATAAAAATACATTCATATAAGTAGTCAAAATCAATCATGCTTATCAAGCGCATGGGTCAAGCACGCCCTGTGTTTAGTTGGGTATACTTAATTAATATAATATAATAGTAAAAATAACTTATTAGCTGTGTATTTTCCGCAAATATTTAACTTTTGCGGTCTGACATGAATATTGATCAAAAATTGCAAAAATACTGTCCCGTATTCTAAAATGAAATCAATTACATACTATTGTATATTCATATATTATCGATAAATTAGAATTTTAATGATCATTATTTTAGTTACCTTTTAAAAAAACATTAAACCATAAAATTTTGCTGCAATTGGCATAAATTAATTTGAAATCTTGTTGACAACACGTTCAAATTTCAGGTTTTGCATTGAGTGTCGCTCAACGGTTTTCATAATCGGTTTATTATAATTGAACACAAATTGAAAATTGAACCTGTGAGTACCGGTTAATTGTTTGCATTGTTATGACACGTTGTGTACATTCATTTAAATATTAAAGTAAATATACTTACTTCGCTTTAATTTGACACACATGTAAACAGCCGGAAAAAGAAAAAAATAATTTATAACTGGTTATTGATTAAAAGTTAAATTAACAGAATGTAATAGTCGTTTCAAATTTTTCTACATCTATGCCTCCCATAGATAATCTGTCAAATAATAATTAAAATAAAGGACGCGATATAGTGTTCTGACATGTGTGTGCTGTAGGATTAAATTACCACTAGGCATAATTAATTACTAAAGATACACGTAAGTAGCTAGGTTGGTGAATAGTCGAGTAGTTTACACGGGTTAAGCAATCAATCAGCTTATCCTTCAATAAATTTAAGGTACAGATCACTTCATTTAGATAACATAAGATAACTTGTGGCTAGCACTCTGGGGCTCGCATACTAATATACTACTAACTCCATTGGTCTACTCGTAGGCTTATAGGCTAAAACTATATTAGCGATTTCATGGAATATGATAAAAACTATTAAAAATATTCACAGTCAAGGAAACATGACTTTTAGGCAAAACAAACAAATCATGGAAAATTATCGTAATGCCTAGTGAATGTTATAACAAGTGATCATTAGCCCATAGCAGATAGACCAAGTGATTTTAGGGCAAATGGCACTGTTAGGCAATCGAAAGGACACCCGGCAGCGTTACTTCATACACGATCGAACCTGAGCTTGGTAAAGTGTTAGAAGCGATACATTCTGGAAAGCAGGAGTCAAGTCAAAAAGGCTATTTTTGGCGGTAAAGACGACTGTGTGTTGGAGGCCTTTATTTAGCATAATTTATTTTGTCCGAATCTTACATCATAAAACTTAAATACGCATACAAAGTTTCGCATAAGTACTTTACGCTGAAGGTTAATGTTGCCGGATCTTTATTTAACATAATTCTTTATTAGCGGAATACTAATTTGTCCGTAAAAATATTGACATACTGTTATTGAGCCCGAATGTCCGAAAGTGGGGTAAGAACTGCGACCACAAGAGACTACCAAGCAGTAATTGATGGGGATTACGTTACGTGGAAACAAACGTGTTTTTTTTATAAATCATAATTTAAATTTTGAGTTAAAGTTTCTCCTAAAATCCTTGTCACTCTACTGCCTTATCGGTTTTAATGAGTTTGTAGCCGACATTGGCGAAATCATCGATTAATTAATTGATAGAAGCCATATTTTTTTAAAAGAAGAAGAAGAAGATTTTGTAGCCTGTTTACAAACTTATTAGCAATAGACAATTTATAAGTAAACTCACTTTTGTCATACGAATAAAAAAAACAGAGTAGTGCATGGTTATTAAAAGACAAAATTAACTAAATAATATTTATATCCGTACTCAAATATCGAGCGGTACGATATTGTACGTTTGTCGATACAAACGAACAGCACAAGACGAACCCAAGAGTTATTGCACGAACTTCATCCAAACGTCCCGATTCCCAGACACAATTTGATTAACCGCATGCACCTAAACCTACGTGACTTCGGACAGTTTACAGTGCCGCAACATGCTTAAGCACCCGGACGACCTCGGCGTCATCCTGACGATCTGAGTTGGAAGTCGCTCCCTTCGTCTGAATTCCCGGAAACATATATATTGGATCCTTTTAAGGTGAATAGACTGTTACTAAACCAGCGTGCTACACCCTCGACCTCGTCGTCACTTACCATCAGGTGCGACTGAGGTCAAACGCTGGTCAGTCTTGTATAAAAAAAATCTTAAGATTCTTAGCTCAGGATTCTCAAAGGAGCACTAGGCAAGCAGAGAGAAGATTTCATTTCAAATGAGTCAATCCTTCGTGTAGCGGCTGCTTAACTCGTCCGATTTACATCCCTTTGAGCTGTGTCAAGTACAACATGGTGGTCATTTTGAACACCTGTTAAATTATGAATAATCTTTTTATTTTAGTTGGCCAGGTATGCAGTTGCTTTTATTGATTTTTATTTATTTATTAAATTGTACAGTTTAAAAATAAATCGTTCTACTTGTTCAAGATTTAACTTGTTAAGTAGCTTTCAAATAAAAGTTTAGGTTATGCACTTTATGTTAATCACCTATCAATTATTTTCGCCGTTATCAGTGCAGCACTAATAAGATTACGTAGAGTACATACTTAGAAGTATTTATTGACATAAAATCCGTCAAATTTCCCGCCATACTGATGGTACTTGACGTATCGTAGATAAATTTTATCACACTGAAGGATGACCATGTATTCAATGGTCATTTGTTTATATTATTTTTTCAATTTTAATTAATTAAACATTGAAGAAATAACGCGAGACCTCGCGGGGTAAGTTAAATTTGGGCTTAATTTAAATATTTTTCCACTCCTGTTCACGGATTAAAAATCATCGTGTATTGTATTGTTTTATAGTATAGGAATACGATTAGAATTCGGCATGAGCGATATTATCGACGTACGTAAGGATGACTTACGCTAGGATGTCAGACTCTCAGTATACGCTCTGAAATCCCGAATATATTTGTCAAAACAAAAGGTCGCAATATTACTTACTGGTTACTTACTACAGAAGCCGGAAAGTGAGGGGTTGCCGGCCGTGTATATGTAGGATAGTTATGAGGCTGCCAACCCCTTTTCACGCCGAGGTATGTATAGTGCTTTTCTCAAACATACCTATAATAAAATAAAACAACTAAAACGGATTATATCGCGCATACTACGCATACTAATTTAAACTTCATCCCGAACGTTTTCAATCCTTTGATGTGAAGACCTGGGAAATAAGCTCGCTCTAGGTGTTCTTAGGATTTCCTTAAGAGGTGTCGAGGCGAAGATCTTATTCCTGCTTGCGTGAAAATAAATCCGAAGTGATCGCATACTTCGGCAGGAAAAAAAGTCCACCCGATGACCACGAACGCTGCTAAAGGGTTCGAAACGTCGGGATGAGGTGTAAATTAGTTTACGCGATATAATCAGTTTTAGTTGATTTATTTCATGAGTAATTAAGGTAATGGCACTAATGTTGGACACTTTAAGCTGACAGGCACCAATGATGGACACTTAGTTCTTATTTCAAAAATCATGAAGTTATAAATTGAATATGTCCCAACAAATGCACAACACAAAACTCCTTTGAAATAAGCACTAATGTTCATGATTGGTTCCGTGTCCATTACTGGTGCCGTCACCTTATAGCGGCAACCGAAGACAATATTATATAATAAAGAATGAAGTTTTTTATTTAGAAAAAGTATTTGTAAGTATATAAGTATATATAATATGATTGCAATATCCTTGTTCATAACGATGACAACTGTTGATGTGTCAGACCTAAAACGCCCCGAATCCCAGTGTGAGTTATCCTTTATCGTGAGCTTCTTTATAGTTCGTTGCCATCTGATTATGTTAAGTAAAAACAGAAAGGGTGTAGCAGGATAAGCCTTCAAAAATTGCCCCCAAAGCTTTGAGTTCAAAACTACTACCAGTTAATGCCCCGTCAAATGAAAATAATCCACACCAATTTTTAACCCTCTACTGCCACCTGGAACCCAACAACATTCATTTAACCCTAAAACGTTTTTATTTTTTATTCTCAAAAAGTGTAAAAAGGACAATTATCAAATTTTTCACAAATGTTGATGTGATCAATACAAACTATCAAGAAAAAAATTAGGTCTCTACTTACTTATTTTACTAGAAAAAACCTACATAAAAAAATTAAACACCCTGTATATCAGTTCAAGCTCGTCGTACTATCACCATTTTTGTACTAATTATTAACCAACTACCTATCTACATAATATATAAGTTTCATGTAAATAACAAAGGTGGAACAATGTGAAAATATAAGTATTGTTCATGCCTACATGGTACGCATGTAGGCATGTAACACGCTTACCTAACTTACGATGACGATATTTAAAAAAAAAATATCGGCCCGCCTAACGGGACGCCATTTGTTATTGATTTTTTAATTTGCAAAGGAGGATGAATGAAACTCATTAATACTTATTCGTGCAAGTATTTTTATTTATATATTTTTAGTAACGTAACATAAGTGCTACTCCATGACAACAAACTAACTATAAGATGCTAACTACTAACATAAAATACAGCCTGTATTTAGTCTTCATCGCTGTTTTCATTTATTACAGTCAGATTATCTACAAAACAATCAAATATATTTGTGAGAATTTCTGCTGGCTTTATAATTCTAGATATTCGTTAGATAGTAAATCACTGCAGCAATATGTGAGCAGCAGCCTGCAGTTCGGTTTCCATTCGGGCAAGTGCAGTAATGGTCGGTGATGCTTGCGTAATTGTTTTGATTGGGAATGTAACGAATGAAAATATGATAAGTTTTTTTATTTATATGTCGCGATTTGATATGAATTCTTAGAATTTCATTTTCCTTTAAATACTCTATGTTAACTAATTGACCCGTCCGGATTGTTTTAATTGATATGAACCTCCGAAGAATATATGCAAATCATCCTGTGTCAGCTCTGGAAAGTCCAATAGGTCATTGCTTGATATGTTTTTAAAGATAGTTTTCTTTCTTATCCATCCATTTTCCTCAACTAACTGTGCCATGTTATTAACTGTCATGTCAGATTTAGTTTTTAAATGTGTTATTATTGCATCAGTGTTATTTGTGTCACTAAGCAATCTCCTTCCGTATTTATTATTTAAAAAACAAGCAATTCTACATAATGAGCCGATATTTGGTAATATTTTATTGTCGACTTTATGATCGAGTAAACGATATTTTTGTTTTATTATCCCGTGAACAGATTCCACTACCCATCTTACTTTAGTTACAACCCGCGATTTGTTAGCTTCAGTAGTGTCAAGCTGTGCTCTGTTTCCTTTTAAGGCAGGCATTAACACGTTCAGTCCCTTACCCTCCAAATCATTTACTATATCTCGGAAACCGCGGTCAACTACTCCTATATCACCGGGTTTCAATAACTTGGATAAACCGTTTTTATCAGACATTATTTTTTTCATTATCGATGCATCGTTCAAGTTAGCGTTGAATGGTCCAACCATATCTATCACATACCCATCAGTTGTGCATATTGTAAAGGGTTTACATAGAGGAGTTTTTTTTTTTTGTCCGGAATAAGATTTTTTCTGATATATATTATTAGAACTTTTCTGATGTCTAATGTACGTGCCATCACATATAATAATAAGCTGCTCATTACTAGCATCAAGTATTTTTTTTGCTACCTCACTAGTTCGAGACTGTATTATTTCTCTGGTGGTAAGCGTGTTACATACATGGTACGTACTGAACAATACTTATATTTTCACACTGTTCCACCTTTGTTATTTACATGAAACTTATATATAATGTAGATAGGTAGTTGGTTAATAATTAGTACAAAAATGGTGATAGTACGACGAGCTTGAACTGATATACAGGGTGTTTAATTTTTTTATTTAGGTTTTTTTCTAGGAAAATAAGTAAGTAGAGAGTTAGTTTTTTTTTTGATAGTTTGTATAGATGACATCAACATTTATGAAAAATTTCATAACTTTCCGTTTTATACTTTTTGAGAAAAAAAATAAAAACTTTTTAGGGTTAAATGAATGTCACGGGGTTCCAGGCGGCAGTAGAGGGATAAAAATTGGTGTGGATTATTTTCATTTGACGGGGCATCAACTGGTAGTAGTTTTGAACTCAAAGCTTTGGGGGCAATTTTTGAAGGCTTATCCTGCTACACCCTTTACGGGGAAAAACAAGTCTGTAGGAACGCAAACGGTTCATCTTTACTTGTCTTGTGTAGTCTCGGCATAAAATGAGTTTTATTTTAGACATAAAAATAGAGTGTTCTTACAGTGTTTTACGGATACATGGAAAACAACTTGATCCGAAGCAATTGTTGGTACTCGACACTTACCACAACTAATATCGTATTGACACATTATTCTTCAGGAGATCAGACACGTAGGAAGCCCTATCTTGTTAACAATAAGTGTTATTGTTGTTCAGACTTGTCTTGTTAAGAAGTAGTTTAGTGTTATCGGAATCGCATATCAGCCTAAAGCACCTGTTACATACGCTTATTCTCTAGATTTGTGGCCACGATACGTATCAAGATTTAAACTTATTTAATATCCGGATTTTTTTTTAACTCTTTGTGTATAACCAAGAAAATACACAGGGGACCGATTGTTGGGGATTGATTTGTTTCATCATGTCAGCCGAAAGACGTCCACTGCTGGACATAGGCCTCCCCCAGAACGACCCAAGAAGACCGATCCTGCGCCTTCCACATCCAGCGGTATCCCGCGACTCTAACTAGGTCGTCGGTCCACCTTGTGGGAGGCCTACCTACGCTGCGTCTTCCAGTTCGTGGTTTGATTTGTTTACTGATTCAAAATTCTTAGGCACAAATATTAGGTAGCAAATACCCTCAAACGACCACGCATAAATAGCCCACGCAACCATAACCACGCCAATCAATCCAGAAAATACACTTAAGCGAGTTCTGTATAAGACGAGACAGGGCTTCGAAATGTTAACTTAATTTATCGAGAGTTGAAAAGACAGATATTCCGTCTCCTTAAGTCTCTAAAACATGTTTTCTACAATTTTGTTGGACGTTACTTTTGATTGATGTAATATGGTGTAAAATAACTTAATTATGTTGGCTTAAAGACTATAAGAGTTCATATTAATACCTTTGATACATTGACTTCTGAAAAAAAAACCTAAGTAAACTGTTAGTCTAATATGGTCGGCTTTTATCATTTCTCATAATGTCTATCACGCTTCAATAAGTGAGTGCGTAAGTTACGGATACTGCGATAGACGATACAGTGGCAAGAATGCTATCCGATAGCATGCTTCTTCTGATAATTAATTGTAAATGATTGGAATTGGGACTGAAATGAAACTTCAAAAGTAATGAATTAGGAATGAGTCCGACGCAGCTAGAAGAATCTAGTTGGGTATAAAGCTAGGAACCTAGAACCAGTAACAAATGGAATCTGGATCGAATAAAATAAAATTAGGGTGCATAAAACTTTCATTGAATGTATTTGTAGAGTAGAGCCAATTGAGTTAACGATAATTGCTGTTTGCTAAGGTACAATACCGGTGCAGCTAGCAGGGGAAGCTTACGATTATACTAATAGCATCGGCATTTTGTAAAAATATGCCTCTTGTTATGTTTCATTGTCACGATTATATGTGGTGTGATTATGATTTTTTATGACGACGTCTGGTACCAGGATTTGTCCGAATAATTAACGTAAGCAACATGAAATGTGACATGTGACAGCATTTGGTAAATATGAAAAAGTTTACATTAAAACTCCTCCAACTAATTATATAAAAGCTCAATTTTAAATTTGGAATAGAAAAGGTTTATAAATATAATTAAATGCGTGGCCTAATTTTAAAAGTAAATTCAACATTTAGAAATGGATAGCAAAATGCATAATTTGTGTTTTGTAGTTTCAATTTTAGCTATAACTCAGCCACTGGATCTAATTCGATAATAATATTTTGAAGTTACGTAATTGCTTCATTTACTCCAAATAGAGCTGAAATGATATAATAACAAAAATCCACATATCCACTAAAGAGTGTTTACACAAAATTCCAATCCGCTTTTTACCCCCTAAGTGGTGAAATTTCCCTTCCCTTCCCTTGCTGTATAAAAAACTACCTGTTGTGATAAAACCAATTAAGTGGTTTGGGCTAGGCGTCAGTCCTAGAAAGTCCTAATTTTGTGTAAACACACTCCTTATTCGCATACAAGAAAAGTAATTTTAGCGTTTTTGTAATTATTCTGTGCGCGCGAAGCCGCGGGCAAAAGCTAGTATAATCATAATTAGACAAACAACACTCGTGATTTGGAAAAAATAAAATGAATGAGATTCTTCTAATATATTTACGCTACTATTAATTCTGACTGTATTATAATATAATAAAGGATATTATACTCTAACCTATAAAGTAGAGAGTATATTAAGTTTAGTATATTATACTTTAAAGGTACGTATATTTACATCACCCCTGCAAGATCTGGTAGCTTCTAAGACAACCGCATTACGGTACTCGAGGTGGGGCGTTATTCTGCCGCTAGTAATCCTCAACCCTTTGCTCATGCCACAATGGCCGTGACGGGAGCTTAAGCACGACAAGTTGCCAATGGTTGGGTCAACTGATTATACCTAGCTAGCTATTAAAGCATAACAAGGTTTAACTTTAAGCCCCTGAAAAAAGCCCTTGCGCTAATTAAATTATTAAAATCGTGTTACACTTAGTCATTATGACTTTGTTATTTAGAACACAATGTCAATGTTTTAAATAACAAACTCATAATGACTACTCAATGTTTCCACTTAACATGGAAATCAATATATTTTTTTTTTTTTTTATTTTGTCTCTCACGGTGCGACTAAACAGACGTGTATTCGGTTGCGTTAAGAAATATAAGTAAATTAGTTATACGTATACAAAGTAAAATAGACTCTGTGTAGTACAGTTATTAAGTTAAAACCTTTTAGTCGATATCAGTGCATAAATCCGATTAAAAACAGTGGCTTACGCGCAGCGGCCGCAAGGAACACCGAGGTGACGGCTCTTCACCTCCTCGGGGAAAAGAGACGCTTGCCATTTTTCAACTCTTTTGCGCGCACGGCAGTCAACCCAACAATACCGTTTACTACACAGATCGCGCTCACTAGAAGTTGCAATATGTTCGGTATTCAAAGGAGCCCTACATCTACACCGAGTGGATCGCAACCAGACCTGACAGAACTTTGTCAAGAGTCAGAAGCTGACTTTTCGGGTTTGCGTAAACGAAAATTACCAGATAGTCCAGATTACAGCGATTTCACAAAACAAGTTCAAGAGCTGAGGACGGACTTCCAAAATAATTTTGCGGCATTTAGTAAGCAGCAGAATGAAATGTTGGCTACCCTATGCAGAGATTTCCGCGAGTTAAAGGAGCAGCTAGCAGATATTAAAATCGTGACCACGAGCATCGTACAGGAACAGACTGTATTAAAAGAAGAAATTCAACTACTGAAACAAAAGGATCATGGCACCCTGGAAAAAATCAACAACCTTGAAAGAGACCTTACAACTCTTAAAAATCAACCACAAATTACTCCTGGGGTAACTACAACTATGTTGTATGAAAACATACTACAAGAGGCGAAAGAGAGAAATTTAAGGGATAAAAATATAATAATCGTTGGCATACAAGAACCTACAAGTACGGTTGTCAAAGAAAGAATAATGGAGGATAATAACACCGTAAAAGAAATAATAAACCAAGTTCATAAAGACTGTTCCAAACCCAACAAAATCATACGTCTTGGAAAATATATTAATAATAAAAATCGACCCGTTAAAGTGAGTTTTAATAACGAACACGATGCAAAACAAATATTACGGAATAGGAAGAATATAAGAACTGATAATATAAAAATATTTGGAGATAGTACCCCACTACAACAGGATCATCAGAAACGATTAAAGGCAGAACTCGAGCAACGTCAACAAAATGGTGAGCAAAACATCATAATTAAATACATAAAAGGTATTCCACAAATCGTCAACAACAAGTCAAAAAACTAGATCGTAAAGACATTCATTCTGATAACGATGACATAAAACACAATAAATCTGACAACTATGCAAACATACCTATGAGCAGCACCTCGCTTAAATTCCTGTATGCAAACGCTCGAAGTCTTCTGGCGAGAGGAAAACTAGATGAACTTAAATGTATCTTAAAGTCCTTTAAGAGTCACATACATATCATAATTGTTACGGAAACATGGATAAAATCAGATTGTGATGCCACCGTCCTTAACATTCCTAACTATGTTCATTGCTACAACTATAGACCAGAAAGAATAGGAGGTGGAGTTTCAATTTATGTACATACGAGTCTTAAGTACAAAGTAACAGAAAACCTGTATAGCAATCACGTAAACTACATATGGATTTACCTAGAAAAGTTCGCTCTTCACGTCGGAGGCATATACAGGCCTGGGTATTCAAATATTGAGACGTTTTTGCACGAATATAGTCAGAAATTGGAGCAACGCCGAAGAGTCATAACATTTGGGGATTTTAATATCGACTTATAAAATCGACTGGATAAAAGCCGAACAACAATAGAATACTTAAACATAGTAGAAGAAAATGGATTAACAATACTAAATAAAATTGATCCAGAATACGGCACAAGAAGCACGGCTACAACGAATACCCTACTGGATCATGTTGCAACCACTTTACGGAAAGAATGCTTTGAAGTAACGATAATCGACT
The DNA here is from genome assembly GCA_022674325.2 of Grapholita molesta. NCBI lineage: Eukaryota > Metazoa > Arthropoda > Insecta > Lepidoptera > Tortricidae > Grapholita > Grapholita molesta. Next base: position 9,225,535 of record CP053129.2, on the reverse strand, counting down.
CAGCATTATCGGATCATAAACAGATATGCTTGGAAATAAAAAAAATGAAACATATTCCACGAAATAAAGTTGAATACGAAACAATTGATTATGAAAAATTATACAAAAGCTTTACAAATTCAATGTCAGGATATGAATCATATGAAGACCTTGAAAAAACAATCAAAGAACGGATAGAATCAAGTAAGATAACAAAAACTAAGATACAAAACCTACCTCGAGATGAATGGATAAATAAGGAAATAATAAATGGTATAACTGAAAGGAACGTATACTGGCGCCAATTGAAAAGAGATAAGAACAATACCTATATAAGAGAAAAGTATATAAAAAAGAGAAATCAAGTAACAATTACTATACAAAAAACAAAAAATACATACTACCAACAATCATTCGCTAAATGTAAAAACAAACCAAAAAAAATGTGGAATATGATAAATGATTTATCTAAAAATAAAGTACGTGAAGCAGTAATACTGACAAGTCTAGAAACTGGAGATGGACTTATAACAAATCAATTGGAAATTTGCGAATTCCTTAATGAATATTTTGCTACCATTGGTTCAGTATTAGCCAACCAAATTCCTGGTGTCCATCACATAACCATAGACGCTAGCATATTGGGAAATCGCTCTAGGCCTGAAAAACGTATTATAGAATGGGGACCTTGCACTACTGATGAAGTCCGTAAAATTATCGATAACCTTGATACTAATACCAGTACGGGGATAGACAAAATAAGCACTAAGAGTATTAAATGTGTCAGTAATCTAATCATAGATAAACTAACAGATACTTTTAATTTGTGTTTACGACATGGTAAATTTCCCGACAGTTTAAAAATAGCCAAAGTAACGCCAATATTTAAAGCCGGAAAACGAACCTGCCCAGGAAATTACCGACCTGTATCAGTTCTCCCTATACTTTCTAAAATATTAGAAAAAATAATTCATACGCGGCTACAGTCTTACCTTAATTCGATTAACTTTCTGTGTGAACGACAATACGGATTTAGAGCTAAATCTAACACCTTATCAGCAACATTAGACTTAGTAACAGATATTAGACAGCATATAGATAAAAGAAATTTGGCACTCTGTATATTTGTAGATTTAAAAAAGGCATTCGACACTATTAGTCACTTTTTGATGCTTAAAAAGTTAGAACATATAGGAGTCGGCGGAAAAGCTCTTTCAATGATCAAATCTTACCTCGAAAATCGGCAACAAGTTTTAAAAGTTGGCAACATGATAAGTAGTGCGCGCCATCTCACATTTGGCATTCCGCAGGGGTCAATCCTAGGCCCCCTGCTGTTTATAATCTATATTAATAATATTACAGACCTTAACCTGCAAGGACAAGTGTCTCTTTACGCGGACGATACCTGCGTGTCGTACTTCGGCAATTCGATGGACGAACTAACAAGTCGTGCTCAAAGTGATTTGAACAAGCTATCAGAATGGTTCCAACAAAATCTTCTTACTATTAATGCGTCTACGTAAACTAGCTACATGATATTTTCCGCTAAAAATAAACCAATTGGACCATACGAGCCACTTCATATCAACAGAGAAATAATTAATCTTTCTTCGAAAGAAAAATACTTAGGCCTATTACTTGAACCGCGTTTAATTTGGAACTTTCAAATAGACAGAATAAGGAAAAAAAATATTTCACTAACTGGTGCACTACGGCATGTAGCCGGTTGTTTTCCAAACAAATTAAAATACACCATTTACAATGCCCTAGTGAAGCCACATCTAGAATATTTAATTGAGATCTGGGGTTGCGCCGCTTCTACTCACTTAAAGAAATTACAAACTTCACAAAATAAATTACTAAAAGCTTTATTTGGATACGATTATTTTACTGCTACACGAAAAATATATAAAGAATTAAAAATAATGCATATCAGACAAATTTACGTATTTAAAACATGCATCTTGGTTTATAAAATTTTACATAAAAAACTGCATACCAAGCTTTCATTTACAATTAAAAATAATAAATATAACCTTCGCAGTAAGCGTAATTTAAATTTAAAATTGCACCTCCATAGGACAAATTACGGAAAACGAAATATTTTAAACGAGGGTGCAAGGTTGTACAATAAACTGACTCCGGGTATTAAAACTAGTCCCTCATTAAACATATTTAAAGCCAAACTAAAACCATATATCATCGAAAATGTTACACTACGATAAAATAGTAAAAATAAAATAAAAAAACAGTTAGTAGTTAAGGACATAATTGCATGAAATCTTACCTAATTACCTAAATATGTATAACTATTTTTTTTTTCACATTGCATAGACTTTATTTGTATTAATCATACACTATTAATTCGTTCTGTTATAACTACCTATCAATTATACCAAATATTGGGAGCATGTTATTTAACCGAAAATTATTTTAGTGTATCATATTGTAGTGACGATCGCGGAGTTATGCATGCTGTTCTTACGCTACCCACCTTTAGTACTTAATAAACTTTGTACATTTTTGCATATCACGGGCGCGAGCTCCTCACAAATAATAGCCTTATACTTATTGAAAATAATGTTAGCGCTTCCTTGAAATGCAAAAATACATATACACACCGTGTAAACATATAGCATAAGTTAAATATATATTCTCATTTTAAGTGAATAATGTATATTCTTATGAGAATAAATGTCTTAAACCATAAACCATAATAGTAAGAAATAAAAAAATGATTAGGGTAGTGTAATAGATATGTGTTAAAATAAAATAAAAACTAAAAAGAAAATATACACACATCTACATAGGTTATCACGTAGATTGAACTACTTCAATCGGCTATAAAGTTTAATCAAAGGGATTGTGGGTAGAGCGCCGGCTTTCATAGACTTAAGAATCGAATGTAGACGAAAATATAAATAATTTACTGTATAAAAGTGGGTAACTCACGTTTTATAAGTTAAATTTAAATTTAAAACATCACGTGAGTTACCCGCTTCTATACAATAATAAGTTTGACTCTCACGATAGTTTTGTGGTTAAAATAATTTACTGTTTAGAATGCAAATTTAAATATATTTTTTTTTAGGAAATATAGACATACCACGTATGATTTACGGAGTTAATTGAAAAATTTAAAAACTTAAAACTCACATAGCTCACAACAATTAATAAAATAAATAAAAAAAATGTAATAGGGAGTGTATTTTTTTTTGTTGAATGAAATTGTATGATTTATACTTATTGTTTTATTGTTATAATAATAATGAGAACACCGGAGTGGCCTGCAAAAATGGGGCCTCGACCCCGCTCTGGGTCGTTTCTGGCGCAGAGGTTTTCCATCCCTATTCAAATATCAGAGACGCAACTCGTGATGGGCATGCTGGGTGGTTTTATAATAAAACCGTAGTATAATAAACTCGTAGTAAATTTCAGTATAGATTTCAGGTGACATCTAATCTAGCTATATATTGATGAATAAAAGTGATAATATATAATTGTTCTTTCCGTAATATGATTGATCTTTCCCGTACACGGAACAATGGTGTTCCGGACATTTGGGAGGCGTATGCGGAGCCGGATCGAGCCAACGCGCAGAGGCCCTTTCGACACATTGATCTTATTATTAAGTCTACATAAACGGGCTGCCCACAATGTGCCAAAAAACTACAGAAGTGACAACATTCTGAACTGAAATTCCGTCAAAAAGATAAACAGAAGGGCGCCGTAAAAAGAGCCTTAGGCTACCGTAGTCTTGGGACAAATAAATATAATTGGCAAGTCGGACCGTGGGGCGGAGAAAACGATTTTTTCCTTGTTTGGAAAGAGTGCGTGCGGTGAATACTAGTTACATTTCCTCCAAATAAACCCCTTTTGATGACCTTTTGACTGTTGTGATGACACGAGGATCATTAGGCTAGTTTGTTCGAGGATATTTTGTTATTATATAATGTTGCCCCCGTTCGTGTTCAGAATAGTTCGCGCAGATTATCTGAAGAGACTGCAGCGTTTTAAAATTAAATGTCAACGGCGCAGCAAGTTTCAATTTGCGAGCTGATAGGGTCAACAGACGGAGCCGATGTGGTTTACTTTATTCCAATTTTTAGTTGTTGAGTTTGACTAATCTGGGTTTTCCGCTTAACTTGTTTTTTATGTAAGGATATTATTTTTACATAACGTGATTGTTGTATTGGACTACAACTTAAAGAGATGATAATGCTGGTGAATTTTGCTAGGTTTAGCTAAACTTTGTGGTAATATCTATCACAGAAAATCACAAATGAAGTATACAATTAAATAGGTAACAATTTTGGATACACTTGCTACTTCTACGAATCTAATTAAGAACACAATGTAGCAATGCAATGTCTGAAAATAGAAAATTGTAGACGTAGTAAACTATGTCAAATGAACAACTGTATTAATATAAGTAGCGACTTGTGAATTATATAACGAACCGCGGCCCCTACATTGCAATGATAAATGTTTTTAAGGTTACAAAAGAGAAACAATTACAAACTTTCACTAAAAACTGTTATCATAACAACCTCTTTGTTTGACCTGCGATTGTGTTTACAAACTTTCCTGTAACTAAGCCCATTAAAAACAATCGTATACAAAATTGTCGCACAAACGGGATAATTCCATTTGTATCCTCGGCGATTAATCTCTTCATTTCCACGTATTGCGTCAGCTTTTGTGACACATTGCTTAGCAAGTTTTATATTAAGAATTTTATCTACGTACATATTAAGTGCTCTAAAATGCGTCCAGAAACCGTAGGTAATGAACAGCATTACCAACCATCAGAAATAAATGGAGATGTAAAATTAACATTACCTCCTGAAACCAGTAGGTTATGAGTTTAAATTTGGAACAGGTGTCAAATTCAAGTGGGGTGTCTATTTTAGTATCTATGGATATCAAAACATTCATTGATACGAAACGCTAATTAGTTATGTTTTTTAAATATAAATCGAACGACATTTGAATTCGAGTGACAATAGAATAGGGAATTAATTCGCTTGTCTATGGTTAAAAAAATATTTGACTGAGATACGAAATACGAAACGCCGCCATTCCTAGCCGTCATTTGTTTTGTTCGTTGACTTTTTAATGTTTACAAGTAGCACTAGTAATAATAATGTAGATCATTTCTCTACGGTTCCTGAACCCATCTTAAAACACTTATGATATGTGTGTAGATAAAGTAATGTATGCAACTGTGCATAATTAGGCATTACAACACTCGTGTGATATAAACCCACTCCCTGGTTGTAATGCCCTTCATTATGCACAGAAACTACTATTTTTAACGTGATTTGAGTATAACATTCTGAGATGTAAATCATTTCGAATTTATAAAGAAGTTATGGTATGCCCAAGTGTCTGCTTTTCTGGTTTGATGATGATATTAAGTGAGAAAAACTGGTGATGATCTGGCTCTCGTTGAACGTTTTGATTTTGGAATTCGAATGAAATATTTCAACGGGATATATTATATTATATACTTTTCAGATTCGTAATTATTAATATTTACAAGCTTTTATTTAACTTGCAATGTATATAAATGTTTATCGGGGTGGAAACTTGCAATTCGATTTATAAGCAGATAATGTGAGCAACAGAAAAATTAGATATATTGGGCAGCTACCATTTAATTGCAATAAAAGTAAAGGTATTAAAAGCAAGCAAGAATCTAAAACACCAAAATACTACAAAACAACAAATAATATGATTGTTTGCCTTTAACAAAGAAAACTTAGCAATCATCAAGCTTCTTTTAAATGTCAGAGTTTTATTGTAGGTAATTAATGAAAATAAAATAAAGTCATATATTTCTTTTTAGTGCACTTCGATTTTTAAGCAGACAGTGAGCAGCAGAAAAATGAGATATCTTTGGGCAGCTACCATATCAAGCAAGCAAGAATCTGAATCATTTTGTAGGTAAAAATAACCTATATATCGAATCCTTTAAAGATAACATTAACTTGACTCATGGTTGCTCACAAACTACTACAAATAATAAATAGAAATAACGAAAGAAAGTTTGGAAAATTACAACCTCGACTTAGGCCACGGTTGCTCTCAATCTAGCTTCTGAACATAACTCGTTGTTCGATTCCTCACCTCAGCTAACTTAAATGAACTTTCTTAGCCGGTAATCCAGACGCGATCTTGGGGCACAGGCATTAATCTACTAGTGTCAGTAACCGAATTCCAGGGCTTACCTAACTGTGTTATATAATCTTTTGCGGGCTCGTTATATAGTACCTACTGTCAGTCGCTCTTAGATAAACTTGTGTAACGTGATCTCAGTATGGTGAAAAACTCCGCGCATCCAGGATAAACATTAACACTGGTCATTCTTAAATTAGCGCTAGTGCTTGGTTTGCGATAGGAATAATGCTTCATCAGGCCATGTGATAAAAGATAATTAAGAAAGTCAATCCTTCCTTTTTATGCAGCTATTTAGATCTGACTTCGCTCATCGATCATCATCATCCAGCTGACCACAAAGCCATGCCCATGTTTGATAATTTGTGATATCAATAGTATATGCAGTATTAGTACGAGTATTGAGAAATAGCTGTTTAGTACAATACACAGTTTTATCCAATAAATATTTCTGACTCTGATTCTATATAAGCTTATCTATACTGGCTTACGAATGAATAGCACAGGCGCTTACAGAACTACTCAATACTTAATTCTGTTTCTTTAGTTATACAACATTTGTTTCTACAAAAACTAACGGTGCTAAGTTATGTGAATTAATAGAAAAAAAAATCAAGTATTTATATAATGTTATAAGTATAAATTTAAGAAATTTAGTGTAGGCAACTAATTTTACTTTATTGTTGTATATGCCATTTAAATAAGTTGCGGTTTATGAAGAAATAACTAAATAGCTTTTGTACTTATTCACACTACATTTTTCTAGTGACATGCGATAACCATAACACAGCACGAAACGAAGAATAGCCGAAGAATAGCTGATACATAAACTGACGATAAATGTAAACTGACAGTAGTTACAAAATTATTATAGCTAACATATTTATGTCAACCAACAACATATTTCTTGTATTCTATTATATTGTTCAGTATACAAAAACAAATCAAATAACAACTTCAAAACAAAAACAGTTTTCATTGAATTCACATTCAAATTAATTGTTATGGTGATGTAAAATATACAGCATAAATAATGTCAATGCATTTAAAAAAATATACCCAATGAACATAAAAATCATTAACAATCACGGTGCGGTTGCGGCAGAGGACATATTTTGAACAAAAATTGCCTTATCAAGCGGCATATTAACAATTTTTTACGCATTTGCGTTAAGTGTTGCGTCGTGGGAAACTTATTCAAATAGTAAAAGATAGTTTCCACATTGATTATATAATCACTCACGTTTTGATTTGTGTATAAGATTCGTTTTATTATATTACTTGTTTACCCTCACTACTCACTACAGGAATTACCTAATAGGTGTAGGCACAGTGTATTATGGCAGCTTAGTTATATGATATATTATTAAACATACTGATAAATATATTTTTTACTACATTTACGAAAACGAAATTTAAAATCATTATTAAATAAACAGTTAAGTAGAAATGAAATGATAAAAAATACAATGTCATTCCTTCTGACTGGTAAGGCTTAGTTTCATCATTTACGTGTGTACAGTTGCCGCAGATATATCGGAGCTGTGGAGGTGGTTACAAATATCTGAACAACGCCTCTATAGTCAAGGCTATAAAGTGCATGTTCAGATATTTGTGACCACAGCTCCGATGTATCTGATGGCGACTGTACAAAGTGTTGCAAACAGACTGGTGTTCCACTTAAGATCCTAATTGGTATCATATTTCGTCTAGGGAAAAATAAGAAATTATTTGTGGTAACTAAAACACATTTTTGTTGTAATACGCTACTTTGTCCTTTTATAACATATTTATTTTAATCTTATCAGAATATAATATTGGTTATGACCTTGAACGGATAAAAAATGTTAGACTCAGTAACTTCAAAAATAATGGGATATGTGCGATTTATTGATGGTTTTATATACTCGAACTATGAGTCCATCACTTGATCAGACACCAAACAATTCATTAAAAAGGCGTAGAGACGTGATAAATATCTCAGACGATTGCAAGGCGGGCTCCTTGTTTGCTCAGAGGCTGGGTCTGGAGGTGCAAAGGAGTAGTTACGCTAGTATTTATTCTAGGCATAGGCCTGAGGCAGGAGAGGTTTTTTTTATATTTAGTGTAATGTTAATTTTTAGAATCGATGGTTAATTTAAGGGAGATTATGTAAAATTTTGATATTTTTGTATATTATTACAATTAAATGATTAGCAAATAAAGGGTTGAATAAAATATTTAACACTTATTATTATTATTATTTTTTTATTATGCAGAAACGTCTGCTAGAGAATATCTTCGATATCATTATATTAAATCGAAAGAAAAATAGAAAAAAGACGCTTCGAGTCAAATTTTTCTATATTTTTTTAGATTTAAATATCGAAGATATTTGCTAGCAGACGTTTCTGCATAAAAAAAAAATTAGAATGGGGTAGCACATTGTTATCGATGAATTCTCAATGTAAATTGAGACTCCGATGCCGTTAAGTGTTCAATAGGCTGGCGGTAGATGTGACTACACGTCACCCATGATGACGTATACCACGAAGGATAAGATAGAAAAATTCGACAGGTCTCAGCGATACTCGGATAGCACAATGGTAGTGCACTGGGCTAGTGATCCAGTGGTTGTGGGTTCGAGTCCCGCTTCGAGTCAAATTGTTCTATTTTTCTTTCGATTTAAATATCGAGGTATTTAAGACTTTTTAGAAGAAACGCGATATTGTTGACAGACAGATAAGACATTGTTAATCGATGTGTTTTATAATAATTATGATCCATGAATATGTTCTATGATTCCGGAAAATTTATACGAATTTTTAATATTGCGAATGTCACATCACTAATCGGCCTCAGTTGCGGAGCCGCCATCAGTAAAATAAATGCAACAGTGTTTTTACCCAACCACAGATATTTTTGTGACAAATTGTTTTCATTCTGCGGTTTACATGTAGGCTCATAAAATGAATAAAGTAAAATAAAATTTAGAAGAAACGTGATATTGTAATCAGACATATAAGACATTGTTAATCGATCTGTTTTTCAATAAAATTATGATATATAAATATCTTCTATGATCCCGGAATATTTATGCGATTTTATTAATAGTACGAATGTGCCCGGAAACGTCACGTCACTAATCGCTCTCAGCTGCGGAGCCACCGTGAATAAAATAAATGCAACAGTGTTTTCACCAAACCACAGATATTTTTGTGCCAAATTGCGCGGTTTACACGTAGGCCCATAAAATGCGTACTACTCCTCGTTTGTTTTCTGTTTTCATGCACAGCGAATTTTTAGTATTAGATAAAAATGTAGAATAGGTATTAAAACAAATTCCACAAAAGTGTATACAGGATAGACACGCATGTATGTAACTAACTAAAATGGATTGCAATGGAAATGGTCCGCCGTTCGTCAAACAGATAAATACCATGATTCCACGTTGTTGAGTGTCTCAAAATTAAATGCGGGTTATGCTGATCTATAAGCGGTGGACGTGCTCTGCTGAGCATAGGCCTCCACTATAGACTGCCACAGGGAGCGATTTATAGCACATACTACAGCCACTGACTCCCAGCGACCCGGACGAGGTCACCCGTCCATCTAGTTTGTGGATGTCCAAGAATGCGCTTCCGTATGTGGATACTTCGGCCCCAACGGCAATAGTCTATGCCTGAATGAAAGCATTTAATTATGTCTTACCTATAGCAACGCGTTGACTGAAAGCTTGAACGATAGCCTAATTGCAATTAATGGGTTTCTACAAAATGACAAATTTTAGGTGCTAAATAATAATTGGATATAATTAATAATTCCTTTCCTTAAACTAACGACGATATTTCATCCAGATAACGACGATCCGTTAATTAATTTAGTTTTAAAGCGTTGGCTAATTGCTTAAGTATACGAAAATATATTTACCTACTCGTATATACCTAGGAAACTGTATAAAATATTTGGAATAATTATGACTTAACCTGATTTTTTTTTATGGCATAGGCGGCAAACGAGCAGACGGATTGCCTGGTGGTAAGCAATTACCGTCGTGGCCTTTAAGGGGGGTTGGAGCTCTGGGAACCTTACTCACCATCAGGAACACAACACTACATACCTGAAAGGTGGCAGTGCTATTATGGCTGTTGTCTTCTGTAAGGAGGAGGTACTTCCCCAGTTGGGCTGCCCCAGATTCAAGCGTGATGGTCAACGCTGTGACCTACCTCTCATTGTTGGTTGTAGTTTAAGGACATACCCGGGTCCAAACCTGAACTGAAGTTACCTATCATGAACCCAATATTTTGTGCCTATAGCAGAATGCTATCGTAAAATCCAATGCTCAGAAACATTATTACGTTACGGAACTTAGCCGCGTATCCAATACCAAGAGAACAAAAGTATCTCTGGGAACCTTACTCACCATCAGGAACACAACACTACATACCTGAAAGGTAGCAGTGCTATTATGGCTGTAGTCTTCTGTAAGGACAAGGTGATATTAATTTTATACTAATACAAGAGTTTTATTGAGTACCTAGTAAACCTTTAAATATTATAATTAATCTGATGTTTGTTAAAAACACAATAAAACTGAAAATAAAATTGTTTTATGCACAACTACTTAGTAGATCATTTCTATCCAAGAAATGTAAGAAATGCTTTTACGTTCAAAGTTTACAAAGTATATTTAAAGTTAAAGACTTCAGAAACAAGTATTATTAGTTGCCTACTCTGTCAGTGCGGCTGCAGTCGGTCTTATGAATATTCTCGTCATCTGGGTTTCCTACGAGTTGAAAACTTATCGTTCCAGTGACTTGCATTCCAACCTTGTTCTGCATTTTACGAAGGTTATCTTTGGCTTCAAGGAATTAAGTGAATTTTGATGTTGAATCAATTCTGATAAAGAAAATAACTACATTACAAAAATACAGGTCATTGTTGCTGCATTTGAAATAAATTGTGAATGTTAACTAGATTTTGCTTTTATGATAAGCAATATTTATAATCGTATCGTAAGAAAATGTGCTGGTAATTTCCCGACGGGCATCAGCGATCGCCACCCCGCCTGCCAAGCCTAGCCCATTTCCAACAGTGGACGACCGTGGCTGAAGTAGTATACTAGGTAAATAAAAATATACACCGTTAAAAAATAATAATTTACCTTACTAAGCATGCATTGTGTACCGTTTTACCACATTTTTAATGACTCCTAATGTAACTTGTCCCTACTGAGGAACTAAATATATAAAATAAATTATATTCATTTGTACCTTCAATATTATATCTTCTCACAGAATAGAGAGCATCTCCATATAAAAAAAAATCACGCTTCGAGGTCCATTAAGTCCGCTGTACATTGCTTTTGTTTCCGGGTTAATGCGAAATAGACGATGTCTTCTTTTCATTACGCTTTCTGACACAAAAAGCTTTATATTTTCCATTCACGACCGTTTTTACAGTTTGCTGCAAATTTATACGTATGGTTACCTAATTAGTCAATGAATCTACAGAGCTAGGAATAAAATAACGTTGAATACGGATTCGATAGTCTTGGAAAATTATATAAAGTTTTGGAACCAACAAAAAACCCCTAAAGAATTTCCTTACTACCGACTCTATCATATAACTAGTTAAAGTGACTCCATAGCATGTATTTGTAAACTGTTACTCAAAGATGATCAATCTATTATATATTTAGTGTAAATATTCCGCAAGTATCAAGTCAAAACAAAGAACGGCTCTTGGAGTCCGATAGATCGGTGGAGTAATCTATGGTAGCGGTAGACATATTGATAGCGCAGGGGGTAGATAAAAATAAGCAAAATAAATGGGGGACAACCTATGTCATACGGAGGTAATAGGGGAGGCCTATGTCCAGCAGTGAGCGTCTGTAGATGATAGATAGGCATATGTCTCTACTCCATGTATGCGTTTTAAGCATTACTACTGCAAGTATTACTATGTAACGTGTATTAGAGTGTTGTTTCAGCGTTAGTAGTCATACTCCCTCTTATTGATTTGCGCTATAAAGTAGTCTGCTGCTACACAATCCATTTCTTTGTCATTAATTACAGATTTTTTGTTCCTATCAGGAACTCCAATCTAGGTGGCAGTTGTTTAATTGAGTGAACACATTTTATTAAGGGCAATTCGCGCGGCACGGCGTTGTGGGAATGTTGAGGTTGAATATGCTGACTCGGCTTGAAAATGGGTACCAGAGCTTACCCGAAACATGTCGCCTAGTGCAATATAATTACACGTGAGTTTATCCGTTTGTAACTAAGTAGTATGTAGAGGCTTGTTATTGGCTTCATTGTGTTTCCATCAGGCCCCTGTTGAAGAAGTTGTGACTAGATTCGGCTTTAGAACGCTAAAATTTTGGACCCGGGTATGTCCTTAAACTACGTCCAACAATGAGAGGTCGGGCACAGCGAAGTACCATCACGCTCGAGTCTGGAGAAAACCAACTAGGGAAATACCTTCTCCTTACAGAAGACCACAGCCAAAATAGCACTGCTACCTTTCAGGTATGTAGTGTTGTGTTCCTGATGGTGAGTAACGTTCCCAGAGTTCCTGGTGTTTCGGGTGCCCATGGGCGACGATAATTGCTTTCCATCAGGCAATCCGTCTGCTCGTTTGCCACCTTATGTCATAAAAAAAATTGTAATTATTCGGCTACGCTGCTTTCTTGACCGCAACCGATAAACAGCAGCCGAAGCAGCAGAATTGATAAAAAGGATAAAATAACAACCCAGCGAAAAAGGTTTTGTCACCGTCACACCGAATTTTAATGTATATGAAAACCATAGCTGGCTAGCATGACTTTTTATGAAGTATCAAACATTATATTTAACCGATTAATCATTACATTATATAACTATGGCAGGCAATTTTAACTACGTACTGGCGACGTCAAGAACATTTTGTACTTTTTAAATTTTTGTGGCAAAGTACATTTTTGTCGGATGGGCAATGTTATAGGAAACTGTCCAAAATAATAATAAAATAAAAAGGTATGCGTGTCTCGCACCTGCGTGGTTTAAAGCGACCACTTTTGACCTAAGGGTTAGCTGCCACCATGGCATTCAAAAGAACAAAGGAAAAAATGTTGAGAATGTTTAGTCAGAAGTGCACAACTCAGTCGCACTACTTTGGAATTAATCTCATTTAATTACAAACTCCTTCTGTGGCTGGGAGCAATGAATATTCCTGGGTCGGTTTCTTACGAGTTAAAAAAGTTCTCGGTGACTTGCAACCCGACTAGCAGCAGTCTTACAGTCTGAAATATCTTGAAACTTTTTGTGTTGTACTAACGCGAAGACTTAATTACTAATACGGTGTAACTTTTATTTTATCTTACTTAAAAAACAAATGACAACAATCATAAGTTCTGTCAAGTCCTTAGAGATTAGGGTGATATTAATATGATTTATAGCTCAGCCAAAACTGTATTTAGAAACAATAGGTTTTAGTGTCGTTTAATGACATCAAGTTGAAATTAATGTCTCTGTCTACCATATGTCACACGCAAATATGTATTTAATTATAATTAGGTACTATGTTAATTTAGTGAGGATTCACGGGACTGTTTATTTTTTTTTTATTTTTAAATATTTGATGATATGATTCGTTCCTAACTACAAACGTTTTATTTTCTTAGTTTTATGCACATTTCAAACGTCGTAATGATTATAGGAATAAAATATTTTTTTAACCTACTACCTAAAATAGAACGTCAACTCCAGAATCCAATCAAACGCTGTCTTTCTTTGATACGAAGCACTAGTCATTCGCACAATCCATCTAGTCATGTTAAGATGAGATACATTTTGCCAACAGATCTTTGTTGAAGAGTCCATGAAATGTTGTTTCATATGCTATTTGAATAACCGGAAACCGGGATTCCAACCATTCATTAAAGACTAGCGGTACCATATGGGACCATTTATTTACGACTTTTAATTTCGCGTGATTTATTATAATATGTAAATTTATAATATTATACTATTGTCATTAAAATAATAATAAATTACAAAATTAGATTAAAATTTATTACTCAAATCATTATTTTCGCCCTTTTTATCGGGCCGCAAGCAAGTAGTGAAACTTTTTGCTGACGGCAAACAGCTACAATCTGATGTAGGGTGTGTAAACATTGGTATTACGCAAGACGCTGCACTTCAAAATAATCTATTTTTATTATATATAAATGACCTGCCGTCAAATGTTGCAGCTGATTTGGCCGTGTTGTTTGCAGACGACACAACTGTGTTGGTAAGTGCAAAATCGTACAACCAGCTGAGCATAAACACTAATGATGCCTGTACAGCTACAGTCCTGGTGTTCAGCCAATGGACTTATATTAAACTGCACAAAATCAAATGTTATTTTGCTCTCAGGTAACCTACGTGTAGGGCCTACCACCGTGCAAGGCCGATTGTCCGATGCCATTGTATGAAAAAAGTAAGTCCATCGGGTTTACGATCATTTCTAATCTAAATTGAAAGAGCCATGTCGACGGTGTTTGTAATAGATTGGAAAGTGTAGTATTTACGTTCCGTAGGTCTGTTTTGGTCACTTCCACTCCATAATGTCATACTGCACGCTAATCTGGGGTCCTGATACTAAAAAAACTAACAATTCGTGCACTTTCCCGAGTAAAATACCGCCACCTCCGTGGGGAACTTTTTATTTCGCAGCACATACTGACTCACTACTCGCAGCATCTATGATCTGCTTAGGTTTGTCTCTAAAAATTTGTCCACGTTTCCAAAAGTAGACTGTCCGGGTAAATTGCGGCGTTCAATTGAACGCCTGAGATCAGTACCTCTACGCATGACATTTTCCAGAAGGAATCCACGTGTCATCGGACCCACTTATTTCGAGCACTTACCCGCCGAACTGAGAAATGAGCCATGTGACAACACATTCAGGCGCCTGATAAAATACAAAAACTTTGCCTCATATATTGTAAAAATGTAGGTAACTGGTAAGATAATGGCAGCATTGATCGACGGTATTTGACATAACTTTAGTAATATGTTCTTCGCTTTTTTTTACACAACATATTGTTGTAAGGACCTTGCTTCTCCAGCTACATTAACAATCTTGCACTGCCGTTACTCTTTTAATTAGGCACAACTTTTGTTTCCCTAAGATCTAATTTGTCGTAATGCACAAGTAAGACGTATCTATCTCGTTACACTATAAAACAATTATTCCACGAAACCAAACCTTTTGTCGGTAGCTTCTATAAAATATCATATTTTAATTGAATATCGTCCAGTGATCTTTATGTTGAGTCATTAATTGAGAAAAGTGAATTTCAATGCAATGCAAAAGCGCAATTTCTAGCGCACGCGTAAATTTCAAGCATCGTTCTTTTTTACTCCAATTAAGGCTTCATGAGAGTGACAGAGACAATCGTTCGAAATTTACGAATATCGATTGTCGCGGTAGCGCCGCAGGTTCGATTTGAAAGCTGGATTTACGATCAAACGCTCATGCGTTTCTAACCCGGAAATAAAAATATGAAACGTATTCATGAAATAATAAATTAAAGGAAGTCTAGTTTTTATTCGAGCGTCAAAAATAACTAATGATTTGTTTCATATTTGTTTAATTTGCACTACGTTCTGGGGTTCAAACTTTTTCTCCTAGACTATTAAGCTTTATATAGATGTATTGTTTCATGTCTGTAGTTAATACGACTTGCTATTTTATATAAAGAAGAAGTCAATAGAACATAAAAACAATAGTATTATCACTTGTTGTTACCAATTAGTTTAAGACTGTAAAACAAAACTTTTGTTGAGCACGTAATTAGCAGGACAGGTTCGAGTTTATAGTTATAAAACTCGTTTAGTCGTGTTTTGGAATAAAACTTCTCGGCCCCCTCAAAGTTTAATTATCTCGCAAGCCTTTAATACAGCAAATCAGACAATCGTTTCAATAGAATCCTTAACGTTTAAGGCCACTCCAGGAGTAAAAACGATTTTAATTAAACATTAAGTAATCGGATTCAAAGGTAAATTTCATTTGGAATTTTCGAATCGCACCCCTTCGGGTAGAAAAATAAATGAGCCATCAGGAGCAGCTTGTATTAGGCTGGACAGCTAATTATACAAAACTGCCATATTGATTTTTTTTAACAGCCTTAGTAGGTGTCCCATAACTGAGCAAAGGCATCTTTCCATACTTTCCAAAGCTCCAGGTTTTGTGCTTTCGACCAGTTTTTGTTCAAGGCATTTATTTAGATCGTCCTACCATGTCGGCTGGGCCCCTTCCGCGTTTCATGTGCGATATCCACTTCGATATTAGCCCACCTGTCTAAATGCTTGCGGTAGATGTGGCCGGCCCAGTCACATTTGTGCCTCGCAGCCTTTTTGCCTACGTCTGGATTGCGGGTTATGGAACGCAGTGTGGTGATCCGGATGCGATCAGTCCTTTTTATTAAAAAAAGAAAAATGAAAATTTTATCGGATTATACATACTTGGGACAATGTTACACATATTGACCGGGTCCTATAGTAAGCTCAACAAACAAAACAAGGTTTGTCTTGTAGGTAAACTACTACATATATAATTGACGACGTACCGGAAAACCCACCACTGTGGGCCGCTTTTGAGGGAAGCTTGTGACCAGGTGGACGTCCTTTGGGTCATACAATGATGATCATTTAAATAATAATATTGTAGTGCTAAATATTTTTAGCTAAAGTTTACTGTAATTAAAAGTTACTTCAAATAAATAGATAATAAGTTAGTTACGGAATAACTTGTCGATACTAGTTTTACAGTGATCTTGAGACTTGAAGATCTTTGCTAAGTGGGTGCCAGTTAATTACAGTTCCAGAATTATTAGCTAACTTTAAACCAGTCAGGTATTTAACGATACAACTTTGATAGTTTAAAGGAACGGAATTCAATTTTACCTGGGGAAATTGTTGCTAACTCTCAAGCTGATTTTTTTTAAGCCGATCCTATCTCCTAGCCGGTCCTATAGACAAAGATTCTTAAACAAAACAGGTAATAATAAAAGCTGTTTTTTTTTACGATTCATCTAATATGTCAATATTACCCAGTAAACGCGGAAGAACAAAATTTTAAAGTAATACTCGTAAGTAAAACATTAAGGGCCGATTTTTCAACAGTCAGATAAGCCTTATTCGGCGAATAAACTCTATGGGTTAACAAGTGCTTATCTGACAATTGAAATATCGGCCCTAAAACAACTTTAATGAACTAACGAAACCCAATTTGAGCCAGAGAAAAAAAACACTAATGCGAATAAGCATAAAAACCAGTAAGGAAAAAAACTTCTTTCTACGTTTTATTTTCTTAAATCACAATGACAATTTAATGAATATTTGTATAGCCTTAAAACAAATTTGATTATTGCAAGAACAGTCTCGTATATAAATTCTTTTCATTTTTCCTTATATTACCGTTAGCCGATCTTAAAGGACTGTGAAATTTTACCTGCTTGTTTGCTAAAGAATCGCAATGTGTATCGGAAATCTGAAGATTTACCCTTTAATATTTAAATTCCGTCTGACATGGCACGGAATTTTCTATAGTCAGTGCCCTTTCTGAATATTGAGCATTTACTTACATTCTTGTATACCTATGGGAGGTATTTGGCGTCGTTACAACGACTATCCGTGAGTGACGTTATGCTTTTACATTATGCATAGAATGTATTACTTGTTTTAGTTTTTTACGACAAAAAACTATATTATATTATTACCTGAAAATATCTTAATTGCGTATTATGCGAATTATTACCAAATGCTATTATCATTTTAATATTAGCTTCATCATTTATTTTAGGTATACTCGTAAATCTATCGGATATGGGTATACAATAAGAGTATTATAACAGTAATGGTCAACTTCATACTAATGTTGCAATTCATATGAATATTTTTTTATCTGTTTATCTCGACTGTTGATTAAACTGCTTTATATACAGCTAGTGACATGTATAACAATATAATATAATAACACCCGAGGAAACATGTATCATTATTTTTCTCATCATTTAAGAGAGTGAAAAGAAGGATGGAAATTTGTATGGGGAATCTAAGCAGGCGAAGAAGTGGGGAAAGTATCAATTAAAAACTAGAGGAAGATAGTTATTTACAATTGTTAATTATTTTCCGTCCAATCAAAAACAATCATACTGCTTGAGGACTTGGGAAGAAATTGGTACAGCAAACGAAGCGAGTTGAGTTTGAATTGGTTTAAGTGAAATCGAGACAACGGGTATTTCCCTAATATAACTCGGGAACAAGATAGTAAACAAATTCAACCAAACAAGCAGTATGGTCAGAGTTTACATTACTAAAAACTTTTCCGTACGGACAAGGTCTACAAATTCCCGACTTTCTTGTACTACGTCCACAAGAGCCGGCAAGAACACAATACCCGAATGTCCCCACATTGTCCGCGAATTCCGAGTATCCAGAACTTCATAAACTTTCTCATGTCTCTTGTGTTACGCTTTTCAAAAGACCCACAAGATGCGAAAGTTTCGCTGAGATTTGTAATTAAAGTTTAATGTAGTTTGATGACGTTTGAGGATGTGCTAGTCGTTCTCTTTGTTTTTTGCTGCTGAGAGAATAGACTAAGTTTTATAATGAGTTTGAAAAGAATTACAGTTTTAAGTTAGTCTTTGAGGTGTTCACATCAAGATATTTTATCTAGCTATTGTAATTATAACATTTTTTTAAATATATATTACTTTTCTGTTTTCTGAATGTATGGTTGCAGGCAATCAATATATAATACAGATGACACTGAAAATATCACAGCTTTAATGTCTCGTGAGTAAAACAAGGTATTATTGTCCCATGACCGACGACAAAGGCGCTACCGCGAAAGACGATATTCGTAAATTTCGGACGAATGTCTCTGTTACGCTCATGTCGTAATAGGAGTAAAAGAGAAAAATGCTCGAAATATACCTACGAACTTCGATGTTCTCGGTACCCAGCCAGGTTTGGTCTCGTGGGTCACTACCCTGCCTATGAAGCAGAATGGTCCTGGGTTCGAATTCAGTAAGGGCATTTATTTGTGTGATGAGCACAGATATTTGTTCCACGTCATGTGTACACACAACACAAGCCTCTTCTTGAGCTTACTGTGGGGTTTATTCAATTGTTTAAGTTCAATTTGTTTAAGGATAGCCTGTAATATTTATTTATTACAAATCTTTACCACCTGTACTAACCTTAGAGGATAGGTCTTCGTAGGGATATACTATATTTATAGTTATACTCATTATCTAAGCTTAAAAATCTTACGCATTCCAGTCTATCGTGAACTCGCGATTCGCACACTTAAAACACATTCAGATCGCTCTATAAGCAATCAATTCGCTCGAACTCGGCAGGAGTTGGAATGACGTTTAAGGTAAGAGCGTCGGCAAATTGGCGTTTCCTTACTAGTTTGCCGCCGCATTCGATTCTCTAGGAACAGACAGAACTTAATGCTGACAGTTACACTTTAGTGGGCAATGTTATTACGTGGAGTCTTACGTAAATTGAACATTGACCTCTAGTATTTGTACGGTTTTATGGAAAAACGTCCCATAATGTATTATGAGTGTAAGAAAATTATCCTTTTTATCTATATAGCCCACTCTAATATTTTGGGAGTTAAGTCCATTGGAATTAAAGGGTGAACACTATTAAATTGTCGCCTACATTTTTACTTTGCTAGCGTGTTGCATCGAACCTTTTTTGAATATTCTTTTAAAATTTTAAATTTAGAAGGCTCGTAATATATTAGACAACCATAAAATGTTCATTTGTTTTTTATTTATGAAAATGGCGTTACACGAAAAAAATGTTCGCGAATTAATTTTGCAAGAATTCAGTAAAAATCCTCATTTATCAACTTTAGATCTGGCAAAATCTTGTCAAACAACTCGGAGGACGGTTCAACGAACCCTAAAAAAAATTAAACAAGGTGAAACTATAGATAGGAAGCGGCGTGAAGGTCAACCCACCAGAAAATCTAATGTTAAGTTACAATCAAAGGTGTGCAAGCTATTTGATAAGAATCCGAGTATCTCTTCCCGGGATGTGGCGAAAAAAGTAGGCACTAGTCAAGCAAATGTCCAAAAAATTAAAAAAGAATGCGGCATTACAACATATAAGAAGCAAAAGGCTCCCAAGAGAACTGTGGATCAATATAATCGTGCGGTTAGACGTTCTAGGTTATTGTATACCTTGTTGATTGAGAAAAAATGTTGCCTAATTATTGACGATGAAACCTACGTCAAGGCAGATTTCAAGTCTTTACCAGGTAACCAGTACTATTCCTCTCGTGACATCTCGAATCTTGACGAATCGGAAAAGGTGATCCCGGTAGAAAAATTTGCAAAAAAATACCTTGTTTGGCAAGCTATATGCCAGTGCGGCATGAGGAGCTCACCATTTATCACTACCGGGACAATTAACACCGATATTTATATATCAGAATGCTTGAAAAAGAAACTGTTACCATTCATAAAGAAACACACTTCCTCAACATTGTTTTGGCCAGATTTAGCAAGTTGCCATTATTCGTCTCGAACTTTGGAATGGTATAAGGCGAATTCAGTCGAGGTAGTGCCTAAGGAGAGTAACCCACCTAACTGTCCTGAACTTCGCCGCATCGAAAATATTGGGCTAATATAAAAACTAAACTGCGAAAAACTTGCCAACCTGCCACTTCATTACCAGATTTTCAACGAAAATGGATTAAATGCACAAAATTGTTAAGCGATGATTCCGTGCGAAATTCAATGAATCACGTCAAAAGTAATGTCCGGAAATTTTCTCGTCGTTCGATGAAATAGCCCTAATATTTTTTAAAATGATTTTACGCTGTATAAAATTAGTCATATAAAGAATTTTGAGCACTTTGGATTTTTATTTTGTCGTCTGTAGCATGTTCGACCTGCGACAATTTAATAGTGTTCACCCTTACATCAAAAAAATGAACTAAACAAACTACTTTTTCAAAACCGATCTTGAGTGATCTATAAAAAAAAACAATATCTTATAAGAGATAAAATGTTTTTATAGTAGGCTGATTTTTTTAGGAATATTTAAAGGTCACGCTTCCATTTCAACTCCGGGACTGAGTAATCCCCGAAAAATAAAAAGCCGAATGAAGCAAAAGCTGAAAGTGGTGGATTATGACCACCCCTTTATCCCGCGTCGTTCACTTAGATTTACTGTGAGCTGTCCAATTAAATAAGACGTACATTTCGATAGATGGAGCCACGAGACGACGAATACTTTCGCTATTTTGCAAAATCTCCCCTTATTCTAATTCGGTCTTTTAATGAATTATTTTCCTGGATTGTATTACCCTCACTTTAAAGGGTTAATTCTTTTTCAAATACATAAATATAAGTTACAAATGTTACAATATAATAAATCTTTTAAACTGAAGTTATAGTAATAAACTAAACTAAAACAAAAATACGCCCCGTGTCTTGGCATGGTACTTGAATTGCAGTGCCAATTGTTTTTATTTTTATATTTGTTTTTTTCTGATGATTAAGTCATTTATGACAGTGACAAATTTCTCATATACAGTGTGTAAGTCTAATATGGGCGAAGAATTAAACCAGACATAGGATTTACCAGTATAATCATTAACCAAAAGGTTTTTCTTTAATTATACCTATTATACATATGTAATTAATTTATGTAAAATTTCTGAGCAGTAATGTACTGCGAACATTACGCGATATAGCTTTTGAAACTAACTGTCAACGAGTGTTTAACTCGAGTATGTTGCACTACATTGCGGGCCGAATTTTTTTATATGGATAAAATTTCAATTGTACTTGTAAGTAAAAGTTATCTAAATGTATTCTTATGTCCTATTCTACCCTCCGTTAAGAGTTTCACCCGTATAAGATCACCATATTTTGACGAATTTTATGGGTATGGGTAGTTGTAGAATTGTTTTTTAAGTCAAATGAGTCATTCAATCAATTTTGATGGTTGCAACTAGTTGCTTTGGTTGTTTTTTTGGGCCTTGGCACAAGACGGTGTTGAAGTGTAGGAGGACGCAATAGTTGCATTATATAGCAAAAGTACACATTTAATTAAGATGAAAGTTTATTGACTCTTTTACGTAGAAATATCTAAGATAAAAAGGCTTGTATAGTTTTACCAATTCGTAAGCTCACATTGTCTCGAATACAACTCAATTCATTTTATTTATACATACTGAAAGTCAAATCACGTCTCACACATTTAACGCTCATAAATTTAGTGGCAAACAAATTATTACGTGTTCGTACACAAAATGTTATATTTCCATTGTTTTATTGTTCAAATCACGTAGCGTTTGTGAAGTGTGCTCTCATCGTGATACCTTGTTGTGATGTGAGGTGCTACATACGTACTATTCAGTCCACGCAGACGCAGGCTGCGTTTCCACAAATGCGCGAGTAATTGTAGCGAGGAGTGTATTTTTTAAGAACCAATAAAACACATTATACAGGAATAAAGGATATAGGAATAAAGTAAGTTTATTAGTTGTTACCAAACATATCCATCAAAATGAATCTTCTCTCATCTCTAGTGGAAAATCAGCCTTAGAATCGCCCCAAATCTGTAGAGCCTGTAGGCACCTGTAGGCCTAGCAGTAAAAGCGTGCGACTTGCAATCCGGAGGTCGCAGCTCCGAACCCTGGCTTGTACCAATAAGTTTTTCGGAACGAATGTACGAAATATCATTTGAAATTTACCAGTCGCTTTTCTGTGAAGAAAAATATAGTGAAGAAACCGGACTCATCCCAATTAGGCCTAGTTTATTCTCTGGGTTGAAAGGTCAGATGGCAGTCGCTTTCGTATAACTAGTGTCAACGCCAAAACCTAAAGTTAGGACCACAAGGAAAAAAAAACTTCGCTTCACTTTCGCTCTGTGTAGTAGGGTATGACCACCAGTGAATGAACACTTAAGAAATTTTTCACTTTTGAAATATCATTTTTCAAAATGTATTAATAATTGTGATAATGTAATGTAATTTATTAAATCTTCATTTAATTAACAATAATATAATTTCTGTGATTTTTTGTTACTTTAATAGTTTTTGAGTTATACGAGATTTTCGAAAAATCGAATGAATCAACACAGTAAAACCCAGTGAATGAACATTGTTTAGAAATGTTTAGTCGGTATTAAAAATCATTTTTGAACATAATACACAGAGTTTTTCTTCAGAAATTATTACTTATATAAAAAAATGAAGTAGGTAAAGTATTCTACTAATTAATAAAATTGTTTATTTATACCTAAATACACTTTTGTTTTTACTGATGAGAGAAACAAAAAAATAACTATTTTGTTATTTAATCACAGATTCATCTTAATAATAAATAACAAACACTAAATTCTGTCGATACTTCTATTAAGTCTCAGAAAGTATTTTTTACAAAAAAAAACATTTTAAAGATATACATTTGCGAACAAGCCACTCAATTCAGGCTATTTTGGCCCAGGATTATTTTTAGTAAACTTACTTACGCGTTTATTTGCATTAAAAAAACACGCTATCAATAACTTCTGGGAAAACTAAGTTTTGCTTTGTTGATTATCCATTGAACCAATTTTACTTCTTCATATTGACCTAAAGTAGAACAAATGGAATAAACAATAGCATGAATTTTATTTCCAATAACACAAAAACTTGATGAGTAAAATAAAGAAAAACATCATTCACTGGAGCGTTCACCCTAACAAGTATTTGAAGTATATGAACTCACAATGTGTAATCAGCTGATCAGCCCCTTATTAGAACGTTGAACGTTTAGGTCTAAGTTAACTATATTATGAAGTCTCTTCTTCTGTATTATGTAGACTCTAATAGCTTTTCGACAATATTGCTGATATTGTTTGAGAAACTTTATGCTAGTTCAATAAACTTTGTCAATACTGTATCGAGAGAAGAAACCTTAATAAAGTTACATGATAAAACTTGATTGTAGAAACGACACGACATCGCTTTTTACTCTGAACCAATTGAGAAAACTGGTGAAAATGCTTCGTATTTTCAGTGAACAAATGGTGTATTATTTGAAATTATGTTTGGTTTTATAAATTAAATTCTTAATAAAAGAATCAGAAACTTTAAACTATAAAAGTAGGCAACATAACCTTATTCCAACATTAAAATAACAATTAGAAAAAAAAACACTACAGACAGGCTATAAGCTACTAGCGGCATTAGAAAATTACATATACCGATATAACCTCAATATTGCAGCAGAAATGAGCGAAATCTACATCGGAACAAAAAATAACAAGTTAACAAATACCAACCTCGTACTGAACGTATGAATATTGACTTACAGAACAAATACGAGTAAAACAGTATGTGTACATTTTCAGCTTATATGAAAACCCGTATGCTCTGATCTGCTGCGAAAATCGAAGTTCTAAAATTTCGAGCATGTTTCTCTTTTACTTAGTTTAATGCGTAATTAGAGTGGCTGAGACAATCGTTAGAACTTAGCGAATTTTAATTTTCGCGATCTGTATAAGTAGTGGCTTTAAGATGATATTGAAAAAGCGTTCTTAGTTTTATAATGTCCTCAATTATTGTATGTTAAAATAAACTGTAGACAGCTTGAGGACAATCTTTTTTCTGCCTTTAAAAACAATGATTTGAACGAAACGTAGGTACAATCAACATTTTAGAAATATTAATTTTAATGAAGCTATATAAAAGCGCTCTACGTATCTAATATGTATTTAATGTACGTATTTGATTTAACATAATGAAGGGCTTAAGAACAAACTTACTTGTTATTGTTAAACATATTTAGTCTAGTGATTTCATTAGTCCTGCCCTTGTCTTGTCTGAATAATAAACACCGAAAAAACAGTTTCTGATTAACTAAAATTATGTTTAATTTGCTTTCTAAAACCTGTTTTAAAAATGTTATTTTTAAGTTTTATTAATATTAAAGAAAACATGGCAGTGAAAATTATAAATACCCCAATTTTTATTAAGGTTTTAAAAGTCTACTTTTAACGAACGTCTGAACAGCACTCTAACTAGCATCAGACCGAAAAGTGTATCCAATAAAAATTACCTAGAATTTTAAGGTTTTAAAATAAAATGGTAGTTAAATTTAATTACATCAAGTGCAGATTCTGTCCTGTGGTTAAGTGAGCAAATATGATGTTAAGCTGGGCTTTGTATGATGTCAAGTTTTATTAAAGACTAGAGAATATTATTATGATTTCATTTTATAAATTTACATCTACAAGTAAAAACATTAAAAAAAAACAATAATGTATGAAATAAAAATGGTGATACAAAGTCACATTTTCTAAATCTATTTATGATTGCGATATTTTTTTTGCTATGGTGCCATAACTGAAAAATCAGTTTATAGTACATTGTGCAACGAGGATGGTAAGTAAGGTATAGTAAACGCGAGTCTATTAGAAGCCCGACGACGAAGTCGGAGGGCTTTTAATGACTCAAGTTTGTTATACACTTACCACCAGTGGTACATACAATGTTTTTCATCACATTTGCGAGTAAATAAAATAAATTCGTTGGTAAAATATTAGTTAATAGTGTAGTGTAGTTTTACCTATCGGACCGCATCCACTATAAAAGATTGTCAACAATGTCAACTTTTTTCAATGTCTTCCACAGATAATGTTAACAACTGCGTTTTGTTTTCGAAGTTGATAGATCATCCTGCCAAATAGTTAGTATCAAAATCAAATAGAAAACAACTATTTTTAATAAATACTAAACATTAAATTGCAGTCAAATTTAATATAAAGATATGTTTTATACATATTAAAAGTTGGTTGTAGCAAACTTTTGAAGATATGAAATACACCTTGGCTGTTTAGAAACATCCTCAGTCCAAGTGAAGTATAGGTTCCGTATATTTTTAAAACTAAACTTAACAACCCGTGTGAGCTAAATCGGCTATAACTGCTCTGTACTCTCGCAAGTAACAACGCCATTGACGAGCAAGTGTGATGAAAAAAAAATTACCTGCCCATATTAACAACTACAGCCAGCTAGAAACTAGTATGGGAAGATCCCTTGTTTTAACTGATTTTTCGGTTGTGACACAAGTGTGACCCCATAATAAAAGTTGATCGTAATCATAAATATATCCAGAATATATATTTTTGTATTACCATATTGATTTCACTTGGTATTCTTTCATATTAGTAGAGTTTTGAATATTGTTACTGTGGTTATGAATTCATATTGGTTATTATTACTGAATTACACTATTCAGTGACATGTTTTAGAAGTAAATTAGGTATTAAAGCCAATAAAAACTGAAAAATAGATTTCCACCTCATCTCAATATTTTTCTTTTTTTTTTTTTAACTGACCCTTTTATCCATATTTGTACAAATAAATGTTGTATGTCTTTCCCGTACACGGAACAATGGTATTCCGGAAATTTGGGAGGCGTATGCGGAGCCTTATAATATGCAGGTATATAATTATTTTTATTAACTCAGATTTACGACCGTTCAAATTATACTTTTGTTAGTATTTATTAACTGACTTTTTGAGAAGCTTATTGCATACGCAGTTGCAGCTGCAAACAAAGCATAATAAGGTACAAATTAAATTAGTACGGAAGCACCTTTGTGGGGTGACCGCGATGCTTCATCTAGCAGTTCTGTTAATACCTAGTACTCAGGTATGCTAACACTACAAGTGTTATATAATACGAGGCAAAAGGCACCTAGTTATATCAAAACTTTTTTATATTATGGCATGATAATTACATTATTAGATTTGAATAAATGATTGTTAGTTAGGTACTTTCCTCCAATGAACTACTTACATTAAATCATTTGCCAAAAGCTAACCACTGAAGTTTTAGTAAGGTCAAAGTTTCAAGCGGCAGTCGGTATTCCATAATCTTGTGGATCAGGAATATCAATGAATACGTCTAAAGATAGACAGAGCGTGGGTAGGAACATTAAGTTTACCGAATGAGTCCCGGTTATGTAAATGTCGTTGCTTATATGATCTACCCATAAATATAAAAAGTACGGATGTGGACTCCTGTACATTATAGTGCTATACGCTGTACGAGCATGCATGTGTGTTGTACCTCTATCACGAGACACAAGAAAAAATTAATCGGTTTTATTCAAATCAAACACTACATTAAGGATTTTTTTACCGTTACGACATCAGTCATCACTGATTTTGAATTGTGATCCGAATACGGTCGGGTTTTTATCATTTGTCACAATATCTGTCATGCCCCAAGTATGTGAAGGCGAAAGTGATGAATAGTGCGAAAGACAATAAAATGACAAATATGCTATCCGTTCTGACATTGTCGGATCGTTATAAAACTAATAAAGTCAATGGAACTATCACTACATCTACCACAAGTTGACATACGGCACGTTTGTGTAAGTTGATTAGATAGGCTCTGTACAACATCTCATCTTATAGGGATTTATTAATTTGGGATCTTACATGTGTCGATACCCTAGCGCTATCATATCTTCCAGGGACCAGCAACGGTGTCAGTAATGCTGATGCGTGAAGACCTCAAACGCCGCAAATATGCTACCCTCGAGATTGGTTATATATTATAGGCGTTTGGGGTCGAAACGTGGTAGTAGTAGGTACCACAGGTAAGATGGTAACGACCTTTTTTATAAGATCAGTTTCCCAGAATATTAAAACAATGAGTAAGAGGCTTACTGATATGACCATTAAATATTTTCCTGTCAGTCGTTTACGGTGGAGGTAAAAAGGAAAAATCGGACACGTCGTTATTGCTCCAAATGGCCGCCGGTTATGGTTGTTAGAAATCGTTTGCCTTCAACCTCACGTTCAAGGAAAGAATTATTTTTCCCATCCTATGGCCTCTGTTATTAGCGCCGCTGAAAGCTAGCCGCTTACTCTGATTTGGTTGCGCGGGCGCGGGTGAGTTCTGTTTTTTGTAGAACCAGCGTAACTAGATTTAGAGAAACCTAACTCTTGTAAGCGATGTTATACTGGTTATTTTAATAAGATAATTCTGTCCATCTGTAATGCTATTGGAATAAAGTCCTTGCAAGTTAAATATGAGTAATATTACCTATATGTTTACGCGTCTTTAAGCCCAAGCCTGAATAAGTGAGCTCTGCCTTAGCGGTGTTGTGTTTTATGGGCCCGTTTAAATTTTGCTTATGACTCATTTATTTCTTTTATGACTTTGAAAGGAACATTTGTGTGTCCCTAATATACCGCGTTCAATGATGTTGGTCTTGTAAAAATATGCATAAAAAAATACAACCTACAATCAGTGAATGCCGTACATTTTTTATACATCAGTTTAAGCAATGCAAATTACTAAATACCTTTTCAATAGCAAAGCATGTAATAGAAAATGCATGATTATCTATATCATAATATTAGGTACTTAGAATTTAATATTGCTTTGCTATCCACATGTTAAGTAACACGACATAGTGTGACAAGTAAGTGTACGAGCAGGATTGCGAACTTGGCAGGATTTCTTCTTATGCTTAAAAAGGCTTTTATTGTGACAGTTTCAGTGTACTAAAATAAGCATAATTTACGAGTATAATTTTATGAAATGTAGGTAAGATTAGTAGGTACGGCTCGGTTAATTACGTACGCGCTAGACATCGATTAGTAAATTAGTTACGCATTGGAATTTTAGTGCTAATAGAGCTGATTGGATGTAACAAGTAAACAATGGTAATTATCTGCTATTAGTTAGTGTAGCATTCCCGTGTGAGTTAATTACACAATACCTAATAGTTATTAGGATTAGATAAGGTAGTGAACATAGCAGCATACAAGATATTGAATATTGGAACATCATTTCTTTTCTTACCCGCTGGTTTTCACTACGATACAAATTAAGACATTAATTCGAAAAACTAGATACCTTTAACAATACTTGAAAATGAATTTGTAACTAAATAATGTATGTAAGGTTGTAAAAACACAACAGAATTTTGTACGTGCGTGTGGGTTATATCATTGTCCTTTTTATACTTATCCACCTAAGTACTGCAGAGGAGTTTAGAATCATGTGACATTCATTTGAGGTATTCAGCATGTATGCATGCTTAGAAGCAAGATAGTGGATTGATGCGTCAAAACAATACGATGCACGATTTTGTTTTATTCTGCGAAAACTAGGGCATGGAATCGTAAAGCCTTGAAATATTAATGGCCTGGAATCATATTCGATGAACATCACTATACTGTTTTAGACTTGAAAGTTATTTTTTGGTGAGAAAAATTGCATTTTTATCTGTATTCGCCGTTATGATTTTAGGCGAAAATTTTACCTTCGCATTGTAGGTATATACCTCGACTCCCTATTTACGTCCGCGATCAAATTAGTGAACAGAACGGCCGCCAGTCGACGATGCGGGCGACTGATCTGTTTGATTGGAATGTTACACAAACAATTTTATATACACGTTACGTAGTTTCCAGTTCAAATAACTCTTAAAGCCCACGGGCCTACCTGAATATGGCATAAGAATATGAATTTTATGAAATTAGAATACAGTTGAATTTCATTTAATTCTTTCGATGTTGACACAAAGCATTTTACTTGTATGGTGGGCCTTAGGAGGATATAAATATGTATATACATGTAAGTACATCACGTTACTCCTTCAGCCACAGAGGTCCACTGCTGGACATGGGCCTCTCCCATAGACCGCGATACGCAGCATGGAGAGTTAAATGCCATAATTATCCCGCTTGGCAGGCGACTGGGCGATCGCTGCTGACGGTAGTTTCTGGTTGCAGTTGCGGGACACACATATTCATGAAATGGACTGTACAATAACTGATACATTTCATTATTCATCATCATCATTTTTACTTGTGGAAAATCGAACATAGAAAATATGGATGTGTCCATATTCTTATTTTTTTTCCATTTGGTTTTTTACTTTTCTTTTTTTCCTCTTTTTTTTATTTTTTTAACACGAACTGTGTATCCTACTATGGGCGGGATTTTATCATATGTCACAATATTTGTCATGCTCCAACAAGTATGGGAGTGTGAAAATGATAGATAGAGCAATAGACGATAAAATGTCAACGATGCTATCCGTTATGGATATTTGGCACCTAACGTTATAGTAGGCGGTTTTTTTTCTATTCTCTTAGCCACGGGACTATAGTATATGTATTTAGTTCATTGGAATGAAATATACCCCCATAGTAATAATGTTATAATTATTATTTTGGTTATATAAATCTTCAATAGGTATCACAAAAACAAGAGTTAAACATGCAATGCAAATACTAAATAAATGCAAGAGTTTATGACATTTTTGTTGACCTGTTATGACGGCTATTAGAACCAAGTCTTGAGTTAGTGTGAGGGACCTTCATTTTTGTGAACCCAATGTCTTTAATATATTGATATTGCAAGCAGTTTCCATGTAGTAAATTTTATTTATATACCTTCCTTTTACATGGCTGGATTTCATTTTTCCATTTCTTCTGTAACGCAATGAAATTTTCGATATTATTTGAACGGTTACTAGTTTAGAGTAAAAATGATGAATCGATTCTTGGAAAGTTGATATTGAAAAATTCTCTTCATACAATTTTGATGATGGCTATACATATTAAATCAGAGGCATATGAAAAGTTAGTACAAATCATGATAAATCATTGTTGGTATAATAAAAAAAAATCGGGTTCCGTCAGACACACATTTGTCAATTAGTAGTTAAGTGGATACTGACATTGGAAATATATAAAAAAAGGTAAAAAATAATCAGTGGGCGCTACCGCAAAAATACATAATCATAATGTGCGAACCATTGTCTCTGTCACTCTCATGATGCCTGAGTAAAAGAGAAAGATGCTCGAAATTTACGAACTTCCATATGGGTTACCTTTTCTGCGTGTTCAATAAACCATTCAAACTATTGTCGAATAAGTGAACGAGCAATGGCCCTTTACGCTCAGTAAAACAAAAATTCATACACGGAAATAAAACTTACACAAAAAAAGTAAAAATATTTTTATATTTTTTCGTGTTCAATTGAAGTGTACCTTTGTTTCTACCGAAAAAACTTCAATTTGTTAGACATAGCTAAAACACGTGGTACCAACTTTACCAACCTATGCCTTCAAAATAACATGGCCGTTTCATTTATTTTTAAAGTTTGGAACTATACAAATAATGGAATTTGTATGCAACATTTTTTTCGCGGAACTGCAATTTTGTAATGTTCACATTTATGTTTGACCATACATTTATGTACGTATTTTGCATACATAAAATAATTCAAACAAATAAGGTGCAAATTCTTATGCAAACATATTTTGGTTTAATTTAGAACTTCGATACATGTTGAAAAACCATTTAAAATTAGGACAAAAATAAATCGATATAGTGCGCACGGGTTATGCGACAGGTAAAGTATATTAGGTTAATTCCGTTATTTTAAAAATGGCGGATTATTCCGAAAATAAAGTCAATCCACCACTTTTATACACTCGGAAGTACGGTTAATTGGGGTTAGGTACTTAGATTCGTGGGGTAACATTGGTCACTTTTTTTTTTACAAGAAATGTTTGGTTTATTAAGCTTAAAGCTTAAAGGGTTTAGTAATGTGGGTTTTATGCTGAACACAAATACATTATAAACACTGGTTCAAGCACATTCTTTATAGTTTAAAAGTTCATGTCCAATATGACCCCGTGAATCAACCCACAATACGACATCCGAACAAACCTTAAAAACGTTTTAAATAGACGGGAAAAATAGCTTATTTGTATATATATGAGTAGCTGTCAACTTACTCAGTAAGCCAAAATACGAGAACATTTTACCAAAGTTGATGTATAATGCACAGTCAACCAATTTGATTTATAGGCCACTGCGTACATGTCACAGTGAAAACTTTATGAAAGGCGCAAAAGATCTCTTATTCACGTCACTATGACAAGGTTCGAAGTGGCCTACAAATCAATTCAGCCGCTGCAACCGCGGCGGAAAATGGAAAGTTTGACAAGTATAGAGGTCTCAGCGCCGAATATTGCTTTGTCCCTTTTGGCGTTGAGACCCTAGGTCCTTGGGGCCCTAGCGCTCTGAGTCTTTTCAAAGATATTTCGAAGAGACTCAGAGACGCTACAGGTGACCGGAGAGCTGGCAGTTACCTCGCTCACCGCATCTGTCTCGCAGTTCAGCGGGGTAACGCAGCCAGCGTCTTCGGCACCATGCCGAAGGGACCTTTTTTAGATTTAGTATAGTTAGTTTTTAGTCCTATTTTTGTATTATTTTATTATTTGAGTTAATGTTTATATACTGTATTTTTTAAAAATATGAATTATTATTTTTATGTCTTTAGTAATTAATTATTTCAAAATAATTTGTTTCGCTAAGAAATCAAATTGGTTGACTATACATGCAATATTTTTTTGTAGAGTTTTGCAAAATAAAAGTAACGTGTTATCCTCGGCGCTACCGCGAAAACCGATATTCGTTAATTTCGGACATTTCGTCTGTCTCTGTCACTCTCGTGACGCGTTAATTCGAGTAAAAAAAAAATATGCTCGCAATATGCGAACTTCGATGTTCGAGGTACCGGTACCTTGTTTTGTGGTAAACAGTTGATAGAGCGGATAAAATAGTGATTTGGAATTTATTTAGTTTTTTATACAGAAGTGACAATTGAGCAGAATGACTTTGATTGAAAGGTGGAGCTGTATTTACATAAACAAAACAGACCTTTTTATTTAAATACGTCTATATTAAGGGGTATCAATGCTGCAATGTTATTCCCCTTTACTATTTTAGCTCCGTTGGATTGACCTAAAGCTGTTTTGCCAACTCGGAATATAACAGGAAATCACGTATTTTGAGCTCTAAACCGTATCTCTCTTTTACATATTTTCAAACCTGAACCTTATACGCTTACAATATAGTTCATATTTGTCTACGTAGTTAAAGACGTGCGGATGAAAAGGTAAGTAACGATATTGCGGATTGT
Organism: Grapholita molesta; assembly: GCA_022674325.2. Lineage (NCBI taxonomy): Eukaryota > Metazoa > Arthropoda > Insecta > Lepidoptera > Tortricidae > Grapholita > Grapholita molesta. The sequence continues at coordinate 9,192,368 of CP053129.2, read as the reverse complement.
TATTCGAAAGGATCCAAACCCAAAAAGTTATTATGATACGGTCTATTGTTGAACTTGTTTATATAGTGTTAGTTTCAGTGTTTGTCCCGTCACATAAATTATTGTCTCAAATAAAACCGGGGCACCGGGTTAAGCCACACTAACAAGTTGGGCTCTTCTGAAATCTGTCGTTACACTAATGGCATGACTATGTCCGTAGTTTACAAGTAAGGACTATTTATTGCATTTACGTGTATTGAGGAGTACTTTACTGATTTTATTAATAATCTTGGTTGGTTTGAATTGGGTGGAGGGGGATTTTACAGTGACTTTATCTAAAACTAATCTACAATATACATTTCAGCCGTATGCAGTCAACTGCTGGACATAGGCCTCCCACAAATATGACTTGTATCATTTTGGGGGTAGTTGCCATAGTCGGCACGCTTGGCAGGCGGATTGATGACTGCAGTAGCTGTAGATTGGGTTTCGACGGGCGCTGCTGCCCGTCCGTAGGATTTTTTCCTTTGTCGCCTCTTACGACACCCTCGGGAAGAGATGGGGTGGTGCTATTCTAGTCAGCCGGAATCACACGGCAATCTACAATAAATATAATTAAAGAAATAAATCATCACATCCAATGTTATTGGCAAAGCTTTAACACTTTCAAAACCAAGAACCCGCCTGTCGGGCACACCGCTCGTAGGCTATTACATGAGTTTCCCCGTATGTAGCGAAAACGTCGTAGCGCCACGTAGCCGCGTAGAGCCCGGTTTCGGAAGTGTTATATTATAAGTCCCTAATATAGTAAAAGGCGAGGGATTGCCACTGCAATATGCTACTTATACATATGGGTTTTAAAGTCAATTTGTGTGAAAGGAATATTATATAGAATTTTGAAACACATTTTTATTTTACTTATTGTTTTCGACTTCATTAACTACTTATAAGTAGTTAATGAAGTCGAAAACAATATAAATATAAACAGTTTGTAGTACGTTTCGCAAAAAAGTTACAATGGAAACACTTAAAGTATAGTTTATTTCTCGACTGAATCAATTTTTGATCTCGTTAAAAGTTTAATATTAGGGAAATCTACTTTACTCGTAAGTGCTCTATAGATCTAATGAGAGTCAAGCCCTGGGATTTTCTATTTAGCCTTAGTCAAATCTAAATCAAATTTCAATTCAATTTGATTAATCAGTTCGTTACGCTCGCTCGCATAAATTTACTTTCGTTGATGTCACAATATAATCGGGTAATTAAGGCCGGGCACGCACAGGCTGGTTTCTAATATTTTTATTCGATTTTGTATTGAGAAAATTGAGTGTACTGTGAATTGCAAGTTATGCAAATTCATATCATAACAATAAAACCACCAGTAAAAGTTCAAATCCGGGAGTAGGAGGCACTGAATCGGTTAGTCCCGAAGTCTATCTTGCAAAGAAATTTAGAGATCTGTAATAATTTTAACACAAGATCCAGGCTCCTGAAACTTTTTGGACCCGGGTATGTACTTAAACTACGCCCAACAATGAGAGGTAGGGCACAGCGATGACCATCACGCTTGAATCTGGGGCAGCCCAACTGGGGAAGTACCTCCTCCTTACAGATGACCACAGCCATAATAGCACTGCTACCTTTCAGGTATGTAGTGCTGTGTTCCTGATGGTGAGTAAGGTTCCCAGAGCTCCAACCCCCCTTAAAAGCCGGCAACGCGCTTGTGACTCATCTGGAGTTGTCCATGGGCGACGGTAATTGCTTACCACCAGGCAATCCGTCTGCTCGTTTGCCGCCTATGGCATAAAAAAAAACTAGTGGCATCGAAACTACTCGTGCTATGTATGCAAACTGGTAAATCTTCTTTGCACCATTAACGGCCAGCTAGAGTTGAGAGTCCTTCGGGTTCCTCTGGGAGTCGCTGCGGCCGACAAAGGCACTTCAGAGACAGGGATCCTGCCTGACTCTCTGGAGCACTCGAGTCCGTAAGGTTATTCTGACGACGGCCGGTATGGCCTGGTGACCCAGCCTATGAAGCCGTTGGTCCTGGGTTGAAATCTTAATAAGGGCAATAATGTGCGTAATGAGGACTGAAATTTGTTCTAGAGTCATGGGAGTTTTATATGTATTTAGTGTTTGCATGTTATATTATATCGTTGGCTGAGTACCCACAATAGAGAGTTCACCTCAACAGCTCGCCACAAGCCGTCCACAAACTGGTCTTCATGAGTGCAGTGATCTAGCATTAGTCCGGTCACCTTAGAGGTGTATAATCAATTACAAATCAAACTAGAATACGATACATGTATGTGTACGAACTACTAAATTGGAACCTAAAAATAACGTGAATATAATGCATATTAAAACATATTTAGGCTCAATGTAATCCACATAACGCACACATGTCTAGCATAATTCAAGTTAATTTAGTGAATGGCTAAATATAAATATCATATTTTCATTATTGTCGACCCTTGTCTGTGAATGTGTCTGTAAGTATTTAAATCGGATTTTCACTGTCTGGGATTTATTTTCTAACAATCCTTGCGTAGTGAATCATGACGTTTAATGACCTATATTCCATATTCTACGATTGGACCCGGGTATGTCCTTAAACTACGTCCAACAATGAGAGGTAGGGCACAGCGATGACCATCACGCTTGAATCTGGAGCAGCCCAACTGGGGAAGTACTTCCTCCTTACAGAAGACCACAGCCATAATAGCACTGCTACCTTTCAGGTCTGAAGTGTTGTGTTCCTGATGGTGAGTAAGGTTCCCAGAGCTCCAACCCCCCTTAAAGGCCGGTAACGCGCTTGCGACTCCCCCTTGTGTTGCGGGTGCCCATGGGCGACGGTAATTGCTTACCACCAGGCAATCCGTCTGCTCGTTTGCCGCCTATGTCATAAAAAAAAACCTACCTTTCTCGTTGGTGTTTTATAGTCACGTATATATTCTAGAATAGAATTCAAGTATTCATGTCCTCACCCTACCGCACTAAGACGGCCGATTAATTGCACCCACATCACATATGACCTTACAGTGCTGATATACGTGCGGTGCAATTCTCATGACCTGGATGTGAATTGGCAGCAAGATTACTTCCCATAGATTTCGAACAAATCTTATTTGTGGGGAATTCGATAGCAATGCGAAAATGGGCTGAAAAACTAAAGGCCGTCCATTCAGTGCATAAATATAACGACAATTGATATTAAAAATATAAAGGCATAGACATAAAAATGTGAATGTCAGGTAAATGTCAGGTAGTTGGGGGCCCAAGTAGGGACTTAGCTAACCCCGAAAGGCTGCCCCGCCAACTGTGAAAAATCCCGGAGATGTGCTGTAGTGCCGGTTTGCGACCGGAGAGAGGACCCGACAGCTGTCTTCGGGGGGGTTCGGGCGTCCCCGCAGTCTCCAGACCAGGCCTCCAATGTGTGGCAGACTGTTTGTGTGCTGCTGGGTGAGCAGCTTTGCACCTGTTCAACTGCCGCCTTCCCCGCCTATTCACACTTAAATATATGGCTAAAGTAAAAAAATCGAGCAAGTGTTCACAGCGGAAGCACATCCTCTCCTTTAAAGTGCACCTCTCGAACATCCGAGGCTTGCACTCTAATCTCGTGCCAGTCCACCACCATCTCGAGACTGAGAAGCCCCACTTGCTCTGCCTCACCGAGACGCAGATCAGATGTCCCATGGACGCGTCGTATCTGCACTACCCGGGATATGCCCTGGAGCACTCTTTTGTGCAGAAGGCTGGCGTGTGCGTGTATATTCGCGATGACATCTGTTATCGGCGTCTCCGTAACCTTGAGGACCGTAACCTTTCCTCTTTATGGCTTCTGGTGGACCTCGGCGTTGAACAAATTGTTTACGCCGTGGTTTACCGATCGCACAGCGGTGACCAGGAGACAGCCAGGCTCTTTGAACAACTTAGTGATGCGGCGGGTGTGGCTCAGCAACGGTACCCGAGTGCGCAATTGGTTTTTCTGGGGGACTTTAACGCTCATCACGAGGAGTGGCTGTGCCCATACCAGTTCACTGACCATGCAGGGAGAGAGGCACGCAAGTTTGCGTTATCGCTGGATCTCTCTCAGCTGGTCGACCAACCCACCCGTATTCCGGATGTTGCGAGTCACACGCCTAATTGCCTGGACCTTCTGTTGACTACCGATCCGGACAGATACAACGTGTCAGTGTCATCCCCGTTGGGAACTTCTGACCACTGTCTGGTGAAATCTGTGTCGCACCACTCACCTCCTGTCCTTAGCCCGAAGGGCATGCGCCGTGTGTGGCGATACAAGTCAGCAGATTGGGATGAGATGCGGCATTTCTTTGCATCATATCCTTGGCTGCCAACCTGTTTCAATAGTGATGATCCGTCGAGCTGTGCAGCAGCTGTCACTGATGTGTTGCGTCGGGGTATGGAATATTACCCTACTCCGACGTAGCTGTTGGTGGCGCAGCTCGCCCGTGGTTTAATGCTGAGTGTGCTCAGGCGGAAGCGCTTAAGCACGTGGCGTATTTATCATGGGTTGATGCTCGTAGTTGTAAAGCTCCGGATGTACACGTAAAGAAACAGTCCTTTAACAAAGCTGCCAAGTACTGCAAGAAGGTCATGCAGAAAGCTCGATTCCTCCATGTTCGTCGTGTCGGGGCCAAACTTGCTGCATACCCATCTGGGAGCAAAGCGTTTTGGTCTCTCGCGAAATCGGCTGAGTTGAATTTCTGTCGCCCATCACTACCTCCACTGCTGAAACCGGACGGTTCACTGGCCCACACTGCGGAAGAGAAGGCGAACTTGTTTGCCTCTCTATTTGCGGAAAATTCACATTTAGACGCTGGTAGTGCCATGCCTCCTTCTTTGCCCCGCTGCGAAGTATCAATGCCAGAGGTGCGTATTCATCAAAGGGAAGTACTGAAGTCACTACGCTGTCTAAATGTGAATAAGGCTAGTGGTCCCGACGGTATCCCAGCAGTCGTTTTAAAAACGTGTGCCCCTGAGTTGTCTCCTGTTTTGACGCGCCTGTTTCGTCTTTCCTAAAGTCGAGAAAAGTTCCCGAAGCGTGGAAGCTTGCTAACGTGCAGCCTGTGCCTAAGAAGGGTAGCCGTGCGGACCCATCGAATTATCGTCCCATTGCAATCACTTCCATACTCTGCAAGATTATGGAACGTGTATTGAACAACAAGCTCCTTGCGTATCTTGAAGGTAACGATCTCCTTAGCAACCGGCAATACGGCTTCCGCCGAAAGCGGTCTACTGGGGACCTTCTAGTGTACGCTACCCACATTTGGAGCGAGGCCATCGAGAAACGCGGCGAAGCTCTCGCCGTGTCTCTCGACATTTCCAAGGCCTTTGATAGGGTTTGGCATGACGGCCTTCTGGGCAAGCTCTCTGCGTACGGAATCTCTGCTGGTTTGTGCTCTTGGATTTCTGATTTCCTGAGGCAGCGATCTATTAGGGTCGTATTGGATGGTTGCTCATCGGATCGCGTTGCAATTAATGCCGGAGTGCCTCAGGGTTCAGTTCTTTCAGCTACCCTCTTTTTGTTGCATATAAACGATTTGCTAAAGCCCGGTATCTTTGGGTATGCAGACGACAGCACGGTGACTGAGAGATATATTCCTGAGGCCCAAACTACTAGTGGAGAGACCGAATCCTTTAGGGAAGCTTTGGTTGAGCGAACGAACCTGACCTTGAAGGCCGTTGACGAGTGGGGCGAAGCCAACTTGGTCAGGTTTAACGCTTCCAAGACACAGGCGTGTTTATTCACAGCCAAAAGGAGCCCTTTTAACTTGGCTCCTGCTTTCCAGAATGTTTCATTAGCAATTTCGGACCACCTCGAACTACTTGGGCTGAAATTAACTACTAAGCTGAACTTCGGTGCCACTATTGAGGCCAAAGCGAAATCCGCTGCTAAAAAACTTGGGGTCTTACACAGGGTGAAGCGGTACTTCACGCCGGAACAGCTTCTAACACTTTACCAAGCTCAGGTTCGATCGTGCATGGAGTACTGTTGCCATCTTTGGGACGGGTCTGCCAAGTATCAGCTGGCCGCTTTGGATTCAATAGAGCACCGTGCTCGCAGAATCATTGGCGATCCTGAATTACTGAGTGTAAGGTTACAAAGCCTTGAGCACCGTCGCAGGGTTGCTAGTTTGTCTGTGTTTTACAGGATACATTTTGGAGAGTGTGCACAGGAACTGCACGATTTAATTCCGCCATCTCCGTTCCTCCACCGGACGTCCAGACGAGGGGAGCGGTTTCATCCTTACGTTGTGAATATTCCATTCATTCGCACGAAGCGATTCGCTTCTACCTTCCTAATGCGGACTGCTAAGGAATGGAATTCGCTCCCTTCGTCTGTATTCCCGGTAAGATATAATTTGGGTCTTTTCAAGGCAAGAGTGAATAGGCTGTTACTGAACCAGCGTGCTACACCCTCGACCTCGTCGTCACTTTCCATCAGGTGCGACTGAGGTCAAACGCTGGTCAGTCTTTTATATAAAAAAAAATAAGACAACAATAGAATATTACAAAAAAGCCTTTATCTTAAACCTCAACACTACTATACGTAACGTTATGAATGTGAAAGTTTGTGAAGATGTTTGGATATTTATTACTCAATCACGTATTAACATACAGTCAGCGTGATATAGTTGGTAGCATCCAAAGTACTCAAATAGTTCGGTACACCATACAATTTCTATGGTGTACCTAACTTTACCTGTGTACCTGCTAAACTTAGATGAAGCTTTGGGTACTGACAGACAAATAACTGAATTGAGACTAAGGACACTTGATATCTCGGTAAAGTTTGACTCACGTTAGAGCCGCCCGTCGCCGAGCCGAGGCCATCGTCGCTGCATTTTGTATGGAATTAATCACGTGATCACCGAGCCCTCCGAGCCACTGGCCCGCCTCGGGCCGGTTATGCGATGGACGTTACAGCTATGTAAAAAGGCTATACTGGGCCAGGTGACGGGAAGGCGACTTGATGTCCACGCGATGTCGACGGGCGTGAGATGATTGTCTACTCGCAAGAAATGGCTGGATGGAACGACGCTCGTGTTAACGTCAATATTTGAATGTCGGACCGCTCGGGCCTGGGCCGCCACGGTGAATGCCCGGTGGGCTAACGGAAGATTCCAGCTCGGATGGGCGACGTGTAGGAGACGCGATGGTGTAGCGTGAGTCAGTCAGTCGTGAACAGACGAAATCGCGGGCAGAAGCTACTATATACTGGTTACTTGGTTTTTGTGTTGCTGTTATGTAGTTTCATGTGCAGTGGCGTTTTTTGATTGATTGTTCAAAATTTTATGTAAAAACTCTCTCTCTTCTTTTTAATCTTCCAATACATTATAGTATATTAGTTTTGGGTAGAATATAAGACAATTTATAATTTGCTAATTTGAATGCGCATAAAGGTTGCGAGGATGCAAGTAAAGTAAAAGGCGGAGCTTTCTTTAGCGTACATGTAATGTATGATCTATCTAAAGAGTTAGATCCCTGATATCACATATCCAGCTTATGTAAATGATATGAACCCTTATGTGAGCCGGGCGGTGTCCGCAATTAACCACCAAATGTTGTTCGTGTAAAGCCGATTGGTATCAGGCTTGGTTTCTGTCGACGTTGTGACCGTAAAGATTGGTTGATAAAACACAAATCAAGATCCAGGAGCGGTGAATAGAATATGTTAGGGATTGCTCTGTCATTGTAGACTAGATGTTTGCTTTCTAATTTTTTTTAAACACAATGTTGACGTCATGTTCCTTATGCTGCGAAGTACCTCGTTGCAGGTTTGGCTAGACACGACACGACACACAGGTCGTTAAGTGTAACATTGCCGGCCTAGGCCGTCATTGTTGACTTTTTCTATTTCATTTCCATAATTATAAATTTGTGACACAGCACAGCATTATGGCGATTGGCTATAAAAAATATTGGTCATGGTTATTGCGATGACTTTCTGCCAAACAAAAAATTTTTTTTGGTGATTTTTGCATTTTATTTTGCAAGGTTACTCTTAGTTTTTATATTAATATAACTTTTATTTCTAGGAGTTTTTTTTTCAATGATTATATTACATTTTACGTCTAAATAAACTCGTCCGGAAACGCGTTAATTCCCGGCCTCTGTAGTAATGTACAATTTATGTTTATTTATTCTTTATTGGTGGTACAAAAATTTATCCTGATATACTTAACATATAGATATATATATACATACAGTACAATACAGTATATTATTGCACACCGCAAATAGCAACAGCAGTAGCGACAGGGCTTAATAAATGTAGATCTTAGACAAAATAGGTCCGCCTAAGAAGCGATCTCCTCTAGACAATCTCTGGATAGTGGAGTTAAAATTCATAGTATAGAGGAGGTGGTGCGGAATTATGTATGTTGAAATGAAAAAAATCATAAATATATAATAAACCAATGTACGAGCTGATTGAAAAGTTCGCGGCCTGACTAATAAAAAAAAATCTGACACCATTTAGAATTATCATTGTTCACTTGTCATCCCGCGAAATATAAATTGTGTGACAATATTTAAAATAATTTTTACGTCTGCTTTAAAAATACCTTCCAACAGATGTTTCATAGTAGACAATTTGGAGCAGCGTGCTGTTAGATCTTCATACAAAAGTATTCATTTGGAAGCAAATTTTTGATGATACCCAGTCTACAATTTATAGTGGAGATGAAACTACTTCCGAAGACAGTTATAATTTTCATAAAATATAATATGTATAAAGAAAAAACTTTTTAATGGCTTCATTTTATAATTTGTTTCAGGTAAGCTTCCAGACCTGTTTTTAAAAACATTGCATCATCCGCTCGTCTACGAGTATTTTGAGGTAATACTCTCCAATATTTGATTTTGTCCTGACCTAGTTTTTATATAGTCTATCTACACATTTGAAAAATGTTATAATCAAGAAAAGTGTTTTCAGCGCGGGCACGTATGGAAAAGTATTATCGTTGCAATGACAAACAACTTTGTGTTGGCATTTCTACCCGCATCAGCATTCTAAAAATATAGTTTTATAAGCTAAAAATGTTCTTGTTATATAACTTTGATAGAAATACACTAGCATATGTTTGTTTAAATTAATAACGTTCGGGTTGAAGTTAAGTTTATTGTATCTAACCATCATAGTTATTTAATGAGTTATGTTAATCAGTCTATTGTGGTCAGCGCTACTGTCCATTATTGCGTCAAAGCCATTCAATATCCACAAATCATCTAGCTTATCCATGATTCTAAAGTAATATTGACCATAAATATTTATTATTTAATTTAATCAAAACTACGATACTTAAATTATGTCATGTATAATTGATATCATGGAATATTTGAACAACGAATTTATTTTACAAGACTCGACGAAAATAAAGCAAACAAAAATTTTGTTTTTATTGTTTACTTTTAATTTCAGGTCTGCTGTGGTAAAATAAACTATTTGTTTGAAAGTTTATGCAATTGTACCATTTTTGTTACGGAATAGTTTTCTGCTTACACGTTTTAAACAACATTCTGAGCTCTGAGTGTAAGTTTTTAACGTAACTTTACGTCACGAACGCGTTTGCGTTTCCCATATAAATAACATTATCACTTACGCGTTCGTGAACGTTTTTTTATGTTAAAAGTAACTTACACTAGAGCTTCTGGATAAGTTCGTTTAACTCTTGCGGTGTTTCACATGCATAAATATCGTTGATTCGTCGGGTTGTATGCAAATAACCAGTTTCGAAACGAGTTCAATTAACACTCTGCTCAGTTACAGTTGTATATTTAATTAAAATACGTAATCAGTTTGTTTTTGCAGAAAATTGTGAGAATTGATAAAATAATATTTTATTACGTAGCCGTATCGCAATAGTCCTGCTTCTTGATCCATGTTTAGTCCCTTATGCTTACTAAGGGCCTGTTTCCACATGATTAGTGTGCAGTGCGGGTTCATACATTTGTTACTAAACATAAGTGACAAATGTATGGACCCGCACTTAACACTAATTAATGTGTAATCAGTATGTTTAAAAAATTTTGTAAATTCTGTATGTTTCAAAACCAAAGCGCAGTTAGAAGTGAAGAAGTTGAGACTGAGAATTTTCTTATTTGGCTGAATTAAATGTCGATATAAAACATAACCTCAACAATAAACTTAAGATACATAATATCATGATTATGACAAAGTAGTCATAGTAGTTGTCATACGTAGTGACATCCCTAACTTTTATTTTAAAGTAACGTACAGCGTATTAGATACACGTTTCGTAGTCAAAAGGGCAAAAACCCTAAGAGCATCACCATGTCTGTTAGTCATATGTCACAATTTTTTATTTAACACGTAGAGATGTAGATTCGCTCTGCATCTTCTATCGCATTTACAACGGAGAGTGTTCTGAGGAATTGTGCGGATTAATCCCTGCTGACGCCGCTTCCTTCCACCATCGTTCTACGCGGAAACATTTCCAAACTTGGATAGTTGGAAATCCTCTACTGTGCGTTTCTCTAGAAACTTCCTGCCTCGCACATCAAAACTGTGGAATGATTTGCCGTCAGCGGTATTTCCAGACCGATTAGACCCTCAAGAAAAGAGCGTACGAGTAAAAAGGCCGGCAACGCGCTTGTGCTCCACTGGTGTTGCCCATAGGCGACGGTAAAAGCTTATTATCAGCCAATCAGTCTGCTCATTAGCCATCATTATCATTAAACAAAAAATAAATAAATTGAATAATAATAAAGTTTTAAAAGAAGGTTGTGATTCAAGTGCTAATACTTATTTTTGTAGTAAATAACTTTTAATATGTTGTATTAATTAATCAATCACTAGATTAATCGCTTATTAAGTTTGAGACAATTTTTTTAGAAAGAATCACCCCTAAAGTATGAAAAATTGCTTTAAAATATCCTTTAAAAGCTAGCTACAGCTACTACTTAATAGAACTCGCTCGGCATGACAAGGTACCAAGTAAGCAGTCTACGAGCGTCGCGAAAATTTTAAGACAAGTAAGTAGAAGACTACTAAGTATCCCGGGGCAGGATAATTAATCAAGTTTCTGCCTAAAAGCATATTTTATGTCGCGTGTCGCCCGCATGTCGGAGCATTGTAATTAGTGTGTAACAGTGATAATAGCGACAGCAGTATTTTCCATATTATGTTCAGGTTATTAAGCAAATTGCCTACCCTTAATTTTATAATACTACCGCTTATTCGTGAGAAATGTTTTATTTAGGTTTGAGAGCTAAGAATCTTTGAACGTTTTACAGTGTTTAATGTACAAATACAATCTGTACATTCAATAAGCATACGAGTTTAGAATTATATTTAGATACCTCTTGTTTAGAATTTTAATAATATTTTATCCGTGCAAAATCATTCGGCCCGCAATGTAACGCCACCACACTCGAATTAAACACTCGTTGACAGTTAGTTTCAAAACCTCATATAGCATAATGTTCGCATTATACTTCAGAATATAATATATATTATATTCATATATATATAGGTATATATATATCATGTCTATAGTAAGCGTAATTTATGCACAATAAATAAATCCTATATCTGGTTTAATTATTTGCCCCTATTGAATTTACCCACTGTGTGTATACATACCTATTGCCGTATAGGCGCAAATACAAAGATGAAATCAGTAGGCGTATAATGGAATTCCAGTAGCTATTAGTAAAGGTCGAAACTGGGCTTAAATGATTCGTTTGGGTGCACCAAATTCTTCGGACTGTAAAGTACAGTACAGTTGGTAATTTTTTTGTGAAAACTAGTTTTTTGAAGAATTTGCTTCAAATTGGACGTCGCGCATGCAGGTTGTGACATCGTATTTGCGAACAGTCGTTAGACACGAATCCAACTACGCGCGATGCCCATTTGCGTGCCTGGGTAATATGTTACTACAGATGAGGTATTTCAATCCCGCCTCAAAGATCTACCTTATGCGCTGCATAGGCAATTGGCAAGCGTTCTTGCTGATCACGTAGGAACATACACGCGACGGAAAAGTTATAATTACTGACTAGAAAATTGTTATTTTGATATTTACAGAGTCGTTTCTGGTGCAAAAGTTGTCCATTAATAATTATATAACACGGCAATTCCTCTAGCATTATGGGCACTTTTTCATCAGAAATAAATTAATTTAGGTATGTATCATTATTTTCTTTTATTTCGCCTATTTTGTTTTTATAATATTTAAATTCTTGTATGTTTGTTTGGAAATAAAATATATTATTAGCCTTTTTGATAGGTACGTAAGTACAGTCCAACAACGCCTCTCGTCAGAGCGATAAAGTGATGGCTTCGATATATCTGATGGTAACTGTACAGTAGTTCTATAAAATTATGATACCATTATTTTGTAGAACTTTTTGTTACACAGGGGTGTTTTTAGATTTGTTATTGTTATTAGTTTTAAAGTACCATCACATTAGTTTTAAAATACCATCCACGTAGAATCAATTCTGTTGGACACCCAGGAAATGTTAGTACCATCGTGTATCACTAGTTTAAAAAGCTATGAGGGCATAACGTTCCATTTAGGTATAATGACGTTTTTTTTTATAACTGTCCGGTGAATGATTCTAGTCACACGTGATGGAAGGTGAAGACAGAACTTAAGATGGAGTTCACCGGTTCAGTAATAGTCTATTCACTCTTGCTTCGAAGACATGAATGCCGACCATGAATGTCAAAGTCACTTTCGATTCGCTGCTATTTCTATGGAACCACAAGAAACGTCTTTTTTACACGTCAGTGGTAGTTTTTTATTTATTTATTTGTGGTTTTACTATGACAGTTTAAATCATTGTTTCACCCATGTTTTATGCAAAGGTAGGCAATAAGGCATAATTATAATTATTGCACTATACTTATGGATGTTAGTCCTCAATTATGTAAATTGTAGGCAGCATTTAAATTCTAAGAAAGCCTTTTAAATGCCCTTTTACTGCTACGAAATTAGTTTTAAAGAGGAACGTCACCCAAAAAGCACTAATTCCCTCAAAATTGCCGCCTTGTTAAAAGTCCAGATTTCGCTTTACACTTTATGAAATTCGCTTGACATGGCTTAATTAATAGTTATGCGGAGTTTCGCAAAACTTAGTCACTGAAGCAACCTTAAATAAATAAATCAATTAACGTTAAAAATGTTTTTAGAAAACTTTATATAATTGTAAATTGATATTTGTTTATTTATTGTAATCAAGACGTGCAACAGGCACCTTGTTTTATTTTAAATTGAGTTTCAAGAACCCTCTTACAATACAATTAAAATCAGTTAAGACTTCGGTTTTCTCGGGTATCATCGCTTAATTCCGGAGTCGGAAATGACACGATATACATTACCGCGATTACTTTTAGGTAGCATTTAATTTGAAGTATCATAAACGCAATATTAAGCACCTGCCAAGATGACATTATTAACCGGTAGACCTAGGAAATTTGTTATGCAGAAGCGACATGAATTTGAACATTCATTATTTAATGAAGCTGAATACATACATGAGTCAATGTTTTACTGTTTGGTGTAAGTAGGTACGATATTATGTCGCATTAATAATTGATAATAAAATAATCATAAAATTAAAATTAAAAAAAACCGGCTTCAACCGTTTTTTATTCATATTTCGTAAACGGCTTGGCCGATTTTGGTAATATTTCATTTTCATATAGTAAAACAACAAAGCTAAGCTCAAAATTAAAAAAAATATTTTTTGTTTGAAATGTCTGCTTTTCGTAATTTTTCCTTGATCTGGGTGCTTCGTGCCAAATTTTTAGTTTCTGAATTCACGGGAAGTACCCCGTAGATTTTGCGAGTGTTGAAAAGTCTAAAATTTGCACCATTAACGACTGTATCTTTTATTTGACACTAAGAAGGCAGACTGTCAAACTATCTAGTACTTGCTAGCATCTTTCTTATTTCAATATAAAGGTTGTGTTAGTTTTGAGCTACAAAGGAGGTTTCGTTTGCTCATATCGTTCTTGTATCTACTGTATTCAATAAGACAACGAGTAATATATATATAATTAAAGGTCAAATCTGTAAATTGATAACTCTATGTGATAGACGAGGGATTCACGACAATTACCGAGGTTGGCCGAAGTCTTAACTGATTTTAATTGTATTGTATATGTATGTACCTACTTCAAAAAATTCGATATCCAATTTTCAGCGATATTTAAACAAAGTATATGTTAAACAAATTATAAACAAAATTGTAATCTAAAGTGAAATGATTGGTTTCTACATCAAATTATCAACATAATCGTATTCGTTATGCAAATGCTAGGAATAAGCGTAAATTTGTCATAGATATATAGGCTCTGGTAACCAATTTTCACAAACGGACTACCATACGACGTTTTGACCTATAGGAGAAACTCGGACTAAGACATTCTTTATTTAAAAGCGACTGGTAAATATCAAATTATGTAGATATTTTTGCTACTAGTTTATCCGTTTTCAAAAATAAAGTTTTTTTTTCTTTTTTGTTAAGGAGCCTTAGTCTCTAAGACTATGTCGGCTCCGTTTGACTTCACAACTTTTCTGTTTGACTTCGTTTACAATAGCAAATCGGTCAGGTGTCAAAAAAACTATAAATAAATAAAACGGTAAAAGTTGTATAGTGCAATTTATTAGGTACTCTAAAAATTAAACATTCCAATGTTTTTGTATAAAATCTGTGTAAATTTTGTAATGCACAATTTTAAATAGGTTATTACATTTTGTGTTTTGCATATAGTAGTTATACAGTAAATGCTTTAGGCCTATTCGAAATTCGATTTTTGTAAACCTTATTTGTAAATCTCTCTGTTTTCCTATTAAAAAAAATGTTTTGTACATACGTCTTGAGAAAACAAGCCATAATACGAACCCCGGAAACTGTCACTAGTAAATAACTTTAATTAGTTAACTCTAGGAAACCAAAAGTTGTCTTAAATATTACAACTTTACTTCCTCACAAATAATATACAAAATCTAAAAAGTAATATGTCAATACAGTATACGAAATTCACTTTTAAATGATTATCCCTAATGTCGGTTTGTGTACGGGGTTCTTTAGAATCTATATATTAGGATCACCTTAAATCCCCGATATATATTCTCGCTGTCATTGCGTTGGGCTGGGCCCCTTTTTTATCCCACCAATACATTGAGGGCGAGCCACTTTGTTTTGAGTCGACTTGCAAATAACATTTCATCAAGCTTTATTATTCCAGGATGTTAATAACCTTAAAGAAGCCTTCTGTATAGCGCAGTGAATGAGTGGAGATGTTTGTAAATTTAAATTAGCAAAAACGGTCGTGCGCTTGATATTTTGTTTTAAAATGTTAATTAATTTATTCTGTTTCTAATTCTTTTTTTGTTAGCAAAACTGTTTGCATACCGAATGCAGCTTGTGTAAATCTTCTATAAAATGTACGAACCATACTGGTGCACGTAGCTGAAGTAGGTAACAAAAAGCCTGGGTCCCACAACTTTATCCCAATTAGCGATACACCAATAATTACTACAGCGAATTCTATTGGACCTTCCAACTCCGAGAGATGACTAGGCCTCATTGGGATTAAGTACGGTTTCCTCGGGATATTCTCTTTACCGAAAATCCAACTGCTGTTAGGCCAGCAATTTTTATAGACGGCTTTTAGAACAAGAAAGTTTGGGAAACACCCGGCTTAGCTGAAATCCTCTAATTTAGGTCATGAAAAACGGAAAAAAGGAAAACTAACCTAAACCGCGATAAGTATTTTTAAACTTACCAATTAATAATATAATTCAATAATCAGTCGTTGATTGGAAGAATTGTAAATATATATTTACTAATATTAAACATTTGTAAATACTTATGTATAAATAGGTAGGTTAAGTTAGATTTAAATTGTTATTCATGTTTTAAAAAATGGGCGCATCGCCTTCAGAAGTCATTTTGCGAGGTTTTATGCAATGATTATTAAAAGCTTACTTTTGAAGAAAAAAAAAAAATACGAGCAGTATTTATTACCAAAAACATTTATCGTCTTACTCAGTCATATCTTTAATTGAATTGATCTTCAATTATGGCCAGTACTTCTACCGAACGTTATTATTTGAATATAATATGTATACCTGACGTATTTAATCATGCGGTTTGTAATAAGTTCGCACAATAAGTTTTTACCCTACAAACGTACTTTTGCCTGCGCTGTTTGGATTTTACATAAGAATACAGAAAATCTACTTTGCCTTATTAGTATTCATTTTAGATGGTTAAGTTTTTATTGAGAAACGTTATCATGCTATAGATACATATAGCAACTATAAAGCTAAAATGTTTTCCTCGCACAGCGACTCGCATACATATCCCGAGGTTTTTGTTAGGGTTCCGTAGTCAACTAGGAACCCTTATAGTTTCGCCATGTCTGTCCGTCCGTCCGTCCGTCCGTCCGTCCGTCCGTCCGTCCGCGGATAATCTCAGTGACCGTTAGCACTAGAGAGCTGAAATTTGGTAGTAATATGTATATCAATCACGCCGAGAAAGTGCAAAAATAAAAAGTGGAAAAAAATGTTTTCTTAGGGTACCCCCCCTATACGTAAAGTGGGGAGTGATTTTTTTCTTCATTTTAATCCTAACGTGTGATATATTGTTGGATAGGTATTTAAAAATGAATAGGGGTTTACTAACATCATTTTTGGATTATGTAAATATTTTCGGAAATAATGCTCCAGAAGTAAAAAAAAGTGCGTCCCCCCCCCAGTAACGTTTGAACCACAAGTTTCAAAAAAATGATAAAAATCTCAAAAGTAGAACTTTACATAAACTTTCTAGGAAAATTATTTTTAACTTGATAGGTTCAATAGTTAAAAGTTGAAATAGATAACATATACTTAAGAAAAAACGACGAGGACCTAAGTATAGGTATGTTATCTATTTCAACTTTTAATTTATATAGTAGTATTACTACTTAAAAAATCAAAGCAAATCAAAATATTTCATAAAAAATAATTTGATTTGTTCTTAGTTTCAGGTTCAATAGTTTTTGAAAAAAATCTATATATATATAAATGAACCCGTATTTCTCTTGGTCACGCTATAACTTGAAAACGGCTTTACCGATTTGACTAATTTTGGTCTTGAAATATTTGTAGTAGCTCAGGGAAGGTTTATACGGTGAGAAAGTATGAAAAATATCGAGTAATATACTAAAAAACGAAAATATTGTTCCCCATACAAACTTTATCAAGTCGAAAAAACTGTAAGCGCCGCAGGATTTCATACACCTTACGAGTTTTTGGTAAAATGGTCTCTGCTTTCACTCGAGAAAGGCGGAAGCGCCGTAGGATTGCATATAACTTAAGCTTTTTTGCGATTATAATAGGTACCTTATATTATTCCAGCACTAAAGTCGTTAAGGCGATAGTTTCTCACAAATTTTTAATAAATTAGCCCTTATTCCCTAAGATATGGCTGTCAAAATCTCTATTGAATGACAAGACACACTTCATCACTTCAGGCCCGGTACCGCGAACATCGAAGTTCGCATATGTCGAGTATTTCTCTTTTACTCCAATTAAGGCGTTAAGAGAGTGACAGAGACAATCGTCCGAAATTTACGAATATGGTTTACGACACCCCATAGATATATTAAAAATTCCTTGCGACACCTTATTTGGAGTAAAAAAGAAAGATGTTCGAAATATACGCACTTCGATGTTTGCGGTACCACCGTCGTTTTATGTATAATTCCGCGTTTAGTTTTAATCGTAAATAAGAATCTGCACTAATATTCATCGCCCAATGCGACCGTCCCCTGCGTTGTCTTACTACTTTACTCACACTCAGTACCCATCTGATGGTGAGTGAAGTAGTAAGACATATACAAACATCCGAGAAAATACAATAGGAAAGGATTATTCACTACATCTGAGCCCAGAGTGTATTTTTTTAACGTAACGAAACGTCACCATCGCGTTAGAGTTACCCATATTATATCAGTATCACTTACGCATTCGAGACATTTTTTACGTCAAAAGAAACTTACACTAGAGCCTCTGTACTTTAAGCTCGCGCGCATAGTTAACTTAATTTGCCGATAGATGTCTCTGTATGTGGAACGCTCATACCCTGCATGGTGGTTTAAAGATTCTTTCTTATTTAATGGGGTCGGAGCATGCAGTCTCCATGCCCATACATTAGGTTGAAATTGACTGACTGACTGGTGACGCTGGCTGGTTATCACTCCATGTTACAACCCCTTCTTACTACTCGTGGTGGGACTGAAATTGACAATTTTTTCGAATTTTCCATGTATAGTTGGGATCTATAACTCTTTCTTTAGTTGTCACCGTTTGTGGGCGCGTTTTAGGGTTCTATACTTAATATTTTTTAACTTTTAAGTGGGAACACTCACTGTGACGGACGTAAAACTACGGAACCCTACACTGAGCGTGGCCCGACACGCTCTTGGCCGGTTTTTTTTACTATGTAAATACTCTGATTGCCGTGTTTTGCTAAATTAATATCATCAGCCAATTGCCACAACATAGGACCGCTATTAGACAGCTATTAAAATAAACAATATAGATTAATCGTGCCGTTGGAAAATTGGTAAGCTGGCGTTTTCTCCTGACTACAAAAGCAGCGGAGTTTAATCTCCCTGATAATAATGGATGGTTAGAGTAATGGAAAAAAGTCTTCGTTTTGATCATTATAATTTAATATTAAAAGGTTATTTTAATGGTGCTCAGCGCGCGTGTGAAGCCTCTTGAATTGTAGACATCCATAAGCTACAGCTAAGCTAAACTAAGCTACAGGCGGACCGTATGCTTGTTTGCCACCATCGTAGTTTTAAATAAATTTATTTTAACTGGTACTAATTTCTAGGAAACACATTCGGTAGTGAGATATATGTGTTTTATTTGTGATTACTGGAAGCGAACATGAAAACGGTATTAATTTGGGTGCAACACAACGTTTGCCATGCATGTCAATAATTTTAATATGAATTTAGACAAGTAGCTGCCGCGCACGGTAAGCGATCCAGCATGATCAGATGAGATCTAAAGTCGATTCTAAACCAACGTCTGAAAAAATATGTTTCGCTAACACATGATGTGATAAGTGTACCCAATCATTTTCTTCTTCAAATTATAAATCGACAATTCAGTTTTGTTTATTTCTACCCACGCATCATCATCATCCTTAAAAAAATACTATGTAGTAAGTAGTAAGTAGACCTATAAGTGCGTGAGCAATTTTTCAATGGTAACACAACCATCCCCATTGCTTGTGAGTAACTAAAACACTTTTGACACGGTTTTGAAAAACAAAGTTATCGGTTGTCTCAGCGAGTTGTCTCATGTAGACCCGTCTACGGCCTAAACAAAACGTATATAACAGCATTGTATGACGTCTTATTGACGTATTCCAAGAAAATTTGCAGAAGGAATAGTACATTGTGCAACGAGGATGGTAAGTAAGGTATAGTAAACGCGAGTCTATTAGAAGTTTGTTATACACTTACCACCCGTGGTACATACAATGTTTTTCATCACATTTGCGAGGAAATAAAATAAATTCGTTGGTAAAATATTAGTTACTAGTGTAGTGTAGTTTTACCTATCGGACCGCATCCACTATAAAAGATTGTCAACAATGTCAACTTTGTTCAATGTCTTCCACAGATAATGTTAACAACTGCGTTTTGTTTTCGAAGTCGATAGATCATCCTGTCAAATAGTATCAATTATCAAAATCAAATAGAAAACAACTATTTTTAATAAATACTAAACATTAAATTGCAGTCAAATTTAATATAAAGATATGTTTTATACATATTAAAAGTTGGTTGTAGCAAACTTTTGAAGATATGAAATACACCTTGTGTCTCAGTCCAAGTGAAGTATAGGTTCTGTATATTTTTAAAACTAAACTTAACAGCCCGTGTGAGCTAAATCGGCTATAACTGCTCTGTACTCTCGCAAGTAACAACGCCATTGACGAGCAAGTGTGATGAAAAATAGTTTTAATAAAAATGTAGGCTAAAGTTGCAAAAGATTGTGTAGAAGTCGTATTACACTTTAAAGTCTATACATTCAAAAAGCCCTTTAAAAAAGTTATGCATACGTTTACCTATCTATTTTATACAGCGGATAGACAGCGGAAGAAACAAAATGTCGACTTATTTTAAGGTGAGATAAAGTGGATGAATAATAGTACGACATACAAACTACTTACTACTATTATAATAGTAAAAGTAAATAGCAATGATTTTTACAATACAGCCCAAATTATGTTAGTAGCGTCCTGAAATTCCTAACAAATCTGAAAAAATATTTTTATCAAGCAATAATCTGAATCGGTAGTGGCTTGGTATTATATTTTTGACTTACATGCTTCCCGAGTTATCGTTTGATGTAAAATCAACATGCACAAACGGTGAGAACAGTGCTTCAAAGAAACCCTTAAATTCCGGTATATGTGTAAATATAAGGCGAACGGGGACAAATAAATAGAGAACCGGAACGGGAAACGGAAGCGAGCGCTCTCGTGTTTATTATAGGAGTACAAACAAACACACGTGTCCTTTGTTTTAAGAGCGTTTAATAAAACGACCGCGATTGCAATGCATTGCCGTACTTACTTACACGTTCAGTAAATAGTAGTCTATTAAAGCGGCAAGATAGGGTATTGCATTGTTCAACTTAAAAAAATTGTTTGCTTTATTAATACGATTTTGCGATATTTCACAAGCATGATGTTTTTAGAATGTGTCTACAATTACATATTACCATTGATGTCATCGGTCGCCTATTCACTTCTGAACGTAGACTTTTTCTAATGTGAGTCGTTTCACACTGTCCTGGACTACAGTATCCAGCTATTTACCAGCAGCGTTTCAAACTCAAACTCAAACGTTTATTCAGTAAGTAGGCCACAAGGGCACTTTTACACGTCGAGTATACAAAGTAAAAGAGAAAAATAAAAACTACACCGGTTCTAAACCTACACCTCTGAACCGAGAAGTATTTTGACTTTTGTGACCGGCAAGAAACTCGGCGGGACTTATTTTTTCAAAACAGTATACAAAAAAAACTTAAAAAGTCTCTGTCTGTTCTGCAATCTGTTTTGCAAAATATCCCTCCCACTTGCAAAGGGATTCTTTTATAAGTTAAAATCTTTTTCAGAGAAAGTCTTAGCATTCCATCTCTAGAGCGCACTTACCGACTGAAGGTGGAATAATCGTACTGATAGCGTGCATTTCTCGGCATCGTATGTCATCACGGGCTTATTGGGATGAGTGTTGAAAAAACCAGGCATATTTTTCAATGCTCCTCATCGCAGCTCCTTACCTAGGTCTCCATCTCAAAATTATTTTTACCAAATTGCAGAATATACTTAAGGTTTTGCATAAATATAGCAATAGGTCTCATAACTATCAAGGTTTCATTGAATACTTTAGTTATCAAGGGCTTCATTGAATACTTTAGTTTTATACATTTTTTTTTCAATCGACTCAGGCAGATAGATGTTGTACACTGGAAGAGCGTCAAGCATTCACGATTAGGCCTTGCGTTTCGTGGCGAGGTAAAGGTTAGACCAGATTACAGAGAACCGTGTTCAACTGTTTTACCGGTTATATACTCAAAAAGCTTAAAAGTTCGCTGCTTTCCTTAGCCGTTTTCAGTAAATTCCGTTTCCAAAAAGTTGGGAATTTTGTTAATTAGATCTGGCTTACACGGCAGACAATATTAGTTTTTAATTTAATTAGCTGGATTAACTGTACAGTTTTCATGAAAGCTTATTGTGCCGATGTTAGAATATTATGCACAGTATGTCTTGTCAGGCACTCATACGAGTATAAGTTTTATATCAAGAAGCACAGCAAAGGTTTTCTCATTGATTTTATAAGATGTACAATAACTAAAGAAGCCTCAATGTTGACAGCACCTTTATCTAGATAATGTTGTTCACCTTCATTCATTCTTATTGTCAAGAGTCATTGTTTAACAATTGAGTTGCCACTTCTTCATTAAAACAGCCACAAGATGTCCACTGCTGGACAAAAGCCTCCTTTAATGTTTTCAACAACCCATTGCCGCTCGGGTCCAAAAATTTCCCGCGGCCCTGACTAGATCGTCGGTTCACCTAGTTGAGGGACCTTATAATGTTACATCGTCCGATATATGGTCACCACCCATCATCAGTCATCGGTTCTTCAAGCAATGTGCCCTGCCCATTGTCACCTAAAATACGCCTGAAAATTCTATGAGCAATATCGTTGACTTTAGTTCTACCGTGGATTTCTTCATTTCTAATTCGATTACGAAGACAAACTTCTAAAATAGCTTAGTCCATAACTACATTATCAGTTACCACTTTGTTACCACAAAACATAATTATGGGGTCATCTAGTAAATACACAAACAACAGTCAAAGCACAATTGCTTATTAAGTCCTTTGTGTGTCCTGTGTTTTCGTATTAGGCATAGGCGTTCGTTGAATCGTACTAATCTGGGTATTTAGTAGTGGTTTTTGTTTTAAACTGAATATAAATTGTTTAGTTTCATTTGCAAAGTAATTACTACCACTAAAATTACATAGTTCATATTATTAAATTAGTGAAACGAATTTAATTTTACTTAATGTTGTTTATACAAAGTTTAGTGTTCACTCACACATTGACGATGTAATTTATATAGAGACAGAGTTTGAATATGAATAGCTCGGTATGGATTAAATGTGTCTGTTTGACTAGTCTATTGTTTGAAACGAGTATCGGTCTATTATAGCTTGATATCAATTAACTCGTTCAGTGTTCAATAAGCCTATAAAAGTGGTTTCCCTTTCAACATTTGTTTAATTATTATCTTTGTAGTTACGAGTCTGGATAATTCATTATAATATATTTAGATTTTCAGAGATTTTGGGTTTTTAATAATGTGTCTGTCTGTATTATTTAGTGTGATATAATTATTATGATATCCTATCATAATATTCAGTGTGATATATTATGATGTCTCTGAATCAACCAACAATATTTCTTAAACCAAAACCAACAAAAAAAAAAATAGCTAATCTCCGAGAGATTTCATTTTATCCTCGCGGTAGTGAGGTCAATAATTATTTGTTTCACTCGGTATCAAAGTATGTTCGCATCTTGTGCTTTGATACCCTCCCAATGCTCAAGATTCCACTCTTTGAACTACTTGCCATGCTCGTGGTTCAATTTTGGAATCTTTCGCTAGCTCTGGTCTCAATATTACCTCACCTCACCTGTATGGCAAAATAAATGGATATATCAGTGTTACATATAGGTACCTGTATTTGTGTTTGACATTGTATTGTACAAATATGTTTGATATTATAACGCAAATAAACCATTCTGTATTTTTTGGAATTCTAATATTTATCAAATAATATTTTTTTTGTTGCTTTAGCATTTTTCAGTGATTTGCTTTAGTAATAGTACATATTTACTTAGTACCATTCCCATGACTCTTTTACCAAAGATAGTACACAATAAATGGAAGTGTCAGTCGACCATATTAGTTTACATTATTTTTGTTTTCCATTGGTCTTCGGTATAGGTACTGTGATTTTTAGTCGAGTACCACCCCTTAGCACCAATGCCCTCTCGTTCTGCATCCGTTGAATGTCTTTTCGTCTACTGTCGAAAGAGCATCCATATATCGATGTAACTAAAACTTCTTGTATTACTTCGCTTACAGACTACTGTAAGCGAAGTAACAATATCAACATATCGGGTACTATAAGAACAATTGCACATAATTAATAGCCGTATTGTTAACATCCCCGTGAGTTTTAAGCTATTTTTGGTTCTTTGTTGTTACACATGCTCATTTAGTTTTGAAGTAGGGCTTTCAATTCAAGTCTAGGCGGCCAGCTAAGTGAAACAGTAGTTCGATTTAGTGTAGCTGGAGTTTGTGGTATGTTTCTCGTTAGGGTCAATTACAAGTGTTTGCCTTTTAGTTGTACTAAAGTTATTCAGACTAATATTACTTGAAGATACGGAGCATAGCAGACTTACGAAAGTTCTGAAACACTTGATTTACGAGCCCCAATGCAAATGAGTACGTCTGGTAGGAAAAAAATGTACTAAACTAACGTTAACCTAAAAATTCTGGGGGACGAAGGTGTTTGGAAGAATTAGCAATATAAAAACAGTATAAGTTATAAATCGTATTTTATTTATTCAATGAAAAAAAAAACGAACTTTCCTTGGTAATAAAAAAAAACATTGTTTCACCAATTGTACTAAAATGCAAAAAAGTTCGTCTTTAGTGTTACCGACGCAGATTAGAACGTCTACCACTTGGTGGCGTCTCCTTTTGCATCTAAAACGGCTTTAATTCTGAGCGGCATTGTATCTACCAGCTGTCGACACTCTTCCGGGGTTGTTTCATTCCAAACACAGGTAAGTTTCTCTTTAAGATCAGCTTTTGATCTGGACGGGTCCTTTCGCAACTTCTTCTTCATTTTCCACCACAACGTTTCTATGGGAGACAAGTCCGGGCTGCTGGATGGCCACGACATGGTAGGTATTTTTTTCTTTTTCAGCCACGCCATCGTTGCTTTAGCGGTATGGCATGAGGCACCATCTTGTTGAAAAGTATTTTTATACTTTAACTTACGTATAGACGGCAGCAAACTCTCTTGTAAGATGCTTTTGTATTTTTCGGCATTGACGGTTCCATCTATAAATTGCAGACAGCCGACACCCTGTGCCGACATGCAGCCCCAAATCATTAAGGAAGCTGGAAACTTTACCTTACGCTTAAGACAATCTTTTTGAAATGCCTCTCCTTTTTCGCGAATGACTTTACTTCGTTCATCGCCTACTGTGACTTCAAATTTAGATTCGTCACTCCATATAATTTTACGCCACTGATCGACGGTCCAATTTCTGTACTTTTTGGCGAATTTCAACCTGTTAGTTTTCTGTCGTTGTGTAAGTAACGGTTTCTCTTTAGCAGTGTAAAAACCGTAGCCCATCCTTTTCATCACTCTCTTGCAAGTATCCACTGAAATGTTTTTTTTTAATTGCGTCACGCCATAGTACCGTAAGTTCTCCAGCTCTTGCACGACGATTTTCCTGTTTTCTGCTTTAGTAGTAATTCGTGGGCGGCCGGATTTCTTTAAACAAGAAATTTTGTCGTGTTTTCGATGATGCTCGATGATAGTTTGGATTGTAGACCTTGGCATAGAAAGGTCCTTGGCAATTTGGTACGTAGATTTGCCTTTATTGTTACTGGAGATTATAATTTTCCGCACTTCTTCAGTCACTGGCTTACCTCGTGCCATCTCGATAGAAAAACGATTTGGAGTAATAAAAAATTAGGCTGAATTTGCCCTTTTATATAGTGGTTTGTCATTTTACATGACAGAGAATATTCCGTATTCAATTTGAAAATAATATTTTATATTACGAACCCTGGTAAACAGGTTTTATTTTAAATAGACGACCTATTTTGCCTTAAATATGAAGCAGACGTAATTATTTGCGTGTGAGATGTAATATTTATAATTAAATTATTTTAAAATAAATAACGAGATGTACACTTTGTACAACTCAAAACTAAGCTAGCTTTAGTGACATTGCGTCTAGTGTATTCCATTAATCATCAAAGTCGATTCGGGTAGAAATACTAGTTTTTGAAAAAAAATACGCATGCAGAATTGCGACTAGACGAGCTATTTTGCATTGGGGCTCGTATGACATGTCTTTCCCGTACACGGAACAATAGTGTACCGGATTTTTGGGAGGCGTATGAGGAGCCGGGTCGAACCACGCGCAGAGGCCCTTTTGACAATTTGATGATATGTAACTAAGCGGATGTTATAAGCCGCGTACTGACTGGGCGAGCAGCCTCGGCGAGGCAGCCTCGCGAGGCAACGCCTCGGACAGTCAGGACGTATCTTGTGACTTTTGGTTTTTGTCCATGCTCAAAGGCGCCTCAGTAGAGTAGAGAGGTAGGGCACAGCGATGACCATCACGCTTGAGTCTGGGGCAGCCCAACTGGGGAAGTACCTCCTCCTCACAGAAGACCACAGCCATAATAGCACTGCTACCTTTCAGGTATGTAGTGTTGTGTTCCTGATGGTGATTAAGGTTCCCAGAGCTCCAACCCGACCAAAGGCCGGCAACGCGCTTTTGACTCATCTGGTGTTGCGGGTGCCCATGGGCGACGGTAATTGCTTATCACCAGGCAATCCGTCTGCTCGTTTGCCGCCTATGTCATAAAAAAAGTACGTCTGCCGCGTTCTGTCAGGACAGTTGTTTTTGCCTCGCTCATTCGTCGCATATGATAGGTTAGGTTAGCGTAATGGATAAAGAGCAGAGCATAAAATTAATTTATCTTTATGGTGAACATCGGTTATTATGGGACGCAAAAAGTCCTGATTATAAAAATAGGGGGTTAAGAGAAGATGCGTGAAGACACGACTTGACGTTAAATTGAGCGCTCGATGTTTGCCTTAGCCTCACCGTGGCTCGGCTTTGCCGCGCGAGGCAACCTAGTGCACGATCGAGGCGCCTCGCACGGCGAACGTTGCGCGGCAAACGCCCGAGGCTGCTCAGTGAATACGCGGCTATTATCGGACATGTTATTATTACCCTTAATTATCTATTCAATGTAATCATGAAAAAAAATCACACAAGAAATAATCTAAACTGATCATAAGATCGAACATTGCAAATTGGCGTCCTTTTTAAAGCGCTTAAGATAACTGTCTGTAGTCTGGGTCTATGTTCAGTTTTTTAAATCTTATTGTAGGTTACTGTCATATTATACAGTATATTCTCGTGGTATAAATACGTATACAGTGTGTAAGTCTTCTACGGGCGAATCTCTTAACGGAGGGTAGAATAGGACATAAGAAATGTATTTAGATAACTTTTGCTTAAAAGTGCAATTAAAATTTTATCCATATAAAAAAATTCGGCCCGCAATGTAATGCAACGCACTCGAGTTAAACACTCGTTGACAGTTAGTTTCAAAGCTTATATCGCGTAATGTTCGCAGTACATTACTGCTCAAAAATTTTTCAAAAAATAATGACACGTGTATAATAGATTTTATTAAAGAAAAACCTTTTGGTTAATGATTATACTGGTAAATCCTATGTCTGGTTTAATTCTTCGCCCGTATTAGACTTACACACAGTATAATAATTAACAGCAACCTTTATCTACTATATTATTGAGATTGCCGTGGAAACGTTTGGCAGTTGATGTCGGACCGTCATCCTAATGGCACCACTATAATTGGTGAGCCAATAATTAATGTAGGTCGAATCATTGTCAATTATATTATTGACAATTTTGTTGCCTCACTTGTTCCATAGCGGAAACCTGGCTTCCGGTATATCGCATTTAACAGTGAGTAATTTACCGAATCATTTATTGAGGGGTTTAGACCATTCTGATTAATAGATGACAATAAAAAGTACGCTTTTCTTTTCTCGCTAATAACATTTGTATTTATTATTAATTTGGAATATAAGCTTTCAGATCGTCCTACAAACCGTTAAATACAATCAATACCAGACTTTAGCAATCCAAATTCCTGGCGCTGAGACCGGAGTGCTTTCGGACATGATTATAATGAGGAATAGTCTGGAACGTTGTATTTTGCACCGCGATATAGCAATATCACGCTTATCTATTTATAAAATGTACCCCGGAGAGTGAGCACAATGCACCTTGAAGCATATATTATTATTGTAACAGACTTGGCCGCTTCTGATTGCCAGCTGTGAACCAGAAGCAAGTTTTTGGTGAATTAAGTTCTTTATAATGATTGTGGTTAATAAGGTTATGTTTCATGTCAAACATTCGTTTTAGTTTTAGTTAATAGTTTGTCCAAAAAAATAAAAGATTGTAATTATGATCTCAATTAACCGATCCGTACTTAAAATTAATCGTTATTCGCAAAACTATATTATAAACAGTTATATAAACAAATCATTTTGAATTCTGGTTCCTGAATTCTACCTACTGCAGTAGTTTTTTTTTTTTTTTTTTTTTTTTAATCTTTATTTAAAGAGCTTTGTCACTTTTGTGACGATGTCGCTCTGTACATATACAATTAAGTGTTAAACTATCTTCTGCTTAATCCTAACGCCACAAGTTTATACAAATATTTTGCATCTTCAGATAATGGATGCCCCAAAATTTGGTTGCAACCCCCAACTTCAAATAAGGTGTTGCTCCTTGTTTCCTTTCTCTCACTTTCGTTCCGTACACATTCCATGATGACATGATATGCATCCTCTAAAATATCACATTCGTCACAGTTTGGTGAAGGTACTTTTTTCATCAAATACGCAAATTTATTTAATGGGATGTGTCCGGAACGTAGCCTAAACGCTAAAACTAGTTCATGTCGGCTCATACACGAGTCTTCGAACCATGGATTCCTTAAGAGTTGTGGCTGGATCGTTTTATACCATATCGCCTTATCTACCGATCTACAATCAAAGTATTCACTCCACATCTGTCTACATTGCTTTATGACGAGGTGAATTGTATCCATAAATGTAGGTACTATACTAAATGGTATTCCGTCGCTAACCGCCTCGTTTGCTAAAATATCAGCCACCTCATTACCTGCCAGTCCTATGTGGGAAGGTATCCATTGTAAGGTAACCGATTTATTGTATTTTTTTAACGTACGAACTGTTGTTAATACGGAATAGGCTATCGGTGCTCCTCGATAATTCGAGGTGCATCGAGCCAGGTGTTGGAGGGCACTTCTCGAATCTGTCAGGATAACAAATTTATTCCCATCCACTGATTCAATCCAAGATAATGCTTCTAAAATAGCAACTAGTTCGACCTGCATAATTGAAATATTGGATGGAATCTTAAACTTAGCCGATACCTTACTATGGGGATCATAAAATGCGGCCCCCGATATTTCCTTTTTCTTAGAACCGTCTGTGAATATTTTGTAGTGCAACCCATATGTTTCATCCAAATATTTTGTGCATTTAGATTTTAGTTGATTTTTGTCGTATAGTCTTTTGGCTTTTGTTATGGGTTCTAGATTTATTTTGATAGTATCAGACAGTTTTATGTTACTAGTCCAGGTATCCAACGTAAACATATCAAGTTGTTTTTTTGTATGAATCAGAACATCATTTAAACAATTGTGAATCGAAACTAAAAGGGGTATTTTATTACCATACTGACGAGTGCTAAAAGTTTGAGATAAATTGGAAATAGAATTAATTGTAGGGTTGTTCAAAAGCGATTTCGATTTTAAATAGTATTTACCAGCCAAATAATATCTGCGAACATGTAGTGGGGGGATGTGCAATTCATTCTCCATTACATGTATAGGGGAACTTTTGATAAATCCACCAATCACTCGCAAACATTGGTTTTGAACTTTGTCTAATTTGTATAAATGACATTTTGCGCTCGTATCATAAAGAAAACTGCTGTAATCCAAACGACTACGAATAAGAGCTATATATAATCGTCTTAAGTGTTTTGGGTGTATTCCCCAACGAGGACCTGTAAGTACTTTAAAAATATTGATAGATTTAGTCAATTTTTGCGTTATTTCATCTATATGTCGTTTCCATCTCAGCCCGCGATCAAGCCACAACCCCAAGTACTTAACATTATCAACTACTTGTAAGGATGAATCATTTACAACAATGTCTATTGTCTGAGCCTTTGTATGCTTGCCAAAAATACATATTTTGCTCTTAGAACTTGAAATTGATAGTCCCTTTTCCTTTAGTAGGGCATTTAACACATTCAGAGCACATTGTATATCAACTATACCATCATTGACATTCTTGGTAGCAGTATACAAAGCAAAATCATCCGCATACTGTGATACTGTTACATTCGTTATTTCTCTGCAGATATTAATTGTAGCTATATTAAATAACAAAGGCGAGAGGGGTCGCCCTGCGCCAGGCCTCGACCGGTATATCTGATGGAATAAGCGTCGGAGATTAAACATTTAAGTATACGCTTCTTAAGGAAATTCCATAAATAATTACATATTTGAGCTCCTATTTTAAAATTGTCTAAAGTATTAACCAGATAACATATATCGACATTATTGTATGCATTTTCTAGATCTATAAAACAAGCCAAAGTTATGAGTCCCTGAGCCTTTCGCAACTGCGCGTCAGTCACCAGGCGACATAAATTATCAACACATGAGCGGCCCTTTCTGAACCCGGTAGTAACCTCAGAAAATATCAGATTTTTTTCAAAGTACCATTCGAGACGTTTGTTTAATATAGAATGAAGAATCTTGCAAATGCATGATATCAATGATATTGGTCTAAGTGAATTGGCGGATTGTGGGTTACGACCAGGTTTCGGAATAGGTACTATTTTAATATTACGCCATTGATACGGTACATAGCCACTTTCAAAAAATATGTTGAACAGACGCAATAGGGTTTCCTTGCCACAATCGGGTAAATACTTTAACATGGAATAAGAAATATCGTCGCATCCTGGGGCGGTATCCTTGGTTTTCATACAGCTATCGAGTTCTTGGCGTGAAATCTCGGCACTCATATGGGCGTTGTTGGACTTAAAACTTGGGGCCGCAGGTAGCACGTAATCAGGAGCCAAGTTATGCAACAGTTCGTCGATCTTTTCACTGTCTGTATAAGCCCTGTTTGACTTAATGCCTTTTAGCCACTTCATACGAGACCACATAACACTAGATGAGGTAGATTTGTCTATTGTTGAACAAAAGGTTTGCCAACTCTGGCTTTTAGCCTTTCTTATGTTAAGTTGAGCAATTCGAGTTTTTTTTTTTAATCTATCTAGATTTTGCGGAGTCGGATTTCTTCGTAGCTGAGCCAATGCTAGTCTTCTTTCGGCCACCACTCTTGAAAGCTCCGAGTTCCAATACGGTTTTGGAGTAAACTTGGATGTAGGATTACGATTAAATTTAATATTTGGGATATATAGGTCAGCAGCATCATTCAAATGTCTTAAAAATAAATCATAGGCTTCCTGGGGCCTGACAGGCATCACGAGGTTAGAAAAGATACTATCCAGATATTCTTGATATTCATCCCAGTTAGCTTTTTTAAAGTTGCGCGTTTTCCTTATATTAACAGGGTAGTTCATTTTCAATTGTAATTTGATGAAAAGGTGATCACTACCCAAAGATTCATTTGTAGCTGTCCACTCTGTTATTAGGGCTAGATCTGTTGATGCTATAGAAATATCTGGCGATGAGCTCTGCAACCTCCCGTTTACCATTTTTAGTCTAGTCGGTTGCCCATCATTTAACGAAATAAAATTACAATCAATCAGACTGTCAAATATTTGTGTCCCCCTTTGATTAAATCTATTTGACCAATTCGAGTGATGTCCGTTGAAGTCTCCTAATATTAGAGCTTTTTCTTTAAATTGTGAAAAAATGTAATCCCAATCATTTTGCGTTGTATTGATACTTGGTGGACAATAGACAGCAACGATATCTCTTACACCGTGACAGTTATATAATTGAACATGGATCATTTCAATGCCATGGTTTAATGTATTAATTGGAAGTTGCTGCGCTTGAATAGAATAATGCGTCAAAATGCATACTCCACCATAGCCGTCGTTTCTGTCCTGCCGAAAAATGTTGTAGCCACTTATTCTAATATGAATATCGGTATGCAACCATGTCTCACTAATAATACAAATGTGCACCTTTTCTTGATGAAGTAGTATTTCTAACTCCACTATTTTACTCTTTAAACTTTGGGCGTTCCATTGCAGAATGTTTAGTTGTTTGAATGTGCTAAATAACTTAATAGAGGTATGTCCGAGATATTTTCTAGTAGGTAGTCGATAGCCCACTGAATACATGCTTGAATTATGTTGCCGAATTTAGTTTTTACAGTTTCTTTAGGTGAAAAACATATTCCCTTTATCTTATCTACTAGCTGTCTAAGTGTCATGAACTTCTCCCTTGTAAGTTTTCGTTGTTTAGTTGTGTGTTCCTCTTGCTGATTGGTTGACTTTTCAGTCACATCTTCCGAGGACGATATATCCCACTCATCAGTATCGACCTCAACGCGTTGTTTTTTATTTCTTTTTACAGGAATTTTCGCTGGTTTACTTTTTTGAGGCTGCGTATTTTCACAATGTATAATTGCTTGCGTTTGTATAACTGGAGCGTTGTTCTCATTTTCCCGAGGTTTTTGGTGTTCTCTAGTTTTTGGTGTGCTTGTCAGTTCTTGAACTGCCGCGAGAGCTCTAGTGTGTAAAACCTCAGATGATATTTCGTGGCGTAAAGTGGTCTGTAGAACAGGCGGAGAAGGCGGGGTGTAGAGCGATGATGCCTTCTGATAGCTATGATTATGTTCGCTCATTATTTTTCTAATTTCTTTTTCTTTTATGAATACCGGGCATTTTCTATCTAGGGATATATGATTCATGCTACAATTTACACACTTCAAGATCTTGGTTTCACAGTTAGAGTGGTTTCCTCCACATTTAGGGCAAACTAGTCTATTTGATGGACATACCTTTAATGTGTGTCCGTACCTCCAACATTTGGAACACTGAGTGACTGGAAATACATAGGGTTCCACTCTAATTCTTAAATCATTCATGTAGATGTATTGTGGTAACGTATTACCCTTAAATCCTAATCGGACTTTTTCTGATTTAACCCAGCCGCCCTCTTCATTTGACCTACGACTTAAACGTTTTGCGGATACCAGTTCTATATCACTTGTAATATTGGCTGTAATATCTTCATCTGATAATTCTATCTCAATATCTTTAATTAATCCGTATGATATTCCCACATCTGAGGACTTGTAACATCTCCATCCAAGTTTGTTAATTTCGCCGGAGTTTAAAAATATGTCCGCATTTAGCTCTGTATCAAACATTAAGCGTAGTTTATATAAATTGACGTATTTAACTTCAATTACACCCTTAACGTTGATCGTCTTTAGAATTTTAGATAATGCGATTTGTTTTGGCATTTTTTCCTTACTAGTAACGCATACTTCAAAATTGTCCCTTATTTGTTCCATTAAAATTGGGCTTTGAGAGTTCTTTCTATCAATCCTTTTGCGTGTTCGGCTAACTAGGTTCCATTCCCCTTCTCCATCCTGTTTTTCATCCTCATCCCTTGTTCTTTTGTCAGGTCGTGTCACGCTTTCACCGCTTAGAGGTATGTCCAAATACATCTTCTCCTCAGTTAGGTCAGTCTCACTATTTTTCCCGGTCGATATTACACTGTCGGTATCACTGGAAATGTGCATCTCGGGTCCTCTATTTTCGTCACCCATTATACACCCGATTCATCACTACTAGCGTAAACACAATAAGTAGTATGCGCACACGTGTTCGACTGCCGGGCAGCCGGTCGGTGCGATAAGAAACCTTTTGTAACTTTAATTGCAATTAGACAATGCGCTGCGATCACACGTCTAGCTAGCACAATGCACTAATCCGAACTGTACTGCAGTAGTTACCTATCAAATATTCGTACGACTGACCGAATCCGATAATTCTGAAAAATGTTGATATATCCGAACTTCGCGTTTCATTTCGCCGAAGCCATATTTTGTGCAACAGCAATACTCGTTCGAGTATTTAAAAATCAAAACTGCTGTACCAATTGATTCCTTTTTATTTCCAATTCGTGTTTGGCTTACAGAGCAAAGGTTTATCAACATTCATATTTTAAAATACACATTCTTTTATCTTTATCTAGTTTTTCACAAACTCATTTAGGTAGCTTGGTTGCTTGGGCATATAACAAAATTAACTCCACCATCACTCAAGACTGACGATACAAATGCCGTAAAAAATCCGCTGTATGAGTTTTATTAGTAAAAGCGCTAGAACTATATCTAAAAAGTATCAGGAACTATAGAACTATGTTGCATGTTAGTGGAACTCCAATAAAAAAGTGATCTGCTGGAACTTGATACGCCATCTTCACGGACATGTAAAACGGTATATTATATACTTCACTATAGTAATAGTTTATTTATAGAAAAGACCAGAGAGTAATTATAATTAAAGTGTACTAAAACCAACCTAACTATGTTTACTTTGACTTATCACTTTACGAGTACGATTTATTGATACTCGCTTGTTTAATTTCGTGGCTCCTTCGAAGTGTAGGAGTATATCGTTTTTTTTTGGAAATTTCCTTAAACAGTCTAAATAAATAAATGAAAGTGCCTATGGGATGCACGAGGACGACTTGTGATTGCTCTGAACTAGTTTCAACGCTGAGGTGAAAATTAAAGTTGCACTACTTTAACAGCTTTTTATTGTCGAAAGTTGGATTTTTTTCTTTATATTACGTAGTTTTGAGCCGTACTGCGGCTGTAATGAGGCCGTGTGTGTTATTTTAAATTGGTATAGTTATGAACCAGCCTTGCGACTTCTAAGTTTTGTAGAGGGGTGTATTTAAATGCTGATTTGAGGCGATTCTACAAGCACCTTAGTTACTTACATATAGAACTTTTAACAACCAAATAGGTTTCATTAGTACACGTAAGTGACGTATGAAAAGTTTGTTTTCCTTTAGGTACGAAATTACAAAAGATGAGATTAAAATATTTTAAAGGCATGGTTTAATCTCATAAAGGGTGATTCAGGAGATGTGAACAGGATTAGCCCCACGAATTTAGTTAATAATAACCTACTGTTTCTTACCAGTTTTAATGAAATTAATAATATTTTTTTAGGAGTAAACAAATGGTCAAAATTCATGGTCTCAAATCAAATTGTAATTTGAATACTCCTGTCAAATTAAACGTCATCAACTCATCAGTCTCGACACTTTACAATTTTGATAATTTACTTTCTTTAAAATACCAATCGAAGACGATTAAAGGATGATTCACGTTAGACCGTCGCGCTTCCTACACGTCGACCTCACGAGCACGAGCCCACCGTCGACCTATCGCTTCACTTACCTCGACGGTCCGAGTCCGAACGGCCGAAACTCGAATATTGACATTAACACGAGCGTCGCGTCGCCGCTCCGCTCACGAGGCCCACCGGCTCGAGCGCGAGCCACCCGAGCCGCCCGTCTCTAACGTCAGCCGAGCTGTCTAAGTCATTGTCACTTGATGTCAATTAAATTCCTTGTCAATAATAATAGCAGAACTAATAGAAAATAAGAAGCAGAAAAATTTAGTTATTATATTAGCCATCACGGCTATAATAGCCAATGAAGAACAAGAAAAATCACGCAGACAATGAGGCATACACCCCTTTTGGTGCACACGTTTGCAGTACAGAGAATATGTGTTACTATATTCGTGACGATTTTGTATAATTTCCAAACCACGAGGAAATTAAGCACCGGTTGATGAATAAACAAAGCTCCAGAGTCAATATCCTGTAAAGATCGTCTAGCAGCCTACTTAAGGTAACCGATAATAAAATAATAAAATATATGTATAGGTATAATAAGTGCAAACATTATCGTGGTCTTTTCTCTTTAAGCCTATTAGGTTTAATAGTAGCCACGTATCGTTATTTCATAATTTTTCAGTTAAAAAAGGAAGTAGAACTTGGTCTTTGGTAAGCATTTTTATTATTTACAATTTTAGGACGAGCATTACTTTTATTGATTACAGTGTCATCAAATGAACAATATATGAACAGAGGATACACAGTCTGCAGTTTGATGAGGAGGCATTGAAAAAATTGCTGACATTCATCCAAAGATTGCTTTGTGCGAAACACATTCTGTGCTGACGCGCCTGCTTAAAATTGCTACGGTATAGATATATATAATATAATATCCAAACAGGCTATTCTATTGTTCAATAAGTATCTAATGATATATAACGAGATGACTTAGGTAGGTACAGCAACTCCGGAGATAAATTAGAGCTCTCTTACGAAGCAGATCCCATGCCATTTCCTTCGTTTTTCTAACAAAGCAAGGATGCTGGTTCGGGAAAAATGTTAAGTATCGCGCAAAATACGCGAAGCGATTAATAAAGATAGTTGCTCTAATTTTAATCGTAATGGTAGTTGGCCTGGCTGCCTATAGAAGCCTGGCATGTATGGCCAAATTTAGAAGTGGAAGTTTAGTAAAGTATAGTTCCGAGCAAACTAACGACGCCGGTTGAGGATTGCCGTGAACCGGCCACAACATCGAGAGCGGCAAAGGCAGCGCAGCGCGCAGCAATTCGTTGAAACAAACGGGTGTCGACACACAATGTTTGACAATAGTGTAGGAAAATTTAAACCATCTAATAAGTAAGATACTCCAAAGCAGTTCGCGTGTGTGAGGCTGTGAAATGATACAGTGACTCACGAAACTTTAAATACAATATCAAAGGACCATAAACTTATTCTACCATAAAATTACATTATTAGTTGCTGTATTATAAGCATATTACAATACCGCAAAGAATAATGTACGTTTCTGACCTATTATACTCGTAGATAGAATATTAAACGTAGATCTTTCTGTTATAACAAAGATCTTTTTAATATTTTCTCCTTGGATAAAATAAAGTGCATAAAAT
Organism: Grapholita molesta; assembly: GCA_022674325.2. Taxonomy (NCBI): domain Eukaryota; kingdom Metazoa; phylum Arthropoda; class Insecta; order Lepidoptera; family Tortricidae; genus Grapholita; species Grapholita molesta. Next base: position 9,155,852 of record CP053129.2, on the reverse strand, counting down.
ACTGAATTCATAATGTTCATCACACGATTAGAAACAACGTGAGACTAGTGAGTATCTTTGGCGTGAAGGAATTTACAAAAACCCTAGTTTGCCTGTACCTTCATAACAGTATATATATACCGCCTTCTTACTAGTCGAAAACTTTCTGTCAATATTGACAAGCCGTCTAGTTCCTAAATAATTGTATGTTTAATAAGGGCAGGTCGTTTTTAAAGTAAATCGTTTCTATTTAGAACATACAAGCACCAGAAAACTATAAAATAAGTGTAATGGATGTGACAGTGGTCAGTTTGTGCCTGTAGATACAGAAGTCAAAAGGGTAATGTTTTTCCAGCGTAATGTAATAATTTCCAGTGCGACCTAACAGCCAAGGTGGTCTCATAACAACCAAACAAATAGGACTATATACGACTGTACGTATAGAAGATTATAAACCTAATTGTAAAACATGCGTGTCCGCTTCAAAAATTAAACTTCCCATAGTAATGTGCCTTGCCTAAAGCAACTGTAGTCTGACAATGATCTGGCCGACGGTATATATCCATCAACATAATTGTACCGATAATGCTTTTGCAAAATTGTATCGACGTCTTGCTAAATCATAATAATATGTTCACTGATTTTCGTCTCATTTACAGGTTTTCATCAAAAATTTTAAGGAACGCGACTTTGGATAAAAATTGTTAGTCCTAGTTATATAATCATTGGTAAGCAGTAAGTCCCTTACAGGAACTTAGTAAGTTAGTCTAGTTTACTTGAATAGTGACATACAAAACATAATTTCTTACAAGCAAACAAGACATCTAATACAGCGAACTCTCCGTGATAAGACTATTCATTTTAGGTCCTGTTTGTTATAATAATGTAATATAATGTACGTATTTAGGGACCGTAAGTATCAGGACATTGACAAGATCCTATTACTGTCCGTCTTTCTGCCCGTCTTTTTCTGCCTGTTAGCAGTTAGAATGTACCTATGTACTATGTAGGTACCTACTTTTACTGTCATCCATGTATGGTCCTGAGATAGCTCTATTCATCATCTTATCAATCATTCTAGTACCGAACCGTACCGAAGGACGTCCACTGCTGGACATGGGCCTCTCCCAAAGCAACTCACAATAACCGCCACCCGCATCAGTGGAATCATTCTGTCTTTACCAGGTCGCCAGTGCACCTTGTGGGGGTCTGCCCACGCCGCACCTTCCGATATATGGTTGGTACTATAACCACTTACCCGTGCGAAGACAGGAGAGGTTGCTAGTACCTACCAATAAATTATTATTTGCGTAATGACGTTTTCCGCAGTACTAGGTACTTCCTGTGAATACTAACTACATAAGGTTTGTGGTTGCCTAAATAATGGGTACTTACACAGCGATTTGGGGCGTACGTTTGTAATGTATTTACAACATATTATATACTTTCCCGAGCAAAGGTGGTTAGTTGCGAATAAAATCAGATTTTACTAACGATGTTCTCCGCAGTGTTTGGTACTTCTTATCCCACTAGTGTTTTCTTGTAAGAAACATTGACTTCCATCAGTTATCATCATCAGCCTTGAGCCGTCTACTGTTGGACAAAGGCCTTAACTTCGGTGTTGCCGTATTGACCACGTGTGGTAGGCAAGTTGGGAATCGCAGTAAAATACACTGTAGACGCGGGTCGCTACTGCTCATACCGGTGGGCTTCGACGCAGTTTAAGGACATACCCGGGTCCATGTCTCATTAGTAATATTAATAAAGGTTTACTGCAAATTACTTGCAATTTTTGTTGTATAATATTATTAATGTTATAGGTGTATTATGTAGCAGCCAAGGGAACTGGGCTGAATGACTGCAACAAGCGATCGACAGCCCGCCTGAGTCCGGCCGGGCGTCCCTACACTACATGCACATCTACATGAAGTATCAGTGATACATAATAAGTAAGCTTGTAGGATCTGTAGATGCCTTTAACAGTTATTTAATTTACCTAGTAGTCATTAAGTACGTAGGTTATGTTGAGGATTTTTTAATAGAGTGTACCCCAATTTAGCTGAGGTACAGGCAGACTAAAGAAGAAATGGTGGGACGACCTAAATGTTTTTAGCGACTGATGGCAATACGCACTAAAAGGAGCACTGGACACAAACTAGGCTAAGAAAAAGAGTAGAAAGGGTCAGGACCATTATAAGTTGTTGTTGTATAATTAATTTAATGAATGGTTGCTTAAATTGTAAATCCATGCTGATTACTTCGTTCGTTTATAACATATATATTCAGGACAATGAGAATTTGACGATAGGTCTGGCCTAATGGATAGTGATCCTGCTTATGAAGCCCATGGTCCTGGGTTCAAATCCTAGTAACGTCATTTATTTGTGTTCTGAGTCTTCTGAGTACCCACAACACAAGCCTCATTCGTCGGTGTGTTGTGCGCGCGTACTTGTAGTACGGCAGCTGTTGGTGTATAATCCTGGCTACGAGGTCAGTCTGGGCAAGTTCTCGCCGTTAGCAAGATGAGAACATAGAGAACAGAGGTTTTCCAACCCTAAAAGGGTTCCGGGCCCGATTACTATTACTAAAACTCCCCTGTCTGTACGTTTGTCCGTCTGTCTATCTCTCCATCTCTCCGTCTGTCCGTCTGTCCGTCTGTCCATCTCTCCGTCTGTCCGTCCGTTATTCTGTAGGTCACCAGGCTGTATTTCATAAAATGTTCACAGATAATATTTTTTATTTGCCGCTATGTCAACGAATACGTAAACTGAGTAAAATAGGCACAACAACAAACAGCGGGACACAAACTAGGCTAAGAAAAAAGAGTAGGAACAAGGTCAGGACCATTATTGGTAATCTTAGTGCGGACAGAGTTATATAATTAATTTAATGAATGGTTGCTTAAATTGTAAACCCATGCTGATTACTTCGTTCGTTTATAACATATATATTCAGGACAATGGGAATTTGACGATAGGTCTGGCCTAATGGATAGTGACCCTGCTTATGAAGCCGACGGTCCTGGGTTCAAATCCCAGTAACGTAATTTATTTGTATTCTGAGTACCTACAACACATGCCTCATTATTCGCCAGTGTGTTGTGCGCACGTACTTGTAGTACAGCAGCTGTTGGTGTATAATCCTGGCTACGAGTTTATGTCTGTGCAAGTTCTCGTCGTTAGCAAGATGAGAACAGAGAGAGCAGAGGTTTTCCAGCCCTAAAAGGGTTCTGGGCGCGATTACTATTACTAAGAACCCTGTCTGTTCGTCGTCTGTCCGTCTGTCCATCCATCCGTCTGTCCGTCTGTCCGTCCGTTAGTCTGTAGGTCACCAGGCTGTATTACATAAAATGTTCACAGATAATGTATTTTACTTACCGCTATGTCAACGAATAACTAGCATTTGGCCGGTTTAACATTTATAGGTAGGATAACAATAGGCAAGCCGATAGAAATGGTGTATGTAGACGCCATGCATAGTTAAGTATGTATGTACATTAAGTTCATACGTTCATTTGAGGATTTTAGAATATTATAAATTGATGTACAGTACGTATCAATAAGAGAAGCAAATGCATGGTTAGTTAGATTAAGTTCGTAGGTTAATTTGCCTATTTTTGAATATTATCAGAACCCGAGGTAAGTATGACGACATAATAATTTTATACTAATTCTACACACATGATACTGCAGGCAGAGGGTAGTATATATAAACAGGACAGCACAGGACTTTTATCGCTCATATTGAGCACTATTACGAGTGACTTTGCAAAAGCGTCACTGACTAAGAATCTACTTTGGCTGGATTGAGGACGTTGTCATTATCATATTTCGAACTTTAATTCATCATCGGCCGTAACACGTCCACTGCTGGACACAGCCCCCCCAAATAGGACTTGTGTCATCTTGAGAGTCGCCTCTCACATTTCTGTTATTGACACAAAAACATTTTGACCGGCGTACTAGACACATTTTGACGCAAGAGGAAGAGCTTTCAAAAGCTTAACTCGTTGGCTGCCCACCTTATAGTCAGCATCAATTAGTGCATGAAGCAGCGCACCAAACGTATCTACCGTTTTATAATTTCTTCAAAAATAGTGACATATTTCTGAGTGTTGATCAGTAAAAATGCGATAAACTTTGAAACACGAACTGTAAAAACTGACATTTGTAAAAAAATACACAGGATGGCAGATGTTAGATATTGGTGCGTTTTGTTTCATATGCTATTGATGCAGCATTCATCCCATACCCAGATACCCAAAAACATAAGCTTGTGATCCCACCAATGATGCTCATGGCCACACAGAGAAGACAACGTGATCCCACTCGTGATGCCGATGGCCACATGGGGAAGGTGACTTGATCCCAAGAATGATGCTCATGGCCACATATTCCATCCGTGATGCTCTTCGCAGCCTACGTGTTAAATAATCAGTATCATATCATAACGTAATTTGTTTTAATTTCATATATGACGTACATCGAGCGAAGTTCCAAGCTTCAACAAACTGGACAGCAGCGCTGACTATAACTAGATCGAGTACTAGCCCGAAAAAAGCGAGCCGAGTGAAATAGCTACTAGGCAGACCTTTGTCTCTTTCTATGGGGTGACAACGTTCATTTTAAAAGTTAGGAAAATTCCATTAATTACAATAGTGTTTTTATGTACTAGACTGGTGTAGAGACTACGCCGTCTAGATGCATGGTTAATTTACTACGAAAAATTTTGATACTTGTCATATTTTTTTCATTTTATTTTAGTCTAAGCGGTACAGTCAGCAGCAAAAGTGGCTAAGCGTTTGAAGTGTTCAAAATTATCTACACGCCCTCTTATTCTCTTGACAATAGAGATGTGTTGACCTCATTTTGAACACCTCAAACGCTTAGCCACTTCTGCTGCTGACTGTACTCATGTAGCACAATTGGTAGTGAACTGGGCTCGTGATCCAGTGGTTGTGGGTTCGAGTCCCGCTACGAGTCAAAAATTTTATTTTTTTACTTCGATGATTTAAATATCTAAGATAATATATTATTAGTAAAGGAGTGGTACGAAAATTTGTAGGTGTGGGTCAATATGATGACATATTTTGTACACATATTTTTCTATATTTTTAATATATATCGAATAGGTACAAACAAAGAACTAAAAAAATCTAACCCCACTTTGGGAATTATTTTGACCCAAATTGCTATATGTATATACAATGACAACCATTTTACAAATTTTGATAAATATGTTTAATGTACTTTATCTAAACATAAACATTGTCCTCGTCTATGTACAAGCATGGTTACCCTACATTGACGTTACTGGTGACCGGAGAGCTGGCAGCTTTCTCGCTCAACGCATAAGCATTGCGATACAGCGAGGAAATGCTGCCAGCGTCTACGGCACCTGCTGCCGCAGGGGATCCTATATTTTAGTTATTTTAAGTTTAGTTTCTAGCTTTTTATAGTTTTAGTTTTTAATTTATTTAAGTTTTATTATTATGTTTTAAGTTGACATTATGGTTACTGACATTGTATTATTTGTAATTTTGTTAGTAAGTAAGTACCTATATCAATTTAAATTGTTTTTATACTGAAACACAATTATAATATCTTATATTTGGAAGGGCATCATATCATTCATATTTGGCGAGCGAAAGTAAACCTATAAATGATGCTTATAAAACACATTTCACTTATTGATATTTTAGTCGCAGGAATTATTTCAGTAATATATTAATCTTTTGAACGCTTTTCCTCTCGCGTCAAAATGTGTCGTGTACGCCATGTTATGACTTGTGAAGAAAAGATATAAACTCCAATATCCAATATCTGTCAGCAGGACTATTGCTTTGACAGCGTCCGCCATAGCCACTTTAGTGGTCGGTGGCGCGGCAGGCACGACTTCACGCGACCAATTTAGTAGTGCTTAGCGTTCAAAAGGTTAAAAAATCCTTTTTCATGACTTATGTATACAATATTTAAAAAGTTATTATTATTTAGTTTAATTTGATTATTACATTTTTTTTGATGTTTGTAACTTAGATAAGCTGCAGAAGACATGGTGTCAAGCTCTTTTACGTGTAAATAGGCTGATCAAAGCAATAAATTGTGTTTTCGTGTTGTTTTATTTCTCAGAGGTTAGGAAGAAGTAATTTAACTTTAGGTCACAAGGAAATCAATATATTCAATCAAGTCTAAGGTACCGTTCATTTTATTACAACTAATATCCTATAGATGGCATTCAAATATAGCTCGCCAATCCTTCCTTATGGCACTGGTCCCACCGCAAACTAGTAAGCTATGAGCTATCAGCTATTTCAAAGGACAAAAGATAATCGCTCCCGTGTAAATAAAAGAGATATATATTTATTGCTCATCGCCTGGCCCGGCTATGACATAATTATATGTCTCTTTTATTTACACGGAATCGATTATCTTTTGTCCCTTGAAATAGCTGATAGCTCATAGCATAGCTTACTATTAGCTCGCGGTGGGACCAGTGCCTAAATACAAATATCTATATTGATAACCTTATTTTCCTTTGTACCTCATATACCCACCGTTATACCCTATAATATACCATTTGGACGCCAGACACGCCTTTACTGGTTTATTATGTTCGCCTTTACCAGTTGAGACGTTGCGCGTTTGCGAGCCTTGGTTCTTTGTAGATAATAATAGTATCTAAAAATCAATAAAAATTACAAATATTTAATTTGTTTTATTTTAGTAGTTGGTGTGAAAATTAGCCTGAAAAATAAAGGGATAGACAACGAAACAAATGTGCTCGCATAGAGTCTGGCTAACCAATTATTACTCGATTGTTACTCTTAAAGTTGAAAAAATAAACTATACTCTTCCCTTTTTTTGGGGTCGTAGTGCAAGCGAAAGAAAGAGACGGTATGATTCAATCGTCTATGCTTTAAGTGAGTAAACCAATTTTTTTTTCACTGGTTAAACTCTACTGCTAATACTTGGTCGCTGCAAATTTTAACGCCACCCGAAATAATATTATGAGATAATATACTGCCTATAGTTTGTACAGGGCGCGTTACTTCGTACACGTATATCATAGAATACAAATGTGTCGCTTAACTTCAAACTCGGGTAAATCTATTCTGTATTAAGGTTGAGTAAAAAAAATGTATAATAATCTGAATGCTAATCAACCTTAGAGCAAAATGGATTTACCTGAGTTTAAAGTTAAGCGACACAAATATAGATAGATGGTCCGAATACCGGTTATTATTTTTTTTTCTTTCCAATGCAAAAATATCTGGTAATATTTACAAACTATTCATTATTTATCTTTCTGGCAACATTTATGAACAGTAACAGTTGCCACATTAAGCCGGCTAAATATAATGTCGGTTTGGTATCCATATTTCAGAAAACAATTTGTGACATTTTGTAACGCACATAATTTTGACGTATATTCCGATTCAGATACATGAAAAACCTCTTTGGTGATTTCAATTCAGACTATTCAAACACAGAAAACTAAATAATAAAGACTGTTTATTGTTATTGAGGAATTCGTCGAATTATCTTCATACTGGTTTATAGTTATATGGTTATGTAGACACATGGTTAATTAAACAGGCGTTAATTAAATTAGTTAAGAAAGGGCATAAGAAGGGATTCAATTATTTGTTGAATTTTACATTTGGCATTTAAGAAAATTCATATACTATACCTATACCTAAACCCTACCATACCACTAGGGCCTACATCGAACTTTGATTTTTAGTATTATATTTTTTAAATTTAGTTTAAATATTTATTTTATGCGATAAATATTTATGTTATATGTTAAATGAGGTTTTGATATAAAAAATATAAATTATGAGCCCTTTGCCTAAATATTCGGTTCTTTTATTTATGATTAACGAATATTTATTCTTTGATTATTTTTAAAGAAATGTGTCAACTCAGCACTCTTTGTTAATTCCTCGTCTCTGCACTAGTAATATAACCCGACTAAAGAAAGAATTATTTATCCCCTCATATTTAGCAAACAAATTGATGACATTTTGCAACCTCCGTAGTTCGGCCAATATATACCGTTCCATCCGAGCCATTTTTTGCGACTAGGCGACCGTCGCACGCCCGTCGACATCCTGTCGACATCCCGTCGCCCTCACATCACCGGGCCGAGCCGAGCCCTTTGTACATAGCTGTAACGGCCGTCGCACGTCCGCCCCGTGCCCGAGTCGAGTGGATCGGGCGGCTCGGTGGTCACGTGACTCTTTCCATACAACGGAACGCTCGGAGCGGAAGCGCGACGGTCTAACGTGAGTCATCCTTTATGTTCATTAATTAGTTGTTGACCATTTTGTAGGGCCAATCTCCTCCGTTCCCAGAGAGGAGGCAACAGTGGCGAGCCCCACATACCCCCTAATATGGCCATCCCGCGGTCAGGGGAGACGATGCGTAAATGCATTCCCCACTCCGACAAAAAAAAGACCTTGACCCGGGTATGTCCTTAAACTACGTCCAACAATGAGAGGTAGGGCACAGCGATGACCATCACGCTTGAATCTGGGGCAGCCTAACTGGGGAAGTACCTCGTCCTTACAGAAGACCACAGCCATAATAGCATTGCAGCTACCTTTCAGGTATGTAGTGTTGTGTTCCTGATGGTGAGTAAGGTTCCTAGAGCTCCAACCCCCCTTAAAGGCCGGAAACGTGCTTGTGACTCCCCTAGTGTTGCGGGTGCGACGGTATTTTTATAAAAACTACTTAATGTTAAATTACATAATCATTTCGCCAAACTGCAAGCAGTTTGTTGGTGAGGATTGCTTACCACCAGGCAATGCATCTGCTCTTTTGCCGCCTATGTCATAAAAAAAGGGTAACCATATTTTTAAGGACAAAATTATTTCTTAACAAAAAGTGAGAATACATATAAAAACGTGCACGTGTTTCACTTAAATACAAAACTTAATGATGCAGTATCAGTTATGAGTCTGTGGACTTGTTCCTGCTGCGTCTCGTGATTCACCACCCTGTATTGATATTTACTCTATATATTTACAAGTCCCTTTACTCTCAATAATTTTAAATCCTGTTTGAAATACGTAATTACGTAAAAAAGCATTAATTGAGTTAGCAAATTAGGGACTGACCTACGTTACTCTTGATCTAATTTAATAATTAAAAATAACCTTAATTGTGATCACGGCGGCACTAAAATGAAAAGTGTTGATTAATGTAAGTGTCTTTATAATTTAAAAATTTAATACGAATAAAACACGAAAACGGGAACATATAACATGGCGTGTTAGTTCGCAATAAACCCCTTTTCAATACCGACGCTGAATTTTTCTTTCAATTTTGTTACCGAAATTGCTTAGTCACGAAAGGTTAGTCGTTATATTGGTCGATTAAGACGTAGTTCCTAACAGTCGTTTTACAATGAATATGGCACGATGCCTTTCATTTATAAAAAATATATTACATGTTTCAATCGTGATTTACTTTTTCATTTTGTATGAGTCGCGTGAATACAAAAAAAATAGTTATTTGTTATACAAGGGAGCAAAGTTAGTGTTTACCTTCTCATGCTAATATTGTGGCCCGAGCTAGCGAAAAACGCCAAAATTGAACCACGAGAAGTCTTGCGTCTCAATCTTGAGCATTGGGAGAGTCTCAAGGCACGAGAGGGGAACACTTTTTGCTACCGAGTGCAACACACAATTTTTCACCTCACTACCGCGGGGTAAACTTTGACTGTAAAACTTCAAAAATGTTATCAAAGTTATTAATATCTAACATTTATCATTCAAAATCATTAAATAAAAGAACACCCAACCAGATAAGGTAAAAAAAAACACTTGATTAGAAGTGAAAATTTTGTATGAAACAACTTTGCATTCTTGTGAATAAAATGCAACTTTGCTATCCGTTTTTAAAGAACAAAACAGTTCTTACCGTGCTAGTGAAGTGAAAATACATGTTTTACATACAGCAGAATATTTGAACTGAAAAACTTGTTAGTAAATTTGTTTTCATGAATTATATTAACAAAAAATAATATACCTATGTACACACTTTGTAATTTTAGGTTTTTAGCTGAGTATTGGATAACAAAATTGTCGCTGTAGGCACAAGTCGTGCGGCTAATAAAAGTTATTGTATAGTTTTATGGATTAAAAGATACTAAAACGTATCATTTTTGTATTTAAGGAAGTGTATTAAATTATTTACTTCTTATTAAACGTTTTTTACTGAAATATTTAACTAATATTATGCGTGAGGATTTTCTTTCCGTTTGTGCAGTATTTTTACCCAATAGGTATTGTAGTGTCTACTCCACTCTAGTATATTTTACTCAAGAATGTTGATTGAAACCAACCAACCGAAAGTCGAACTAAGGTTACTCTACAACCTCGACGACAAATAATATTTCTCCAGAAACAATAGCTTTCTTATTCCTCAGTGTTATCTGTATTTCTTTCCAGGGAAACTAAATTTGTGTGCTCCGGGACATGGGATAAAGGACTTTATTGAGAGAGAGAAGGAACTCAGATTTAAAAGTGCATTTGGATATGCGGAATGCAAATTATTGCCGGCACTGAAAGCCCTTTCGTCAACTTACCTACTTGCCTACGCAATTCAAGACGTAATGCTAAAAACTCAAATAGTTGTGTGTAGTATTTCTTTAATAGATAATGGTTGATGATCGTTCATAATCGTGGAGACACGGGTTGAAAATAATTATTTTAATTAAATGACGTTTTCTAGTTGAGTAAGATTTTTTTTCCATTACTACAGTGAAGTTAACCTATTCGTTGCGTCTTCCATTTTCTAATACTGTTGGCTGTAGCGGCAAACAATTATTTCAAGAAAAAAAAAACGTGTCTTACGCCATAGAATATGATGACACTCCTCTCGTGTCAAGTTAAAAACATTGATGACTCGCCTGTTGTGCCATCCGCACTGAATCGGTTTAGTACAAAAAGTATATAAACCATACAGGATATAATACCAACATAATCAGCTGTTTATTCGTTATTATTAAAATGTACCTATTTTGACAGAAACAAATACGCACAACTATAGAATTTATAATAGGTAGTCTCTCGACATTATTCTCCATCTAGGCTCGAGAATAATGTCGCACCCCTTTTGTGCTAGATCAACAGACAGCAGGATTTTTTGTCGGGCTATGATTATATTGTTGTATAACGTTATATAAGAATGCTACTCTGTTTCGCCTAAACATTAATTAGTAGAGAATACCTGCATTAACTCAGCCTTTTGTAACTGTATATTTTTTACTATACTTAATGGTAAAATACAAATAAATTATATATTACAAAGTCTTTAATTTAATATCATGAAGATAATGATACCGAAATGGGGCCCAAAAATTGGGGTTATTTACTGCCCTTTCCTTTTGATACGTCCCTAAATAAGTTAGATACCTACCTGGCATGGGTTCGTATGTAAAATGTACAAAAAGAAAGAACATTGTTTTATTCAAAATTCTGGCTTATTTATCACATACATGTTTATGTATGTGCGTTTCATAAAAAGGTAACGTAACGTTAATTAAATATTCCAAATTCTACAATTATTATGTTTTCATGGCTCGCGTGAAAAAGTGGACGGTATGGTGAGTCGAAAGCTAAGAGGGCTTTACCCATAAATTAATTCCCTTTAGGCTTTAGGGCGGCAGCCCACTAATTAGAGGGTTTTAGCGTTAGTTATGGTTGTAAGAATTTTACTATAATGACTGAGTTGAGCAACGTTTGCACTCCAAAACGAAGTATTTTGCGCTAGGGGTTAACCCACAATTCGCATTTAATAAGTTATACCGGCCGTCCAGATTGGGATTGAGATCTGTGTCTCGAGGGTAGATGTGGAAACTTAAGTGGCGAGTTGGCTATATGTTTAAAGTCCTGTCCTCTCTACCTTAGCCCTATGTAAAGGTGTTGCCCTTGAGCCATCTTCGATGTCGCTTTTGTGGGGGCCCATTTCGCATAGGGCGAGTCATGCACCGTCTGCCGGAAATAAAATTGTACACCATTTTATTAGGCAGGCGTCCGGTTTTTTATTCTATGTCTATAGTTTCCATTAAAACTAATAGTCCTTACTGCTGCTGTCTCTGCGCGCGTCCCATGATACGGACAGAGGCAACATCCGCTTAGAGTTCCCATTGCATTTGATTAAATTGTTGAAAGGGCTCCGCGTACGCCACTCAAATGTCCGGAACGCCATTGTTCCCTGTACGGGAAAGACATAATAATAGTTATATAATACGATGAAAACTTAAAAACATATATCATCTTGATGCTGTTCAATATCATGCACATAGTGACAAAATATAAACGCTAAATATATTACCCTTTATCTATGAACGCAGGATCTTTAGTTTTGTAGGCCCTCGGCTACTGATACTGACTGTGAACTACAGAGGCTAGGAGATGCCTACTCGCTAGGAAATTTCATTCCATAAATATGATGTGATACATAACTATGTAAAGGGTTACTTCAAAGGGCCCTTTGAACATCTAGAAAACGTGGCGTTCTTAATAAACGAATACTCTTAATTTTAAAGTAGCAACACATGGAAATGAACGAACAATAAAATTACGGAGGTAGAGGCATATAAATACATTTATTTTTATGTAATCTCTTCTCCCTTTGTTCCACATTAGGTTACGTCACATGTTTCCATGAAACTGGTGAAGCGCGATGCGCCATTATAAAGAGGGTTCCTTAACACGTTCACTGCGGCATAGGGCCGATCGACCCCTCAACAAGTACGGTTAATTGCGATGTTAACCAATTATCGAAGCATAAATTTGATGATAAAGGGTTTATTATTTATGTAAATAAATTATGATACAAAAAAATATTGTAAATAAATTAATAAAACAGGACATCCTTACACAGATTGACTTAGCCTCACGGTAAGACCCACACCCATGACTGACAACACATACCTAACAAATAAATGCCTGGGGCTTTACGTGTGTATAAAAATACATTTTATATAATAGTTGCAAGAAAGTTAGTGGAGATAGACGGGATTCAAAAACTCAACATTCGGATTGAAAATCGCACGCCGTATCGCGGAGCCTCCAACGCTTTTTTTTCACATGGGAATTCAAAAAAATAAATTGAGTGGCACTTTCCATAGTATCAATTTCATGGGACGTACACAGAGACAGCAGCTATCAGGTTTACTATTATAATATTGTTATAAATAATCGATAATACCTGATATTGATACCACATAAATTAGTAAAGATATAACTTGTTATATGTAGATATTACCTGTGGCTTATTTGTTATTTTATTATTCGTTACTATATTTCAACGTCAAATATGCAAAAACAAAATCATCATCTACTTTTTATGTTGACTATACCATTAAGAAGATTCTAAAAATATTAATAAGAGGTAAAGGTCTTAAAGGGAAATCACCATAATTTAAGACCAATACTCTTTTCGGTGGAGTAATAAAAAATCAGGGCAGTGTTCTGCTTTTGCATCAAAGGTACGGTACCCAAAAAGGGGCAAATAAGGTTAACATTCGCATAAACAAGCTTCGCGTAGACATTTACAGTCTGCTATGTTGCGTCTGTAACACAATATTGCGAGATATGTCACATCACAGTCATATATATGGCAAACGTGCTGGCAAATCCGTAAGAATGCGAAGTATTAAGTCTATACGACTACTATACGAGTATCCAATTTTCTTTTGTGTGTTGCAAGCTCAAAGTTTCACTCAACTTTTCTTTTGGGACATACATAGTTTGCTGTTGCTTTTGATCTGAGTATATTTAAGTATATTTATTTAAACGCTCTTAATCAATTAGAAATGTTAAAGTACAAGACAGAAGTGGTTAGAGCAAACAATTAAATAGTTGTATATTAATATTATATAAAAATTTACAAGCACATTTTCACATATAAAAAAACCTCGCTATTGTTTACTTTTTCGTATATAAAATAATAAGTACCCACGTAAAAAAACAGATATTATCATAATACACATTAAGACTATTATTTATGTGTCTTTTTTCATGTTAGTTTATAGAGTTAGTTCGACGATTTTACGTAAGTACCGTAAAATGGAGTGAGTAAGGTTTGCGAGGGCAGTTGGGATACGCATGGGGAGAGTAGAGATGACAGAAGGGTAAGGAGGTTTTTATAGGCTACTGCTACCTAAATAACATATTATTGTTATTAGAAATGGATCTATACGGTATATAAAAATAAGAATAAGAATAAGATTTTTTTTTATTATTATATAATATTCATCATCCAAAAGTGTCGATCCAACAATTTTCCCAAACCACCTAGTATACAATCTCACCTCACTCTGTCCTTCCGTGTGATGCCGGCTGATTAGAATAGCACCACCCCATCTATTCCCGCGGGTGTCGTAAGAGGCGACAAAGGGAAAAATCCTACGGACGGGCAGCAGCGTCCGTCGAAACCCAATCTACAGCTACTGCGGTCGCCAACCCGTCTGCCAAGCGTGGCGACTATGGCAACTACCCCAAGATGATACAAGTCATATTTGTGGGAGGCCTATGTCCAGCAGTGGACGATTTACGGCTGAAGTGGTAAGCGGATGGTGGCTGGAACATAAAGGATCCGACAGGACAGGGCCCGACTATACGAAACGACTTAGACCCACTCATCCTGGACATTATTGAGTTAATTTCAATGGTCAGCCAATAGCCAATATTAGAATTAATGAAATGGCACTACCTAAAATCATAACGCAATATAAACATTTAGTAATGCCACACCAACATGTATGTTGATATTAAAACAATTTGGCAAACAATGTATCATATCACACTGTATAATCAAAAATACTGTATAATACTGTACACTGTATAATTTGCATTATATTTTGTAACTCAATGATAGCATCATGAGCCAGAATCCAAAAAATAAAATTGCAAGTTTAAAAGGCAAAACCAACAATCTACAGTGACTTTCTTCCTTTAACCCGACGATATATTGGATTAAGATTGTTCTCATCAATAAAAGGTATAAATAAATGAACGTCGTCCTACAAATTTGCCGTGTCAGTCATTTTAAAAGGAAATTATTCCAGGATCAACAGGCATTAAATTAACAGAGGCAGTGGAAATGCGAGAGATATTTAAAGAATTTTCTTTCCCAGATATTTTTATATCATGCGAAAAATTCTTAAGATCACACTTGCAGTGGGCCTCGGAGATAATTAAAATGTTATTCTTTTAACGCTTAAACAAAGACGTAATTTTAGCATTTTGGGGTTGCTTGGATTAAGCATTTTTTTTAATGGAGCTTGTTTAATTTGATAGATCTAATCCAACCTTACGCTTACTAGACTAGGCAATTAATTAAATGAACATGCAATAATAAAATTAATATCACAAATAAAATATGGTTCAGAACGGGTTGAGTCACTGATCAATGGCCATTGGTGTTTTTACATAAGTTAGTGATCATTTTGTCGATTGCTGGAACGAACCCAGACTTGTGTGCCAGTTTACCAAGCAACTAAATGATAAAAGCTACGTCGATATTTTACATAAAACCATACCTTTATCTAATGCGATGAAATCGGAAGTTCAGAAGAACATACATACATACATTTCAACCGTATACAGTCCACTGATGGACCTAGGCCTCCCACAAATATGACTTGTATCATCTTGGAGGTAGTTGCCGTAGTCGCCACGCTTGGCAGGCGGGTTGGCGACCGCAGTAGCTGTAGATTGGGTTTCGACGGACGCTGCTGCCCGTCCGTAAGATTTTTCCCTTTGTCGCCTCTTACGACACCCGCGGGAGGACATGTGGTGGTGCTATTCTATTCAGCCGGCATCACACGATGGAAGAACATTTCTGAACTATTACTCAGAGGAACATAGCAATTTCTAGTTTTTTAGTAATCTAGATAATATTTTATATCAAATTTTGAAAGCAGGGGCATTTACCAAAATAATATGATAAAACTATTTAAGAAGTTAAAGTTCACTTACAGTGAAATAAATTATTAAAAATAAGACAATTAAAACGCATTATATCGCGTGTACTAAATTAAACTTCATCCCGACGTTTCGAACCCTTTAGCAGCTTTCGTGGTCAGCGAGTGGACTGAGGAAAAATATTAATTTACCTCCATCCCAAAAAAATACAATATGCAAACCTACCCATATAACTTATTAAACAATTTTGGTGCTTGCATGATAATTGCGTAAACGAAAAGGGGCTTATTAGAAATTAAAGTCCGAATAATTAATACGTTTTAGTTGTTTTATTTCATGAGTAATTATCGCGGCAACTGAAGACCATATTATAAATTATTAGGTTCATATTGCCTTATTGAAGTTAAGTGTCAAAAACAGATAAAGATAAAAGATACAATTTTAATAATTCTCTTAATTAATTAGTGTAATAGTAAACTTAGCATAATTGACACTAACAACTATTGTAGGAAATATTATTTGCCTAGATTACTTTTGACTATAGGTTTATTTTTACCTTTTTTTATAAGAGACAAATAGCATGTCACTAACCAAATTATAAGGCATTTGTGCCGACATAGGATTTCTTTAGAAATCAGTGACGTTGTTCAGATAAAATAATTATTAATTATGAACTCACACCTACTATATCGTCGGTTTATTGACGCTGCAGTTGGGCAGCAAATAGGATTGCCAAAGTTGACTAATTAAAAGTGTTAGTAGCGTCGTTAGCAACGACGCCTACTTAATTTTTTTTTATAAGTACCTTTTGGTTTCCATGGTATAAATTAGCCCTTTCAGTATTTCTCCATGCTTATATTTCATTTCTTTCTCTCAGTAAGCCAGACACATTTATAGTATCAAGTAAAACCATCGCAAAATGCTTTTAAAGGCTAAAGGATGACAAATCAGTAAAAAACTGTGGAAAAAAAATCAAATAAGGCTTTATGTAATCCTAACAAATTAATGTTTTATTTAAGTAAGTTGTTTACAAACGAGTACTCGAGTTTTCGTAATTTCAGTGAAAACAATTAGCGAGTCACGCTCAAAAGCCCAACGAGGTCTTAAAAAATATAAGGTTGTTATTTTTATGGCGCTATATCATAAAAAAATTCTCATCAAAAAGTTTTTCAATTTGTCGGAATGGTAAGTGCAAAATTATAGCCAGATTGGCTAATGTTGTACAGCCGGTTTTAACGCTAAATGTAAAAGTGGATGATTCCACAACTGTCTAACAATGAGCGATTACTTTATTTCTCGGTAAATTATTTATAACCCCTTCCGAAATGTGCCGTAATTTTCTTATTAGTACATAAATAGCATTCAATGTGTCTGCTTACATTTTAATTACGGAAGGCCCTATAACCACTTTAATTTCCGAAGAGAAGAAACAAATGATTACACCCCTTTATCTAATGCCCATTTTGGGGGCAATCTAAAATTGATGTTGCTTTACATAATTAGACGATTCATATTTATCTATAAAAGTTATTTGTCAAACTAAAATCCTTTTTTAGTGAAAGCTATAGAGATAACATATTCAATCCTCTTTTTAATCAGATCGGAGGGCGACAATTATAAATATCGAATATCGTCAATTATTGAAAATCGTGAATTTGGGGTCCTATTTTTGAAATAGTCACCGAGTAATTTTCATAGAGATTCTCATTAATTCTGTATGGAAATCACTTGTAGACTATTTCAAAAATCGGACCCAAGATCTTTTGACATGTTATTGAGTGAGTAAGTAAACTTCAATTTTTATCGACTTAGATTATCGTAACTGCCCAATCACTTGCCCCGAAACTGGGTATAAGATAACGGGGTGTACAAATGATATAACCCCTGTTTTACTCCAATGACATTAGTAATGTTACCCTGATATGTCTGTTACTTATTCGCGCTAAGTACCCTCTCGAGTGGGTTAAATTATTTATGGCTCGAGAAAGCCTTTTCTTTTTGTAGCACTTGGCCCACAAGTTGTTGAGACATATTTGAATGTCAATCATCTTGAAAGTACCTACGAGAAAGGTACAATCAGCGTCATATAGCTGGCAGCATCCAAAGTACTCATAAAGTTCTGTCATTAACCGATGACTATCACGCTTGAATTTGGGGCAGCCCAACTCCTCCTTACAGAAGACCACAGCCATAATGGCACTGCTACCTTTTAGGTATTTAGTGTTGTATTCCTGATGGTGATTAAGGTTCCCAGAGCTCCAACCCCCCCCTTAGAGGCCGGCAACGCGCTTGTGACTCCCCTGGTGTTGCGGGTGCCCGTGGGCGACGGTAATTGCTTACCACCAGGCAATCCGTCTGCTCGTTTGCCGCTTATGTAAAAAAAAAATCATAGATTTATATGGTGTACCGAACTACTTGACTACTTTGAATGCCACTAACCATATGATGATATGACTCTGACTGTACCGTCTAGAACAAAGGCTTCTACAAATCGTAATACAATATTATAGAATCTTACAGACCAATTAATTACATTGAAACGGGTAACTCACATTTTATAAATCGAATATTGTTTGACTTGTTTCGCTATGTAACAAGAAGCATAATCATGAGCCGTTTGCGTTAGCTAACCGACAATATTGGACATATAAACATGAGTTACCCGTTTCAATACAATAAGTATGAGGTCAATGTGGATAAGACCGTATATCTGGAAAGACCGTCTACCAACCAATTTCGGACGGAGTTCCTTCAAAATATAGTATGCCGGTCTTACCCACATTGAGAGCTGTTTGTTTGAGTTTCTCGATAATTTTGTATTAATTTACTTGAATTCCATAATTACTCTATTACCTAAATTTGGTGAAGAATTGTGAGTAAATCGACCTGAATTCTGGAACAAATTAATTTACTTAAACTTATATATCTACTCCACATAAATAGCTAGATCGGGTAAATACTTCAATTGGAGATTATGTTTCCGACATTTACGTGCTGAAATTCAACCGCCTAACGTTTGAACTTACCTAAAATCCGTGGTAAGTTTTGGTAAATCCGTTGCATAAATTTCAAAAGCACCCGACAAGGCAGGGACCACATTAAGCGCTGACTTATGTCGGATGCAGGTAACATACTTAGCGGTTTTGTAACGGCCACGTGTAAGCTTTTGTGGATGTGGTTCTTGGTGTGTTTCGTAATTAAAACTAATGAGACGCAATGTGAGGTTGAAGTGGTTTGCTTTGGGGTTAGAATGTTTAAAGCCTATTTTATATATTCATAATGACAATTCACTTAATGTTAGTTTCAAGAGGGATACGTTTTGGTTCAAGAGCTTGCGTTGGTTATGTAAAACTATTCTGAGTAATATAAAGGACGATGGAAACTTTTCTGCATAGCGTTAGTTACTTCTAATTCTTAAATTTTAACCTTTTTATCCGTTGGATTCTGTGTGGTATAGGCCTTTGGTCACCTAATAATACATCTGAACGCATAAGGTTAATCAGATAGTTTTCACAATAAGTTGACAATTCGCTTTATGAAGATCACAATACTCATGTTATATAATTCTAAGAATTCTCTTGATAATACTATTATATGAATCTATGTGCTGTACATATCTTCCACAAATATAAGCTAATACAAATGGCAAGACAACAACTTCTCAAACAAACCTAACACGCTTCAAGGGAAGACTTAAGGAACCAAACATGGCCGCCGTTGCTTTAAACTTTGAATACTCAATTATAACCATCCGAAATTTAATTTAAATAGTTTTATATTTCAGGACAGTGGACTGGATAAGACTTAATCCTAATTAATCAGTAATGAAAATAATTTTTCAACTTTTGAGTTCATCCACATGCCCTTGATAACGCGCTCATAAGAAAATCTTTTTATACTAATTTAATCGCCCAGTTAAATTATAATTTTTTGAATTTGATTAAAGAATTATGTATTTTCTCTCTTTGTATTATCTCTAAATGCTCCCTTAGGACTGACCATCTTGATTATCCTTACTCGCCCCAGTTATCGAACTATCTTTAAAGGTATATCAAATAACCTCTTTTAATGTTTCTTGTAGATGTATTAATATTTTTAAGATACAATTTAACATCGTAAATTGTCTTACCGCAATCTTATAGTGAAAATACCACTGACTAAAATGTATACATTGACTAAAATGTATACATTTCTTAGGTGCGTTTGTCTTATTATAAAATATCGTTTTAGCCCGTTCAAACTGAGAATCCTTCTAGGTTTGGCAAATTTTTCAAAGGATAGTATGCACCTTTTCACATTTCTGTTGTAGGCATTTGCTTAAAAAAATCTTATTTATAAATTTTTTTTTTCTAAAAAGAGGGCGTCAACCTCAAGTTTTTGTCATTTAATGTTATAAATAAATATATTTTTTCATAAAAAATCTATTTGTGGCAACAAGGAATAAATGTCTTATGAATGCATATAGATTGTCTGTCTCACCATCATTAAATAGTTGGTATGTATTTACATATATGCAGCATAAAGGACAAGTACATATAAGATGTAGGTAATATGCTTAAGATATAATATTTTTCTGTACGTAAACTACATACCTGTTTTTAAAATACGCAATATTGCATCAAAATATATCTATCAAAAGAGACAAAATTTTATACAAGTTATATTGGGATTGCCACGTTTGCTGCATGCGCGGGTTTGACTTCAGTCTGGTGGTATTACCACCAACATCAGCAATGCCCGCTTTTAAACGCAACAAATAACTAACAAGAATAAACAAATAAATAGTCTCTTCAAGTCAAGAGTGAATAGGCTGTTACTGAACCAGCGTGCTACACCTTCGACCTCGTCGTCACTTACCACTAGGTGCGACTGAAGTCAAACGTTGGTCAGTCTTGCATAAAAAAAAAAATAATAATAACATAAATGTACTTTGGTTCGTATGAAAGCTGAACACATAGACACATGTTAAGCATGTCACATAGACAAAATACAAAACAGTTTGGTCTAACTCCGTAGGTATAACGACTGATAGAAGTATTAGATATCAAGTCTGTTTCCTTTCTAGATAGTTCTAATGGATAAAAGATGACACCGAAAATAGATTTGTGCACACGTGTAGACATGTAGGTATTGCCTGTTAATGTTTTATAGCCAATGTTGGTTTCGATTTTTATTTGATTTGTGTGTTTTATATTAAGTACACTTATTTTTGTCAACGCACAAATTTTAACCCAGAACGTTTTCACAGTTATAATGACTACAGTGGCATTTTATCCGTCACTGTTTATCCGTCATTAAATTCCTCTCAACATTTTTAAGGCCCAGTGGGGCTAACTACTTAACCTAAGTTATGAATGATTAAGTAGAATGAAATTTCGCACCTAAGATTTCTAAATGCCATTGTGTATTGTAATGCCATTTTGTTCTACTTTATTACATCCCGTTGATCGTAATTCAGGCCATTGTACTACTGTAAATATGTTAAATATTATAATTATAATTAACAACAGTCAGCACCCAATATTAGCGTACAAATTAATAGATTTTTTCGCAGTTTTCGCACTCCAATGGTTAAGTAGGTACGCGCAAATACTTAAGTCTCCTTTTTTATACGCTACTATTATGCTGATTCTACGGCTTCTAATAGGAAGTTAACAAGTTTTGTTTTATCATGATTGATCAATTTTGACCCATTTATTCCTAATGTTTATGGAACTAGACCGCCACATTACGTTGCGTGAGAACAAGCAGTATAACCCTATTTGCTTTTTTCTTTATTTCCATATTCACGGCGAAGTTTGATACGTGGAAATAGCCTTAATCGCTAATAACGTGCCACCAAGCTCACAAGTAATGGAGACGGATAGCAATTTTATGCGCACTTGCTAACTTGTAATTATGTAATTAAATTACTGTGTTGTAAAATTATACTCTAAACTAGGCTTACTACACGTAATGTTAAAAGTGGTTAGTATGTTTTAAATTTGATAAAGGTTGAGTGGAGAGGAGTGGCGGGGCACTTTTACAATATAATAATACTAGTGTACCCCTTACATTTTAATTGTCAAAAAGACCTCTGCGAGTTAGGTCGTGTCCGGAACCATTATTTCGTGTACGCGAAAGACAAACTTACAAATAAAAATAAAAAGTAATTATTTAACTGGTTGCACGTTAAGCCTTATTACTAGTAAACAACTATATTTATAAAATAAGGAAAAACATATGATAGAAACGGAAAATACTAAGCGTGTATATTTTATACTCCTGTACTATATTTGAATTATAGTACATTACTGCAGCCGCCGGGAAAAAGGGGGTTGAAGGCTGAGTTGTATATACGGCCGACTGTAAGGAGGCCGGATAGTATACGAAGCCTTCAAGACCCTTTCACGGCTAGGCATGTATAGTGCTTTTCTCAAACTAATGCAATGAAATAAATAAAAAATACCACTGAACAAAACAGCTTCACGACATAAGTTTTTTAATTTTCCCTCCAATCCCGCTTTGTAGTATTTTTGCCTTCGATGTAATAATTAATGACTATCATAAATAGTCTGGCTATAATTACTATATACAACATTTAGAAAAACCACCAAAAAGAAATGCACTTACCTTTTAAATGATGGCGCTACGGCATCTGCCTTTGGCGGTACACAATAACAAAATATAGATAAATAAAACCGGGCCCGGTTAGATTATTCAATTTTTATACACCCGTAACACTATATCTAAGTCACAAAAGCATTGAATCACACCATTTACCACTATTTAGTCTTAATAAACAGAGTTTTACACGCCGAGAGACTTTTCCATTCCGCCATTATTAAAACAAGTAAAAGTGTCCTGTGATTGGTTGAGTCAAAAATGCGTTCAAAAAACGCGCATGCGTGGAGTAGTTTTTGGTGTTGCACATACAATTTTAAAATTGAGAGCATGAATAATAAATATAATAATGTAATAACCTGATGATATGAATATTAAATTACATGGTAAATAAAATAAATCACTTCATACCATTTCGTCTGAAATAAGCGAGATTATTTTTTACCCCGCTAATCATTTAGTCACTAAAATGATAAAAAAATATAACTCAGCTGTTTGAACAGGCTTCATGAACACAGACGCCAGGTATACATAAAAATTAAAAAAAAATTACTTCCCGGCCTAGGCCTTCAATTTTATATGAAATTCGTTACCTGTCCTCTGGAGTCGATTCGCCCTAAACGTGATACTTCGAAGCCTATTATGACGCACGTAATGAAGACATTTCATTGCATGTTTGAGAAAAGTACATTTCATTAGCCATACAGGTTTCATTTGCCATGTAGCCCCGGTATCCACGGAAATCTCGATTTGTATTTATTTATGTCTCCTTTTAATTTTAATCTTACGTTAGTCCTTGATATATCATATGAAAATAAAATAAAAGCCAGCATACAAAAAGACAGATAGTATAAAATACATAAACACATTATAAGACATATCAAACCTGTGTTACCGCCCGGTAAAGGGTACGGCCTGCCCTGCCGGTGGCTAGCGACGCAGAAAGAGGAACTGCCGGGCTATATGAGCTATATACACAAATGAATACCGCCTTTGAAGTCTGACCTTGATCCAACAATCTAATAATAATAAAAATACAGTCACCGTCTGCCAGAAATAAAATTATGTACCATTTTATTAGGCAGGCATCCGGTTTTTTATCCAATAGCCCAGTATAGCCTAGTACATTCTCGATTCCATTAAAACTCAATAGTCCTTACACCATAGCAGGTGCTGTCTCTGTCCGAGTCCCATGATACGAACAGGGGCAAAATATGCTTAGTGTACTCCTTACATTTCATTAAATTGTCGAAAGGGCCTCTGTGCGTTGGCTCGATCCGGCTCCGCGTACGCCTCCCAAATGTCCGGATCGCCTTTTTTCCGCGTACGGGAAAGACATATAAATGGTTTTAAACGCAGGAACAATGCTTGGATTTAAAAGCATATATTATATTTGACTAAATTAGATACGTTTCACTCTGCCGGCGCAGTTATTGCATTCTTCAATCCTGCAGCGCAGCGGCCGATACGTATATTCTGATTGCTTTTGTATGTCTGTCTACGTGCTTCAGCTCCATGAAAATGCATTAATTGATTTCCAATCTCTATTAGATGTTTGCTATTTATATGCGTAATCATTCTACCGAGTTGACTTGATTTTGGGTTCGAGTTAGTTGGGGTTCATTCATAAAATGTCCCTAAAGCGGACATAATTTAATAACTGTAACAAACCTTTTACTCTGTGGAGTAGGGCCCTCATTTTTAGGGTTCAGTATTCAACAAGGAACCCATATAGTTTCGCTATGTCATGCCTGTCTACATATCTGTCTATCCCCGGTTATGCTCACTGACCGTTAGTTCTAGAAAGCTGTAATTTGGTATGATATGTAAATCAATCTTTACCATTTTGTCGCCCGGACAAAATTGTTTTTATACCTACTTGTAAAGTGGGGGTATTTTTTTCCGGTTTAACCCTAAAGTTTGAGATATCGTCGTTAGATTCGTCGTTAGATAGGTATTTGAAAAATAATTAAGTGGATATTTTGGTAAATGAGCATTTATGTAAAAAAAATCCACGTTTCAAAGTATTGTTAATTTATGTAAAGTGTACCGGAAAAATGTCCTCAGAATTACGAGCTCTTTCCTTTCGAGTAAACAAAAAGAAGTCCCAAAAGATTCTGTACATATTTTTAATATTTCGTCTTTTATTACCATCACACAAAATATGATATGGATAATGATATCAAAATAGAAAAATATTTTCTTCTAATCCATGAAAAAAAGCTCGTGCTTCTGTATAGAAAAAACATACCGTAAGGTCGGGGTACTTTAACCCTACGAGGTTACTTTGTATAACCATGATAAACTATTTTATTGAATTAATAAATTATTAAAAACGATATGAAACGCTTCATAACCTACGGAACCTTACACTAATCATGGATCGACAAGCTCTCGGCCGGTTTTTAGGGTTCCATAGTCAACCCTTAGGAACCCTTATAGTTTCGCCATGTATGTCCGTCCGTCCATCCGTCCGCGGATAATCTCAGTGACCATTAGCACTAGAAAGCTGAAATTTAGTAGGTACTTAATATGTATATCAATAACGCCGGTAAAATAAAAAGTGGAAAAAAATGTTTTATTAGGGTACCGTCCCTATACTGAAAGTGGGGGGGTGATTACTTTTCATTGTAACTCTAACGTGTGGTTTATTGTTGGATAGGTATTTAAAAATAAATAGGGGTTACTAATATCGTTTTTGATAATGTAAATATTTTCGGAAATATTCGGTCCAGAAATAAAAAAAATGTGTCCCCCCCTCTCACTTTTGACCCATAACTTTTAAAAATATGAAAAAAATGAGAAAAATTATTTTGCACTTAAAAGGTTGAAAATTTTTGAAAAAAAAAATACATAGTAATTTCTAAACCAACTTAGTAATTTAACTGTATGAACAGGTGTTTGTTGTACCTGTAATTTCTACAAAATGACAATGAAATGACGTGCTTCCAAATAAAGTAAAAAGAGTGAAAATAGCTTTCCGCAATAAATAATTGTCCCCTAAAAATAATCTTCTACACTTTAAGCTCGCGCGCAATAGTTTACTTAATTTGCCGATAGATGTCGCTGTACGTCGAACGCTCATATTCCACATGGCGGTGTTAAGATTTTTCCTGATTTAACGGGGTCGGAGCAGATGCGCCCATAAATAAGGTCAAAAAATTGTCGTACTCGAATTCTCTTAGTTGTCTTTGGCCGTTCGTTGTCTAATACAGTAATAATTATATAATTGTAGATTCCTCTTTCTTTAGTTATCACCGTCCTTTGTCATTTTAGGATTTTGTGCTAAATATGTCATTTTTTTTACTCTCAAGTCAAGTCACTTAGTGTCACGGACGGAAAAATAAGGAATCTTACACTGAGTGTGGCGCCTGACACGCTCTCGGAGCTAGCACGCGATTTATACATGACGTTTATAGTGGATGCAAAAAAAAACTTTGTTAGCTCAACATCAGTATTTAATCTAGTTAGGGATGAATGACATAACATTAAGAATATATATACCTACATAACAAAGCATAAGAACAAGTTTTTTTTTTTTTTTTTATAAAAGACTGACCAGCATTTGACCTCAGTCGCACCTGATGGAAAGTGACGACGAGGTCGAGGGTGTAGCACGCTGGTTCAGTAACAGCCTATTCACTCTTGCCTTGAAAAGACCCAAATTATATCTTACCGGGAATACAGACGAAGGTGGAATTCCATTCCTTAGCAGTCCGCATTAGGAAGGTAGAAGCGAATCGCTTCGTGCGAATGAATGGAATATTCACAACGTAAGGATGAAACCGCTCCCCTCGTCTGGACGTCCGGTGGAGGAACGGAGATGGCGGAATTAAATCGTGCAGTTCCTGTGCACACTCTCCAAAATGTATCCTGTAAAACACAGACAAACTAGCAACCCTGCGACGGTGCTCAAGGCTTTGTAACCTTACACTCAGTAATTCAGGATCGCCAATGAGTCTGCGAGCACGGTGCTCTATTGAATCCAAAGCGGCCAGCTGATACTTGGCAGACCCGTCCCAAAGATGGCAACAGTATTCCATGCACGAGTTATAAAATATATTATTAGTATTGAGAATACTGCTGTGTATATACAAATGTGTATCATAACTGAAAGCTCTTCGTTGCGCACGACATTTAAAGCAGACATTAAACAAACAACCTCGTTTGCGTCGGAATAATAGAGCCCCTCAAAGTGTACAATTGTTCAATAGCGATAAAACAATAATTTGAAGTTTCTTTGACCGCAATCAGCGTTGAGAAGTTGGCGTACTTTACTTGAATCTGTGCCTGCTTTTTGATTTTGGCTTTATTTAAGTTTATCTTGTATTAAATTTCCTTTAGACAATGAACATTGTATATATTTGTATATTATATAAATAGTAGAAAATATTATATTTGTATTTGTAGAAATAGTTGTTTTACTTAATAGATACATTTTTTTTTGCATAGTATTAGTCTAGGTTGTTTTAAAAATTTAAATAGAGTTATCTATTTTTAATTTTTAATACAATTTTGATAAAGTAGAGTATGCACTTATAATAAGTTGATAAAAAAAACACATATGTTATTAGCATTTTACGACATTTAAACAAACTTAGGCCATTGGGTAATCCATAGCCTTGCTGCTAAAGATCTACCTGCGGTAGTCTCCGGGGAAGGCTGGACATGTGTCCAGCAGCGAAGGTATTCAGTACCACGAACAGGTGTTGGATGTTCAGCAGTGGACGTCTGGAGCTCATAGGTAGGCAGACCATTGGGATTAACTCAATAAGGTCCAGGATTAGTGGGTCTAAGTCGTTTTGTATAGTCGGACCCTGTCCTGTCGGATCCTTGATGTTCCAGCCACCATCTGCTTACGACTTCAGCCGTAAATCGTCCACTGCTGGACATAGGCCTCCCCCAAATATGACTTGTATCATCTTGAGGGGTAGTTGCCATAGTCGCCACGCTTGGCAGGCGGGTTGGCGACCGCAGTAGCTGTAGATTGGGTTGCGACGTATGCTGCTGCCCATCCGTCGGTTTTTCCCTTTGTCGCTTCTTACGACACCCGCGGGAGGAGATGGGGTGGTGCTAGTGTAGTCAGCCGGCACCACACGGCTTACCAGCACCACAAAATCTCAATTAAAAGATCACAAATATAATGTTTAAATTACTATTTTGATCCAATCATGGAAATAAGGCAATTGTATAAATATGATGTGAAATATATGTTATCCTTTAATAATATACATTATAGAGCCCTTAATACTAAAAATAATTTTCGGTAAATATACTCCGGGGAGTTGTTTGTCAAATATAAGACAAGATAAACCTAACAAATTGATTGTAAATGTTTTGTACAACTTTTTTCATAAAAAGTTGTTAGTACAGATGGTTTCAAGAAGATCAAGTCTAGTTTTATTACTGATAACAGCTACGCAAGTCTCATTAAATTAACCAATGATCAGACCTACTTAACTTAGATCAAATTGAGTATTAATAAAATTTACAGTTTGCATGAAGTTTTGAAAAATCTGATTGTAATTTATACACACAAAAAAAATGGATTTTACCAATAAAAACAAGTCTTTATAAATTTATACCTTACATAGTCGTTTATACATACAGTAACCTACTCGAGACTTCTGCCTACGACACTAAATCTCGGCTGCGCGTCTATCTTTAAAAATAATTTACCAGCTTTTCATGCTGTTGGGTTGAATTTCCAAAATAACAATTTCTTAGTAGAATTCTTACAGATATAGACGATAATTATGTTGTAAACTAATATTATTCCACTTAACCTTTATCTTTATTTATACTGTGTCGTATCTATTTGTCACTAGCTAGCCCTATTGGTTGATTAAGATTAAAGTTAGGCTAAAGACTATGTTACAGGTATACCGCAACATAATTTACCAACTACTACGCAGGTACTACTAAACTTCCAACAACATAAACTAAGTAGGTATACCAAGAACTGTAAACAGCTAAGTTCTCAAACGAAAACAATGTTGCACCAACACATCAAACCCGTCAATCTAACTATAAAAAGTTGAGCCGTATAATTTGGTACTTGGGAAATTGGTTTTTTGAACATGGCGAGACACATTAAGTATCTTATTTCTTATGATTATTCGCGTTGTTATGTTCGGGTGTATTACTACAAAGATAAAATTGTCAGGAAACTGGGTAAACATATATTATTTATATTTTATTCCCGTGGAACATTATACAACAATTCATTAAATATACATACATAGGTATAGCTAGAAATATCTTAAACAAGATATAAATATGAAACTAAGAACAAATCAAATTATTTTTTATGAAAATATTTTGATTTGCTTTGATTTTTAAGTAGTAATACTACTATATAAATTAAAAGTTGATATAGATAACATATAAGTACTTAAGAAAAAACGACGAGGACCTCCGGTGTTCGAGACGGGATCCCGGATTAGTCAGGTGTGAATAAATTCTATATAACAGTTAAAAAGCATTGAGGTTACTATGTTGTTATTAAAAAGTATATACATTAAGAAAAAAAAATATCGCTCGTAAAGGACCGAAGTTTAATTTGTAATGACAGTTTTCAATCGGTGTTGAATGAACCTTTACACGATTTATTCTGTTTGTTGGTTCGTTGTCCCAGTTTTTCTTTGTCTCATCTTTTGGTTCGGCTTGGAAGTCGGCCAAAATATGTTTTATTTAAGTAGGTTGTTTGCAGCTAATGACACAGAGTACTTACAATATAATATAATAAACTATATTTACATAACATGGCAAAAAACGCAGAAAACAATTAGCTTTCGGAAATTTAAAATAATATTTAAAATTATTTTAATTTTAAAATAATCCAAGTAATGCGATAATTATTGACTATGTGGAATGTGTCACTAAAAACAATATAATTATATTAAAAGATAGAAAGAGAAGATTAAGATTAATGTATAACCCCCTTAAACGTCTTTGATATGTAAATGTTTCTCCTTATCTGTGATTTTAACAGTTGTGTTTGTTAGGAGCAGACAAAACATAAATTAACAAATATAAGCTTGCGAAAAGTTTATGAATAAGGGGAAGAGTGAATACCCATATTAGGATTATATTTTACCTAACAAGAGGGCTCAAACAAAAGTTGCCATATTGTAGAAGCGGCGAGCGAAGCACATTGTTCGAAGATTCAATATCCGCTGGGGCAAAGAAGTTTATAGATGGTGACCAAGCGCCGGAAATAGCATCAGGATTAGTCTTCGAACAATACTTCGTTTGACGCAGCAACAGTCAATATAGCCGAGACCCATTTCACGACAGAAATGTAAGGTCGGTTGTTGCGAACTCTTTTGGGGGATGGCTTAGTACTTAAAAGCGGTTAGTGATTATCTAGTGACGATCACTATAGGAACATTCAGAGGCTCTAGTGTAAGTTTCTTTTGACGTAAAAAAAACGTTTAAGAACGCGTAAGTGATAATGTTATTTATATGGGAAACGCAAACGCGTTCGTGGCGTTTTACGTTAAAAACATACACTCATCATCATTATCATCTCAGCCATAAGACGTCCACTGCTGAACATAGGCCTCCCCCTTGGATCTCCACAAGTACCGGTTGGAAGCAACCTGCATCCAGCGTCTTCCGGCGACTTTAATGAGGTCGTCTGCCCATCTTGTGGGTGGACGTCCTACGCTGCGCTTGCTAGTCCGTGGTCTCCACTCGAGCACTTTTCGACCCCATCTGCCATCTTCTCTGCGTGCAATGTGGCCTGCCCATTGCCACTTCAGCTTGCTAACCCGGTGGGCTATGTCGGTGACTTTAGTTCGCCTACGGATCTCCTCATTTCTGAGTCGATCTCGTAGTGAAACTCCGAGCATAGCTCTCTCCATAGCTCGTTGAGCGACTTTGAGCCTTGAGATGAGGCCGATAGTGAAAGACCACGTTTCGGAGCCGTAAGTCATCACTGGTAACACACATTACGAACGCGTAGTTAAGTGATAATGTTATTTATATGGGAAACGCAAACGCGTTCGTGGCGTTTTACGTTAAAAACATACACTCAGGGCTCTAATAATTGATAATGTTTTAGGTCATACTTTTAAAACATACCTATACTAAATATTCGGAAATTAGACGCAGACGGACGTTGGAACCACGTTCAAATTTCATTTCTATTCATTAATGAACTTTCTCTTCTCGGGGACGGGATACAGCCGGCTCTAACCCCTCTGAACAATGAAAATCCATAATTAGAATAAGAGTCGCTTATAATAATTTTAATTTACATTCTTCTATAATGGCGAATATTAAAAATTCTATTATAAAAGCCCTTCATCCAATTTTATTAAAACGAATCCTTAAAATTAGAGTTATTATAGACCTATATCATGTTACATAAGTACCAAGTCTAAATTGGCATGACCTTTAAGTTTCAAGAAAATACATGACATTTAAGTATAATTATAATAATTCAAATAAGGCGTAATTAGAGTGTCAAGACAAAGACAACCGTCCGAAATATGTAAAATCCGTTTTTTGCCGTGGGCCTTCTGATCAGATGTGTATTTCAACCTATTATAATAGAAGCAGGTATATTTTTAAGTAACGTATGTGTAATAATTATATCAAGATGAAGATATATGTTTGTTCAAATAGAAGATAATTATACACTTTTTTTGATATTGTACTTATAGCAAACTTTAAAACTTATCATCATCCATATTGAATACATACTTTTATGATTTTATAAGATTTTATTTTAAAATCTATACATTCTTAAAAAGTTGAAATTGAAATATATTTAAGTATATGTTTTGTATGTCTTTCCCGTATACGGAACAATGGTGTTCCGAATATTTATATGTTTATTTTTAGGTATGGTAATAAAGCTTTATTTTTATAGATCTAGAATATACCTACGATATGTTATGAGATATTTGATTATTTTAGTTATGTGAAAAAATATTATTTAGTATACTAACTTAATGTGCTTTTGTTGTGCACATTTTGTTATTTAACACAGAGCGTTGATTATTTAATTAAAATATTACTATATAACTCAATAACTTTTAGTTATTGAAATTATGTTAATTGATCAATTGTAAAACCTTATTAAAATATAACATTTAACTATGATTTAACATTTATCAATTATATTCCCTACAAATGATTATATAATAATGGATCTAACACTTCAATGGACTATTTAATTTGTTTTAATAATAAACAAACATACAACAATTTTAATATATACAGAAAAATACAACGTTAACAATAAGACTAAAGAAAAAATAATAAAAGAAATTTAAAAAACGTCGTTAAAATTGGGCCCCTTTGGCATGGTGCCGAGTATGCTAGCAGCATTCCCCCGCTGTATCGCGATACTGATTCGTTGCGCGAGAAAGCTGCCAGCTCTGCGGTCACCAGTGGAGTCGACGAGCCTTTTAGAAATGTCTTTGAACATGATATGGGCGCTGGGACCCCACGGGCCTAGGGTTTCGACTCCGAATGGCATAAAAATGTATTCGGAGCCGAGACCCCGGTATTTGTAGTGCTTCAGCTTTTCGGCCGCTTTAGCCGCCGCACCAGCTTCTCCTATGGTTCCAGTGAGGTGAGAAGGGGCCAGGGTGTCTGTGCAGGTGGCGTCCCACACCAGCACCCTTCCCAACCTCCACGGAACCAGTGACATGCCGTCCGGTCTCTTGCCATCGTCCCTCGCAACGCCAGTTGGCTCGAGTAGAGCTGGCACATTGGCTGTTGCAAGAGACCGGCGGATTATGTCATTTAGTGCGGCGTGTCTAGAATAGCGGCCAGCACTTTTTTTTTTTTTTTTTTTTTTATAAAAGACTGACCAGCATTTGACCTCAGTCGCACCTGATGGAAAGTGACGACGAGGTCGAGGGTGTAGCACGCTGGTTCAGTAACAGCCTATTCACTCTTGCCTTGAAAAGACCCAAATTATATCTTACCGGGAATACAGACGAAGGGAGCGAATTCCATTCCTTAGCAGTCCGCATTAGGAAGGTAGAAGCGAATCGCTTCGTGCGAATGAATGGAATATTCACAACGTAAGGATGAAACCGCTCCCCTCGTCTGTACGTCCGGTGGAGGAACGGAGATGGCGGAATTAAATCGTGCAGTTCCTGTGCACACTCTCCAAAATGTATCCTGTAAAACACAGACAAACTAGCAACCCTGCGACGGTGCTCAAGGCTTTGTAACCTTACACTCAGTAATTCAGGATCGCCAATGAGTCTGCGAGCACGGTGCTCTATTGAATCCAAAGCGGCCAGCTGATACTTGGCAGACCCGTCCCAAAGATGGCAACAGTACTCCATGCACGATCGAACCTGAGCTTGGTAAAGTGTTAGAAGCTGTTCCGGCGTGAAGTACCGCTTCACCCTGTGTAAGACCCCAAGTTTTTAGCAGCGGATTTCGCTTTGGCCTCAATAGTGGCACCGAAGTTCAGCTTAGTAGTTAATTTCAGCCCAAGTAGTTCGAGGTGGTCCGAAATTGCTAATGAAACATTCTGGAAAGCAGGAGCCAAGTTAAAAGGGCTCCTTTTGGCTGTGAATAAACACGCCTGTGTCTTGGAAGCGTTAAACCTGACCAAGTTGGCTTCGCCCCACTCGTCAACGGCCTTCAAGGTCAGGTTCGTTCGCTCAACCAAAGCTTCCCTAAAGGATTCGGTCTCTCCACTAGTAGTTTGGGCCTCAGGAATATATCTCTCAGTCACCGTGCTGTCGTCTGCATACCCAAAGATACCGGGCTTTAGCAAATCGTTTATATGCAGCAAAAAGAGGGTAGCTGAAAGAACTGAACCCTGAGGCACTCCGGCATTAATTGCAACGCGATCCGATGAGCAACCATCCACTACGACCCTAATAGATCGCTGCCTCAGGAAATCAGAAATCCAAGAGCACAAACCAGCAGAGATTCCGTACGCAGAGAGCTTGCCCAGAAGGCCGTCATGCCAAACCCTATCAAAGGCCTTGGAAATGTCGAGAGACACGGCGAGAGCTTCGCCGCGTTTCTCGATGGCCTCGCTCCAAATGTGGGTAGCGTACACTAGAAGGTCCCCAGTAGACCGCTTTCGGCGGAAGCCGTATTGCCGGTCGCTAAGGAGATCGTTACCTTCAAGATACGCAAGGAGCTTGTTGTTCAATACACGTTCCATAATCTTGCAGAGTATGGAAGTGATTGCAATGGGACGATAATTCGATGGGTCCGCACGGCTACCCTTCTTAGGCACAGGCTGCACGTTAGCAAGCTTCCACGCTTCGGGAACTTTTCTCGACTTTAGGGAAAGACGAAACAGGCGCGTCAAAACAGGAGACAACTCAGGGATTTTTTTTTGGCATGATAGCCCGTGGTGTCCCAGTTCGTCGACTTCACTGCCGCAGGGGCACCTGTGTGGAGTGCAGATACGTACTCCTAGTCGCAGGCAGGTTGCGAGGCGCAGAGTATCGGGAGTAAGGAAAGTTCCGGTGTGTGGCGACGGATAGGCCCGGAGCCACTCACCGGACTCCCTCGTCCTGGACGCTAATAGTATATAATATTATATAATATATATCGTCATAATTATATAAGATTAAGAAATAAATCTGTATCTGGTAGTATAAATAATTACATAAACTACATCAGTACGCATATTTTACTTGCTGAATAAATTATTTGTTAATTGTTAAATAACATTGATAAATAAAAAAACTATAGGTTAACTTTTTCTCTTCTATTTATTATTTTGGTGACTTTTACAATGTCTTATTTTTTGCTATTATATTTGACATATGTTTTATAAAACTAACTAGCCATTTAGACAGTTAAAGTAATAAAGGTCAACACTTGCAACGCTATAAAACTCTCATATTTCAGAATATAAGTGCACCTTTGTGCTCTCATAATTTTACTCTACACTTTGTATTCTACTGTAAATTCACACTTTACGACTGAAACAACCGTCTGGCCCATTACATGAGGTAATAAAGTTATTCCTTGTTGCAGATTAAGAGACGCGACTGAAGCAAAATTGCTGTGCACACAAGATGAGCGGAAGACAATGACGGAATTAGTTCTAAGAGACGTCTAGACTAGTACCGATGCGGCTTCTTAATCATGAGTACGTGGTACTGTATCGTGTTTATAATGTCCACGATAAGTACCGGCATTCTGACACCGGCACCTTTCAAGACAGAGGCGAACGAGCCTTATGGTAAGTCGGTTATTTTTAAGTTGATTCTCTTTTATGTTCTTGATATATGTTAGGATCACCGGCAAACGAGACCTGGGTATTAAGTACCCAAATTGTAAACGGAACCCACCGGAGGATGGGTATCAGCGTCCCTTTAAAACGATGGAACATACTGCAATCACCAACCCACCTATCAAGCGTGGCGATTATAGTATTAAACCCTCACTGCTCAGAGATCGCTCCCTATTTAGGAGGGTGTCCGTGGATGTCCGTGGGTAATAGTAGTGGTAGTAGTAGCAAAACTAGTATATAATTAAGGTATCTTCAACTAAACTACTAGTGCTTATACATATAATAAATAAATATTTCGGGACAATCTTACAAAAATCGACCTAGTCCTACGTTAAGCTCAGTAAGGCTTGTGTTGTAGGTACTAGACGACGATATATATATAATAGATAGATACATTTAAATACTTAAATACATAGAAAACAGCAATGACTCAGCAACAAATATCTGTGCTCAACACACAAATATTAATAAATGCCCTGACTGGGATTCGAACCCGGGACCATAGGCATTCGGCTTCATAGGTAGGGTCATTATACCCACTAGGCCAGACCGGTCGTCAAGTTATATAAATATGTACCTAGTAGCTGAACATTACGTTTTTAATCTACGGCTACAGGATCATAAGTAATCTGTAATTATTTAGTCAGTCACAATGTCACATTATCACACGCGCTGGATCACTCCTGCACAATGTCCTTAATGCGCTATTTATAATACGAAATAGTAGCCATATTTTTATAGTACTATGTGTTGAGTAGACTAAACTGGCTACTTTGACACAAATGTTAGTATGTACTTGTATATGTACATTTGTATGAGTAGTTATCTAGTTATGTTGATTCGTGCATTGTCACAGTTATACACTGCGTGCACAATATGTTCATGTAATTCAATGCAGGGTAACTGAAGCACCATTCGATATCAATGGTCCATTGTCTTGTTTGATTAAAGTAACTAATACGACTACAAAGTGGAACCTGCAGCGTAGTTAGTTACTAAATGTTGTTACTATGTAGGTAACTTGGCAGCAACTTGTATATTTTGATAACCAAATCTGATATTTGTTTTGATAGGGTTCTTGCCTGAAGGTGTTGAGAGAACCTTAATTATACAGGCTGATTTCTGGTTCGTGATTCAGAAACAGTTTTTGTAACTCAGTAACTGGTTAATATTATCAAAACAACGTTTATTATCTTGTCTTATTTTTCATTTTTTTTGCCACCCTATTCATTTTAACATACGCATTATGGGAAGTTCGTTACATTGAACAAATTGAATGTTAAAAAAAATGTACTAATCACATTACATCTGAAAAAATAATTATATTTTTTGGATGATAAAAATGAATGATTAAGGAGTTTTCAGAAAAATGTGTTCAAAATTGGCGTGACTTGTAGAAAGGTTAAATTATGTTAGTTTTATGATGAAAATTAAGCATCTAATTTCTGTATATACATACTTAGTTTTGGTGATTGTTTCATAAACTATAAGCAAAATTACAACGCAATTAGGCAAACATTAAATTTGCATACAGATTTCATGCTTAATTACTTTTCAGATTTCATGCTTATTTATTAACTGACATAATTTAACTTTTCTACAAGTCACGCTAATTGGGTTCTTTTTAGGGTTTTTTAAACTCCCATTAACATAATTTGCTTCTCCTATAAATTATGTGTCATGCTCATGCCTTGATTTGTTGTTCGGCGACCCCGAAATCATCCTGTATATGTATAATGTATATATTAGAAATATTTAAAGATGAGATTTAGCTGTTTTATGATTACTTTCAGTGGGAGAGTCTGTTTCACATGGGATAATTAACTTACATAACGTGACTAACTTTCACTAGATTATTAATCAAATTAAAAATAGATCATTTACATGATAAGTAACTACGATGAATGCGTGGCTTCCATTCGTATAGAAATGTTTTTTGTCGAGAGTGAAATACATTTATAATGATTCTTTAATTTCCACATTCGCGAAACACGATACAAAACATAATTAGAGTATCACAAAGACATACAATAATATATTATATTTAGACAACATCTGATGTTTTGATCCTTTTTCCGGAGAAAAAGCAATTACCTGCTATTTTTATAAAATTCACTTATTCCTGCTATGGTGCTTCACTGTTAAAGAAACCTAATAGAAGTGTGTATTTTTGAACAAATATTATTTTTTCACTCGCTACCATATTTTATCTTGAGTTAATGAAAGTATATTATAATTATATTCGCTATGAAAAAGCGTTTGAAATGCAAATACGACAAACTGTACTATATTTTTATTTATATTAATCTGAAAGATGAAAATAAAAAGTGAAAGTCGAAGCTGGCTGTTCTTTTTGCTGGCACAAGCCATTGGCCTGTAGCACCCTACTCATGTGAATATTTCGCTATGAATTTACACAAAAGGGTATCGTTGATGCTATGATATTTCAGCCAATATTGTTCGTTTGAAGTTTGATGAAATCGCTCTTTTCCGCTAGGCTCAAATGAAAATACATGGTATTTACCAGGTTTGTATTTAATCTTTCGTGAGAAATTCTTATATTTTATGAATGAAAATGGTGTCTTTACTCACGTTTACTTAGTTACTTGGGCGACGTTTCGGAGAGCATAGATCTCCTTTTTAAAGCACTAAGAGGCCGAGTATCAGTTTGCCTAGCCGCTTGCGCGGCCACTCTTAGTCCTTAAAAATGGAAACCTGTGCTCTACGAAACATGTCGCGCGAGTGACGAAATTAACATGAGTAAAGTTATCATTTTCATTCATATAATACGATGTTACTAACAATAAAAAAAAGTCATGTTATTTCATTTGTACATTCTATAGTAATTTTTCGAAGGTCTATATTAGGTACTAATAAAAATAATTTTGATTAGCTGTTCCTACGCGCTAGTCAATTGATGCTCATTTGTTAAATTTACTTGCGTTATTTGCACTTAAATTAATATTAACTTTACTACTAACTTAGTTATTTTACAATGAAAAGATTAATAAAAAATAAAAAGAAAAATGCGTACTTTTAAAGTTTCTTCTTCCGTTTAAACTGTGCTCTCTAAATTGTAGTCGGTAAGTCGTTAGTAAGCTTTTGTTCCTCTGAAATCAAACGGAGGTTTGCCGTCGTTTTTTAGTAATTTGTTCTGCTTCAGATCGCCATTACTGGTACACGCAGGCGCAAGAAACTCTTCAGAAAAGACTGCAATACGCTTCTGACAAGAGACCCGTTGCCAAGTAAGTATGTTTGGTTTCTGAAAACAATTATTTGTATCCTATATTATTAAAAAGGTGAAATACTACATACCGTAAACTGGGGCCTAAACCTCGAGTCACAGTGGTCATTAT
Source organism: Grapholita molesta (assembly GCA_022674325.2). Lineage (NCBI taxonomy): Eukaryota > Metazoa > Arthropoda > Insecta > Lepidoptera > Tortricidae > Grapholita > Grapholita molesta. The sequence goes on along the minus strand of CP053129.2, from coordinate 9,117,730 downwards.
CTATTAAACTATAAAAAATGTGCTTTTAACAGTGATCATAATGTATTTATGTTTAGCATAAAACTAGCATTATTATCTTAAGCTCGCGCTAATAAAGCTAATGTGTCTCGGTGTATAGTAAGCAAAAATCAAACAACGCACACGCATATGTTATGTTGTCTCAAACTGTATTATAACTGCAGATTTCCGAAAGCCAGTTTCAAAAGTTGAAGTCGAAAAAGGGGCTTTGATTATTGGTCCTTGTCACAGTTTTACTTTGAGATTATGTATATAGGCAATAGGTACACATGTTTTTTTTATTGATTTCCCAGCGATTTAGCGGGCACCAATGATAAGACCCCTATAAGCTTTTGTTTTATCCCTATTGAACGAATTGGTAGATTAAACATGATAAAAAGGTATATTATGATATCGTTTTAACCACAAAATACGAGCAAGGAGTAACTTTACGCGCTATACGCTTAAGTAAGCATAATGGATTAATTTGGAGCATTCCTGTTTATTTCGCATAAAACAGCAAGTTACTACTCCTTTAACTTGCTGTTTTATGCGTTAATCCCTCCGATAATCAATCAGGCAAGGCAAGCCCCGTCCGGTTGAATGAACATGCGTTTGCATTTCGTTCCGACCCCTTCTCGAGGCGTGGCATCTGCCAAAATATCATTCAGCAACCTTGTTTTGTACATCCAACACACTTTGGTTAAATAAGAACAATATTTTTTATTTAATTTTAATCATACTTAAGTCGTTTACTTATCACTCCTCAGACCTTTGCCAAAATGACAAATTAATTGCGAAACAATATAAAGCGCAATTTCACATAGCTTTTAGCTATTCGAGTTTTATACGTTTGTGTAAGAAGCTTGATGCTGTAACTTATTGCTTGTAAATTGCTTTTAGATTACAGACAAACAATGAGCACAATATAGTTTAAAAAATGAAACAAGTCTACGAAATAAGTTTATTATTTATTTTCTAAACGCATTCATCTTTGCATGGTATAACTTCAGTAATTACGATAATTAATTCAAGATGTGGACTATAAGGTATCTCAAAAGCAATAAAAATATCACCTGAAATATATAATACCTTATTGTTTTCTAACAGAAACGTGATTTTGGTGGTTGGAGATGGCATGAGCCTGACTACCGCCACTGCGGCGAGAATTCTGCGCGGCCAGCGACGAGGACAAACGGGGGAAGACACTGATTTAGCCTGGGACACGTTCCCGGCAGTCGCTTTAGCCAAGGTTTGCTAAGACTAAAATTGTAACCTTTTATGATGGATATTAATCCTGTTCTACGGCTCAGGAAAGAATCAACGCCAAAAATTCATAAATATTTAAACTGACTGATTTCAATTTTATCATGGTACTACCTAACTAGTTTTGCATTTAATAATAAGTCTTTTTCAAGGACGGTCGCTTGCGTAATGCGTTTGTCCTTTTGAAAGTGTAGCCTCAAATACGAGTGGTATAAAATGTCTGAAGAACAGCCACTTTGAAAGATTTCGTGTCCTCGAGCGACGATGTCCAGATGACAAATATCAACCGTTTGATATTTTCGCCCCTCATCGCTCCAATACAGTCTGACCCTAGAAGCTATCTCGGCAATGGGTTTATGATTCAATAATACTTTTATCGGTAAACTTGTTTTTATAGTTATTGGCAAAATATATACGGTTATTGGATATATAAGTATTGAACGATCTTGAAAGAGTTTGAAACAACTTATGTTGAAAGCACTGGGTCAGACTTCAGTTGTAACAATAAATGTGATTTGATTACAAGTAGTTGACTTAAATTGAACATGGATTTCACATATTGTTCTTGTTACAAAGTAATTTCATCAATGAACGTATACCTACACTTTTGATCACCAAACTTACGCCTCTGTACGAATTTATAACATGTAAATTGTACTTAGCTTGTGCGTTTATAGTGCCTAAAGGCAGGGCACAAAGGCCGAACCGTGAATGAAGGGAACATGGACCTTGAGTGGCAACTCCGTGTAGGGAAGTTCAAGGTTTGATGAGATGGACTTGAGATCTCGAAGTAGTAGTAGAGTCGCCACTCAAGGACCACACAAGGCCAGCCAGATAAGCTGTGCTTAAGGAGAAAGATCACCTATTACCTAATAATAAGTGTGTACCTACAAACCTACTTAAATCTATGTATTAAAAATTGGTCTAAAGCAACAGCCATTAAAAGGTAAATTTACAGTTATTATCTCTGTAAACAGACGTACAACGTGGACGCCCAAACTGGCGAGTCGTCTGCGTGTGCCACGGCTCTTTTATGTGGAGTCAAGGCGCGATACGAGACCTTGGGTCTGGACGCTGGAGGCAGATTCAACAGCTGCGCATCAGCGATCAACTCCAAGGTCACTTCGCTGATCGACTGGGCTCATGACGCTGGTAAATTTATTTCCTATTTGAATAAACTACAAGTGTGTTGAAAATTAACTAGAGCATAATAACGTAAGATGTGTCATCCTTATGAAATTTGCTTGTTTTTTTTACTATTTGTATTTAAACTTTTATTTAGATATATCAAAATGATTCATGCTTACGTTTTGTAATTGGTAGGTACATGGGAGCGTTCTGTAAAGACGTGTCTTTACCTAAATCTCGAATGTAAGGCTTAACGAATCTAATTGATATACTGTCTGTCAATGTATCTAATTTATACCCATTCTGAACATACATTAAGATTAATTGGCGAGACTAGGCGAGTTACTTATGTAGGCACTTACGAATAGATTCATAAAAGCTAGCAGGACATTTGTACTAATCTATCAACATGCCTATTTTCGTCGAAATCCGTATTTATTGGAGTCTATTATAATAAAATAACTAATTTGATATTGGTTATATACATCAAACTGATAACCCGTGTTTATGACCTAAGGGCGGACAGTGCAATATGGTGACGAAAGCACACGATGGATAAGAATTTGATTAAATTTCGAGTAATATGGATGTATGTAGTCTTTGTTATAAATATATCAGTGAGTAAAGAATACCTCTGTCCTCATAGAAGATAATTAGGATATTAAGAAATTACTGGCTAATACTGTCCACTTAAATCATCTTCTCTTGAGAATCTTAAGATTATTTTGTGTTTATATCTACGAGTATTAAGTCTTTGACTTATCAATTACAATGACATTTTTTCTGAGACTTAAAAATTTTCGCTTCCTTCCATATTTATATTTAAACTATGGCAAATAAAATCACAAACCATAAATTACTACTAAGATACTTGATAAACCGTAACTTAATATATTAGGCTTGATCTTGTAGTTAAAATTAAAGTGTCATCAAAATAAGTACGCAATCATGTTCGCTTATTTAAGCCAATGGAAGTTGTATCTATATTATGTATATCGTTTCAAGTGATTTTGACTTATATTGCATGCGTCCGCCCATTTTTTATGACGTTTCGAAGATATGATAAAAAAAGAGTTAGCGTGAGTTACTGGCAATAGCATGCTCAATTTACCTACTATTTGGTGTTATTAAGTGTACTTGGAATTTTTGCTACAGCAATTTATACTTTTCGCACTATATAGGTACTTACGGTAATTTTTGTAACACTGTAACGCATTTCGTTTCTTTTACAATGTAAATATATTAAAGTGCCAATTAATCATTTGGCACTTTAAACGTACGAGTTTGTAATCTAAACCATTTAGCAATTCACGCGTGAGTGAGCATTTCCTGCATATTACGTGTTTAACAATATGTAGGAAATTAGATTACTGTACGCAGAGAATTTAGAATAAGTTAGTATTATATGAAAATGAAGGTAGAAGTTATGATAATGTCTGTAGTTAGAATGGTATCCCAAAACGTTATGATAATGTACAAAGTTTCGTTTCAATATCGGATATATGGAAACAAGGTTCTTATTGTCGAAAAAGAAATTGGTGAGCTTGGCGAAATAGCCTAGATAAACGAGTATTCTCTTATACCTGTAGTTTTTATGTACTAATATAAATAGCAATGTAAATACTATAAAGTATTTTTAACTTCATCCTGAATGACATACATAATACCGTTGACCTTTTAAAAATGTTCTTTTGTTTACTTTTAATCAATTGACGAAAATATGTTTCTTTCAAATCTTTAGGCTTTTCGTTCTATGTCAATAATTAATTATCCCATTTCTCTCCTATCCCACGTCATCACGTTACCCAAATATTTCTTAAATCTAGTATAGCTCTGTTACTCGTATCTCGCTAAGGTTCACTATGCCTCGTCTGGCTCGGGTTATGTTTTCAAATATTAGCAAGCAAAATGTACCATCGACAGATTCTTGTTAAGTGATGGATGTCGTATCTGAAAATTTAATATCTTTAGCATGATTGTGTCATCAATATTTGTCGTGGTTTGTGGTCAAGTGTTAGGTATTTGTACTAGAGTAAGCCCTAGTTTACCGAAGCCCAAAATTTAGGACACTTCCTAAATTTAATCTAAATTGACGTGACTTCACGTGCATTTTATTTAGATGAGATAATCGGACTGGTTACCGCGCCATCTTTATTTACCCTTTGACCCTTAGCGGTTCAAAATACAATGATAATAAAATAAACCCATAATTAATTTAACCAATTTATGTCAATTCTATACATATAAAACAACGTTACTCACTTTGACTCTTGACTGCAATTATAATCTTATTTACCGTGTAATTGACTCGGACTTTGATGATGATAATGGTGACTGATAAATAACCCAATAACTATGTCACAGGCAAATCAAGCGGAATAGTAACTACGGCGCGCATAACTCACGCGACGCCAGCAGCATTGTATGCGCACGCGCCGTCTCGGTACTGGGAGGATGACAGCCGAGTACCCCCCACCGTCAGAAAGGACTGCAAGGACATCGCGATGCAGCTTGTGGAGAATGAACCCGGGAGGAATATCAATGTAAGTTGATTTTGTTTTTATTTTGCTTCCCAGGGTAAATTGCAAAATCTTATGTTCCTACTTTAAAGCCTGAATTAATAATTTTTACGAAAACTAGATAATATATGTTATGTTTGTACAAAAATTCTGCAAGTATGTGTATATTTTATTCTGACTACGAGCTACGGCGCCTTCTTTACAATAGGTACTAACACTTGAAACACTTAACCAAGCTCAGGTTAGATCATGTATGGAGTACTGTTGCCACCTTTGGGAAGGGTCTGCTAAGTATCAGCTGGCCGCTTTGGATTCAATAAAGCACCGGGCTCGCAGATCCTGAGTTAGTGAGTGTAAGGTTACAGAGCCTTGAGCACCGTCGCAGGGTTGCTAGTTTTTATGTGTTTTACTGGATACATTTTGAAGAGTGTGCACAGGAATTGCACGATTTAATTCCGCTATCTCCGTTCCACCACTGGACGTCCCGGTGAGGGGAGCGGTATCATCCTTACGTTGTGAATATTCCATTCATTCGCACGTTGCGATTCGCTTATATCTTCCTAATGCAGACTGCTAAGAAATGTAATTCGCTCCCTTCGTCTGTATTGCCGGAAAGATATAATTTATGTCTTTTCAAGGCAAGAGTGAATTGAACCAACGTGCTACACCCTCGACCTCATGCACACTTACCATCAGATATGACTGATCTGACTGTGAAAAAGAACCTCAAATATGGAGCTCATACACACGCGCTACACCTGATATGTTATTTCTTATTAGGGGCCATGAACGGACATTTTATTCATGCCTTACTGCAATCCTAAAAATTGCAGTAAGTCATGAGAACTGATAGTCAGAACATGTATTTTTTTAGAACACACAGTATTTTATTTCTTCATAGCGCAGACAGATTCTCTATTTACCAGTCTGACTTTTTACCATTTACCTATACGTTTTTTGTAATATGTATACCTTTTGAATTATATATTAGACATATATATTTTCTAAAATAGATTGATTACTTGAAAATAATACTATGTGTAAGCCTGGTATACGTCCCACTGCTGGGCACAAACCTCTTCCTAACCCAGAAGACGGATTGGACCAACTATGGCCCGATTGAGTACCTAATAAGGATAACGGGTTGGCAACATCAGGTACCATACTAAACTTGCTGCAAGTTAGATATGACGTGCCGGCAGGAATCGAGTATATCGAGTATATATAATCGAGTATAGTTATTGTCAAGTTTCCGAGCCCAAAAAGTCTTAGATATTGTTGCGAAATCGGCATACTTAAAAGTAGAAAAAAAACATTATACATTTGACATAATAAAGACCCCTTAAGCCTAAATCAAATCGCAAAACATAATAAAACAATGATAAAAGTCACTTTGCAATAAAAATAACAAACTCCACATTTACCCTTAGAGTGCTCACAAAATTTACATAACATGTCCTCATATTTGTAACAATGTATATGGAGATCCTAAGTTGTCTCTTTTATTGCCTTCGACACAGAATTCTAATAAAATGGCACTGGCAAATATTCCGTAATCGCGTGGGACTCGAACACTAGTGAAATCTTATTTGTCCCTACAAAAGAATAATGTATTATTTTAACGAGAGTTCCTGTGTGCAGTGTTTATACGAGTTTATCTTAGGGCGGGTTGTCTCGCGTACAATTTACGAACTGTTCACCTTTCAATATGATTGCGCAGTGAAATACCAGCAAAAATATCAAACTATTCATACAATAAAAAAATACGATGAAGGTGAATTTCACGTTTGTATAATTAAGACATCTTTAATTTTTCTATTAAGAGGCGGCTTCGAAAATCAATTATAATATCGAAATCCTATAGTCAATGAGTATTGAGTAGGTGTGTATTTTTTCTTAAATCCATCATTTTTTAGTGTCAGATACTTATGTAATATTATTTGTAAGAAGTATGTATAGTCTATAATCTATAATTATGTAATGTATGTATGTATGTTAAAATGTGTTTTTTTTACTTAATCAAATTAAAAAATTACAACGCCGATTGCGATACTGACTTTTTTCATTTCAATAAAATCAGACTTGATTTTAATTTTGCAAACATTACGAACTACATAACATTTTTTTTTATTCATTCTATGTCTGTATTCGTGGTCTAATCTTCAAAAATGAATCATTTGAACTTCAATTTCTAAGATTTTTTTTTTATTTCTAAGAAATCGAAACTGTGGCACAGGACAGTCCCGGATAAAGAGTGCGAACAATTTTATAGCCTTAGTCTGCACCGTAGTCCAGCCCAAGACTTTGCCCGGCGGCGATGAAAAAAAACGGGATCTTGCCCTTACCTATAGCTTATTTTGCCACACGCTTAGTAGGTACTCAAACTAAGGCGTACCTAATTAGAGTGACAGAGCCAATCGTTTAAAATTTCCTATTTTCTATAAATTTTCGCGGTTGGCCCTGAGGCAACCAGCTCAGGTAAACAAAACTTGCTTTGAGACGGCAAAAATAAATATAAGTACCAAAATACTGAAACAGACAAAAATACATAGGGAGTGCTCGAGACTTGAGTACGTCTCAATATGTTCTCATTACCCAATTACATGGTCTGCTAACTTTGCCCTTGTCCTAGTTTTACTATGAATGTTGTTTATGTAGCTTCGTTGGTTATCTAAGTTCGTTCAGCGCGGTTGATTAACTATCCATACATTTTTCTTATTTTATAAATTGAAATACATGTACTTAATAAAGAGTGGCTAAGACACACTTACTGAATATTCTCATCACATATGAAATGTTCATATAAATTAATTAGTATTAATTTTGTAAACATTATGAACTACATTACATTTTTCTCCGAGTTTCAACGTAAACAAAATATTGAATGAAGTGGTTTGATGTCCTTCCTATGTTGTTAATATTTTCGATGGTACTCTCTACCATAATATATGTTTGAATTTGCTTTAATCGCAGGTAATAATGGGAGGTGGAAGAAGACATTTCCTGCCTACTGTAACACCAGATCCCGAACATCCTAGTCGAGAAGGACGTAGACTTGATGGGAGAAACTTAGCAGAAGACTGGGCCAGAGAGAAGAAACGAAGAAGGTTGCGAGCGCAATACATACACTCAAAGGACCAGTTGGCAAAACTCGATCCTCGATCAGTAGATTATCTATTAGGTAAGAAGTTTTTAGATTTAGGTTATCACTGCAGTGGAACCTGAAAGAGGGCAAATTGAAGGGATGTGGAACCGTTAACTATAATTATTACCTATATCTGTTATTTCTAATGGTATAGGTACAGTCTTGCAATTCGATATATTAAACTTTTGGAACAAGTCCTTGGTGGAAATTTCTTGAGATATTTTAACCTAGTTAAGTTTGTGTGTCGGTTATGATGTTGTCTAGCGTTTGTTGTTATGATGTTAGTCTATCTCTGTGGAAGATAAGCATTATAAACTCGGTACTAACCTTCTTAGTGTAAACACAGGTTTCAGAAGGGGTTTGTATCAAACCTATATGGATAAATTTTTTGTAGTGACCATTAAACGAACGCTGGCTTTAGCAGGCATACTTTATCTTCTTGTTCAGATTTTCCTGAAATCCTTACGGCTGACTTAAAACACCTCTTCATTCAATTTTCCATTTAAAAACTCTTATCTTTATATAAATCATACTCATTCATACAAAGGTATGAGTGCTGAGAAAGATCAGCAGCTTGCGATAGTGCAAACAACTATCGCAAAAAAAAAAAATCGAACGTCAGGAAAAAGTTTTAGTATAAGCAATACCATATTATTATATTTGCCTTACTTTGTATTTTACTACGTCGCTTTTTGCTACGTTGATTTTTGATAACGCCTTCTGATCGTTTCGTAATGTTTTATCAGCTGAGATATCGTTCCCTGCAGGGTACTCGATTATTGTCTCCCATAGTTATTCAACTGTGAGGTATATATGTACGGATTTTGAACTTCCACGACAAGTATTCATCTCACATCGAGACTGAGATGGACATGTATCCCAGAGTCACAAGTTCATGTCTCGTCCGAGGTAGTTGATTTTTCAATTTTTCTTTATTTCTAAGAAATATCAACAAAACAGGAACTGTTTGTCACTTGAGGAGCTATATTATAGTGTGATTTTTGTAAAGTGTAAGGGTTAATAGATTTACAGTAAATATCAGTTATGTAGGTAAGTGTACTTTTACTTCATCAAACTAAGTGAAGTATCATGTTCTTTTGTTTGACCAGAAATAGGGCAGATAATGTGTGACTTATAAAAATCCTTTAACAGAATCAATACGGCGATGACAGGGGATAATTAAGATAAATGAAGTATCAAATATTGTTTCTGCAGCGTCGAATGAAGTCGCGTAGAGTATAAACTTATAAATGGTATAATTATTATAGCAGATTAAAGTTTCCTTCTGATTCATAAATAATAGAGTAAACGATTTTTTAATTATCGTTTCTATTTTCATAGATGGATTTAATTGTATATTTATTTTGTTGTGAGATACAAATGTATATATAATAGGGTTAGAATGTGGCGCCAAAGATGGCCTTTGCATTGACAAGGTCAAATATCTGTCTGACATTTGCACTTTCTTTTAGACGGAAGAGACGTGACTTTTGTATCATTATTATCACCCACCTTGAATTATTGTAACATAATGAAATTTCTATTCTGCGATTCAGTGAAACGTGCGAAATGTAGTGGTACTATATTCTTCTATTAAATTTTTCATTTAAAAACATATTTTTTTTGTCATTTTGAGATCTGGTTTTATTGAAACATTTGATAAGTCATTAAGATATTATTATTTAAACATTTAGATATGTAATTCTGTGTTAGCATTTCTAGTTAAATATTCTAGTTATATATTTACATAGCTAAGCATTACGTATTTACTTAATAATATCCGTACACTGTGCTGTAGCACTTCCAAGAAAAGGAATTATTCAAATGAAATTCGCAGCGCAGCATTGAAGTCTAACCTTTTCTTAGTTTACTCTGTTTCAACATGTAATCTATATATCTATTTGAATCTCGATGGTACGTAGTATTCTCGCACATTAAATCATTCTTTAGTATTGCCCGACACTCGAATTGACGATTGTCAATACTATATACAAAAAGTTGTGTGTTAGTTTTACAGGTACCAAATTTCTTTAGCAAGTAATCTGAAATTTAATCTGGTATTCGCTTTAACAATTGTATTATCTCATTTATCTCCATAAGCTTCTTACACGATGAAGCAGTACAATTTCTAAGCCAGGTCACCACCAGGTCACGTTATCCGTGTATTTAGAGTTAGGGAGGTGAACGATCAGGGTTCATGTAAACTAGTTAAATGTTTTTGTTATCAATTCGGATTACGCGTGGTTGTTGAATTCAAAGTAGGTTTAAGTGTAACATCAGGTGGGGTCTTTGAAGAATCATACCTGTGTGCTCAATATTACTCAATAGCATAGGGAGTCACAATGTATGCATCGTTCTCATAATAATATGTAGTATCAGCTAGATACAAAAGCCTTAAAGCTGCTAAGCCCCGCCTAAAAACGAAGCACGCCACACAGAAATATTAAATTTCGTGAACATGAAAAATATTCGCTTGCGTTTATCGGTTGGTATCAGGAGAAGATATTTTTAATGATGTTGTACTCGAAATAAAATTCAATATTTTCAAGTTGCTGTAGAATATGTTCTACCTGTACAACTATATTATATTCCGCGCTGCTCGCTATTAAGTTTTGACACTTCGAGCGTCGTCAATGTAAGTAATATATTTATAATTATATTATTTGTAGTAAGGATGAAACAGAAAAGTTGACCAGAATATTAAATTTAATGACTACCTAAACCTCGTTTACATGCGGGTTTGCCGAAATACCCAACCAATGTGCTATTAAATATCGCGTGCGTTAGCGGTTCGAGCCCCAACTTACCTATTTAATTATTTACTTCCTATATGGGTTTAATAGATTGGTTTTTAATATTTGAATTACTTTCCTGTGGCCTAAGCAAACATTTAAAGGCAAGAACGATAATGTTACGTACAGCATATTTGTGCACCGTTACGTTATATTATTTTCTTGTCCTCAGAAGCTTGTATACCTACAAAACGTAAAAGAAATCAGACCCTTTTGCCGGCTTTATTAAAGGTTTTATAAAGCTTGCGGCAATCAAAAGTATAATAACGTATCTATTTCATCATATTCAAGTTTGTGTTACTCTAGAGGTTTGCGGCGATTCCCGATTTTGTTTCATAGCTTTGTTTATAAAGTTAATTATATTTAATAGTGAACTTGGTAAAATTTATTTTTCATAATATTTATTTAAAATTTGTTGCTTATATGAAGCATTGACAGATATTATTTTACTTTTGATATAATAGTGAAATTTAGTAAATAGATTAATGGTTCACGACTTAAAGATATTCATTTTTCAAATTAAAAAAATATTTGGATTGGGACTTTAGGATACTCACTGTCTAGAATAAATGGAGTCAATGTATAAATCATGATAATATTTCTTTCGAAGTCAAAGTTTAAAACTTTATAGTAGATGTCATGTTTTATGCTGTTACATCATTAATAAACACTATATGTTTTTGACATCAGAGAACTCCCTGGATCCATGAATCGGGGCGAACATCCAAAAGTCCCAAACCTAGTAAATGACAGTGTGCTAGCAAATGTCACGGCTCACACGTCTGACATGAAAAGGTTATAATAATATTACCAGTGAGAAATTCAGCGCGAATTATTTTTCAAAAAGGAAAATACATCTGCATCATGAATTTATGATGCGGTGGTTCAAATGCCGTGATGGAAAATCATAAAAGAAGCGCATGTAAGCTGTTTGTTGGGTATTATTTTAGCAATAACCTCTAGCCGCCTAGAGATCAAAACTTGCAACTATGGTTGGTCATAATTAAAATTCAAAATGGCATTAATGGGAGACCTTTTTATAGGTCGGCTAGAGGGTAAGTTTAATCTTATATTCGTTAATACTTAAGTCATGTTCATTGATTTAATATTCATCCAAAAATTGCATTATTTATATAAAAAATACCTACTACGTAAATAGTACTTTAAAAAACTAGGCCGGAACATTTTTGTTTTTCGCAGTTGGCCATTGTGTGTTCTAAATAATGTATGTTAGGCTTTAGCTGAAGTACCACTGCTACGTGCCTCCATACAGGGATCAAAAATAATAAGTCCTAGCAGAATCTCCTATTTTATTGTAATTAGTAATTCTAAATCATGTAACTGACCCGGCTGTTCGGCCATGATGAAAACCTATCTTATGCATTTAAGTTATATTTACACCCCGTTATCTAATGCTCAGTTTGGGGGCAAGTAATTGGAGAGTCACGATAATCTAAGTCGATAAAAGATGAAATTCAATAACATGTCAAAAGATCTTGGGTCCGATTTTTGAAATAGTTACCAAGTGATTTACACATAGAATGAATAAGAATCTCTGTGAAGATTACTCGGTGACTATTTCAAAAATCGGACCCCAAATTGACGATATTCGATATTTATAATTGTCGCCCTCCAACCTGATTAAAGAGAGGAACGTGTTGTCTCTATAGCGTTCACTTAAGAAGAATTTTAGTTTGACAAATAACTTTTATAGATAAATATGAATCGTCTAATTATGTGAAGCAACATCACTATTCTAGATTGCCCCCAAAATGAGCGTTAGATAACGGGGTGTAGTTATATTAGATTGAAATAAAAAAAAATTTAAATTGTTTTTTATTTTTTCTTTATTAACTGTGTTATCGTTGCTATAAATAATCAAATATCCATGTAACGTAGCAGTTAAATACGAAAATCGTCGCAGTGAATGATACTTAATTAAAGCAAAAAAAAAACATAATAATATTTAAACATAAACTGAATGCACCATGAAAACAACGGTTAAGTATGTATAAGTGCCTTGATTGAAGTTTATTTAGGTAGCATTTCTTACCCAAAAAGGTAATAAACTGTTTTGGGAACGTAACAGCCTAGGGGGAAAATGGTCAAATCAATCAGGATAATTCCGTTGCGACTAGCTAATCTTGCCTAAATAAACTGACCGTACGATTCAAGGCGTTCCGTGTACCAAAACGGTTCCGAACATGTAAAAATCATTTATTTTTGGTTGAATGCTGAACTTCACCTGCAATTTTCATTTTCTACTCATCATCATCATGATCATGTCAGCCGAAAGACGTCCACTGCTGGACATAGGCCTCCCCCAGAACGACCCAAGAAGACCGATCCTGCGCCTTCCACATCCAGCGGTATCCCGCGACTCTAACTAGGTCGTCGGTCCACCTTGTGGGAGGCCTACCTACGCTGCGGCTTCCAGTTCGTGGTCGCCACTCCAGAACCTTTCCGCCCCACCGGCCATCGGTTCTGCGTGCAATGTGCCCTGCCCACTGCCACTTAAGTTTGGCGATTCGGAGGGCTATATCGGTGACTTTGGTTCTACTGCGGATAAAATCATTCCTGATGCGATCACGCAGAGACACTCCCAACATAGCCCTCTCCATTGCTCTGTGGGTGACTTTGAGCCTTCTTATGAGGCCCATAGTAAGCGACCACGTTTCAGCACCATAAGTCATCACTGGCAACACACACTGGTCGAAGACCTTTGTTTTGAGACACTGCGGGATATTGGAAGAAAAGATGTGTTGTAGCTTCCCGAACGCTGCCCAGCCGAGTCGGATTCGACGATTGACCTCTTTCTCGAAGTTGGATCTTCCTAGCTGGATAGTTTGTCCTAGGTATATATACTCATCTACAACTTCGAGTGTAACATCTCTGATTACAATGGGAGTTGGTACGACATGGGCATTCGACATGATTTTTGTCTTGTCCATGTTCATCCTTAGACCAACTCGCTCAGAGGCATTACTGAGGTCATCTAGCATTGTGCTCAAATCCTCCATGGTCTCAGCCAAGACTACAATGTCGTCGGCAAATCGAAGGTGAGTGATGTACTCGCCGTTAATGTTGATGCCTTTCCTCCTCCAGTCCAAAGTCTTGAAAACGTCCTCCAGTGCAGCAGTAAACAGCTTTGGAGAGATAACGTCTCCTTGTCTGACCCCACGCTGCAGTGGAATAGGTTTCGAGCTCTGGTTCTGAACTCGGACTGACATGGTGGCGTTCTCGTACAGACACTTCAGCACTTCGATATAGCGGTAGTCCACTTGGCACCGTTGGAGGGATTGTAGCACAGCCCAAGTTTCGATCGAATCAAAGGCTTTCTCGTAGTCCACAAACGCCAAACAGAGGGTAAGTTATACTCCTCAGTCTTCTGTATAACTTGACGTAGCGTATGTATGTGGTCTACGGTACTAAAGCCTCTTCGGAAACCGGCTTGTTCGGGAGGATGGAAGTCATCTAACTTGCGTGCGAGACGATTCGTAATGACTCTTGAAAACAGCTTGTAGACATGGCTCAAAAGTGAGATGGGTCGATAGTTCTTCAATAAAGCGTTGTCGCCTTTTTTGAAAAACAACACCACCACACTTCTGTTCCATGCCTTTGGCGTTCTCCCTTCCAGTAGGACAGAATTGAACAGCTTCTGAAGGGCCATTAGGACCGGTGTACCACCCGCCTTCAGAAGTTCGGCTGTTATTCCGTCCTCACCTGGCGCCTTGTTGTTTTTTAGCTGTTTAAGAGCCATTCTAATCTCGTACAAGCAGATGTCCGGGATATCTTCAGTATAGTGCCGGGTTAGTCTGGCTCTAGGGTCTTCCGCCAGATCAACTACGGGTCTGCTAGTTGATGTGTAAAGCTGTCCGTAAAAACGCTCTATTTCACTCAGAAGCTCCGGTCTGGATGAAACGATCCTACCATCATCAGTTTTCAACCTGGCGAGCTGGCTTTGCCCAATAGACAGGTCCTTCGCAAAAACCTTCGAGCCCTTGTTCTGCTCAATGGCCTCTTTAATACGATCAGTATTAAATTGGCGCATATCACGGGTAAGGGACTTAGAGATCTGTCTATTGAGCTGCCGGTATAATGTCGCATCAACTGAAGATTGCAGGATCATCCCGCTCCTTTCCTTAATGAGTTTCCGAGTCGAGCTAGAGAGCCCTTTAGTTCTACTGCTCCGTTGGGCCTTAAAGAACTTAGACCCGGAGCTGTGGACAGCTTCTACAAACCCGTCGTTGAGTTCGTCCACCTCGCTTCCTAGACAATCGAAACGGTTCCGGAGCTCTAACTGAAAGCTCTCGAGGTTTTGGATTTGGATTGGTGCTGGCCGGAGAGTAGACTTCATCAGTCGAGAACGTTCTAACTTAACACTTATATTCAATGTGCCCCTAACCAGACGGTGATCACTACCGGTTTTAACCGTATTGATCACAGAGACATCATTGAATATATGTTTCTTCGTCGACATGATGAAGTCTATCTCGTTTTTTGTTGCACCATCGGGACTCATCCAGGTACATTTTCTGTGCTCACGTTTCTTGAAGAAAGAGTTCATCATATAGAGTCCCTCTTTCTCCAAGAAACCAGCCAGTAGTTGGCCCCGGTGGTTCCGACGTCCGTATCCAAATTGCCCCACTCTCAGCTCAGCACCGTCTCTCTTGCCAAGTTTCGCGTTGAAATCCCCCATAACAACGGTGAAGTAGGTTTTGGAGCTATGCATGGCCTTTGAAATGTCCTCATACATAGCCTCCACCTCGTCGTCGGAATGTGTCGAAGTCGGCGCGTATACCTGGATGACCTTCAACGAGTATCTCTTGGATACTCTGAGTATCAGGTACGCCACCCCGGACGACACACTCTCGAACTTCACCACGTTGTTTGCGAGGGACTTGTGGACGATGAACCCGACACCACCTTGGGACTGGTGGTCGCCCTCCCGGAAGTAGAGCAAGTTGCCGGACTTCAGGGTTATGGTGTCCTCCCCCTCTCTTCGAACTTCAGATAACCCTACTATATGCCAATGCAACCTGCTCAACCCTTCCTCCAGTTCCACTATCTTTTCCTTGGTCCGCAGTGTACGCGTGTTGTATGTTGCCAGGGCCAGGAGTCGTCGGTAGCAGGATCCCGCCCGGGGATTCTTAGCACCCCTGACCCCTTTTGTACCCTGGCCGCTACCGGCATAACCAGGGTACCGGGGGCCGCCGGGGACTCGGGGCCATGGCTTTTGGGTGTTACTCATGACGGGGGTATATGCCATAATCGCCACGCTTGGCATGCGGGTTGGCGATCGCAGTGCTTCCACCGCACTCCAGGGATGCTGCTGCCCATCCCCCGGTGATCTACTATTTTTTATAAATAATATAAAAGGTATAAATTAATGCATGAATTATACGAATAACTATAAAAATCTAAACTTTGCCTAGATAGCCAAAGAGACAGATATGCGTTGTTCAGATATTTCTGACCGCCTTCACAGCTCCGATATATCTGATGGCGACTGTATCTAAAATACAGTAACACCGGTTGTCAACACGAAAGCGACTGTACAAAATAAGGGTGCCGTATTATTTATGTACCGGCAGGAAATATGCATTATTAAATCATTTAAAATTGTAATGCGCACAGCGTGTCATTAAGCAAAACTTATGATTTATTTAACACCAAGATAACTTTGCTAGCTAACTTATTCGGAACACTTAAGTTGCTACAGAGCAGTTTGCAGGACTGCTAATTCTAGTTTGGTCTTGCTTCTTAGTGAGCGCATTATCATATAAATATTTTACAGATGCGGTGACAACGGTCAGCGTTTTAGTAACAGGGGGTTTGTTTATATGTTAGTAAAGGTCGGTCAAAGGTCGTACAGTACGAGGGTTTAGTGAATGCTGAATTGTTATGTACAATTTCTAGTAACAAACACCAAACACCGACTCGATAATGTCCTCGTATTATCAAAATCCACTTTCCAGTTTTCACTCTCTCACCAGCCATCTTATAGACATTGACAGTTCTTATCCTTCGGATTTCCCGCCAAAACAAGGACACACGAGACAGCATATGTATGCTATTTGAGTTAGTCTCATAACCGCATATACTACAGAGGGTACTGTAAATATATAACCAAATATTTACGATAGTGTATTTGAAGGACGGCCAAAGCTCAAGTTTACATTAACGCACTTATGTTTAGCAAAGATACAGAACAGTTTTGCATACTTAATACATAAAAAGGTATGATTTCTTAACATTATGAACCAAGACAAATATGTGTTTTATTTAATTCAAATTTAAATTCAAAATTCTTTATTACTTTAAAAGTAATAAAGAATGTAAATCAATCCATCTTAGAATGTAATTCTATCTTTGTAAGTCACGTCAAACAAGCATGTATCAAAAACGCCATCATCTAAAATCTTGACAACGTCATACTAAATATATGATGAGTTTGCATCACAATTTTGGTGATAAATTCACGGCGCTGCCAAAACTCCATTGTCCGTTCGTTGTGACTGACATAAAGATAAGCGCGGACAATGGCTACGTACGGTACTAAAATAAACTAAAAAATATACGTTCCATTTTCAATAGCTCACATGAAGGATTCATACTAAACGTGACAAAGCTCAACTGCAAAGGAATTCAACTCAGATTTACGTGAAAAAATCCGTTTTATATGTCTTTGCCTTTTATTGTCTTGATCAAGAAACCTACAAAAAGCGAGTTAGTGACTACAAATACAAATCTATTCCATCCATTAATATTATTTCAACGTTCCTCCCTGTTGACCATTCTCGTGATGACTAGTAATTAAATGACGCCAATGTGCTTATAATGCGCTGATTAATTGATATTTCATGTATTTTTTGTTGTATGATTTGAGGAAGTTATTGATAAATTAAATATCAAAAGCACCTGAATCTAAAGTCGGAAAATGATAACACCAATAAGAACTGCATAATCTTTTGTATTTACGTTAGCATTAATTGTAACGTAAATAAATTAAGTTCAATACTTTGCAGTGTTGAATATCGCATTTGCATAAATTATGAAGCTGAAGTTCACCCACCACACTCACCGGCTGTTTGCTTAACGCGAACGCGTTTTAGTAGAACAAATTACATAATACGAATATTCTCTCTGAAAATTTGCCTTTTAATTTTCACTGTGCTAAGGCTGCATTCTTTACAGGTTTATTTGAATACTCTCACATGGAATTCAACGCGGAACGTGGCGCTGTGACAGACGCCGAGGAGGGCTCGGCGGACGGGTCCGCAGTGAAGGCGGACGACCCATCCCTCTCAGATATGACCCGGGCGGCCCTCTCTATATTGCTTAAGAACGACAAGGGATTCTTCTTGCTTATTGAAGGTACGTTATTGGAAATAGTGAAAGGTTTACTACCAAGTGATGTCGTGAAAATTAAATTGACTCGCTGTTATCGGGAGTTATCGCTGGAATGCAATAAACAGTTTTCGTATGAGATAATCTTTTCATATTCATTTTAAAATATTTGAACTTGCTTGAGTGCTCGTAGATTATTCAATTTCAACTCATTTTGTTTTTCGTAAAGGAAGAAAGTAAATCGGAATATGCATAGCTTGTCTTACTAAATCTTACAGTTAGAAAAGTGTTTAGTTAAAATTCTAAATACGTTCTTATTGAGAGCGAGAGGGAAAAATAAAATAATAATTTTAAAACAATACTAAGATCGATATGGATCGATCTCAGTATTTTCGCAATTTATGGTATTATCATTATCAGCGGCGGCTGATTGTCGTCCACTGTTGCTGGACATAGTTCCCTACGCCACCCGCATCCAGTAGCCTCCTGCGACCTTAGCCACCTGGCCTGGTCATTTGGCCACCTTATGGAGGGTCTACAAATACTGAATTTTCTGAGGCGAGGTCGAGGTCGAGAATAAGTATTTGAGAACTCCACCCCTCTAACGGCCGAACCTCGTGCTACTGTTCCGCTCACTGCTACTTACAGTTTGCAGTTGGCATAACTAAGTTGTGTAAAATGCTTTAGTGAAAAAATAAGTTTATATTTTTATTATATCTACTACCTTTTGCCCGCGGCTTCGCGCACGTAAAAGAATATACCTATAATAAGTAATAATTAATATTGTTTAGTCAATAAAATAGTTTTAACTCTCTAAGTCAAAATTTAGACTCCATCTCTGTAGAAAATTTCAACCCCCTTTTTGAACCTTTAGGTGATGAATTTAAAAAGGCTGACATTACTTTTCTTTTCATTAAATAAGGAGTTTGAACACAACTTTAAAAAATCTCTCAGTTGACATTTGACTCGATCTCAGAGTGTTTAGGTACACAAAATTTCAACCCTCTCGCTTTAAATTTTACACAATCCCTATACAAACTTTCAACCCCTTTTTTATCCACTTAATGGTAGAATTTCCAAAAATCCCTTCTTTGTGGGTGCTTACGGTATATAAACTACCTATTGTGAAAAAATCAGCTATCTTGGTTAAGTGGTTTGGGCTGTGCGTTGATCAGTCAGTCAGGACATTCACGTTTATGTATATGGATAGAATTGAGAGTTGATGCGTGTGGCTAAACTGTTAAAACGGGTTACCAGGGTAACATAAGTAGCTTTAAATGAATACCGAATAAACGCAGCGCGACATATTCCTTATTCAGAAAGGGTAAAGCGCAGTGAAAGTTGTAAATTGCTGTTCAAACAGGAGTTGCCTACGTGTCTTTAGTGTTGGGGCGAAGGAACAAATAGTGGCGAAACACACGACGCGGTGCTTCACCGCTATCGTAGTGAGCGACGGAAACCTGTGCAAAACTTTATTAAACAAACTCAAACTCTTCTCTCTTTTTTAAACTTTGAAATAGAGAATACATATACCTGGATGGATCATGGATTCTAATCCCTGCTGCAGATTTTAAACTTAAGTTTAGGTAAATCTCGTTTAAACTCTGCACCATGAAAGTAAGTTTAGCGATGTATGTGAACGTTATAATCCTAAGAAGCTGACACTTTATAATATAACATGTAATTTAAAGATTCTAACTAATACTTAATCATTGTAACAATAATCTAGTAATGACTAGAGCCGTCGCCCTAGTTGTTATTGTTACAATGATCTTGTCCATTGACAAGGAACCAATCAGTACTATAATCAGTCAACATTAGTGCTTATTTCGAAGGAGTCAAGGAGTGCATTTGTTGGTACATATTCAATTTATAATCTTATGGTTTTTGAATTAGGAACTAAGTGCCCATCATTGGTGCCTGTCAGCTTAAAGTGTCTAACATTGGTGCCATTAACCTCCTCCTTATTAAACAAATGAGTTAACATAATTACACAGTTAATGTACAAAAACTTTTACAATGTTACTGGAGTTTTGACATGTCATGCATATTTCAATGTTCAAATACGCAAAAGACAAGTTACATCAAAACGCATAATAAACTGGTAAAAACAATTTGAATAAAATCATAAGTTCTGATTAAGTAAAATGTAAATTTCTTATGAGGCACTAATATTTCTTTAACCTAAAGTTAATACCGCAATCATGTTGATTTGTTATTTAGATATTAAATAAATAAATAAATATTTCGGGACAATCTTACACAAAATCGACCTTATGTTGTAGGTACTAGACGACGATATATATAATAGAGACATATAAATACACAAATACATAGAAAACACCCATGACTCAGAAACAAATATCTGTGCTTATCACCCAAATAAATGCCCTGACTGGGAATCCAACCCAGGACCTTAGGCTTCATAGGCAGGGTCACGACCCACTAGGCCAGACCGGTCGTCAAAAAGTATTAATTTCTCGTATACTGGACAAAAAATTAAGCATGATGCTTGTGGTAATAAACGATATAAATTTTTTATGACGTAAAATATAGCGTAGGTAACATATTGTATGAGTGGGATTCATTTAGACAGCAGCATTTCATACCGTTCGTTCTGAGCAAATATAATTTAAAAAATGCAAAGACGTACTACAACGTCGTCTCTGTAAATAATAAATCCTGTTCTGTTTATACTTTTATGAGAAGCATTGCTATAAGTCAAATACCGGTAGTTCCAGGAGAGTTAAAGTCACGCACACAACAAAATCTCATATAATGATGATGATTTTGAAATTACAGAATGAAAGAAAAAAGATAAAAGATCTTTATTTTTCAATTTAGGCACATAACATGCAGTTATGAACGTCTACGAGCGTCTTTGTACGATGAATTGCAATATACATAGATCGTAATTACCTGATTTGGAATATTAGACTGAGAACCATATGAGTAGATTAATACAACAGCTCAGAAAAGTGGTGAAGTAGCCCCTTATTTGATCCTCTTGCTCGTGGTTTAATTTTGGAATCTTTCGCTAGCTCGGGTCTCAATGTTAGAACGAGAAGGTAAACACTAACTTTGCCCTCTTGTATAACAACTAACCATTTCCTCAAATAACCCTGATCGGAACGCTATTTATAAATATGTACCCTCTTTGCTACTTATAGACCAGTTACTTATTGCTTATCGCTCCGGCCGTCGTAACATTAGGCCTTTAGTCACATATAAAGGCGCGTCTGAATTGCACCGAAAATCGTCTTTGAGACATTATGATTACGACTGGCTTTATCACAAGTCTTGGCGTTAGCTAACAATTAAAGTAGTGGAAGTAGTTTTCATCAAAGTTAAAATGTTTCCACAGACATTTGTGACATATTTATAGTAATATTTAGCCGAGACGACTTGAGTTAAGTTTTAATTATGTTTTATTAGGTGGACGGATAGACCACGCGCATCATTACAACAACCCGTACAGAGCGTTGGACGAGACTTTGGAATTAGAGACGGCATTGATGGCAGCGTTGGAGCGAGTCAATCCAGCTGAGACCCTGATCGTGGTCACTGCAGATCACGGACACGTGATGACGTTCGGTGGCCAGGCAACTCCTCGGGGCCACCCTGTCTTAGGTAAGCATCAATACTTTTCACCTTAAATATAACAAACCTTTGTTATATGTACATAAAACAGTCTAGGACAGAGCGGGGCCTGAAGTGCCACTCTTCATCAAATAAACGTAAATAATGTCTTAACTTTATACCCTAAGCAAGTATGAACAAATCAAATTATTTTTTATGAAATATTTTGATTTGCTTTGATTTTTGAGGGAGAAGACAAACCTGTCACGAACGCCATCGCTTTTTCTTGAGTAAATGTCATCTATTGCAAGTTTTGTACCCTAAGTTTGTCAAAATAATCAGATTATCGACAGTCAACATAACTCAAAGGCAAACATATAAGTATGTAGTTGGTAATTCCGTCGATATGTATTTGTTCCCGTAACTACCATGTAATAAAAGCAAATAAAGTGGCTTGAAAGCAATGATGTATGTAGTTTTATAACCGTTTGCGACAATCATCATGATAACTCTGCTTATTTTAGCGACCCTTTTTTCAACGGAACAACTTACCCCTGACATTTTTAGCCCAGCTTTCCCTTCCCCGAATTAGTGCTTGTGTTTACAGCCCTATTCTCGTATTTTGATTATTTGATCCCGACAGAGACAGTAGACATACAACTTTATATTTTATGTTTATTTGATCCTCACTAAATATACCTTTACATAATTATTAATTCCGCTTTCTAAAGGTTGTCTGGAAGTGGATGCTTTTTAGCGATATTACCGCCTGTTATTTAACTCTACTTCATTTTACTGTTTTTTGTTATTTGTGAAGTGTTCAATAAAGAGTAGGTACTACTATATTATATTGGTTTAACTAATATTGACAAAATTACATTTTGTTGGAGAGACTGGGTCGGGTGGGGGCGCTGCTTTTGTTGACCACTTTATTAAACAAACAGAGATTTGTTGAAAATCAACAGATGCTATGATTCCACGATTTATATTGTTATCCCTTATTACGAGCAAACTTTGACGGGTCATCATCATCATCATCATCTCAGCCATAAGACGTCCACTGCTGAACATAGGCCTCCCCCTTGGATCTCCACACGTACCGGTTGGAAGCAACCTGCATCCAGCGTCTTCCGGCGACTTTAATGAGGTCGTCTGCCCATCTTGTGGGTGGACGTCCTACGCTGCGCTTGCTATTCCGTGGTCTCCACTCGAGCACTTTTCGACCCCATCTGCCATCTTCTCTGCGTGCAATGTGGCCTGCCCATTGCCACTTCAGCTTGCTAACCCGGTGGGCTATGTCGGTGACTTTAGTTCGCCTACGGATCTCCTCATTTCTGAGTCGATCTCGTAGTGAAACTCCGAGCATAGCTCTCTCCATAGCTCGTTGAGCGACTTTGAGCCTTGAGATGAGGCCGATAGTGAAAGACCACGTTTCGGAGCCGTAAGTCATCACTGGTAACACACATTGGTTAAAGACTTTCGTCTTGAGGCACTGAGGTATGTCGGACGAAAAGACATTACGTAGTTTCCCGAACGCTGCCCAACCGAGTTGGATTCGGCGGTTTACCTCTTTCTCGAAGTTGGACCTACCTAATTGGACTACTTGTCCTAGGTAGATAGTTATACGAGTCAACAACTTCGAGTACCGAGTTCCCAACAAAGACTGGGGTGGGCACAACATTGGCATTTGACATTATTTTCGTCTTGTCCATGTTCATTTTCAAGCCCACCCGTTGTGAAACTCGGTTGAGGTCATCGAGCATCATGCTGAGTTCCTCCATCGACTTTGCCATGACTACGATATCGTCGGCAAATCGAAGGTGAGTGATGTATTCGCCGTTGATGTTGATGCCACGCCCTTGCCATTCCAGGAGCTTGAAGGCGTCTTCCATTACGGCAGTAAACAGTTTCGGAGAGATCACGTCTCCCTGCCTTACGCCTCTTCGCAATGGAATCGCCTTCGTGCTCTGCTCCTGTACTCGGACTGACATAGTGGCGTTACTATACAAACACTTCAACACTTCGATGTACCGATAGTCAATATGGCATCGCTGAAGAGACTCAAGCACCGCCCATGTTTCCACCGAATCGAAGGCTTTCTCATAGTCCACAAACGCTAGGCATAATGGCAAGTTGTACTCTTCGGTCTTCTGTATAACTTGCCGCAGCGTATGGATGTGGTCTATGGTACTATAGCCTTTTCGGAAACCGGCTTGTTCGGGAGGCTGGAAGTCATCGAGTCTGTGTTCGAGACGATTCGTGATAACCCTTGAAAACAGCTTATAGACATGGCTCAGAAGCGTGATGGGTCTGTAGTTCTTCAATAGGCTATTGTCACCTTTTTGAAGAACAGCACCACCTCGCCTCTGTTCCATGTTTCAGGCGTTTTGCCCTCGGACAAAACGGAGCTAAAGAGCTTCTGGAGGATTTTAAGTACCGGTATTCCACCCGCTCTCAGAAGCTCTGAAGTGATTCCGTCTTCGCCCGGCGCCTTGTTGTTCTTAAGCTGTTTTAGGGCCATCCTAATCTCGTACAGACTGATGTCCGGGATATCTTCGGTATAATGTCGGGACAGCTTGGCTCTTGGATCTCCTACCAAGCTGTCAAAGGGCTTTGCAACCGAAGTGTATAACTGTCCATAGAACCTCTCAATCTCGCCTAAAACCTCTGCTTTGGTCGACGCTATGCTGCCATCTTCCCGTTTCAGCTTTGTCAGCTGGCTTTGCCCAATAGACTTATCCTTTACGAACACTTTGGAGCCTTGGTTTCGCTCAATAGTCTCTTTAATACGGTTAGTATTAAAGAGACGCAAATCATGTCGCAAGGACTTAGATATACGTCTATTGAGCTGCCTAAATGACTCCGCGTCATCGGGAGACTGCAGCTGTAGAGAGCGTCGTTCAGCCAGGTTTAAGGTTCGCTCGGTTAGTTTCTGAGGTCTATCCTTACGGCGGGGTCTAAAAAACTTAGACCCTACTGTGTGGACAGTTTC
This sequence comes from Grapholita molesta, assembly GCA_022674325.2. Classification (NCBI taxonomy): domain Eukaryota; kingdom Metazoa; phylum Arthropoda; class Insecta; order Lepidoptera; family Tortricidae; genus Grapholita; species Grapholita molesta. The sequence continues at coordinate 9,092,962 of CP053129.2, read as the reverse complement.
CACTAGCCCGTTGTTGATCTCGTCCACTGAAGCTAAGTTCTCTAGGCAGGCAAAGCGATTACAGAGCTCAAGTTGAAAGCTCTCGGGGTTTTGAATATGGGCTCGAGTAGGTCGGAGCGTAGACTTCATCAGGCTGGACCTTTCAAGTCTAACATTGATATTCAGTGACGCTCTTACGATTCGGTGATCACTACCGGTCTTTACCTTGTTGATCACAGAGACATCACTGAATATCCGTCTCCTGTCGGTCATGATGAAGTCTATCTCATTTCTCGTGGAACCGTCCGGACTCATCCATGTCCATTTCCTGTGAGGCGGCTTCTGGAAGAAAGAGTTCATCATAAAGAGTTCCTCTTTCTCCAGAAAGTCGGCCAGCCTCTGGCCCCTAGGGTTCCGCTGCCCATACCCAAATTGCCCCATTCTCAGCTCATCACCGCTTTTCTTGCCCAGCTTAGCGTTGAAGTCCCCCATAACAACAGTGAAGTAGGTTTTCGAAGTATGTATGGCCTTATTACGTCCTCATACATAGCATCCACTTCCTCATCGGAGTGTGACGAGGTCGGTGCGTATACCTGAATGACCTTCAGCGAATATCTTTTGGATATTCTGAGTATTAGGTATACCACCCTGCTCGACACACTGTCGATGGCTATTATGTTGTTTACGAGGGACTTGTGAACGAGAAACCCGACACCACCTTGGGACTGTTGGTCGCCCTCCCGGTGGTAGAGCAAGTTACCAGACTTCAGGATTATGGTGTCCTCCCCCTCTCTACGGACTTCAAATAACCCTACAATGTCCCAGTGTAACCTGCTCAGTTCCTCTTCCAGCTCGCAGATCTTTTCGTCAGTCCTCATAGTGCGTATGTTGTGTGCTACCAGGGCCAGTGGTCGTCGGGGTGGGTAGCCGGATCTATTCCGGAGATTCTTAGCACCCCTGACCCCGCGAATGCTCTGACCGCTACCACAATAGCCAGAGCACCGGAGGTCGCCGGAACCTCGGGGCCGTGGCTTATTTTGACTTTTCATTGGGGGGGGGTTTGCCATACGCGCCACGCTTGGCAGGCGGGTTGGCGCGCGCAGTTTTTTTATTTAACTGGTATTTTATTTTAGGAGATGCTGCTGCCCATCTCCCGGTGTATTCCCTTAGCAGGCTCTTACTGCAACCACGGGAAGATATGGTGGGGGACAATTCTAAGGCCGGTCACCCCACGGCCAAACTTTGACGGGTATCTGTCACAAAATATGATCTTCACTTTTATTTATTGTTGATTTGTAAGGGATAAATTGAATTAGATGACATATTTGTGGATGAACATTTTGTGAATGATATTTTTGTATTAATGGAAATCAAAATAATAAATAAATAAATAATTTGAGTTATTCTTAGTCGCAAGAGATTGTGTTATGGTGCCTTGGTTTCGTTGGAGATTCAAACATGACGAGAAATGTAAATATCTAATTATAAGATAGCATCAGGATATTTAAGTTGCTGCTATATTAAAAATACTTTGCCATGTGTTTGACGAATCGCACTTTTGGCAAAACCATGTTTGACCAAACGAGCCTTTGACAAAAAGCGTATTTTGACCAAATACTCGTTTGACCAGAGGCGGAAAACCCGTTGTCGCCATCGGTTACGTTCAGCTGTTAGGATATCTGGTCTGAATAATCAAATTCAGACACTGTGACATAGCTGATTAAAGATACGATAATTATCAAACTGAGTGAAATATTACTTTCCCATCTTATCACGTTTAGACAACGAGTAAAAGATGCTTGCTTCGTAGCATGACTTGAGAGCTTGCTTCGTAGCATACGAAGACGATTAAAAAGATTTTCTTCTTAACAATAACGCATAATTGTTCGGTACTGACTTCCAGAGCAGCTCGAGGTCAATAGTTTAAATTTTTATCGGGTTTGCTTCAAGAGTGAAAATTGTAAATATTTACGACCTTTAAATTAAATTCTGACTAATGTAACGTTAACGGTAACATATTATAGATACTATTAAAATCATTGTCTCCTTCCTATTTTTCCTTCCAGTTTGAATATTTTTTTCAGTTAATTTCTCTAAAAGAAAAAAAAAGTTGTAATTAAATTTCGAGAGAAATGCTTCGAGTGATTTGAGATGAATAAAATTGATAATTTTAATTTCTTTCCTTGTTTTATTTCTTTGTTATATGTAAATAACAATATAGACGATGTCGTAAATTATGGTCTTAAAGAGTTAAGAAATTGCTAATAAAAGAAAACTTTTCCTTTTCCAGAAAAAAATTTTAAATACTTTCCTGCTTAGTATTACGCAATGTCGCATGTATCGAGATCTATCAACAGTAGGTACAAAAAATACAATTATGATGTTCTGAAGTTAAATATCTTAACCAAGTAAGCGAAGTATTTGAAAGAAGCAAATGACGCGAGATATGAAATTCTAACGATTATATCCGACATACGGACAGTCGGGCATTGGCTTATTTCATCCGATAACAAAACGATAACGTGTAAACTCTATTCTTAGAGCGCGAGTAGCCTAATAGTGACATTGCATATTTTCATGCCCAGGCTCTGATACCGTGGTATCTGACATCGACGGCCTCCGATACACGACGTTACTGTACGGCACGGGACCGGGGCACGCCGAGCCTCGGGCCGTTCCGGCTAATGGCACCGTCACGTCGCCCGACTCGGTGCACGCCGCCGCTGCTCCGCGACAGTGGGCAACTCATGGAGGGGAAGATGTTCCTGTTTATGCTTTAGGTAAGTCTATAATAGAAACACAGGTTTGTCCGATGTTTTTTTTTATGATATAGGAGGCAAACGAGCAGACGGATTGCCTGATGGTAAGCAACTACCGCCGCCCATGGACACTCGCAACACAAGTACTACGTTGCCGACCATTAAGATCTCTATACGCTCTTTTCTTGAAGGTTTGGATGTCATATCGGTCAATACTGTACAATACTACACACGATAATTTATTCCAAAGTTTTGCTGTGCGAATGTAAATAATTTTGAACTTGAGCTTCGTTATACGACGCTATTTTAAACACCGCTGTACAAATTTTATTAGACACGAGTATCGTGTACCTATTCATATTGATTTCAGCGTTTTAGTTTATTGTATTCTCATTTTCTATTACAAAAGTGATTTGCCAATGAACTTACAACTCCTAATGCGTGGTTGGGTAGATGGGTAGCCCTCCAGGCCACCATTACTTTATTTCACGCGACTTTTAATGTCAAGCGCGTCATGAAGTATGCAGTTGAGCAAAACAGCGTTAATCATGCTAGAACGTCAATTATTCATGTACATAAACAACCTTCTAAAGAGCAACCCATTAGGGAAATTATGATGTAATAAGAACATAATTGAAATAATTAATGCCATCGCTGATTATTTCGGCATTTAAATATGTTTATAGGCCTGGGGAATATTCAAAGGTTTTGCTCACAAATGATTGTAAACCCAACGAATGTTGGACCAAATATTTGTGTCTATCCTCGAAACGGAAATTTCAGGCGACGATCGATCGACGATATTTACTTACATTTAGGGCGTAATAGCCAAAACAGCTCTCGTGAAAACGACTGAATGCTTACTTTAAACTTCATTTTTTTTAATATCCGTCTTAATCTTGTTCAACCAGGCGTTTCCCGTTTGTTTCTGGTTACGCTTTATTATAAGTGAAAAAAACACATTAAAGACGGTTCGTTTCATTCATAAACCGGACTCCTTAAATAAAGTACAACAATCATTTATGGGTTTTATAAATCGTTTCAAAGGCTTTAAGCTTAAATAAATAAATCACTCTTTTTGTGTGTGTTCTAACACTTATACAAATGTGATAGGATATGCTTTGAATAATTGTATATCGTGTGGACAGTTATTTTTATAGAACACCCGTAACTCAGAAAATATATAAATTTATTCTAAGAGTACATTTTATAAAATTAAAAGAGAAGAAACATCATTTCGTTTGTACTTTCACATATTAAACAAATAAATCCAAGCTAACGCATTGTTTTCCAGTTGTAAAATAGCAATTTCCTGTTATTTGAAAGGCAATGTAAGAGATCGTTTTGGGTACACGCAATGCGGAGATGGAGGGCCATTAAAAGTTTGCGGTTTACTTAAGAAACATTGTAAAGTTTAACAATGAGTAGGTAAATAAAATTGTACGAGCAGGCCCAGTAACTTTCTTTTAGCGGTATTCATTTACATATTTAATTTAATTTTCAGTTACGTACCTACATACATTGGATTTTTTTTAAGTGATTGCCTGTATATTATGAGATTAACTTTTTTAAATTTTCGAAGGTCCCTACAATGCCTGGAAGTGATTTACTCACAAGCTTGTAGTAATACAGGAAACCAGAAGTAGCTTTTAAAGTTTTTATTTACAACAATTACAATATTGATAATTACGAGTACTTAACTATTTTAAAACTAGAATTAAATAGCTTGAAATTATCGTGGACAGTGCCCAATAATTACTTAATCTATATCTTAGATGTCACGTCTATGTCAATTTCTATTTCTTAATAACATCAACAAACAAGGTTGACTTACCATTTTTATTGACAAACTTTCTTGAACTGACGTTTCGTTTTGATATTGACCTTAACTTGTCAGAATTTAAGATTGTTAGTAATGAATACGGGATGCTTCACAATTAAAATAGATTTCTAATTATCAGAAGGAAGTTTTTTGTAATAGGTTGTATTTTAATAACAAATATACCAAAATATTATTTCTTACTTACAATTTTACAGATTTAATGCTTGGCCTCTCGTATGATCGTGATGACATACTGTATTTTTTGCGTGCAATCATTAATTTTGTTACAACTAAAAACATATCATCATCATCATCATGTCAGCCGAAAGACGTCCACTGCTGGACATAGGCCTCCCCCAGAACCACCCAAGAAGACCGATCCTGCGCCTTCCACATCCAGCGGTATCCCGCGACTCTAACTAGGTCGTCGGTCCATCTTGTGGGAGGCCTACCTACGCTGCGTCTTCCAGTTCGTGGTCGCCACTCCAGAACCTTTCCGCCCCACCGGCCATCGGTTCGCGTGCAATGTGCCCTGCCCACTGCCACTTAAGTTTGGCGATTCGAAGGGCTATATCGGTGACTTTGGTTCTACTGCGGATGAAATTATTGCTGATGCGATCACGCAGAGACACTCCCAACATAGCCCTCTCCATTGCTCTTTGGGTGACTTTGAGCCTTCTTATGAGGCCCATAGTAAGCGACCACGTTTCAGCACCATAAGTCATCACTGGCAACACACACTGGTCGAAGACCTTTGTTTTGAGACACTGCGGGATATTGGAAGAAAAGATGTGTTGTGAAGCGTCCCGAACGCTGCCCAGCCGAGTCGGATTCGACGATTGACCTCTTTCTCGAAGTTGGATCTTCCTAGCTGGATAGTTTGTCCTAGGTATATATACTCATCTACAACTTCGAGTGTAACGTCTCTGATTACAATGGGAGTTGGTACGACATGGGCATTCGACATGATTTTTGTCTTGTCCATGTTCATCCTTAGACCAACTCGCTCAGAGGCATTACTGAGGTCATCTAGCATTGTGCTCAAATCCTCCAGGGTCTCAGCCAAGACTACAATGTCGTCGGCAAATCGAGGTGAGTGATGTACTCGCCGTTAATGTTGATGCCATTCCTCCTCCAGTCCAAAGTCTTGAAAACGTCCTCCAGTGCAGCAGTAAACAGCTTTGGAGATAACGTCTCCTTGTCTGACCCCACGCTGCAGTGGAATAGGTTTCGAGCTCTGGTTCTGAACTCGGACTGACATGGTGGCGTTCTCGTACCAGACACTTCAGCACTTCGATATAGCGGTAGTCCACTCTGGCACCGTTGGAGGGATTGTAGCACAGCCCAAGTTTCGATCGAATCAAAGGCTTTCTCGTAGTCCACAAACGCCAAACAGAGGGGCAAGTTATACTCCTCAGTCTTCTGTATAACTTGACGTAGCGTATGTATGTGGTCTACGGTACTAAAAGCACCTCTTCAAACCGGCTTGTTCGGGAGGCTGGAAGTCATCTAACTTGCGTGCGAGACGATTCTGTAATGACTCTTGAAAATAGCTTGTAGACATGGCTCAAAAGTGAGATGGGTCGATAGTTCTTCAATAAAGCGTTGTCGCCTTTTTTGAAAAACAACACCACCACACTTCTGTTCCATGCCTTTGGCGTTCTCCTTCCAGTAGGACAGAATTGAACAGCTTCTGAAGGGCCATTAGGACCGGTGTACCACCCGCCTTCAGAAGTTTGGCTTTTATTCCGTCCTCGCCTGGCACCTTGTTGTTTTTTAGCTGTTTAAGAGCTAATCTCGTACAAGTAGATGTCCGAGATATCTTCAGTACAGTGCCGGGTTAGTTTGGCTCTAGGGTCTTCCGCCAGATCAACTACGGGTCTGCTAGTTGATGTGTAAAGCTGTCCGTAAAAGCGCTCTATCGCACTCAGAAGCTCAGGTCTGGATGAAACGATCCTACCGTCATCAGTCTTCAATCTGGCTAGCTGGCTTTGCCCAATAGACAGGTCCTTCGCGAAAACCTTAGAGCCCTTGTTCTGCTCAATGGCCTCTTTAATACGATCAGTATTAAATTGGCGCATATCACGGTGTAAGGGACTTAGAGATCTGTCTATTGAGCTGCCGGTATAATGTCGCATCAACTGAAGATTGCAGGATCATCCCGCTCCTTTCCTTAATGAGGTTTCCGAGTAGAGCTGAGAGCCTTTTAGTTCTACTGCTCCGTTGGACCTTAAAGAACTTAGACCCGGAGCTGTGGACAGCTTCTACAAACCCGTCGTTGAGTTCGTCCACCTCCCTTCCTAGACAATCGACACGGTTCCGGGGCTCTAACTGAAAGCTCGCAGGGTTTGGATTTGGATTGGTGTTGAGCCCGGTGTAGACTTCATCAGTCGCGAACGTTCTAGTTAACACTAATATTCAATGTGCCCTAACCAGACGGTGACCACTACCGGTTTTAACCGTATTGATCACAGAGACATCATTGAATATATGTTTCTTCGTCGACATGATGAAGTCTATCTCGTTTTGTTGCACCATCGGGGACTCATCCAGGTCCATTTTCTGTGCTCACGTTTCTTGAAGAAAGAGTTCATCATATAGAGTCCCTCTTTCTCCAAGAAACCAGCCAGTAGTTGCCCCAGTGGTTCCGACGTCCGTATCCAAATTGCCCCACTCTCAGCTCAGCACCGTCTCTCTTGCCAAGTTTCGCGTTGAAATCCCCATAACAACGGTGAAGTAGGTTTGGAGCCATGCATGGCCTTGAAATGTCCTCATACATAGCCTCCACCTCGTCGTCGGAATGTGTCGAAGTCGGCGCGTATACCTGGATGACCTTCAACGAGTATCTCTTGGATACTCTGGTATCAGGTACGCCACCCTGGACGACACACTCTCGAACTTCACCACGTTGTTTGCGAGGGACTTGTGGACGATGAACCCGACACCACCTTGGGACTGGTGGTCGCCCTCCCGGAAGTAGAGCAAGTTGCCGGACTTCAGGGTTATCGTGTCCTCCCTCTCTTCGAACTTCAGATAACCCTACTATATGCCAATGCAACCGGCTCCAACCTTCCTCCAGTTCCACTATCTTTTCCTCGGTCCGCAGTGTGTACGCGCGTGTTGTATGTTGCCAGGCCAGGGAGGCGTCGTAGCAGGATCCTGCCTGGGAGTTCTTAGCACCCTGACCCTTTTGTACCCTGGCCGCTACCGGCATAACCAGGGTACCGGGGGCCGCCGGGGACCTGGGGCCATGGCTTTGGGTGTTAGTCATGAGGGGGGTATATGCCATAATCGCCACGCTTGGCATGCGGGTTGGCGATCGCAGTGCTTCCACCGCACTCTAGGGATGCTGCTGCCCATCCTCCGGTGATCTTGGTCGTAGTTTTAGGACGTACCCGGGTCCGGCAAAAACATAATATATGAATAATGAATAATTATGTATGGGTATGTATAGTAAATGTTATAGCATATAATGATTAGTTAAGGGCTTCGTCGATCTGTGAAACATTTATACTTAACTTAAATACCTAACTATGTCATTACAACATTTTAGAAATGTAAACCAGCAACTGATTTGATAAGAAATAAGCAACAATATCATGTGTTTTATAAACCGATACAGATGTTTACGTTGAAGTGATAATAACCGCTTCTCCAGACATTTTCATACGTAAATGTCGCCCGTAACTGTGCCCGTAGTAATAAATTCTTCACTTTTTAGACAGCATGCCAGATCATAAATTTTTGAAGGCTGGCAATTTTTTATTTATGTTTAAGGTTGACATTATCCTTTTGACTAGCAACATAGAATTCTTGAATTTTATATGTTTGAAGTCGGCAACTACATAAGTCTTGTCGTCCATCACACAGCCCAGTTCATCCCCTTGCTATTACCACTTTTTTCTTCTCAGGAGTCCTATACCTTTTTGGACTTTAAATGTTTTTTAGTCCACTATTTTGTATAACCTGTTGCACCTTAAACTTAGTACATCCTAACTTTTCAGCTAGCTTTGGCTTGGAAATATTAGGGTTAGTCTTATAAGCCGCTCTGACGCGGTCGCGTTATCTGGAAAGAAATATTAACTAGGCGCGAAGTATAAATTATTTGCTGGATCAATCTAATAAATGAATACGTAAATTTTGCTAAGGCAAGCCCGGCTTTTGGGCTTATATGAAGGTACAGCCACCAAAGGATGATATGATATTCATTTATATGTTGAAATAATCGTTTCTACAATTTTCTAGAATCTTACTTAGCGTTCATGATGAACCGTTTTATTTGCCACAACTACTACTATTTTTCGGTTGTCCAGTCTCTAATGGAATCTACAACAGGTTGTACACTCAGGTAGCTATCCCGAGCATCGTCAGCATTTTGGAATGTCGTGTAATGTAAACCTGGTAACACATGATATTTCTATGTAAAAGATGAAACAACTCCTTGATGTATGCACTCTTTAGAAATGAGTCTAGCTTTGTGCGGCAACGTATTGTCACGATGCAGAACGCCCCTACAAACCAGTTTTTGGTTGCCTCTGCTCTGTTTATACTTATAGAACACCGTGGGTATGTGAGGAAACAAACTTCATTGTAACAGTCCAGTATTTTCATCGTGAAGATAAATTATATTGAGTCACATGACACATGTTGAAAACATAAGATATTTAGCTTCGATTATTTTCCCAAATTATTGCTTCCGTACTACCTGCATTGATGTTATTTCTTTTAGAAGGAAATATCTTGTGTAGTCGCGTATTTTGGATTGTTATAAATCTGTTTAATACACATGCTAATATTAGTGTTAACAACAATCCTGGAAATATTAGGTAGGTACATGTCCAGAAAAATATGCAATGTGTCGAATGCCTCTTACTTAGTAGATGGACCACGTGTATTAAACCAACTATCATCGCCAGTAACAGTATAACAAAAACTACGTCTATTCAATTCATACTACCTCTATCACTTTGGTTAGTATTTACTTGTACAACGTCTGTGAGCTCGTGTTTGTATTGCAGTTAATAAATCTATTATAAAAACAATTTCCTGAGTGGCTTGCAATATAATTATAATGATAATATTATTTCCTATCTATTTTTTTCACTGCTGAGAATTCTATATGTAAAGATGGCAGATAGACAACTTCTGTAAACATCGTTCAAGGTCCAGGATATATTTCGTTTTAATTATTTATTATTTTTAAATAATTAATAAATAATGAAAACGAAATATATCCTGGACCTTGAACGATGTTGATATAACTATAATGATAATATTATTTCCTATCTATTTTTTTCACTGCTGAGAATTCTATATGTAAAGATGGCAGATAGACAACTTCTGTAAACATCGTTCAAGGTCCAGGATATATTTCGTTTTAATATAAGAACATAAGATAAAAAGTGTGTATATAAAGCTTAAATTCTTATTCTTTAAATGATTACATACCCAAATTGTTCTCCACTCATAAATTATTACAAAAAAAAGCTACCTTTAAATATCTTTCTTTCATAAATTTGACTTTCGGTATACTTATTAAATTGTCGTTTGTCTCTAGGGCCCATGGCGACGGTGTTGTTCGCGGGCGTCGTGGAGCAGAGCTACATCCCGCACGCAATCGCGTATGCGGCCTGCCTCGCACATCAGTCGCGAAGATGTCAGGAAAAAATTAACTTCACTCACCCACAGGTATTTGTTACGAAGCTGCCACGAAACTGCCTGAAGTGATAGGAAATTTTTGTTTATATAAGCTTTCTTATTTACCAGGACGCAAAAATATTTAATAATTTAGCGTAAGGTGTAGAAACTTATAATAATTTATTAGGAAATGTTGTCTATGATACACCGCAAACAGCGCGAGAGGATTAATAAGTACAAAATCTACAACATGTTTCAAACGGTTGAATGTCGTGCGAAGTGTGTGAATGTTGGTTGAGTGTTACGTCAATTAGATTCAATGTTGCAAATCGTCGGGGATAGTGCAAGTCCGCGTAACTACAAATATCGATAGAGTTCGAAATTCAAACAATGTATAAATAAACTGTATCTTATTACATTTGTTTGTTACGCGGTATTGCACTATCCCTGACGAAATATTTGTCCAAGCTTAAACATTATTATCTATTTTTATTTTCCTTACAACTAGCTTCTAAAAGTTCCATATAAATCCATTCAGCGTACGTAAGGAACATCCAAACATCTTTACAAACTTTCACATTCACAATATTAAATATGATTAACTCACAAATGCGAGATAAACGTACGTAAAAATATTATTTATCAAGGATATAAATAAAATTAATATAAAGGCACTCTATCAATAAATAAAATCATATGTCACATTCATCCTATATTGCATAAACAAACGTCACTTATCTCTGTAGGTCAACGATCAATTGGGGCAGTTTCTTCACGCCACATTTAGCGAGGGGTCCAATGACTCTTTTCTAATGCTTTAATTTGTTTATTGCCTTACGATGTTCAATCGACCTTAAGAATATTATTCGTCACACTTTCTAATTTTTTTCGGTGCGCCATTTTACCGAGGTAAATAAATATACCTAGCTTCATTAATTAGTGGGAAATAGCTTTTAATCTAAATTATTCACATTTGTATTTTTAGTAATGAATGCCAACCCTATATAAATTCCTCGGTAAACTCTAGAAGGCTTGTATTGCGGATACTCAGCTAAAGATATATATATCATATAACGCTATAATTATCGAAACATATAATATAGAAATAGTTAAATACATAGAAAACACCCAAGACTTAAAAACAAATAACTGTGCTCATCACACAAATAAATGCCCTCACTGGGATTTGAACCCACTAGGCCAAACATGTCGTCTAAACTGTTAAACTATTAATAACTTAAAGTTTTCATAGTTTATATTTTTATAGTTTGAGATTTTCAAAACTACAACATTTAGAGCGTGGCAATTAATAAAAGGCAGACCTATATTATTACAATTAGTATGACGAAAAATTAATTTAGTAGTACTAATGATAACCGTTTTAATTTATGACATAATATAGTTATCAAATTAAATTAACTTTCGGCCATCACTGGTTATTAAATGTGACACCACCAGGAGAAGTTTGCGTAACAAGGAACTTGGCGGTAAATTATTAATATTCGCATTTAAAGTTTTGACGTTTCCGATTGAGTTTATTGATTTAATGACATTTTCGACATCCTGAAATTGTTGGTAAAGTTTGTTCGATAAACTTAATGGATAATAACTTCAAATTACGGGTAAACTATGAGTTTTGCACGCGCGTAATATTAGCGACCCGTTGAGTCAACCATGTTAAAATCCGTTACGTAGTTAAAGTGGTTTAAGATTAAGGTTATATTTACCTACACACGGCAGAAAGCTTCACACTATGTAACTATTGATGGAAGTTTGTAACTATAATCTGGAATTAGGACATTTTGATGCTAGTGTGGAAAGATGTCATCACTTCACGAGTACCGACAGATCTTGTTACGAGCCAAGGCTAGTGGCAATATACTCGGGTCGAGTGAACAATGACATTTCCGCGCGTGCAAAATTTACGCGATGGATCTGTGATAGGTTAGTAAGTAACCAGTTCAATATTGTTCCAGATACCTCCACCAAAATGTGTACCACCTGAAGTTAGCAGCGTGGCCGCGGACGAGAACCGCGAACCAACGGGCGGTCGTCGAGTAGTCGTCGCGTCTAGCGTCATGTCCGATGAACGCGTACCCAGATCTTATGGAATCATACACTTCACATGCCTGATCAATTTAGTCCTTAGTTTAAGCGCATTATGGTCTAATATCAATTAAACAATCACTATTTGCTTCACGGTTGGTTTCACATAATTGTTAGATAATGAAAATTTGTACAGGGAAGATTATAGAGATTGGTCTATTGTAAATAAAATTATTCGTTGTAAATAAAGATGATAAATGTATTAAAATTGTTTTATTGGGTGTGAATTTTTTTTGTGTAGTGTGCTGACTTTATATTGATATATTGGGTTAACCACTAGTGATGGGAAAGGTATGACCAATTTTAACGATTACTTCAACCTTGTATTTATACCGGCCCCTAGTTATATGTATGGGGGGTTATCATCGCACTTTTATTCATCGCGCTATTGGCAAGGTTTGGGGTTTTAGTGATTACGCTTATTCGTGACATCCTCCCAGACTGCAGACTTAGGTCGACAATGCTTGACATCAGCCATGTGTTGTCCTTTACTCTGGTTGAGATGCTTCTCTTTGTCTGGCCTACATATGAGAGTATGAGAGACCACATTCACACTCCAGCTTGTAGACTCCAGCACTTTGTAGAGGGGTGGCACATTTCACAGGCCTCAAAAACTGCGATATCTTCTTCATTGGCTTGAAATAAGTTTTTAGGGAAGCACGCTTCAAGGTGTGGCTGATCCTGTCGGTGACCCCTTGAACAAAATGTAAGATGGCAGGCTGGCGCTCAACTCTAGAAATCTTCGTTTTGGTCTTCTGCTCGAGCTGAGGTACCTTCAGCTCGTTCACCCAAAGTGTATTCTTGGCAAGCTGGATCTCCGCCGTAAAGTGCTGCTCATCACATATCCTCTGGGCTCTCTGAAACAAAGATTTGCAGTAGCTAACTTACTAATTGTATAAAAGCGGGTAACTCACGTTTTATAAGTCGAATATTGCTTGACATGTTTCACTCCGTAACGAGGAGCATAATCATGAACCATTCGCGTTGGCTAACCGACGCAGACTACGGGCCGCAGCTCTCCGCGACCGTGCACTCGACGCCGGCAACAGCTGAGGGCGGGGAGGCGAGAAACTACCCTCATTTTCAGCAATATTGTCAATAAAGGTCCACACAAAACGCCGACGCACCACACAAAACAGTTCTCCAACTAGGGGGCACAGACCATCCATAGTCATGGTTAAAGTTCGGATAACGACTAATTTCAATAGGCTCCCGTACTTTGCGCGGAACTGCAAATTTTTCCTTCGAAAATACGGTTACCTTATCGAAACGCATGTAATGAGTCGAGTCCGAGTCCAGTATATGCTCCGTCACTGCAGAACCACGGCTGTCCCTGTTTTTCATGCTGCGTATGTGTTCTCATGTCTGCCTCCATCTATAGCCATTGCTCCCCAATAAAATAATGGCTCATGATTATGCTCCTCGTTACGTAGTGAAACATGTCGAGCAATATTCGACTTATAAAACGTGAGTTACCCGCTTTTATACAATTAATATTATTTTACTTTACTTTCACATGACATGCCTAACACACATCTCATTCATCATCACATACCTAAAATATTTGGCCTATCTCAAATTCTACAAAAGCTTCTTGAATTAACTTAATTCTCCTTTCAAATTTAAATTGAATTCGCTTTGGAGCTTTCACGCAGCGGTTATTATGGCCACATGTCACTTGTCAAGCTTTAAAAGGCTTAACTTTGTTTACCTTAAACAATTTGAAAACGTTTCTCAAGTTAGGTTATTATGTCTAAAACTTGAGAAAGATAAATTGGCTTTGTTAATTCTTGGTATAAGCAGCAATATTTGTGACTAAAATTGTTTTAAATTTGATACCAAAGTTTTTATTACAGACAATTTTTCACGAACGAATTGTTATTTGGCTACTGATATATTTACCACTCCTTTATACAAAAAATAAAAATAAATGGGAACTAGGTCCCACGTTAAGTGGAATTATAAATGACGATTTGTCGGAATATTAACTTAATTGCAATATTACAAAAGCAGGACAGGTGCAAAGTATGTAAGTGGGTAGGTGACAAAACTACACATGTTTAACGGACAAAGTAGTTAACTGCGTCATTACCTATAAAAAACTACTTACTCTCCTTTCCAAGCAGTAGTCTCTTTCTGACGTTTTACCTAGGAGAGGTGATAAATAGTTCGTACGTGGGGAATAGTTGGGGCCGAACTTTGTTTTATGGGGGATGAACGGCCTTTATGCGATGGATATTACTGGTACTATATATTTAACAGGATTTCTTTGACCGTAGCGATTTAAATCGATCAATTAATAACCAAGAAAATTCTATTATATTTTATATTATTTTGTTGAAATCAATCTCCAATTCTCAGATAAATTTTATGTTAAGAACATTAATATTATATTACATATAACATAAATAAGGAAAATTTTCTATTGTTCCTCAGTTTTTAAATTCCATTTAAAAATTAAATCATACATAAATTGTGATGCATAAAGTTGAAAACCGAATTATGAAGATACATCTACAATTCGGTTTCACGTTTATCAAGAACGTTTCCCCAGGTAACGCCATAACCCTTTTATATAGCTCGGTGGCTGACAGGGGATCAAAAAGGAAACATTAGCCAAATAGTTTTGTTTTTACCTGAATGGTGCGGGGTTACCGAAAAATTATCAAAAAGGCTATATGAAGTCACATAAAATCTACTTGTAAGTCTCCTTTTTTTTAATACCACAAACATGCATGCGGCCCGCTTGATGGTAGGCGGTCACCGCAGCCTATGGACGTTTACAATACCGAGGCATCATTCACGCGTTGCCGACCCCGTAAAAACTTCTTTACACCCTTTTTGAAGAACCCCATACTGTAGTCCTTTGGGATGACCTCCGCAGGAAGCTAATACATTAATCGTTTTTATATTGATGAAAGTTTTGAATAAACTCTTGTGATATAAAACTAAGAACAAATCAAATTATTTTTTATGAAATATATATATATATATATATATATATATATACTTTATATTCAATAACTCCAAATAAGCCTGATAATCATTCTACAATTTTGTTAACTATCCATATACCGTATACCTTTAATAGTAATACAAAATTATTGATTTTGTTTTCGAAATTCTGAATGAGTAAATACAAGTACTAATGAATATTTGAAATTCGCATCCATTTGTGTTTCAAAAAACGTTAAAGATAAAAAAAACATAAAAGATCTTTATTTTTCAATTTAGGCATATTACATGCACTTATTAACGTCAAAAAAAAAAACTGTACCGGTTCAAACCCTACACCTCTGACCCGCGAAGATACCGGCAAGAAACGACGGCGGGACTTATTTTTTCAATACAGTGATACATCAAATCTTAAAGTACTTACATAATTATGCGTAGTCCGATAAGAAAACATATCAACAGTTTATTACAAGATATGAAAATACAAAAATATAAAAGTAAAAATAATAATGTATAAACAAATTCGATTTCACAAAAATTTCATTTTCGTTCATCGGCATATAAAATTAAACACTCACAACTAATGGAATAAATGTAGGTACTTAACATTTATTATTCCCCTGGATTACACATATGAGTATGATAAGTCTGTTGTTAGGTTAGTAACTGAAAGTAATACCAAAGACCTTTTGTTTTGTTGACTTTTAATAACTTTATTCTAGTCGCGTTATCATGGCTTGACAAAGACGCGTGAAACCCCATGACCGCATCGCACGTGAAAGCATTTTTTTTGTTCATAATTCCCATATTTATTAAAGAAATCTTAAGCTCAAATATGGTTTGGCAAGAAAAATATATTTATTATGTAAGTTTTGAAAAATGTCTGACATTTTATTACACACACTTTCCAGATATTTGACATGCTGACAAGTTAGCTATGAAATACTTTGAAGTAAACGAAAGCTTGATGAATAATGTTTTTCTACTGAAAATACAACAAGAACGTAAGGTTATTTTCATTTGCTTAGCCTAACAAGCAAATTTTTCTAGATTGTTTTTTCGTGATTAAAGTAGGCGGATATTAATATAATGGATTGCTGTAGGCGTTAATAACCGACGAAAGTGTTTTCCCGGAGACATTGATAATTTTCGCAATGAAATGGTAAAGTGGCCGAGAAATTAAGTAGTATAAGACGAACTATAACTATAGTTCTATTATTCGTCGCCATCTTACCTCCATTTACATAAATATATGTGGCCACATGTATTCAGGCCTCCGTCGAGGAAATTTGATTTAGTTATCAGAACCCTTCACCATTTTATGGGCACTATTGTCATCGTGGATTACGGTTGGCTTTAGGTACCCTTTTCAACGGTGGCTTAAGCCGAAATACTCGAGTTAAGAAGCTCACAGATAGCTTAAAACATGCTGTTTTTTTTAAATATAGTCCTTATTGTATAACCACAACTACAAAGATAATTTTATAAACTATAAATTTGACACTAAAACTTTAGAGTTACAATTGAAACTAAAGTAGTCTAAGTGATTTAAAATTGAAACAGGTTCTAGGTTGAAACAATAAAAATGATGGTTAGTTACGAAAAACTTCAATTTAAGTTGTTAGATTTTTGTAACAGATACATTCAATTTATAATTTGGATACTATACGCTTTTACACAAAGATATTCTAAGCATGCGTTCATTCATAAATTCAATATTTAGTTATTACAGGTTAGATTTAAATTTGGTGCTACAAAAAACATAAGGTAACGTTATAGCTGTACAAGAAGAATTTTATTTTAAATTATACAATAATAATAATTTTGAGGTTATTCATCTACTTGTATCTGAATAGATTGGGTGCGTAGAGAAACTGTCAGTCAGAGTAACCTTTGTACTAGTAAGTTTAATAGCATTTATGAGAGGTAGGGCACAGCGAAGTACCATCACGCTTGAATCTGGAGAAGCCCAACTGGGGAAGTACCTCCTCCTTACAGAAGACCACAGCCATAATGGCACTGCTACCTTTCAGGTATGTAGTGTTGTGTTCCTGATGGTGAATAAGGTTCCCAGAGCTCCAACCCACTTATAGGGCGGCAACGCGCTTGTGACTCCCTTGGTGTTGCGAGTGCCCATGGGCGGCGGTAATTGCTTACCATCAGGCAATCCGTCTGCTCGTTTGCCACCTTTATCATAAAAAAAAGCAGTTAAATAATCAAAATAATTCCATACAGGTCAAAATTGGGCAGTGCAAATCATCAAAATTGGGCACTTTTTTTTTTTTTGATTAATTTAAGGTAAATGCTATGATTGATAAAAATCTTTATTCGTATGAAAAACTACCTTTAACTATAGGTAATGTTTAATCAGCTGTCACAAGACTTAAATGCAGAAAAAGGTCAAAATTATTAAAATAGCTTATTTACTATTTTAATGTAAAATAATAGTAGATTGTTTGACAAGGGCCTAAAGTAGGCCATAGTACCACGAGATGGTTCTTTTCCCGAACGAAGTGAGGGAAAATGGTTCGAGGGGTAATATGGCGTTTAGACCCAAGTTATACATACTAGTTTTCACTTCGATTGCGAGAAAATAAAATAAAGTAACATTTTAACAATAAATAAATACAATTTTATCGCCCGCAATGAATTCTGAGTCAAAAATGTTTAATTTGGCAATCTTTGTATTTTTTTCAGTACTTTGATACAGATAGGATATACCTACGCCGTGAATAAATGCCATAGACAATGTATAATTTGGGCTTCAAAGAGTTTGCCAACGATTTAAACTTTTTTTTAATGCTTGTGAAGTAGGAACTAAAAAGCACCTAATGCTTTGAGAATTTGATGGCGTTTCCTCATTGGTCGATTTTAATATTGCGGTATATCTGATTGGTTGATACTTTATGCAAAGTTTTGTTTAATGATTTCACATTTTTAAACAGTATTCGCACCAAAAAAGAATCTAGAGTTGCAATTAACTTCGGTATGTCGTGATTGGTGGATTTAATAAGGTGAAGCGTTCTGGTTGGTCAATTTAAAACGTTTTGTATATCATAAATATGTATACGTATTTTCCCAAGAGGCTAAATGTACTACTTTAGTCCGCCTTGGCAAGCATAATATGACACACTTTTAGAGCATGAGAAGTGAAAAATTATATTATACCTTCGCAATTAACCATACTTGTACGGGGTCGAGTCAACCCCGTACCGGAGTGAAAGTGTTCTAACTCGTTATAAATACGTGTAATTTTACTTTTTGTTGATTGTTTGTTTTTTATTATATTATTCGGACGAAGCGTGTTGCAGATTTTTTCTTGTATATTTTTGACGAAGCCTGTGGCGGATTATCACTGATGTTTAGTATATTTTATTTTAAGACTAAATTTGTTGTAATGGAATGTGAATGTGTTATAAAATATCAAAAATTTGCTATCCACCTTGCGTAAAGCCTATCGATCTCGTATGTCCTGATCTTGATCATCAAATAACCACCTGTGTGTATCTTATCTACGTAATTACTTCATTCAAATAATAATAATCGTCGCGATTCTCCTCGTCTTCATCGGGTGATGATGAGGACACCGAATGATGCAGCATGTAAGGATCATCAGATTCTGTCTCAAAATTTTACAAGTATTGTGTTGTGAATGTTAATTTTTAAAATAATAATAATGTGTAGCATTAAAACGGCTACCTAATACTTAATCAACATATAATTTATAATGATAAAATTGGACAATGACAGTTGTATCCTTTATTATCTCTTAATATTTAATACAGCTAGGTCATCCCGCCACCTCTTCTTTGGTCTGCCTAAAGCTTCGCCTAATTTGGGAGTCTACTCGGATACCTCTTCGGCCCAGCGGCCCGGGTGAAATAGATAATCGTGTCCAGCCTATTGCAAATATTATATTTTGATTATTATCAAATGGATTTTCGTACATTGGAAAAGGGAATATTTAATCATTTTGTTTCCATTAGGATTATTCCAATAATATTTAAAGCCTAGTTTTCATCCCTGAATGGTTGATTTAAAATATATCCTTGTGTAATGTATGTATTTATTCAATACAACAAGAAAAAATATTTGTTTTATATTCCTTTTAATTCCTCATGTTCGGTAACTAGCGCCCTTCAATCTGCAATGGACTATCCGGGCGGACTGCCGGAAAGCGCAGTATTTTTGATACGTAATAAATTTGGTGCTACGAAAAATATAAGGTAACGTTATAGTTGTACAAGAATAATTTTATTTTAAATTATACAATAATAATAATTTTCATTTATTTATTATTAGGTTTTTACGGGGTCGGCAACACGTGAATGATGCCTCGGTATTGTAAACGTCCATAGGCTGCGGTGACCGCCTACCATCAAGCGGGCCGCATGCTTGTTTGCCACCTTTGTGGTATTAAAAAAAAATTAAGAGTAGGTACCATTTTGTACCGTTTGGAGCAGAGACTCCACATCCATGGAATTCCAGCGCGCACAAAGTTTTTGCAGAAATCGCGAAGTGTCTAATTGACGTAACTGGTGACCGAAAAACTGAATGGCGATTACCTCGCACAACATATCAGCATTGCGATACAGAGCGGAAAGCGCTCTTGCTACAATACCTCTAGAACCTTTTCTAGACTTAATATAGAGTAGTTTGCTTAATGCTTAACTTAGCTTAGAATAAATTTTATATAATAAAAACCGATTGCAAACACTTATAATCAAAACAGGTCCAAAAAGGTAAAATATCTCGAGGGTTTATCCGTGTTCATTATTACTTGTAAAGGAATGCCGAAAATGGAAGCATTAATAATAGAATATGAAACAGCTATGTAGATAATTGAGTTGAGAAATGCTAAGCAATTAATACGCTCTTGAGGATAGTCAAAATGTTACAATTCACTACATACAACGAGAACTTGATAATTATAAAGTACTTCTTTCGTTAGATTCTTTAACCTTAATTGACATAAGTCAAGAGGAAAACTGAAAACTGAAACAAGTTTTCGGTGAGAATTGTTTCACCTTTTCCTATTTACAATTGGTATCTTGAAAATGCATTTTTTATTTGATTACATTAATCCAATATTATGTAAAAGGTAAAGGAAAAGTAACTAACTTCATATACAGGGCAAAAAACGTATTTAGTTATAATATATTTTCAACCAGTTATGGTAAAAGTTTATTCAAATAATTTCATACACATTTTGAGCGTTTTTTGTCCTTAGCTGGGTTGAATGTAATTTTAAGTAATTAATTAATAATAATTAATTCATTTAATATTTGGTATTTGGATGACGGCACCTTAGGGGGGAGGCCGGAAGTAGTACAGCAGGACTTGGCTATTCTTATCCCCCGCCTCAGGGATATGGGACTGGAAGTGAATGCGGAGAAGTGCGAGATTTTCTGCTGTGGACCTACCTCTTCTTCTTCTTTATCCTCTTTCAGGGCTTTACTTCCTGGTCTCAAAGAGCTTTCGGAGAAAACGTTTACCCTATTGGGGTCTCCTATTTTCCAAGAGGGTATTTCTAGCGCGATTGAGATCATAAAGCGTCTTCTTTGCTTGCCCAAGAACGTCTTAAGCATATTAATGCCCATGTCGCCCTGACCTTGTTGCGTATGTGTTTCGCGGTTCCCAAAATTACATACCTCTTGAGAACTGCTCCCACGTGGTTGTGTCCGGGTGACATGGCCTCTTTTGACGTTGTGTTGAAGGATACCACAGAGATTATCCTTAATGTGTCTTTGTCGGATCAGCAATGGATCCAGGCGTCTCTGCCGATACGCCACGGTGGCCTCGGGTTGCGGTGTGCGGGTGATGTGGGCTTGCCAGCTTTCCTGGCTTCCGCTTATGGGGTTGGTGGCCTTGTGTCTAAAATTTTAAATTTTCATGGGGATAGGGCTACCATTCCATTTGCGGGAGATGCACAGGCAAGGTGGGGGGCCCGTTACCCATCTGCATCGCTGCCTGAAGTTCCACAGGTGCAGCGTTCGTGGGATGATGTGGGGGCCAGGGATACTCTTTCCCGACGGCAAAAGGCCGGACGGCTTAACGTTGGTGCCGTGGCAGCGGGGAAAGTGTCTGCTATGGGACGCCACGTGCGTCAGTACGTTCGCCGCCTCGCACCTTGGTCGAACAGTGCGAGTAGCTGGGGCCGCTGCGGATTTTGCGGCAGTCAAAAAGCGCGAAAAATATTTGGCTCTGGGCAGTA
Organism: Grapholita molesta; assembly: GCA_022674325.2. NCBI lineage: Eukaryota > Metazoa > Arthropoda > Insecta > Lepidoptera > Tortricidae > Grapholita > Grapholita molesta. Next base: position 9,071,490 of record CP053129.2, on the reverse strand, counting down.
ATTACTTTTTTGTACCCCTTGCTTTCGAGACTACTGGGTGCTGGGGGTCAGAGGCTATTGCCTTCATTAGGGAAGTGGGACGTCGAATTAGAGAGAGGGGGTCTGACGCCCGCACGGGTTCGTATCTGGTGCAAAGGTTGTCCGTCGCTATTCAGCGTGGTAACGCGGCTAGTGTAATGGGTACCTTTGCATCAGGGACGACTCGAGAGGGACTATTTGACTAGGCTTAAGTTAGTCTTAAGTTAGCCTGTAAAATGTATTTTTGACATGAATAAAAGTATTTAATTCATTTATTGTTATTAATTTAGACGAAATTTAAATGTTTTAGAGTCAGTATTTTCCTCTCGGCAGTGAGGTGAATTTCTTGTTTCACTCGACAGCAAAGTTTTTTCCCCTCTCGTGCCTTGAAACCCTCCCAACACTCAAGATTACACTCGCTAAAGCACTCACAATGCTCGTGATTTTGGAATCTTGCGCTAGCTCTAGTCTCAATATAATTAACACGAGAAGGTAAACAATAACTTTTCTCTCTTGTATAATAAATTACTACTATTGAATATGACTATGTAAGTGCGTGCTCTCTAAATAGGTTAGAAGCTTTTATTTACTAAATTTTAAGGCATAAGTAATCCAAGCGGATGCTACCCCTGCCCACATCCTAAGCCACACCTGTTAGCATAAAATGATTACATAGAGATTATGGGCTCTATCAAATGATTGAAGAAAATAAAAGTATAAACAAAATACAAATATTGCGTATAATGTTTCTAACTGCATTAGTTAAAACGGAAATAGTTCGGAAAAAATCTTTCCCTTAAACGTGACTTGGCTATATCTGAGCATCAGATCTCTATACAGAGTATCTTATGATATAGACGTGCATGATAAATTAGCAGAGCTAGCCCGGGCCCGACGTGAGAAGGAAACGTAACCAGAAAGAGTGATTCCATTGGGCGTTAGAACATGGGCTGTAGTAGGTTATCGGCAGAACCATTTAGCGACCGTGGATAAATTGCCATTGTTAATAACACTTTATTAGTTATGACCTTAATAATCAGATGAGAATACATGTTAATTAATGTATCACTTGATAGAGACGACAAACAAGAGATTTTACAACAATAAAACTAATAGGAACACCAAATCTTAAAGTACATGGTTATGGTTATGCATAATCCCACAAGAAAACATATCAATATCAAAACAGAAATACAATACACTATGTACAAATTAGACTACATGAAATAAACATGCCTTTCTTACCTGATAAATGTCGTTTAAATATTCTGGCAGTACTTACTTATACATACAAATGATGAATTAAATGCTAGGTAGTTTAGTGATAAATAAATAGTATACTTTTTAAAATATCCTTAATTTATAAAATGAAAATAAACAATATTTTTTTTACTTGTCATTAAAAGGCAAGGTCTAAACACTGCTCAGGAGGTCATTGCCCCGGGCCACGAATCTAATGAATGTTATTTATAAAAATGTTTCTAAATATTTGGTACACATAATTTGTTCCTATAGCATTTAATACAAATAACGTATGCCAATCCCTTCTTCAACACTATATAATAAACAATTCTTAATTATTTAAGTTAAAAAATACTTGGCGATATTGATTCCGTTTCGATTTAGTTTACCATGTATATGCCATGCCAGTGGATTTGATAATTAAAGAAGCCATTCTTAGGATTAGTCTTCCGAAATGGCAGTCTGGACTGTTACGTGTGTATCCAAGAATTCACAGTTTGAAGAATGCTCACACGCGTACTGGTTCACCAGAAACACACGTTAGCGAGCAATCGGAATGAAACGACAAGCGTTTGCATGCGGAGATTACTAATGATAGAACGTACGACCGTTTAAAGGAAAATCTCGAAAAATACACCAACTTTTGTATAAGGAAATCCGTATCTTTCCGTTTGGGCTCTTAAAGTAATCCGTATTAATCCAAGCCAACGGCTTTCTTAGCTATACTCAACTACTTTTGTTTTCTTAATGCCCTTTTATTTCATCTAGATGTACAAGGAACTACATTCAGTATGATACCGAAGACTTTAATAACATATTTCAATTTAAATTACTGTAAATATTCGGCCCTAATCTTTATATTGGAATTTGTGTTTGTTGGAAAGAGGCAGAATTAAACAACTAAATATTTGCTCTCTTTTATGAATATTTCTATATACCCGACTAACGCAAAAGTATAAAACATGTGTTTGTCGTGTTGAAAGAGTAATATTTATATTACGAAATAAATATTTATTTATAGGGTCGTTTTGAGATAGGCCTATGTCCAGCAGTGGACGTCTTTCGGCTGACATGATGATGATAATGATGAATATATATTTGTGGTTAATGAGCTTATAATGGTCACAATTTTATGCTCGGTTAACAAAGCATGAATCTAAATGTACTTGTAATTGCGACAGTGTCGCATTATACTTACACTACAAAGTAAAACTTTTATTTTGTTACTTTTTTACATACTATTTCAAGTAGGTTCCCAAAAAATCCCTAACTTGAAAAGGTACGAATAAACTTGTCAAGCAATCGTTTCAAAGGATAAATTAATACCTACGTGGAATAAAAATTTAAAGGCGTTTACTTTAAAAGTACAATGACCGTAAGCGTTTCTTGAAAGCGTTACTAAGGAGCTGGTCGTGACGTCGACAAAGAACAAGAAATCTGGAACAAAACAGTTTTATCAGGAGTAAATACCGCCTTTGCAAACTCTGGCAGAGAATATCGGCTATATAGTGTTGTGCAGCGGGTCTGAAAAAGGAATATTAGTAGAACCCTTTTATAAAAAAAATATACAAATTTCTTACGAATAAGGGTACATTGAAACGATTAGAACGAAAACCAACCACGATGAAATGTCCATTATCTTACTTTGGCTTCAGATTTTAATATTTGGGCTATGATTTTCAGTACTACTTCATGTAAATATATTCCAAGATGTATGCGTTAATGTTAATAATTGGTACAATCGTTTTTAACAGGCGTAGTGGCGAAATGTCATAAAACCACCAATATTTTTTTAATGACTAATCTACAAGATTCTGTATCACAAATTTATGTGAAATGACAGTTAAAAGAGATGACCTTGCCGGCCTTAGGCCGGTAATGTAAACTTAACGACCTCTCGTTGCTCTCGCCTAGCCAAACCTGCAACCACATACTTTGAAAGGAACATAATGTCAACATTGTAGTGCATGTTTGAGAAAAATATATTTGCGATATTAATATTTTTACACAGTCTCTGCAGTATACTCTTATTAAGTAAACAGTATGACGATAAGGACACCCATGGTGTGATTAAATTTTTAGATTTATAAGAAGTATTATAAAAAATGTTGTCTACTCGTAGAGTACGAAACATGCCCTAGAAACATTTTCTCCCAGTGGATTCCTTTACTGGCTACGAGTATGTGGCCGTTCGATTTTTATTGAGAACGATGAACGTTCCTTTCAGGGCTTATAAGACTTCCCTACTTCAGTGATTGAATACTTTACGTGCATGCAGTAAATAATGATATTCACGTAGACCGTTGAGCTTTAATGCATTTCGAATGATGCGCATTAGTTGCAATAATACTTTTGATAAACAATTGATGAATGTCTGAAGTAAGCGTAAATGCAGGAAAATTTTGAAAGTAATTACCGTATATAAAACATGATCAAACTCATAAGTTATTTGCAATGAATAGTGTTGGTTAATTGATGGGGTCGTTCATAAATTATTATTTCCAGAATTTAATGATAGTTTGCGGTGGCATAATAATAACGAAAATTACTGCCAAAAAACGAGAGAAATATAAAACTAGACAGAGATTATAACCGAAATAACCGAATAACCCGAAACGCTTATTGTTATACAAATAAACACCTCAGATAATACCGGACGCACCCCTTTTAGGGGGACTTTATATTTATAGAGTTATTAGAACGTTATTACATCGAGTGTCTTATAAGGTA